>OU898278.1:62422504-63162504 GCA_918026665.1 Diabrotica balteata
TATATACAGTATTGGAAGATTCAAAACGGAACATACGAATTATTAATACAATTATTAAGATCCCCTGACCTGCAATTACCCAGTGTAAATTTCAATATAACGTCGCGATGTCTTATAATTAATTCATTTGTTCGACTGGACTCCTCCAGTCGATATTTTTCGACTGCTGCGCACGTGCGCACCTTAATAATACGACTAATAGTTGATTGTGTCGGTATTGGCCTATCTTCATACGCACAAGTAAATAAATTTATAATATCACGGTACGAGTTGCCCCCATAATACCATTTTAAAATTTGTACTTTTTCTTTGTTTGTATACATGGTTTATGGTTAGAAATACTACTTTTATTTCAGCTTATGGCGTTATAATGAGAAGCAAAGCAAAGGGCATGTATTTGTTTTGCTCGGCCAGTGATGTTCCTTGGACTGTTGCCAAATCGATAGATACCTTCGGCAAAAATCTGTAGATTTTGATGTATCATATACATCCTTTTAAATTTTAAATTATCAACAATATTTGGAATAATAAATATATTAAACTATACACTAACCAATTCAAATATTATCTAATGAACACAAAAAAATTGTTATTAATAAAACATTGTTATTATCTGCACAAAAACACAGAAAATCAGTGGACGATAGACAACAGTGTCGACGTACACCTGTCAAATACGCTACTAGAAATCGCCAAGGAGTAGCAATCCAGTCGAACAAATGAATTAATTATAAAACATCGCGACGTTATATTGAAATTTACACTGGGTAATTGCAGGTCAGGGGATCTTAATAATTGTATTAATAATTCGTATGTTCCGTTTTGAATCTTCCAATACTGTATATATATATATATATATATATATATATATATATATATATATATATATATATATATATATTTATATTACTAACTCGTACACACGCATTAGCTTCAAGTTACCAGACTATAATTACTTGTTTTTGTAGGAAAGTCTTTTGTGGCAAGTAGAATTACAAAGAAGGCCTGATTTTATACATTTACAGCGTTGTGAATTGCATTGGCCACTACAGTTGCCGTGACAGAATCATTGAGATTGAGAGTCTAAAGTCGAATCTTAACTGGCGCATTCCCTGAAACTTATCTCAGTATTAGACACTCCATTGATTGAAATAGGTGTTTCCTTGCAGGTAACAAATTCGTTTCTTGAATAAAATTGGTTTAAAATACCATGCTTGGTGGCTAATTTGTAAAGCCTTTCATCTTTAACAGAAATAATATTGGAAATAATATTTCGGCTAATGGCCTTAGCTCTTGTAACTGTTTAGCAAGATCTCGAATCTCTCGAATTTTTGTTAATTGCAGTGCCATCTTTTTTGTGTCCCTTATTTTATATAACTCCAGCACTGGCACACACATTATGTTCAAATGAGCTGTAAGTGTTATCTAGATTTTCAATATTCGCTAACTGTAAATCCTCGGATGTATTATTTACATCCACATTAGAAGATTGATTTGCTCCATCGTTAGCGTCATTTGACTGATCTGCTAATATGGCTTTTAAATCTTCTTCTCGTCTGATTTCAGATAAAGTACCAGCAGGTAAGGATATTTTTAATTCTACTTAAGCTTTACAACCGAATAGTACTTCGTATGGACTAACAATAATGCCAGAATGGTATCCTTTATTTTTTTAGAAATTGGATGAACTTAACGATAATATCTTGCCTACATCAGGGTAAGATTACGGGATAAAAAATTGGGGACAGAAACTAAGGGGGTTGATATAGGGCAAGCAGAAAAATCGATATTTTTGCATAAGTCACTCAGGGGTTAATTGGAGAGCTGGGTCGTAGATAAGTTGAATCAAAGGGGTCGGATTGGGGTAACAAAACGAAAAAAAGGGGTACTTATATAAATCTTCTGGACAACTGGGCAATAAAGACAACAAAAAAGGGCTTCTAGCAATTTAAGATACGGGCGCCGCTTCGAAGGATCCTAGTTTGCTGAAGGAAAGAAAAAGGCTCTTCTTTCCTAAACTAAGTAAGCGCACAAAAAAAGGTTAGGAGAAACAAATCAAACATTTATTTTTATCTCAAACAAACAGTTACAAAAATACAGATGGCACAAAAAAAGTAAACAATATCAATAGTTGTAAAATATAAAATGCAAAGAAAAAACTTACATGTCCTATCTGTTTACAATGGAGATTGCTACAAAATCTTTCAAAATGTTTACTAGGTTATTTATCACTGTGGCCAAAATAGATTATTGAAATTCAAGATACCTTTGTAAATGAAAATATCATAATGTTTCACCTTTTCTACAAAGCATCTTTTCTATACAAGGAGATTAAAAAATTGTCACAAGAAAAAAACAAATTAAAGCTAGCTGTCCTATGTCAACATTAAATTTTGATGACAAAGAACAAATAGATTGGCAGCATAACTATACATATTACATTATTTAAATTGTTATGAAAACAATTATACTTTTAAAAAAATATCTATCTTGACTTTAAAATTTAAACACAAAAGTTACCGTTAAATTTCATTAAATTTTACTCGGCATGTGAGTGTCCACGGAGAACTGGACTGAGAATATCTGCACACGAACAAAAGGACTGCTTCAAGACATGGAGGATTGAAATGAGCGGCATTAGATACAAACTTTCGACTGGACTTAAAAAAAAACCGGAAACTGAAACCTCGGAATTGCTGCAGGCGACACAAATATCTTAAATACCTCAAAAAATGTGTAGTGATTAGTCTTTCCTAAACTAACATATTACAGAGAATATATTTCACTACATTTAACAAATTTTTGCAGGTATTTTTGTCAAAACTACATGATGACTGTTGCCTTTGACCAAATCTTTCAACCTCTTTTGTTTCGTTACTCTTCTCAACCTGCTTGAATTCTCCTGACCTTAATCTAATACCAATGAGGGCTACCCTTTCCCTTACCTCTCCAACATAAATTTCTTGTTTTTAAAACAGGCCTCAACTATGTCACAAAGCAATTTTAAAACAAACTCATTTTTAAATTTGTAGAAAAAACACGTATTATATTGATTATTTTAACGTCCTAGTTATAACCGGAATTTGGAAATCTTCTACCTCACAATGTTTACAGAGAATTGGGGGATTTAAATGTAAATAAAGACAAAAAAAATTTATATAAAGCTCAGGGGTGAACTACAAACTTTTAAACATAAATATTTTATAGTTAAAAAAATTTAAAACGCTACACATTGTTTTGGATGTTTCCGGCAATGTGCCCAACATTTTTTTCAATATCTTGATTCGCTTTTCTTGCCGAACCTTGTGACTGGAGGTGTCTGGTTTTTTTGTGGACAATTTTTAGTTCATCCCACATACTGTAGACTTCTTCTATAAAACATTGTTTACGACTTTTTGACACTATTATCACTGTGTAAATATGTGGAGCTCCAAATATGGTAAATATATCCAATAAATGGTGGGAAACTTCTTCGACATGCTTGATTTTTAATGCTTTGATCCTAACAAATTTAGTAAGAGGGTCTTGATAGACCATATTAAATTTATACTCACCATCTACATGACATCACATGTCAACAAAATCGACTTGTAATCTCAAATTAGATCAATTTACATACAGTCAATATTACAACAAGTCCTTTTTTGAAATGCTAATTTTATTTTGACACGGTACTCAAAGATTTAAGTGAACTGTGACAAACTCTACAGTGATGTTCTTATATTTTGTCTTAAGTTATTTCATCATTCTGTTACAACCCCTACGTCTAACTGAAATATGAGTCTTATGAATGATGTCAAAAGTTTCCCAAATAAAGACATAATAAATAATAGAATCTCTTTAATTTTTTACTGGCACAATGAGTTTCTCGACATTAACAATTTTTACAATTATACCGTGATAACATTTGATATTCCTTAGTTATTTTGTAAAAGGTCTTGTCGTTGGTTGTTTTACCTTTTATTAAACTCATCTCTTTTGAATAGTTATTGATTATTTTCTTTTTCAAATTTAAGCGTATTAATAATAAAAAGTGTACTTACACAGTTACCGCTTCCGACTACAGATTTACTAGCACTAATCTGTTTCTTGGCACTTTGAAGGAGTGGTACCGTTTTAATAAGGGATTTATTGATAATTACCGGTCGATGGTCGATATGATTAATTCTGGTATATTTATTACTTTTACCTAGCTATTCGGGTTGTATTGATAGTAACCGGAAGTTTTTTAGAATTTAAACTTATATTGCAGTATTCTTTTCGTGTCTTCAAACTATTAATAATGAAGGGACTTAAAACTGCTTTGTTTTCAGCTTTATAGAAAAAAGGTGGGTAAATTTTATGACGAGAGTCTAAGAAACTGAAGATTTTAACTTAATAAACTAAAACGTTCGAAAATTATCTATAAGGCTGGAATTTTCAGCTTGACAGAAAAGAGGGCGGAGTCATTGAATTTCATTAGTCTAAGAAGCACCACAGCTATGTAGGCACGGTTTCTTTTTTTTTAATTGCCGTAATGTCAGATTCCAGTAAGAGCCTAAGAAGGTATCCATTGGATTCTGACAGGCAACGGTGGAGGAAATCTTTTTTGGACCTCTACGTCACGGAACAAGACACCCTGGTATCATTTGGCCGAGTGGACTACTAAGCCAGAAGACCCCAGGGTAGCGCCAAATTAACCGTATTCCGGCTAAAGCCTTAACCACCGTTCCAGAGAGGTGGTCTTGCCACTCAATAAACAACTAAAAATTTATATATAACCATACCTATTACTGTAAATCAGAAAATGTTTAGACTATAAATTTATTTAAACTATAAATTTTCAGATCCCTGGCTTAATTTCCTTCTCTGTCCTTCTGTTTCTTTTTCTTCATCACCCAGAAATCAGACACTGTACTTCTCTCCATTCTTTATCTCGTCTCAACATTATGTTTACAATATTTCTTTCATCCAGCCCGAAACCCATTCGCCTCTCGGAATCTCCCATCTCATTTGCCCATCTCTGTCAGTTAAAAATGTGGGCGGGAGCATCCGGTACCGCACAAACAGTACAGTCTGCCGAGGCATATTTGCCTATTATATTTGTGAAGGTGCCAAAACTACCATATCCGGTCAGAAACTGCGTCAGGAAGTAGTCTAGTTTCCTGAACTTACATTCCCACCACGGTCTCAGATCGGGAATAAGCTCCTTCGTCCATCTTACCTTTCCACTATCATTCGCCCATTCTCTCTGCCACTCTACTATCGCTCTTTCTCTTTCATTCTCATTTATATTTACATCTATCCTCCTCGCATACATCCTCGCTCGCTCTTTACACAACAAAACGATCGGTATCACCGCTCCAATGACATATAGAGCCTCATTAGAGACTGTCCTATATGCACTAGACACCCTGAGGAGCATTCGCCTTTGCGAAGTCTCCATCAGCTTGGCGTATTTTGCAGTGTTTAGTACACTATACCATACAGGGGCAGCGTAAGTTACTACCGACTGGAAAACTCCATTTAGCACCTTTCTTTTGGTACTTCTTGGGCCTCCAATGTTTGGCATGAACCGTATCAACGCTTCCAGATTTCGGTGTGCCTTCTCTACTGTCTTTTGGATGTGTACTCCGAACCTTAGACCTTCCTACAACCAGACTCCCAGATATTTAATTGATTTAACCGGTGCAACACACTAACCACTAACCACACCCTCCACTATAAAACGAAGAGAGCATCTTTCCCGGGCCCCTTTGAGAACTAACACCTCAGTTTTCTGAGGCACTAGCTGTAGATCGTTCTCTCTGATCCACCTACTAATGCGACGCAGGGCTGTATTAGCTGCATTAGTCATGTCCGGTTTCTGACTCGCCTTCACAACCAGTGCAAGATCATTAGCATAAGCTACAAGAGTGTATCCCCTTGGCATCTGTAACCTCAACACCCCGTCGTACAGGACATTCCACAGGATGGGACCTAGTACTGAACCCTGTGGAACACCCTGCGACAAACTGATGCTGATATATTTTTCTCTTATGGATCTGTCAGTGAAGTATCTATCAATTACGTTGACCAGGTATTCACTAACGCCCAATTCTCTAAGCCTGGACATGATTTTTTTCCATGATGCCGTATTAAAGGCATTCTTGACATCGATCAGGATGAGAGTCACCCATCACTTTGTATCTTCTGTGACCTCGTCTATGGTGGACCTTTTGGCCTGAAAATCATATTGGCGATCGCTCAGCGCATGCTTTTCTTATAGCTCTCGCTCAAGGCGGCCTTTTATGAGCTGTTCGTACAATTTGACTATTGAATATGATATACAACTAAGAAGGCAAATTGGCCAAAATCGTACCTCTTCCTCTTGACGTTTACCTTTCGGTATAAGGACAACCTTAGCTTCTTTTAACATTGTTGGAAACTACTGTTGTTCAAGCAGTTTGTTTAGCAATCTCAAAAAAACCTGCGGGTATTTTAATGCGGCGAGTCTTAATGTCTTCGGCATGACTCCATCTATGCCAGGTGCTTTTTGGATCTATATCCATCCAACAGCCTCGCCGAGTTCTAACTCAGTAAAAGGTTCCACATATACGAAACTAATAACCCTTTCACGCCTATCCTCCACCTGAGGAAAAAGTTCTCGTATTAAACGGAGTTTCTCCTCCTCAGGCAGGATGTCCGTTTCGCTTTTAATTCGGTAGAGACAATCTTAAAACCCTGCCCCCAGATATCCCTTTCGAGATCCTAAAGCAGGTTACTTCACCTTTCTTTCTTAGATCTTCTTATCTCATTCCTGTCTTCATTCTGCATTCGCTTTAATTCATTTATTCTCTCTTTCAAATTTACTGTTTTTACTCTTCTTAACCTTTTACACTCCCTTCTTACTCTCATGCAGTTTGTTCTCAGATTTTTAAGCTGCTCGTTCCACCAGTATGGTTGTTTTCTTTCATACCTCCCATTTGGTCTTACACAAGCCAACTCCTGTGCATCAATTAGACCCTCAATTAACTCACACACATCCTCACATCCCGGACCAATCAAGCAAAAAGCATCTACATAAAACCTCCTCATTTAAACATATCTTTAGATTGATATCCCCATTTTTACGTTTCTGTCTTTTGCTAGCTATTTCAGAACTCACATACTTGTGTAAGCTAAGCGATTCTTCTTCCAAAACAGTCCAGCTTACGACCCTGTTTAGAAATTTGGTTGAAGTCAGTATGATGTCCAGAAAGGATTCACTATTACCTCTCACGAATGTATGTACCTTACCGTCATTTAAAACGGTAAGCCCCATTGCGTGGATCCATTCTGATAGATATTTTTCTCTCCCATTTTGCACTCGTTGGGCCATGGACCAACTATGGTACCTTCGCATTCAGGTCACCAGCTATGACGACCGATACGGTCTCCATCCTAGCCTCTTGCATAATCGACTCAATGTACTCTACATATATTCGAAGCGGGATGTTTGGTAAAACATAGCAATTATATACTACCAGGTTTCCGACATATACCTTAACATAACCATTCTTAATGGAGTGTCTGGTAATGCCAGCTCGTCGATTCACCACGTACACGGCCACGTCAGATTTCCTATCTTTAATGATCCCCTGTCTAGAGACCAACTTTACGTTGGACACCTGAAATAGGATCATGTCATAACCTTCCCATCGTGCAAGTGCCTCTGCAACATCGTGAGCAGCCCTCGACCTTCCCACACTTATTTGTAGAAACTTCGTAATAAATGGGTCTTATCTCTTTAACTTGCTTACCCGTACGCTGTCTGATTCCTGGTCCTAGGTGCTTTCACCCACTCTTTCCTCCTCCCTTCTGATAGGGTCTCTCTTGACCTTCCGTTTTTTTAATATCAGTTTTCTATACTCCGTTCATCGTAAGCTGTCCGTTTTGTGCCCGGCTTCTTTGCAAGTGAGGCAAAAAGCCTCCAAATTACTAAATTCTCGTGCCTGCTGACCCTCTTTGTCACATCTATAGCAGCAGTCCGCTCTGTTTTCTTCCTTGCATTCGTTTTTGCTATGCCCAAATTGCGGGCATCTAGAGCATCGCTGGATGTGCAATCTTTCTCGTATATTGCACGAATTCCAGCCGATGGGGATGTGTTCTTTCTCCAATGCTTTCTTGGCTGCGATTTGCGTCAGTCCGACCGTGACGTTTGTGTTCCCGTCTCTATTTTCCTTTATAGAGACGAGTTTGACATCATTAGGCCCCCTGCTGCCGGTATATCTCCGGACCTGCCTCAGAATTTCTTCCTTTGTGACATCTCCGTATATGTCTAATATATCTACCTGAACTTGATAACCCCGGACGTCTTCTACCGTGTTTTCCTCCGTACGGGCAACAATAAGATTTCCGCCCCTAATCTTTTTAGCGCTTTTGACACTAATTCCCTCCTTCTTCGTGTCTAAGCTACCCTTTATTTTTTGTTAGTAACATTTTTTGTTAGTTAATTTGTTAGTATTTGTTTCAGTAACACGGCATAAGATTTTCCACCTCCTTTCACGATAACCTTCTGCGTTCCCGCCCTAATTTCTTCTTTTTCATAATCCTCCAACACGAGGTTGAGGTCCATACCTCTAAAGGTGACTGCAAGGAGCTTTCCCAGGTTTTTTCCTTTCTCAACGCTACCGAGCGCTACTTGTCTGAAAGTGCCCTCCATGTCTTCGGCGACTCTCTTAAGCTTTTTTATTTCATTTTTAATTACAACCTTCGTGTTTGTATGGTCGGATATTAGTTTCAATAAATAATTTGTAACGCTGGTAAGTTTCTCCATGTCTCTTACCATAGGCGTTATGTCAAAGCTCTCCTCCTTCTCCACATGTCTTTTCTCTTCAAGTGAGAAGCTCCTTTGTAAGGTTGCCTCCCTTGGAAGATCCTTTTTGGTAAGGTCCCGACCCCTGATTGGAGATCTTTCAACACATCCTCTTTTTCCTAACATTATCTTCTCCTTCCTCTTTTCTTCTTCACTGAGACTTTTCCTATGTTCCCTTCACTGCTACTGTACCATATCATCGCATTCATAGCTTGTTCTAATTTGTTCTTTAGTTTCTTTGTTTTGTTTGGGTTTTTTTGCTTGATTAAGTACTTATCCATATAATTCCCACGAATAGGGACGAAATTGTATTGTCCGGCGAGGCAGTGCGCCCTTACCCACGCTAAGGCTTAAAATACAGCATAGGTTCGCCAGTTCTCCGAAGGCTCCGTTTGCGGTCATCTTACGCTAGGTCATTCACTCCTTGGGCACGGATCGCCTGACACCGTGTGGTTGCGGATTTTTATCGAGATTTACTCCTCTGAGCGGTAGTGTCGTTTTATGACACTGATACACGGCAACGCGCCACCCCCCGTTGTCGGACATGGTAAGCAAAGTGAAATGTCAAGACCAAAGTCATCAAAGGGCAATCAACATAAGAGTAGTGACTAAAGTAAGATAATAAGATAATAAGAATGGTCGGAAATGGGTCCAAGTGTGCAGTGTCCGGGCCCAGTTCCGCTCACCCTCCTAAGCATTTCCTCTTCTGCCCGTCGCGCTCGCCTTACAATTATTAGCGGCCGCGACCGGTCAAAAGAACTATTAACTATTAAACTATTTTTGTTGATAGTTTTATAAAATTTTGATGTATGTTTGCGATTGTTTGAACCTGTACTAACCTTCTTACATACATCTGAACAAAAAATTTTTATATACTTAAAACCTTAAATGATACCAATTGATCGTTCAGATTATTTGGAATTGCATCACTAGAAGCTTGCTGAAACAGGTAGACATCATTTGGGAGATGTTATATAATTTTTTCTTTTAAAGTTTTTACCATGGTAAAACTTTATCTTCAGTGGAATTAGTTATGCTATTAACATCTTTGTGGCAATTTTTACAAAAACGTTAAATTTATTTAGAGTTTCTTCAGCTTTCTCAGGAGACACAGAAAACAGGCAAGAATTTCCACTTTTTATATCGGCAAAATGTAGACACATCAATTTATAGTGTCTTCATGAATTAAAATTTGCTTCACATACATCAAGGGGAACATTATCCAAAAACTGGAATATTACCACTTTTTTGTCAGTATTATCATCGCGATCGTATTTGGGATCCAAAGTTTCATTATCCATTAAAAATTCTAACCAAATGAGATATTCTGTGGCCATTTTTCCATTTTCAACTTAAAATTTTAATGTATTAACTAAAATTTTCATATATTGTCACTCTGACAGTTCTGCTACATAAATAACCAGCTGGATACATTTTGATAAAGGTACTTGGGAACACCGTAAACAAACCATAATCATTTTCAGTTGAAGCAATTATACTAAAAATAAGTTTCTTAAACAGATTAGCGATGGAATTTGCTGCTACTAATTTCTACACCTGACTACATCCAATTACCTGGTGGCATCTTTTTGTAAATTTTTTACAAAAAATATCCAATTTATTCAAAGCTTCTTTAGCTTTCTCAGGAAATAGAGAAAACAGGAAAGACTTTTCTCTTTTATATTGACAAATTTTGAACAATTAGGAACTGGAATGTTACACATTTTTCCAATATCGTTATTATTGTTTTTATGGGTTTCATTTTGTTGGGATCCAAAGTCTTATTGTCTATTAAATAATAAAAAGGGATTTTCCGTTGATATTTTGTCAATTTTAACTTAAAATTTTAATATATATGATATCTTATCGAAAAAATTAGACATACAATAGGCACGGTTTCTTAACTAAAAAGTTATTCTTTAAGAAACGATGACATATACAATTGAATTTATCAGTCAACAAGAAAATAAAGAGAGTAAAAATAGTATTTAAATATTTTAATAAAATACGTTTTATGCAGTACTCCTGTACTTCTTACTGACTGTGAAGTAACATATACACGTAAAAACAATGTCAATTACAATTGTTTTCGTTGGTAAAAATTCATTAGTTAAAAAATACATGAAGACATTTTAACTATATTACAAAAAATGTCACAAAACTCTTAGAAGGTATAATTTTCTAAGGTTAATTTTGTATATAATAAAGCAGAAATTAAAGCCAAGAGAAATAGTATCTTGTTCAAATTATTGAGAAAAAATTCATTTACGTATAAAAGTTTTGTTCTAAAATTTTTTTTATATTAATTGAGAATAAATAACCTTTTTGGTAAATTTATTTATTTTAAATATTACAAAAAAACCACTAATACGGGAATGTATATTAATATACCTAATTAAAAGGAAAACCAAAGTTTTCTTAAAAAACTCTCTGTTATAACTTTAAAGTTATACTTAAAAATCAAAATATATATATATATATATATATATATATATATATATATATATATATATATATATATATATATAAATATGAAAATTGCAGTAAATATTTGTTATGACAAAAAGTTCTTCTTTGAAAACATGGCTGAGATAGATCAATCGTGCAAAAATACTGCACGAACCGTTTTTTATTTTAACATTGAAATAGTATTTTTACTTTTTTTTATTTTCTCCTTGTAAGCGAGTAAACAAGGCATTAAACCTACCAATTTTCCTCAGCAAAATGAATCGCTGAGGTCCAACCCTGATAAAGTGCCGATTAAAATCTGCTCTTACTAAAACTAACTTTTCAGCGGTTTATAATCAAGAAACGTAAAATATTGTTAGCTAAATAGTGTATTTAAACAACAAAGTTTCTTCACACAAAAAACAAACTGTGAGTACATTACCAATTTACTACAAATTCAATATTAGTAAATATTATACATAACCCATAATTCAATACAACACATCAATTAATCCGGTTTCTGGTTTTTTGGCAACTTCGATAAGTCGAAATAATTAGCCGATACAGGACCGGCTTTCGAAAATTATATCAAATGAAGAAAACAAAAATTAAAAATGGATGATTCTGAAAATATTAGCATACCTACTACATCATCAACATCGACATATTTCAATGCAGTAAGCAACTTCAATTTTTCTTCAAAAGAACAAGCCATTATTCTATCAGCTATCCAAGGTATTAAAATACATGAATACATAGTAGCCTTAGGATCTCCACTTACACCAAAAAATATATTTTTTGCATCACGAATAGCGAACAACCGAGTTTGCATTTACTTGAACAATTCTAGCATAGTAGATACCTAACTAAACAACCATAAAACTGTACTCATCCAAGGCAATAAGATAGAAATTCGAAAACTTATTACGCCAGCAAGGAGACTAGTAATATCAAACATCTGCCCCAGCATCCCGAACAGTATTCTTGAAGACGAACTGAAACAACTAGAACTAACTGCAGTATCCAAATTAACGTTTTTAAAAGTTGGCATGCCCGAGTCTGAGTATAGTCATGTCTTAAGCTTTAGGCGGCAAATATTTGTCTCTCCGATAATCGCCAAACCAATTCCAAATACAATATTAATAACCTATGACAACACTCTTTGCAGAATCTTCCTATCCCTAGATGGTTTAAATTGCTCCAGATGCGTTACTTCTGGCCACAAAGATCTGAAAATTTACTGAACCACAAAGGTTACGGCCACAAAGATCTGAAAAAAGAACTGCAAATTTACATCAACTGGTACAGAAACACTTAACGATCCATCTCAAGTGATACAAACATACACCTCAGAACTCGAACCCATGGAAGTAAATCAGAATAATTCAGCAAAAAATATTTCAGATGATACAACTAACTGTTCCAACCCTATTTCTGCAGATACCCCAACGACAAACGATGCGCTTATAGTACACAATATACATTCATCTACAGCTAACAGCAATAATACTAAAACATCCAATCAAGCAAAAAGGCAAATTTCAACCTCTCCTGAAATCTCCGAAACTAAAAACCTAAACAAAACTTTTATAACTCCAAAAAAATCCGAACCAAAAAAGAAGAAAAAGGCTTTAGATGTCGAAGCCACGTTAAAACCAATTGAAAACATTTTAATGACAGCATCTCCTTCATACACGCTAAATTTCTCTGAATTATGCGACTTCGTTTTAAACGCAATGGGATCAAAATTTCCTGAAGTCACAGCTAAAAACTATACAGAAGATTTTGACGGCTTATACAACTTATTAAAAATGGTTCACTCAAAATTAAATGATAGAGGCATGAACAATAATATTACAAGAATTATAAAGAAAATAAATCCAACATATGAATCTTCCCTCACTGAAGAAAGTGACTACGATTTATCTCAATAGTAAAATTAAATTCATTCTTCAATGGAACTTAAATGGCTATTAAAGCCATATTGAAAACATTAAAATGCTAATTAATGAACTGTCACTACTAATAATATGTCTACAAGAAACTCGTCTTTCCAACAATCAAGCAAAACTAAAAAATTATACGGCCTATACAAAAAATCTAGCAGTACAGCAAATATCCAGTGGTGGAGTCGGAAATTTTGTACATTCAACTATCCAATCCAAAGAAATTCCGTTAAATACAAATCTGGAAGCAGTAGCAGTTTCGGTAATACATCATTTTAAAATCAATATATGCAACGTATATTTACCACATCCTGACGAAACTACTCTATTAGAACTTCAAAATGTAATTAAACAAATTCCATCTCCACAATTAATTTTGGGTGACACAAACTGTCACAACGTCGCATGGGGATTCAAAAAACAGATAAAAATGGACGAATATTATTAGAAGCAATTAATAACATAAAACTAGTTTTGCTAAACATAGGAACACCTACTAGATTCAATGCACATAGTGGCACATTTTCCTCCATAGACATCTATCAGTGATTCAACTTTAGCTCCATTCTTACAGTGGAATACATTGGACCACCTATACGACAGTGATCATTTTCCAATAATAATTACTCATGACAAAGATGAAAAAACCAGTACAACACCATATGAAACGTGGAAATTAAAGTCAGCTGATTGGGAAAAATACACGAACTTAGTAAGCACACGTATACCAAATCTCGTTATAACCGATAATATAGACACTACTCTATCATCTTTCAACGGTTTAATTTTAGACGCAACCAGAGATTCTATAGGAAAAACCAAAAATATCACAAAAGCTCCTCTTCCTTGGTGGAACACTGAAATCGCATCCGCTTTAAAGCAAACAAAACATGCTTTTAATATATACAAGGAGTATTACTCACCTAATAACTTAAACAATTTTAGATCTTTAAGGGCCAGATCTAGATTTTTAATAAAGAAAGCCAAAAAAGAGAGCTGGACCAATTACGTGTCGTCAATTGACTCGTCTACGCCCATAAGGGATATATGGCGAAAGAATAAGGAAAATAAAAGGTTCAAAAACATTTAACCATATTGACACAATAACTACAAATGATCTAACAACTTCAGAAAAACATAAAATCTCAGAAATTTTAGTAGAACAATATCAGTTGTATTCAAGCGATCAACAGTACAACCCAAATTTCTTAGAACATAAAGAAAGAACAGAAATATCAAAAATCAACATAGAAGATACTACTATAGTTTATTTTTATGAACGAGAGAGTAATTAGCATAATTTTAACTGGTACCTCCGACCACTCCATGGGCGTGCTCAAGATTAATTGAAAAATTACTTTGAATAATTGTAAAAAATAAATGAATTATTTCAGTGTTATGTGTATGTAAACAAAAGTGACCTCTTTTATCACACACTATATTAGAACTGACTGGCCTACATTAAAAAGGGTTTTAAAAAATTCACATTTTTTTTAATTTTTAAAAATTACAAAAGAGAAAAAGAGTTTTTAAAACCGTCTAAGGTATGTTAAATAGATGAATAAAAATATTAATATAAAACTTACAGCTACTTGTTACAAATCCAAATCAGATTCAGAAGATGAACTTTCAGAACCAAGATTTATAATAACTGGCTCGATCATTTTATCAGTAATATTGTCCAGCTTCCACATTTTTTCCTCTTCTTTAATAGTGTGATTTACTGCCTTTTCCCAGTTTTCAGGTTTTACATTATTTACGGCCTCCAAAAACAACTGTTTAACATCATGAATTTTAAAAGTGGTATTTTTTCTTGAAACTTTACTCTTTATCTGTGCCCATACCAGTTCAATCGGGTTTAATTCACAATAATAAGGTGGGGATCTAAGTACTGTCATTCCACGATTTTTGGCAATTTCATCAATTTCGTATTTTTTAAATTTTTATTTATGAAGGGCACACAACGAATAAAGTTCCTTTCTTATAGATCCGGGATGGTACGTAATATTTTTTGAACTCAGCCAATTCTGCAAGTCTTTTTTTAACCACTTGGTTGTGGGCAGTCCTTCTATAAGTTTGGAGTGATAACTTGCATTATCCATTACTACTTGTTCGAACCATTCTTGAAAGACATTAGCGTTTATGTCTTCATGGTAGTCACCGGTACGAGTTGATTCAAAAGTTAATAAACCGCCTTCAACAAAACAGCCTGAACTGCCAATGTGTACTATTATCAGCCTGCGTCCCTTTCCTGATGGTGGGTTTAAACCAGTAGATAAGTTATTTACAAAAGCGTGACTTTGACTTGTAACAGTTTCATCCTGCCAAAATTTATTTGGTGTATGACCCTCGTTGATCCATGTTTCATCAAGATAAAATATTTTTCTTTTTTGGTTTCCCATTTCCTTTATGGTTCTTAGAAAATGTCTTCTCCATATGACAATATCGCTTCTTTCTAATAAAATAGACTTTCTGGGATTCTTTTTCCAGCAGAAGCCTATTTCTTTTAAAAGTTTCCATAACGTACTTCGACTCATTTCTGGGTAATCCTTATCATCTCGAACTGAGACAAGAACTTTATCCAATGTTGGAAATTTTTGTCTAAAGAAGAATTCAAGAATTCATGCACTTTCCGTCGAAGTCCTTCTTTAAAATGATATTCTATTTGAAATTTTGGTTTCCCTGGAGCATTACGTGGCATTTGAAAACTACCACATTTCTCTTCTTTAATAACTCTGTAAATCGTAGATTTCCCAACAAAAAGTGGATTGCTAACTAACTCAACGGTCTCATCAACACTTTCACATAAACGTTTGTCTGTAAATGATTTAAAACAATTAAATATTAATGTTTTTTCATTAACTGTTAAAGGACCAATTTTTCGGCGTTTACACGGCACTTCCAAATTTTCCATAACACTAGTATACACAATAAACTGCACCTTGCAACTGAAGTACCTACTTTTAGTGAACTGTTAAGAATTTTGAATACGCCACTTTTACCTTCCTACAAAATGGAAAAACCCACTATCACATTTTCTGTGGAATAAGTTTAGAAGGTAATTATCTAGTCAATTACTGTCGTAGATTCCTGGAATTAAAGAATTAAATGTTTGATTGTTGAAACCCTTACTTCGTGGAATGCACTCATTTCAGATAAAATAAAACGTTTTATTTTATATAAAGAATTAAACATTATTTTGCAAATAGGTAGGTACTTAATAAACTTTTATTGGTTATATATAACCAATAAAATAAACATCTTACATTTCTTGCAAATTCATTAGTACCTGTTAACCTCCATCACTCCGACACTGGCAACCTTATTTAGGGATTAGTAACCCTCACAACTATTGTATTCTATTCTGCTCCAACCTTTATACCTGGTGGTCATACTCAATTTAAAATTGTTTTCCTATATACTTCTGTAAACTTGTTGACAAATATCTGTTTTTCATTGAGTCACCCGTATCAACAGTTTAGGGATTTGCATACATAATTTATTGTTTTATTACTCTCTCATACATAAAAATACACTATAGTCCACTAAACACTTCCATAACACTTGATGAATTAAATGAAAGTCTCAATAACCTTAAAAATACCTCACCTGGACCTGATGACATACCTTTTCGAATTTACATACCTGAATTTTTATCGAAAAACTACCTATTAGCGCGAAGGTTACTTTAGTAGAGATTTTCAACAAAATTTATTCGACTCATTAATTCCCATCTCTCTGGCGCGAAGCAATTATAATACCATTTTCAAAAGACAATAAACCAAAAAACTTATCTTCTTCGTATCGACCAATATCTCTTACCTGTAGCATCTGCAAAATAATGGAAAAGATTCTAAGCAAAAGATTAAAATGGTACTTAGAAAAGAACATCCATCCAAAGTGGATACCGATCAGAACGGTCTACAATAGATAATATTATAGCAGTAGAATCTGAAATACACGAAGCTTTTATACATAAACAAAAATTAATAGCTATTTTTTTGACATCACAAATTTCATCTTAAAAATTTTGACATATCACATCTTAAAAACAATGAAAAGTTCGAAAATAGATGGCAAATTCTTAGCCTTTACCAAAAACTTCCTGGAGAACAGAAGTAAGTATAAAAGTTAAAACAAACGGTGTCATGTCAACTAAGAAATCACTGGAAAATGGTATCCCTCAAGGATCTGTATTAAGCTTCCTGCTGTTTTTAATAGCAACATATATCATATGTAATATATGTAATAGTCAACAACGTATCTAACCATTTTATGCTTCCAGTAAAAGCAAACCTTTACGCCGATGATCTTGTAATATATATGAGAAGTAAAAACCTAAAATCAGCTGCATCAATATTACAAAATACACTAAATAAATTAGAAGGGTGGTCTTTAGATATAGGATTGAGATTTTCAACCGAAAAAACTAAAGTAATAATATTTGCAAAAGGAAAACACAACACCACTTAAATTTAAAACTAAACGGAAATACTCTTATAACAATCAACTAAATCGAATTTTTGGAAATGACATTCGACTCTCAACTCAAATGGACATCGCACATAAATGAACTAATTAAATCATGCCAACAGAGAATAAATCTTCTAAAAGTTCTTTCCAATCACAAATGGGGCGCAGACACAACTATTCTTCTACGATTATATCAAGCTTTAATTAGAAGCAAACTAGATTACGGATGTATATGCTACGAAACTGGTACTAACAAACTGGACATCATCTAATCCACATCATTACGTATATTTTTCGGAGCTTTTAGAACCACGCCAATTAGCAGCCTTCAAGTCCTAGCAGGAGAACCGCCACTAGCTTTCAGAAGACAATATTTTTCGATGTGTTGTGCTACTAAATATCTCAGTGCAAATGAAAACCCGTTTATAACAAGCCTAATAAGGAGCAACCCTCCAAATCTGTACTCAAATTATTGCTCTAGAAACTTACCTTTCAATGAACGAATAAACTGATTTGAATTCAATATACATCAATTGAGAGCCACTTCTACAAACAGATGCCAGTCTTCTCCATGGAAAGTTCAAATATCAAAAGTAGACCTTACTTAATTATCCCAAACAATCACACAATCCTTCTGAAATAGAACAACAATTCGAGTCTATCATCTCCAGATACCCTGATTTCAAATTAATTTTTACTGTTGCCTCTCAAAGCAGTAATGGTGTAGCTGCTGCAGCTATTTTTAAAGACAACACCTCTGTTACCCGTCTAGCCAAGGAGTGTAGCATATACACTGGAGAACTACAAGCAATCTTCAACGCACTGAACCAATGTACCAGCAATGATATAAATTTTCTCATTATATCAGATTCTTTGTGTGCCTTAAATGGTGTCAAGCAGATGTACCCCACTCATGCCAATTTAGCACTAATAAAAGAAATGCTATACATTGCCCAAACACGTGGTAAAAACATTACATTTTTATGGGTACCATCCCATGTTCGAATAAAGGGTAGTGAAGCAGCTGATAAAGTAGCAACAGAAACTATTAATGACATGACAATTCCTATTATGCAAAACATACCAATCTCAGACCAAAAAACAATAATAAAAACTTACATTAACAAAACCTGGCAAGTAAAATGGAACCAAACAGAAGCAAAATTAAAATTTATCAAACCAGATGTTACTTCTGCTTTATTACCGCTCCTAGCACAAAGACATAACCAAGTAATTATTAACAGACTGCGGCTAGGCCATTCAAAATTTACACATGGATACATCATCTCCAAAGACCCTCAGCCGATTTGCCACACCTGTCAAACACCATTTTCAGTGCAACACATAATGATAGACTGTCCAGTGTACTCAACAGCAAGATCGACAGCAAAAATAAAACACAACTTAAAAGAAATTCTAAAAGAAGATATCAGTAATACAATAAAATTTATCAAAAATTGTCAACTGTATAACAAACTGTAACATAACATAATTTTGTATTTATTTTTGTATTTTTGAAAACTGTTATGCAAATTTTAATAACATACTAATGTAACTTTTCTAAAATAAAGATATACCACCCCGCTAATAACCCTAGGGGTTATTAGCGGGGTGGTAACCCTAGCGATAAAAAAAAATTAAATCGCTGTGAAACTTTTTGTATTTGATTCGGAGAAATGTCAGAAAAGTTTGTGAATAAAACTCATGACGGTAAAATAAAAATTGCATCTTGTGCATAAGAAAAATGCGTATCCAAAGTGTATAAACAATGAAAAAATTAAGAAAATATCGACAGAAATGAGTTCAATTTTGCTATTCAAAGTTTTTCGAGATCGCTGAACACGAATATGATAACGACAACGATTTTATTCTAAATCATTCGACAGTCATAGCTCATTGGTTTTTGAGGTCTCTGAATACAATTAATTCGAGATGGTTCTCGAGCTAACTAGTGATCAGAGTGGACACCATCTGCTAAAGTATGTTTTTTTTTTCTTAGAAATCGGCTAAAAGTCATTATTAGGGGGATTTAAGTTCGCTGAATACGAATATTATAACGGCGATTATCCTCGAGCTACCTGCTGCTCAGAGTAAACCTCGTCTTCTGAAGGTTTATATTACTTTTATTTGAAATCAGTCAAAAGTCATTACTCGGGAAGATTTCGGGTGAATAAATACTAATATTACGACGGTGATAATATCCAAGGTATTCATCTTCTTATGTACCATATAATTGATTTTCTTCATATTTCTCCATATTGGTGCAATTTTCACCCAGCACAATGTTTACGTGTCATTTCATATCAAACAAAGTTACTCTTTTTACATCTACATTTTTATAAATAAAAAACAATGATTTTAATATTAATTTGCAATAGAGCGAGGAGAAAAACGCTCTTTAACTATGTAATTTAAAGGATATCTGAGTACTAATATGTATGAAAGAATAAGTAATCTCGTTTACTGTGAATTGGTTTCTACATAATGACATCTGGGTGGTCAAATTAAAAAAAAAAACAAATTGTCTGTCTTAGTGATATAACGTTAAGGTAAACGTGGTTTTTGTCCAAAAATCATACAATTCTCAAGAAATCAGAATATTTTTACCTATACTCAACATTCCTCTACAGTAAACTTCTCCTACACGTTTGTTTTCAACGTTTATTCTTTGTTCAATTTGAATGCGGTAGGGATATTCACCAAGAGATTTTAACAGCCGACATGTAGATAATTTAATGATATTAAGTTTATACGCATACGAAGTCAAATGCTTCGTTTTGGAAACTTTAAGCTCTGATCGGGAACGCGTCCTTCATTACTATTGGTTATAACAGAGTACCAGTGTCAGGAGATGTTTTAACGATTGCTTACACTACGCTTGTACAATGGACAACCTGGTTAAAAACTTGTCGATATCTTCATCGACACTTCCGACTGCCGACACTTGTTTCAAAATTGGATCAATATTTCGTTCATTTCCGTATGAGCAGAAATAATATTTTACTATACGTTCTCCAAAGTTATTTTCTTTTATCTATTAACAAGTAATTTTGGCTTAATTATAATAATCCTTATACGATAGAGCCAAAATTACTGGTTCTAACGAAAATTCGTTCTTGGATGAGAAACATTTGTTAACATCTGTTTTATTAAAAAATGATTATCCTTTATCGTTTATAAATAAGGAATTTTCAACAATCGATCGAATAGAACAGAACATTTTAGAACGAGATCCTACAGCATACACAAGGATAGGAGGAAAATAACAATACCGTACATAAAAGGATTATCAGAAAAACTTAAAAGGATAGGCAATAAATTCAACATTTCAACAACATTCAAAACAACAAACACGTTGAAATCTATTTTGTCCAAAACCATACCTAACAATGAACAAGAAAGGACAAAGAATTGCATTTATAAAATACCTTGTGAATGCGATCAGTTTTATTTAGGTGAAACATCAAGGCCATTAAATGTTAGAATAAGTGAACATCAATCTTATATTAAAAATAGAGAATTTGATAGATCTCAAATATGTAAACACGCATGGGATAATGAACATAGGGTTCAATGGAATAACTCAAATGTAGTCCTAAAAGAGACGGATGGTAAAAAAAGAAAAATCAAAGAAGCGGCTTTAATTATACTAAATGAGGCCAATTGTGTCGCAAATTCCTCGGCAGAATGTAGTAGGATCTGGTTACCAATATTGAAAGAGGAAGTTATTAATAAGAAAATACCAGTATTAGTAAGTCAGTAACATATAGACGATACATCATTTATGTTTTTTAAATAACGAAACATATAAAATCAGAATTTTGGTGTTTATGGAAGCTAAACTAAATGCACGAACAAATACCATGTCGGGATAGTATTATGAGGTTTTTTCTTGGTTTTTCCCTCATAATTTACTATGGAATCACTAACAGGAGAATTTTACTGTCATCATGTCATGTGTTTGTCTTTTTAAAGACGAATTATATGCTATGATTTTTTCTGATGGATACTCTCAAGTTAAAGTTGATTTCATGTAATCGAATGAACTATTTTATAAGTAAAGTCGTCTCAGGAGCGCAACTCAACAATATTGGCAATATCATTTTAAAGTCGTCTACTTTATTTTGGCAAATAAAATATTGGCAATATTTTAAATGCGTAATGATGCCTGAATTGTCAATATAAATGAGTCAGATAAAATTAAATTATTAGAAGAATTTTTCACTATCTAACAAAAAACAAAATTTGTTTAATTTACTATTTGTATTTGGAGAACGATTTCCGAAGTGGAAATTGAAACGTCAATAGACGTATTTTTATCTTTAATTGTGACTTATTTCCAGTTAAATAGTAATTTATTTACACCTTCTTTTAAATAGAATAATTTTCTTGTTTCTTCTGACCAAATCATTTTGATAATTCAGATCATCAGTGGGGGCATATTTTATATTTAGCAAGTACGTTAAAAATATTACCCTAAAGTTTTAAATGGACGATAAGACAATATATTTGCGTGATTACATTCTAATTATCTGGGACTATAGTTGCAAAGTCACTCGACAAAAAAAGGTCTAAAATATAATTGAAAATTACGTGCATTACCAACTTCTGTCAGCTCTGTTAAATAGAGACAAATCATCGTGGTCCATTGTTAAATTCGTTATAATTTATGCCTGCGTTGGCTTTCCGTTGCGTTAGGATGATGAAAACAGCCTTTAGATGGGAATTTCTAATGGAAATTTTCCTCTGACCGTTTTAGAGCTGACAACAACTCCGCTCTGAGTTAAGGGTAATTCCATGGGCGTGTCAGGACAAGAGCATTTTGATTAAGGTCTGGTTAGAGTAGCAGCGTAAAAATATTTTTTTCTTCAATTTTGCAGATATTTAAAAAATATATAATATGCTACTCATACATATATATCATAGAACTTACCAACTCTTTCGTTATAATCGATATTTTGACTTATATAGTGCAATTTGCAATAATAATGTAGAGAATAATACATCTGAAGAAAAAAAATAACGGTTACAGAGGTTACAGCTTTTATTCTGAAATTCATGTGAGTTAATCGGTTAAAAGATTTCATGTATTCCACTTATTGATTACCCCATAGCTAATCTAAAATCTGGTTTATAAGAAACGTTCTGTATAAACACACGTGTTTGAGACAATACACACATAGTACAATGGAAAAATGCATCAATAGTAAACAACAGACTACAAAAAGGAAAATATCAAAGAAGCAGTCCCCATATTACTAAATGAAGAAAAATTTAGCTAACGCATCAAAAGAATGTAGGAGGCTCTGGTTACCAAGACTGAAAGTGGCGGCCGTAGTTTAGTTTCTATGTTACTGGCTTAAAAAAGTTACAAGAACTTTACTTTTTAACAATAATAAAAGACGATATCATCAAGAAGTATATACCAACAATACTGTCAAATTTATGTACTTGTTAAATCTATTAATTTCTTAACTTATATTTTTTACGATTTTTGCGTTGAAAATTAAATGTTTAATGAAATTTTCAGTAGTAATATCCCTAGGACATTGATAACAGACGAGATAATTTCATGACAATCGAAAGCTCGTTCCTTCTCAGCCTTCGGCTTCGTGCTGTTACCAAGTAACGAGCTTGAGAAATTTGTCATGAAATTATGAGGCATTCATCAATGTCCGAGGGATATTCGGCGGATAATTTTTCGAAAAAAAAAAATCATAACTCAACATAACGAAACATTTATTTATTAAAAGTACAGTTAGTGAAAGTACAATTATTAAAATTTAAGTTAACATTAGATTCGTTGCTGTTCTCTACTATAGAAGATCTATTACCACGCATAATATTTGTAATCTTGTTGTGGTATTCTTGATCAAGATTCAAGTATGGTTTTATAGAAACGTGACATTTTGAAACTTATTTGGATGAAGTTATCAAACTCGATCGTGTTGTCATAGGGATTGAAAATTGCACTGAATGCAATTATCAGTCTAATGTTGACATGATTGGGTGAAATTGTTCCACAAGACACAAAATGACGAAATTTGAATGGTTGTTAGAACAGTCGAAAAATTATCATTACAATAAATTGTGGTATTATGCCATAAAAAAAAAAGTTTTAACTTAAATATAATATAAGAAAATACTGTAAAAACCTTGTTAAAAGTAGTGTCCAACTAGTTCAATTTCGTTTTGATATTTTTTATATGGTTTTAAGCTACTTTTTGCTGACAAAAAATACAAAAGACAAAATATTTTATTTATCAAAAATAGCAATTGTTTCTGTGACTATGAACAATAGATCAAAATTACAATCAATATTTTATTCGAAAATGTTTGTATGTCCCACGGGAATTTATTATGACAGGTATTCATCTTTTCTTACTTCTAATGATGTCGATTGTTGTGAAGACATATTTCTCTATATTTCCATTACAGCAGTTTAGAGTTCTCCAGAGTTTTAAACAGCTAGAATTGATACTTGTTTTCTTACTAGCATAAGTATAGCAAACATGGTCAATCAGGTTTTTAGGTCAATCGGGTTTTTAAGTTCTTCTTCTTAGAGTGCCGTCTCCCTACGGAGGTTGGCAATCATAATGGCTATTTTTATTTTAGAACTTGCTGCTCTAAACAAATCAATCGATCTGCATTGGTACTAATCACGTACATTCTTTAACCATGAGTTCTGCCTTCGGCCAACAGATCTTCTTCCTTGAATCTTTCCCTGTATTATCAGTCTCAAAATTTCATATTTTGGTCCCCTCATCACGTGGCCTAGGTATTCCAGTTTTCTGGTTTGTATAGTGGTGATTAGTTCTGTTTCTTTACCAACCCTGTCCAGTGCTTCTTTATTTGTAATTCTATCAGTCCTTGATATTTTCAATAATCTGCGGTATAACCAGAGTTCGAAGGCCTCGATTCTTTTTAAATTACATTTTTTTAATGTCCAAGTCTCAGCTCCGTATAATAATATTGAAAATATATAACAGCGAATGGTACGTAGTCTGATCTCCAAATTTAGATTTTTGCACGTTAGGAGTGGCTTCATTCGTATAAATGGTGATCTGGCAATCTCTATTCGTCTGTTTATTTCTACAGTATGATCATTGGTTTCATTGATAAAAGTTCCCAAATACTGATATTTTTCTACTTGTTTTATCACGTTACCATTTATTGTCAATAGGTGATGTATATTTTGTGGCCTTTTTGTAATCAGCACGTACTTCGTTTTTTTAGCGTTTATGGTAATTCCCATCTCAGCACTATTTATACTCAAGCTTTCGATAAGATGTTGTAGATCCTCTATACTCGTTGCTATGATCACAGTGTCGTCTGCATATCTTAAATTATTAATTAATTTTCCGTTAACGGTGACTCCCGCTTCGATTTTATTGAGCGTGTTTTGGAAAATTTCTTCAGAATATAAGTTAAACAAAAGTGGTGATAACACAGATCCCTGTCTAACTCCTCTACAGATCCTCATTTCTTCTGAGTGTTGCCCATCAATTTGAACTATGGCACTTTGGTTCCAATATAATGTTTTTAAGTTAATCAATTTTAAATCAATTTATGATCAGTATTTCTAGTTGGTTAAAACAATTAGTTACACAATAGCAAAAGTTAGATTTAAGTAAATGAGAATTGCCTCACAAAGAATTAATGTACCAATCGACAACTCTAGTTTCGCCATCAATTATTACCAACTCTGTGTGTGGCCCTGAATTTATGCCAACTCACTCCTTTATTAAGACTTCTAGAAAAAAGCCGCAGGAGCTAACTTAACTTTTAATTTTCTTTTTATTAGCGTCCATATACTGTTTCTCTTTCAACGGACAAGATTACACAGAATCAACTCTCATCCGTAAACAAAACTAGACCCCCATAGTATCATTAATATTTTAATGTCTTCTGGTGAAAACTACTTTGTTTTGGCACTTTTTCTGACATGTTAAAATTTAAACTAGGTTTTTTGGTGTTGTTGGAATTATATTCTCCCTATGGTGATTCCACAAACTTCTTTCAAATAATTTCTTATTCCAACTACTGCTTGACCCATATTTGGAAATGCTTGCACCAAGCGTTACTACCTGACTTGACAATGGCAAGTGCGACCTTGCTGAAATGAAGTCACAATCAAAATTATTCACCGCGATTTAAAATCCGGACAACCACTAAAACCACATAATATAGCTCCCGCGAAAAGTTCAACTATAACACACACATATAAATATATATATCTACATATATATATATATATATATATATATATATATATATATATATATATATATATAATAAAAGACTGGTAGAAAATGCAATCGAAAACCGGAAAAACTATAAGAAAACAAAAAAGCATTAATCTTGCGATGAAGCAAATCGTTGCTTTAACAAACGAAAACACCAGAATTACAGACAGAAATTAAACAATACAGCTCGTGACTAAATTTTACACGTGACACACTTGAAAAAGTAATCAGTAACTAAGAAGACAGACCAGAACTTCTTGTAGAAGAAGTAGAATCGACAATTACAAAAATGAAAAGCGGTAAAGCAGCTGTAAAAGATGGTATGTTGCACAGCCGAGAAAGCAAACTGTTCGACAATAAGATACAATATCCCCCAAGCTCTTCACTGCAACTCTAGAAAATATATTCAGCAAAATGAAATACCGCTAGTGTTCACCTTCATAGATTTCGAGAAGGCTTTCGATTCTAGATATCTCAAGGTAGTAAGAGAGTATTGACTAGCCAAGGTATTGATAAATCGTACATAGAAACTTTGGCAAATATAGTAAAGACAAGCAAAAAAAAGGTAAAAATTTATGGAAATACTCCAGAATTTCCCACTACCAGAGGCGTACAAGGAGACGCAATATCATCAAAGCTCTTCACTGCAACTCTAGAAAATATATTCAGCAAAATGAAATACCGCTAGCATTAATCTTCATAGATTTTGAGAAGGCTTTTGATTCTATATATCCCAAGAAAGTAATAAAAGTATTGACTAACCAAGACATTGATAAATTGTACATAGAAACTTTAGCAAATATATACAGACAAGCAAAAGATAAGCTGAAAATTTATGGAAAGATTCCAGAGTTTTCCACTACCAGAAGCGTTCGACAAGGAGACGCAATATCACCAAAGCTCTTCACTGCAACTGTAACACTAGCGGAGGCAAGTCCGCTGTCACCACTGTAATATCCTCGGTTTAAACTTTAAAGGATGCTTATTTCTGCGAGCGGAGGCAGGGCTTACTGGTCCCACTAGTCTGAACTGGCTGGTTCGTCCTCGCGATTTCAGGAGGGTAGGGAAAAACAGAACAGGGGCTGAAGGATACTCCGATGCAGGCCCTGTAAGAAGTCAGAGGTTATTGGCTTACTTTAGATGCCGGAGAAATGCATAAGCGGAAATTGAGTACTCTTCTAGTCTCTGCCTGTAACGGCCGGGAAGGAACAATAAAACCAGATTTCGAGTCTACAAAGTATTAAATATACTGTATACTACAACTAAGTTAACAAGCTATCAGTTATAACCAATATTGATTCGTTCAGGCGCGAAGGGAGAAAAGAAGAGACCTTAGCAAGAAATTACAGGGTGGACAATCTACGTTTTTATATATTACTTGGGTTAGTACATAGATTTAGTTACCTTCGCGTATTTAGGCCCTAGCTAATGAATACGCTTTTCTGGAATTCAGGTTCAGTTTGTTGAGGTACCGCACGCTATTACGAATTTTCGAAACACCCAAAACCCGGCACTTATACGGTACTATTATCCCGTCGAAATACAATAGCGCACTCGCTGGTGCCGCGTAATTATTGCCCCGATCACCCGCGCTTGTGGCATTCAGCACTCACGGATGACCAATTTTTTAGTTTTTATGTCCCGCGAACATTCCTAGTTTTTTTTTGCTGATTCTGCTGTCTGTTCCACGTGTTAGAATGGATCATGCGATGGCGTGTCGCTTCACTGTATTATTTTCCACGAAGGTCTTCAGATTTCGTAATTCTTAAACATTCGGGCTTGTGTCAAACTAGGTCAAATTTTTCTTTGTATAATTTAAAATGTATACGTTAACTGTATCGAATTTATTCTTTATTTAATTTGGAATATATAATAATTATTTAAATAATTATTGCTCTTCTTTAGGCTACTACCCCTTTTTTTTCTTTATTTTCTTGCTATGTTTACATTACACAACTCTAGAAAATATATTCAGCAAAATGAACTGGCAGAACAAAGCAATATTAATTGATGGAAAGTACCTTAGTCATCTCAGATTTACAGACGACATCGTTCTGATTGCTAATAATATTGTAGAACTACAAGAACTCATAAGCGACCTAAACGCAACTAGCAATCAAGTCGGCTTAAAAATTAACTTGACAGAAACAAAAACGATGTACAACAAGCAAGTGGATGTCCAAGATCTAATATTAAACAACACTTCACTTGCACTGCACTTGAAACAGTAGACGAGTATGTATATCTGGGAGAATTAATGTATAAATCTTACTACTTACTTTCAAAAATCTACAGAAGAATGAAACTTGCTTAGGCATCTTTTGAAGATGATAGAAATGCAGTTATATTTAAATCAAAGACGCTAATCCACCCGAAGAAAAAAGCATTCGATCAGTGTATACTATCAATAATGACATACGGCTGCGAAATTTGGACAATAAAGTTTCGTCAAATTTGACGAAATGCCCCTGAAGATGCTATATTAAGCGTAAGTACTTGGGCAAGATTTGATGCTTAATGTTGATTTGCCTTAATTTTTAAAGTTCATTTATTCGAGCATTTAACCTCATATCAATTAAATAATTATATTATAAACATCCAATACTTCAGCGGGCTGCTGGATTCTGACCTCATTCAAGAACAAGTCAAAACTCTACCCAAATAGGTTGCCCCACCCATATAAAAATTGTATAAAAATTAAAAACTACACATAAATCTAAAATTTTATTATGCTGTCAAACCACCTATCGCTTCCTTAGGCGAGCCTCTCTTTCGTTTATCTAAGCAGTCAGATGGATATTTTGAGCGGTGTTGCCAATCTCATTCCTCCAGATGTTTCTTAAATAAAATTCACTAGGAAAATAATTCCTTCAGCTGACTGTATACCACGTATCACAAAAAAGAGGTTACATCTTTGTAAATGGGTATATTTAAAAAACCCTTAAAAGGGCTACATCAAATTACACAAACGTTTTCGGAATAATAATTCCATCATTAGGTTTAAAAATGTAAGTTAACATGCCTGAGCCACCAAAATATCAGGGTAAAAACCCTTTAAAATACTTAAGGTTACAAGAGATTGTACATAATGTAATTAATATTTGATGTTTATTATTAAATTAAATTTAATTTTAGGTTAATTCTGTAAAATATCTGTCCAAGTTGTCCATTTGTTGTAAATTGTTTGTCCAAGTTTTATATTGGTCCACTATTTCAAATTCAGTTCAAACAGACATATATTGAAGAAATAATAGAATAATATAATAATAGAAATTGTATGATCCGTTTTAAATTCGTTCAATGTATATATATATATATATATATATATATATATATATATATATATACATTGAAGACGTTTCGCTTTCTGATCAGAAAGCATCATCAGTTCATCTAAAAAGTACAATATAAAAAACCAAACATCCATAGAAAAGTTATTCGAATAAATCAATAAACTAGTTGACGACTTTTATTTGCCAATTATGGATCGATAAAACCTATACTATTCAACCATTGAATATTTTTTAAATTTAATCAACGGTCGTATTTTTCGCTATATATATATATATATATGATATCCAAAATTTGAGGTTCGCCAAGCAATTAATTAGCTAATTAATCAATCAATTAAACTTATTTAAATGATGCAATTATGATTCTATCACACTATCGTATTTTAGGGACTCGTGCTTCAATATCTATGCTTTACATATGGTAGGTAAGGTCCAAAGAATACCGGAATAATAAAAAACATATATGATACAACATTATATATTGAAATAAAAATATCTTGAAATAAAATTCACACTCAAATATCTTCAATAAAAATATCTCATATAATGATTATCAAAATTTTATTCTACGTACGTGAACCTTTAAAAATTAATGGTACATACAACATAAATTAAAATTTCAAATCAAAATTGTTGTTCTATATCTCCTGATTAAAATATTCCTATCTTTTCTAAAGCAATTGTAAAAATTATGCTGGTAATAAAGAAAAACTGACAAATAGTAAAACTATCTCTCTGATGATGAGTTGTCCAAATCCTTGTTCCTTGTAGCCTACACTATCCATTCTTAGCAGTCCCCTAGGTAATCAGCAATCTTACACTAAATTTTTGCGAGCCTATCGTCTTTAATGATCTCCTTCAAATGCACGTATCGTTCAAATTATGCTAGCCTCTTCTCCTCTCGATAATCTGAACCTCTCATTCTGGCCTGAACAGTGACTCTTGGAATATAAGTAGAAAATTATAACTTACAATATTTTACTGGATTAACTTCTGTCAGATACACGTACTCCACAAAAACTCACAAACATTCACTTCTACCTCTTCCTACCTTTGGGGAACCACCAGAGAACAACGACTGTTCGCCTTGCACCATTGGAAAACAACTGATTATCTTTTTTGCCTCGAAAATCTAGCTAAACTCTCATTCTTACAAACCATGAAACTTTTTTCAATCTCCTCTAATCAAAGCTCGTCATGCGTCTCCCCATCTCTTCATTTAGATAACAAATAACAATTTTTCCTACAATTATAAATTTCCTAAAAACTATTAACATGCTAATCGGTTTCTAAAAATTCTTAAGAACTAACGGAGAAATATATTTATTCTAATATTTATTCCTAAACATTTATTCTATTGTCTTATTCACTGTACAAGTCCATTTGGAAAACCCGCTCGCATTGTTCATGATTTTAATTAAGTTCAGTCACGTCACTTTACAAAGAAAATAATTTATGCATATCTTTAAAATTTTGTTTACTACAGGTAATCCAGGATAATGCACTTTCATTTCTTTGAAATATCTTTTATAGTTTATTAGTCGAATTATTTGAATTATTATATTTTGTACTGTGAAATATATTAAGCAAACCAATAATATTTTCAATTTTACATATATATATATATATATATATATATATATATATATATATATATATATATATATATATATATATATATATATATATATCGCAATAGGAATTACTTTTAAAGAAGTTGAATCAATTTCATAAATTCTAAGAAATCTTGCACCTATTGTGTACATTTGAAAAAATCTGAAGTAGGTATTTATAAAATTCTAAATACTTTGCAGCAATGCTTGTGGACTATTTACAGAGTAGATGTAATTTAAAACAAACTTGTCGCTAAAATATTGAATTTTCCTTATTTGATTTTTATTATACGGAGTCTATGACCTTTTTTAAAATAGTGAATATATGATAAAAAACTTATTTTATACTAATCGATCACGCACTCACATTAATTTTAATTCTAAAGTTAAAATGAATAATGTGTTTATTAACGGGATTTCTGAAGAATTAAAAGGTTTTTAATACTTTGCGTATTCCGATATTTTGTAAAACCATAGAAACGTTGGGAGGCAGAGATTAAGTAACAATAATTTTGCTGCTCAGACACAATGTAAGATTATATCAAGGGATCAAAAATATCGCTTTATTATACTTAAAGCTTTATTTTTGGGAGTGAAAGCTTAAGTTTCACATATAATAAGGGAGCGAAATAAATGTATTTCCTCAAGAGCCATTTAAAATATTAACTTTTGGTGAGTTTGTTAGATGTAAGAAGAATAATTGCAATTCCTTTCTAAGAGTTTCTGATTTTGAAGATACTGTCTAAAGAAGTATGTTTTACAATAGATATGTTAAGATTTTTCAGATTGGGAACGAAAACATTTCTGAGATACATAAGACGTAAGTTGTAGAAAGAAATGTTTACGATTATCAGATGATACACAGGAAATAATACTCTGATGTAGTCGATTAAAATCTGTAATTTATCCTAAATAATATTAATATAGAAAAGTAAGCATTATTAATAATGATTGAGTTCTCTAATTAATTGTTATCGTCTTCTGCAGAATCCAAGAAATCTTGTGAAGTGGTATATAATGTATCCGCATATTCTAAATGATTGATATTTTTCGAGCCGTGGTGTAGAATAAACCGTTCTCTTAGAAACAACGCTTGAAGCGATCGGCGATTTTGAATATCAGTTACGCGTGCAAAACCAATGATCAATAAATTTTGTATCACATCGACAGTAAAAATTAGATATGTTTTGAATAAAGTGTTTCATCGACACAACTCAAGATGCGTTTTAAAGGTAAATAGTGCAGCTTTGGTATGAATTTTTTTTTATTTTGCCGAAAATTAACTTAATTTTTATAAATGTGTAATAAATAAACGTGGCGAGATATTTTTCCATTTTTTTATGTTTCACATGAGATTTACACAATTTATCACTTTCATTGACCGATCACCATGAAATTTTAATAACCAAGCCTGATCTTCAGAACTTATAGGATGGAACTTCAGTTTTGAGTTTTGTTTATAAATGTGGGGTATTTGAAATATGCTTAAATCACGCTTAATTTAAACTCTTACATTACAAACGATCTAAAATAGCTAAAACTGGTGTTTTTTAATGACAGTAGTACGTTTCTTTAAAGCACATAACTTCTGCTACAAACTCCTACTGCTACAATTTCACTACTATTGGTAAATAAAAGTAATACATTTTTTATTAATCTCAAAAGAGTCGTAAAAAATGAAATGAAAAAATTCGCGAAACGTTTATTTATTGAACACACTTATAGACACTGACTTATTTGCGGCAAAATACAAAAATTGCATACAAAAGCTGCACTTTTCCTTTTTTAAAGTACATTTTAACTTTTTCTGATAGAATACTCCGATCAAAAGATGTAGAATTTTTAACGTCGAGTTGATACAAATTTTATTTCCATTTCGCGCGAGTCACTGACTTTTAAAATAGCCGGTTGCCTAAGTATTGATTCAAAGAAAACAGTTCATTCTACATAAAAAGCGCTTATAACAAATTTTATTTAAAATTATCTCAGCTACATTTTTTATTTAAAACAGTTTTTTCTTACGGCGTACGTATTCTTATTAAATCGATATTTTCAATTTTTACCTTCCTCGAGCGGGGTTTTAGGGGGAAGACCAGGGGTTAATGTTTTAAACTTCATTACAACTTCTTTGGAGTCTTAAATTTGATATTCCTGGCAAAATTCAGCTTGTTTGTATAATTTTTTAGGGGTCAAATCTCTGACGACTTGACTATTTGTACTTTTTCAACTCTAGCAAATTATTAATTGAGAAGAAACTGTTTTACCTTACAGATATACACACACACATACACATACACACAAACAAACAGCAATTTTTGTAGAACCCCAGCTCCAAGTGACAAGTGTGTTCCAATAAAACAGTGGGACCCATATGTCCGTAGATGAAACAGGTTGCACTTGTTCGTAATGAGTTGTACCTATCTGACACTCAAGCTATAATCAATCACTCCTCTTTGAAGATAGACTTTGTAGTAAAAGTTAGTTTGGATGCCCTATGTAATGAAGCATCTTTTGTTTTACTTGATGTGATTAAGCGGCCTGACTTTAGGAGTAACTAGAGAGAGCTTTTCTTTAGAAGAGTGTATTTCGGACAGCACATCGAGCCCTCGTTTGCCGGTACGTGACCTCGATGCTTAGGTTTTGAGAGCTGGTCCTTTTGACCTACCTGCAGAGTATTAGCTGCCTGCCTTTTGACTAAATAGCTTTTCTGTCTGTGCGACTGATATACTCGACCTACACTTTTATATTGTATTGGCGCTAGATGACTGCTGCAACAAAAGGTAATCAGCATAGGGGTAAAAAAACATAATATTATAGAGTAAGTAATGATGAGTAGTGTGTGCATTCCCAGCTGTATATGGCCACCACACACCCGGTATATATTTTTGATTTTTGTTTATTATATAGTGTAACTGTTTAATGAAAATAAAAATATCTAAATAAAAGATATAAAATATAAGCATATGATATTTTTTGACATTCGGTTACTGCATACGTTTGACTACTGCATGACTATCATTTCTTCACTGTTCTTCTGGGTCTTCTCTTTATCTAACTAGATGCTGTTTGTTCTATCCTCTGGTTTTCGTCATTGTCTGTCAACTCTCCTAATAGTGTACTTGTATGGTTCATTAAAAATCAATTGTGCTTTTTTGTACATTGTTCTTAATTTTTTTTTTTGTTCGAAATCCTTAAATACGTACCTTAATGAAACGTAATTAGTTATATTCAAAGCCTCTCTGATTATATGGTTCTGTATTTGTATTTTGTTTCTTATGGATTTACACGTGTGTGTTCATGCAGCCGAGTTGTATGTTAGTGTTGGAAAAATAATACAGTATTTTAGCTTTTCTGACCGTTTGTTTTACGTATTCTGTGAAGATCACTTTAAGTTTAGATATTTGAATTAATTTGACCATTAAATTTGCGTGTTGAATAGGGACAAAATCTTTTTCTTTCCATATGCCAGATTTTAACTTCAACTTTAAAAAGAAGATTACTTATTGGTTCATATATTTCTCTACTGTCTAAGGAAAGTGAATGGATGATGTTGATGGGAGTTTAAATTGTAAGATCTGGTAGTTTGGATACAGCTAATCTGTTTCATACTTAAATAGACCTTTATCCCACTTAAAAATAATATGGTTAATGTCACATTGTTATATACTATTTTTTAGATGTGTTTAGATAGTGTTTAGACGTGTAATTGTCACTGTTAATTTCTTCGGCATTGCGTATTTAAAAATATCGTCAATTTCTTGTAGTAAGGTAGGGTGGATAGTATAATACTGATTATTGTAGTTCGTTTTAATATTTTTATATTTTTCCTATCAATTTTGTGATCCTGTGATCACTTTAAGTTTAGATATTTGAACTAATTTGACCATTAAATTTGCGTGTTGACTAGGGACAAAACCTTTTGCTTTCCATATGCCAGATTTTAACTATAACTTTAAAAAGAACGTTACTTATTAGTTCATATATTTCTCTACTGTCTAAGGAAAGTTAATGGATGATGTTGATGGGAGTCTAAATTGTAAGATCTTATAGTTTGGATACAGCTAATCTGTTTCATACGTAAATACAACTTTATCCCACTTAAAAATAATATGGTTAATGCCACATTGTGATATACTATTTTTTAGACATGTTTAGATAGTGTTTAGACGTGTAATTGTCACTGTTAATTTCTTCGGCATTGCGTATTTAAAAATATCGTCAATTTCTTGTAGTAAGGTAGGGTGGATAGTATAATACTGATTATTGTAGTTCGTTTTAATATTTTTATATTTTTCCTATCAATTTTGTGATCCTGTGATCACTTTAAGTTTAGATGTTTGAACTAATTTGACCATTAAATTTGCGTGTTGACTAGGGACAAAACCTTTTGCTTTCCATATGCCAGATTTTAACTATAACTTTAAAAAGAACGTTATTTATTAGTTCATATATTTCTCTACTGTCTAAGAAAAGTTAATGGATGATGTTGATGGGAGTCTAAATTGTAAGATCTTATAGTTTGGATACAGCTAATCTGTTTCATACGTAAATACAACTTTATCCCACTTAAAAATAATATGGTTAATGTCACATTGTGATATACTATTTTTTAGACATGTTTAGATAGTGTTTAGACGTGTAAGTAATTGTCACTGTTAATTTCTTCGGCATTGCGTATTTAAAAATATCGTCAATTTCTTGTACTAAGGTAGGGTGGATAGTATAATACTGATTATTGTAGTTCGTTTCTATATTTTTATATTTTTCCTATCAATTTTTCTGTGGAATGTAAACTCTATAATCTGTGGCACACATTTTTTGGAAGCATCGGTATATGTTATTACGTGATCATATAGTCACTCAATATTTATTTAAGTAAGACAGTGTTTATTTGTGGAGATTATGTAAACTTTGGTTTAATGAAATTTGGTGCATTTATTATTACCTGCAAATCAGCTTTATATATTAGTTATCTTTTTTCTCTGCCATAGGTATAAGAACACTAATTAGTTTCTAAAAAAGCGTCAACAAGTGGAGAAGAATTGTTTATGCCCAATATTTATTTGAGAAGTTTTCAATAAACCATCTAAAGACCAAGCAATTATTCTATCTTTGGTACCATAAAAATACATGAATATATACCAACAATATAAATTTTGGAACAACCAAAACATATCATCTTCCTGTCCAGAATCTCCAACAACAGGGTACGCATTTACCTTAGTAAGACTACAATATTAGAAAATTTACTGCAGAATCTCAAATCCGTTTCAATTCCAGGAACTAATGTAGAGATTACCAGTAGAAGGTTAATTACTTCTATTAGTCGGTTAGTGATATCAAATGTGTGCCCAAGTATTACAAACACTATAATCAAAGAAGAATTCAAAAAATTGGAGCTTTACAGTATCCAACTTAACTCCTTGAAAGTTGGCATGCCTGAATCCAAATATAGCCATATATTAAGATTTAGACGTCAAGTATTTGTTTCTTCAAAAATTAATATCCTATCAAAAATATAATTTTTATATCTCACGACAATACTTTTTACAGAATCTATCTCTTCTTAAACGGTCTAAATTATTATAAATGTAATACCATAGAACGTTAATATATTCGAAAGAAAAAATAATCAACTAACTCAAAAATTCGTTACAACCTAAACACCAACTGCGAATCAAGCCAGTACATCTTTTACTTTTTCAACTAGTTTACGACTAAATATCTCCATAAAATCACAAAGCCTACTAAAATTTTCTTCTTCTTTTTCTTCTTTTTTTTATAGACATAACTTTGTCTGTTTTTCAATGTGTCCCAGTAAGTTGCCGTAATGATTATATGATTTTGCAATCATTATATCGAAAACGATATGATCATTGCAAACACCTGGTATAAACTACCCAAGCGACGATTGTACACTTGGAAAGCCCAATTTGATGATGGCAATAACCCTGAGTCACAGTATAAAGAGGAACCTCTTTATACTGTGCCTGAGTCTTCAAGAAATCAAATAGACTATATACTTGTAAATGAGCGTTTCCGAAATGCCGTCAAAAAAGTCACTACATATCCAGGGGCAGATATTGAATCTGATCATCAACCACTCGTAGCAGATATTAAACTAAGGTTAAAACGAATTCAGCGACAAAAACCAAAAACCAATGTACTTAACTTTGGCGATATAAACATAAAACATAACATTAAAAAATAATTTAACAATAGAATAAAAAACATCGGGGAACAACTAGAAAATCCAGAAGAACTATGGAGTGAATTTAAAAACCAAGTTAACGAAATCTCCACAAACAATGATAGACACTTGCAGAGAAGAATAAAAAAGGAGATCAAATTAGCCAAAGAAAAATGGATGAGAGAAAGGTGCGACGAAATGGAGGATGTAATATCTAAACACGACTTATTTAATGTGCACAAAAAACTAAAAGAAATGAGTAATATATTTAAAAAACGAGTTCATTCTGTACTTATTGTCGAATATTGTTGAATTCTACCAAAACTGTACTGACGGCCCAAAAATTATGAAATGAGAAGAAGAACATGCTATAAATAATGCTAAAATTAGAATTATCATCTGGACCACTCTTGTGCCCAGATGATACGCCAACTGAGTTGGTGAAACTAATAGAGAATGATAACATAAAAGTAGTAGTAAGACTTTTTAATTCAATATGTAACACCGGAGTGATTCCTGCAGATTGGCGCAAATCCATCTTTATCGCAATACCTAAAAAACACAATGCAAGAAAATACTCAGAATATCGATTAATTAGCCTAATGAGCCACACTCTTAAAATTTTCCTCAGAATACGTCACAACAGAATTAGATGCAAATGCGAAGAAGATCTTGAAGATACCCAATTTGGTTTTAGAAATGATATGGGAAGCAGGGAGGCACTTTTTGCGCTTAACATCCTATTACAAAAATGCCGTGACCAAAGAAAATATGTATTTGCATGTTTCGTGGACTTCCAAAAGGCATTCGATAAAGTACAGCATGTAAAATTAATGCAAATACTGAAAAATTTCGGAATAGATGACAGGGATATTCGTGTCATTAAAAATTTGTACTGGTATCAAACTGCTATCGTAAAAATTGGAGATAACTACACCGATGAAATCCCCATATAACGAGGAGTCAGACAAGGTTGCATTTTGTCGTCAACATTGTTTAATGTTTACTCGGACCAGCTATTTAAAAAGGCACTTGAGAGACAACCATATGGAATAAAAATCAACGGGGAAATACTTAATGTGATTAGATATGCTGACGATACAGTAATTCTTTAAGATAATATTAAAGGTCTTCAAATTTCATTTGATCGTATTCACGAGATAGGAGAGGAAATGGGCATTACAATAAACTTAAAAAAAAACCAAATTTTTAGTGTTTAGTCGTGATTCACATCCTGATCATCAATCAGCCCTGAGTTGTCCATTGTTGAACATAGGCCTCCTCTAGACTTTTCCATCTGCTTCTGTTCTGCGCCTCTGCTATCCAATTGGTCACGATTCTTTTGAGGTCGTCGGTCCATCGCGTTGGTGGTCTTCCTCGGCTTCGCTTGTCAGCCCGTGGTCTCCACTCAAGCAATTTTTTTTTAAACTGTCGTCTTTTATTCCTGCAACATGTCCTGTCCATCTCCATTTTTGCCTTGTAACATGTTCGATAATGTCTTCCACTTCGATTCGTCTACGAACTTCCTCGTTTCTTATTCTATTTCTTAAGCTTATTCCAAGCATTGACCTCTCCATCTTTCGTTGTGTTCTTTTCAATTTTTCGGCTGATGTTTTTGTGATAGTTGAGGTTTCTGCTCCGTATGTGAGGACTGGTAGAAGGCACTGGTTAAAAGCTTTTCTTTTTAAATGAACTGGTATATTTGTTTTAAATACGTCTCTCATTTTTCTGAATGCAGCCCAACCCAGACTTATTTTTCTGAGCCGCTCGCATGTTTGGTTATCTCGCAATAACCTTATTTCGTGGCCCAAATACACATATTTTTCCACAAGTTCTATGGGCGACTGTTCGAAATTTATTACCTCATTGGGAACGAGATTGGTCATCATTTTTGTTTTTCCATAGTTTATTTTTGAACCCACTTTCTGGGTTACTTGCTGTATTCGTTGTAGCATAACTCTGGCAGTTATGCTACAATATCATCGGCATATCTGAGATGATTGAATATCTTTCCATCGATGCTAATACCCTTTGATTCTCACTCTAGCCGTTTAAATGCGTACTCCATAACTGTTATAAATAGTTTTGCCGCACCCATTTGCCAATTTTTATCTTCTCAGTCATACAATGGAGGTTAAAGGTTGTTGTCGCGTTTTCGTATATATTTCGAATAATATTTGCATACCTGTGATCTACTCTGCATTCTGATAGTGCTTTTAAGATAGCAACTGTTTCGACCGTGTCAAATGCTTTGTGGGAGTCGACAAAGATAAGAACAAGGGGTCTGTTATATTCGATAGACTTTTCAACTAGAGTTTTAAGGCATTGCAAATGGTCGTATGTTCCGTGTCCCGCTCGAAATCCTGCCTGTTCTTGTGATTAATAGAAATCGAGTTTTGCTTCTAATCGGTTTGTCAGTATTCGAGTAAAGAGCTTGTATAGGTGGTTAAGCAAACTAATTGGCCTATAGTTTTTGAGATCTGATTTATCCCCTTTTTTGTGGAGGAGGATTGTAACCGAATTCTTCCATTTACTTGGAATGTTTTCACTATGCAGACATAGATTAAAACGTGTTTGGATTCGGGACATCAAAAGTGGACCTCCTAGTTTAATTGTCTCAATGACTACACCATCTTTCCCCGGAGCTCTATTATTTTTCATATTTTTGAGGGAATGTTGAATTTCCTCTCGTGATATATCTGGTATATCCTCCGATCCTATATTATGTACCTTTTTTATTGGTTGTGCGATGAGTTCTGGAATAACTTGACTTTTATATAATATTTCATAGAAACTTTCCACTATATGTAATATGCTTGGTCTATTTGAGATAATATTTCCATTTTTGTCTTGAAGTTGGAGATTTATTTTTTGCCATTTTCCATTTTTCTCCTCAACGCTTTCATGCTTTTGTTGTCTTCTATAGTTTTTATAATTTTTTCGTTGTTGTATTTTCTAATATCCCGTCTGATGGCTTAAAAATTTTCTTTATTGATGCTGTTTATCTTGTGAGTCAACATTTCCTTGACTTCTCAGCATTCTACGATCTTTCATATTTTGTTTCGTTGTTTTACTAATTTTTTGTTCTTTCACATGTTTAGGGCCAAATTTTTCCTGAGCTTGTGTTAATGTATCTACTATTTCTTCGTTTAGGTTATTTACGTCTTCTCTTGTTGTATTTCTGAGTAAGTTACTGATGATATATTTTTCAAAGTCAAGTTCATTCGTTGGGCGCATCCAAGGTTTGATTTTTTTACTTTTTATCATCTTCAGTCTTTCTTGCTTAATATTGATTTTTACAGTTGCTTAGACTATTCTATGATCGCTTGCAACCGAAAATTGATTTAAGACTGTAACATCTTTGGCTATACGTTTTTTGTCAGTGATGGTGAATTCGATCTCATTTTTTGTTTACCCATCGGGGCTCTTCCAAGTCCATCTTCTATGGATCTTCTTATAGAAGAAGCTATTCATTAAATATAGATTGTTTTCTAATAGGAAATCTAAGAGTATTTCGCCCCTTTTGTTTCTACCTGGTGTTCCAAAATTTTCGAGGGCATTTTCAGTTGGGTCAGTGCTTATTCCTATTTTGGCATTAAAGTCGCCACATATTACCGTAAAATGTTCTTGATCTTCTGAAACAGCTGTGTACAAGTCATCATAGAACTGTTCTATTTTTTCATCAGCGTGACTCGATGTTTGTACATAGACTTGAATGATCTTTATGGAGTAACGGGTGTTTAGTTGTAATTTTGCAAGTATAACTATTGTGGAAACTGCTTTTACTGGTATGATATTCTCAGCTAGTTTTTTATTAATAAAGAGCTCAATGCCTCCATTCCCATCGTTTTCTTCGGCATGATAAAAAATGTGACCGGATTTTAAAGTTTAAAGGCTTTCTCCTTTCCTTCTGACCTCAGTGACTCCAACAATATCCCAATTGATTTTATCAAGTTCAGATTCTATTTCTATGAATTTTTCTTCTGATAGCAGGGTTCTTGCATTGAAAGTTGCCATTTTTAGAGATCCCGATGCAAAGCTTCAATTGAACTGATTCCAAGTTGAGAAAGTTCACAAAATGACATATTTGAGAACTGTGATAACGGACCAACTAGATCCAGACATAGAAATAAAACATAGAATAGCAATAAATAAAACTACTTTTATGAAAATGAAGTCATTTCTTTGCCATAACCATCTCAGTTTAGAACTAAGGCAAAGAATGGTTAAGTGTTATATTTGGTCTGTACTTTTGTATAGTGCAGAAGTGTGGACGCTAAAAGTATCGATTATTAACAAAATTAAAACATTGGAAATGTAGGTTCATAGACGAATGCTGAAGATACCTTGGACAGCAAGAAAAACTAATGAAGAAGTACTAAGGAGCGTCAACAAAGACAGAGAACTGCTAAAGACTGTTAAACATCAAAAAATGTCTTATCTGGGACATATAGTAAGGGGAAGTCGATATAAAATTTTACAACTGATCCTTAAAGGTATGAAGGGTAGGTAGAGGTGTAGGAAGAAATCAAGTTTCTTGGTTAAAAAACATTCGTGAATGGACTCAGATACCAAATGCATGACAATTATTCCATATTGCAGAATATCGAGAAGCCTTAGCAATGGTGATCGCCAACGTCGGATAGTTCTGATATGGCACGCAAAGAAGAAGAAGTTGTCATTCCATCGGCTTATATGATCATTCCATTCTACTCTTCTATTTCTTACCCAGTTCTTGTTGTTCTCCACCTTGCATTTACTTTGTATTTTTTTACTTCTAGCTCTGTCCCATAGTGTCTTACCATTAATTTTTTTCAGTGTTTTCATCTCTGCTGTTTTTAACATGCTTTTTATCCTCTCTGTATCTGGTATTGTTTCTGCCGCATATGTCATTATTGGTCTGATGACTGTTTTGTAAATTCTGCCTTTCGTTTCTTTCCCGATATTTTTATTTCTCCATTGTTTTACTAGATATTTAAACTTCATCACTTGTTCTATTATCTGAGCTTTTAACTCCAATTTACTCCAATTTAAATTAGTAAATTTGCTGTTGTAACCATGCATTTTGTCTTTTTTGAGAAAATTAACGTTTTCAATTTTCTGGCGGTTATACTAAATTGGTGCAGCATACGTTGTAAATCATCTTCACTTTGAAAGAGTAGTATGGCGCTGTCTACATAGCAGATTATTTTAAATTTTTTTTCTCCCATTTGGTATCCTTTTTTAGTAATTTTTTTTATTATTTCATCCATAATCATGTTGGACAATAGAGGACTCAGGAAATCTCCCTGTCTTATCCCATTACAAGCTTCAATAGGGTCAGTTAGTTCTTCTTCTACTTTTACTTTTAATATGTTGTTTTGGTAGATATTTTCAATATTTTTTATTATTCTTAGAGGTACCTCTCTTGTGTACAGTATAAGTGCAAGATTTCTCTTGCACTTGCCTCATTATAAGTATAGCGTCGGTCCATGATGTTCCTCACCTAAAACCTTGTTGTTTTTCTGTTAGAGTTATAATTTCATTCAGTTTATTTGTTATCACTTTGGTCCGATTTGTCTCCTTTTTTGAAGAGAGGTATTAGTATACTTGATCTCTATTCTTGAGAAATTTTGCTTTGTTCTATTAGATTTTAGATTAGTTTTAATTGTTGTTTGATCAGATCTGGTCCTCCGTACATTAGGAGTGCAAATTATTTAAACCCGATTTGTAGAAGCTGAAAACTTTTCATTTATATACCCATTATGATATTTGTTTATTATCTAACTATATATGATTTATTTTTTCGTTATTTCTAAACTTTAAAATTACAATCTTTTATTACTTCGTTTTGTTAAATTATTAAAACTATTATGGTTTATAAGATATTCTAATATGTAATTATAAAACATTTTAATTTTATACATGCTGACATTCATTCTTCCCCGAAATAAGTTGAATTGATGTAGGTGAGGGTGACGCTCATACACGTGTAAATACGTTACAATAGAAGATGCGTGTAATGGCAGGTTAAAACGTATAGAGAAGTTGTTAACGACTTCTTAAAAATATTGTCAAGAACGTATCCTTGTTATACCGACAGCCGCATAAAAAAAGAGGTAGCAGAATATGCAACAAATTAATGAAATATCTAAACCTAAATTTGACTGCAATAATAGCATTATTGAAAGAAGACCCTGACAATGATATTAGTGGTTTGCTTTAAACAAGATGTTTGAATGATTATGCAAATATTGTAGAAGAGGTAACAGCTCCTATATTAATAATCGACGTCATCGGTTCGCCTGCGTGTCTAATTCTAATTTTGTTAATAGTTTCTAAATCTTCTTAAATATTTGTGCATTTTTGGATTTTTTGTGCAAGTGTTTTAGAATCTGTTATTTTTCTTGAAAAAAAAACTTAATAGATATTAAATGTAGAACAATTTAAACAGGACTTCGTATGCTTGATTTTATTAAAAAAAATTAAAAATATTTATGCAGCGAGATAAATCAATTGAAATGAACTTATTTTGAAATCAACAAAAGAATTTTAAATTAAATCATATAAAGTTATTTAATAAAATTTCGCTTTTCTTGATCTGTTTCATCTCTCGCCGAATCCTAAACTCTTGTTTCCTATTGAACTAAACTAATTTTTCAAACTGAAGACTGGCTCGTGTCTCAATCGTTTCAATTTTTTTCAGAATCCAATAGCGTTGTGCACGTTAGGAATCGGAGCCACATTCGGAGAATCAATCCTCCAAGATTTACCAAGAGACAGTACAGTCGTTACCCAAACAACTTGCGAACTTCTAAGGGTCGAACAACACGACTTTCGACTCATTTGGGAGGTAAGGTGACTTTATAATATATCCTATCAAACAGTTCGATAATACGATCACGATGAATACTTAAGAATAAAGTTCGGTATTTAATTTTATTTTCGGTTGATAATTTTCTCTTTTATATAAATCTTTTTTTAAAAGACTTCCCATAAACTTTACACCAATTTGGTGTTAATTTTTTTAATGAACATGTATTTTTTTATAATCAGATATTTCACCTAGGTATTATTTTAATTTTTAAAGCTTTTTCTACTGTCACTAATATTCTAGCAATCGTGTGGAGCAGTCACCTTTGTAGTTGATCGTGAAATATAAAAACTAAGAACTTTAAGGTTTTTATAAATTTGTCTTAGACATTAATTATAACCCCGTCGTTACATAATATAAATAATAATAATAATCATAAATATATGGCTGGAAGATATGAATAAAAAGTAGAAATTATATGCTATGTATTTGCGGAGTGTATATAAGTGAGTGAAAGTGAAAAAGCAGAGTAAAGTAATATTGCTGAATATAACCTTAGATAAGTTTCTTGTAATATTTATATATAGAACTAACTTGCTTATTGATCCTAGTTAATGATCAGATAGCAATAGTCATAAGATTCCTGTTGGAGTTTTATTAAACAAAAAAAAATGTATTTCGGGAGTAGATGCAACTTACAAAAACATTAAAGTTTAAAAGAAACTGCATTCGCTGATGAGAAAATTGCAGTCTTGTTTATGACCAACTACAAAAGAAATTTTTTAGGAATGACAATAGCCAAGTTTTTAATTGTGACAAGGTCTATCTTGAAAGAACATATTCAACAAACTACCTTAAGAAAGTTCTAAAATAAACTGATTTAAGCAAAACTTTAATGCATAGAAGATTTTTTGTTCTTACTGACAATATGTACTGTTTTATGCATTATTTTATGCTTAATACACATTCTAAACTATATACTATACAATGACAATGAAAACTGTCAGGTAAATTGTATAGCACCTAATACAATTGCAATTATTTAGCTACTAAACCAGGGAGTTACTCGTTGTGGTGAGGCCTTTACAAGCTTTAAGTTTTTCAAGTTATTAGGACTTTTCTGACTCTAATATTAACGTCATGCATTACTGATACAATAATTAACATAAAAGTGGTATTAACTAAAACCAAAGATAGTGAGAGATTACTAAAGAATTTATAGTGGAAATCTGTTGATGATAGAAATTAACAACAAAGAATCTATGGAATTATTAGAATGATTATTTAACCAATAATCTAAGAGATCTTAATAGCAATAAATTTGTGTATTTGAATGTTGCATTAGTGGAAGGATCCTTAATAAAATTTTATTAAACTTTGATAAAAGAGAAATTACCAGAGATCATTAAGTCAGCTTGAGCCTAAAATTTTTTTCACCTAATTATCACAACTACTAGGGCACAAAGTTTTAGAGAAACAAATTATATATTGTAATCATAACAATGCTATGAGCCTTTTATACATTTATATTATATTCCTGGTTAGCTTTTTCTAGTTCTGTTTTATTTCTGACTGCCAGCTGGCAGGCCAGGTGTGTATTTGGTCGAATGCTTTTTCTAAATTAATAAAGCATACAAATAGTTTACAATTAACAGACGCAGATATCACAGTTAGTTAATATCTGTAAGCTAAAAAGCGCTTATCTTGATCCCACTTGCTCTGAATCCAAATTGCACTTTACATAAGTGTTCTTCTTATTGGGTGTATAAGCGAAAGAGTTCTTCTAATTTGGTTTATATGCGGGAGTCGATAATACTAAAAAGTACTTTAGGTGCACGCCACATTTAAATATTTACTTTGTAGTCGCCGCATTTTCTAGCGTTGGTTTGTTGAGGAATTAGGATAGATATTAATTGCAGCTAGTCTGCTGGAGAGTATCCACTTTTATACTTATATGTTGTTAAATATCTTACTAAAGGTTGTGATTTAGCGATTTTGTAGTCATCAAATAGCTTTAAAAATTTTCCATGTATTCACAATTTTTTTTTTTCGTTTAATTGCCACTTTGAGTTTGTTAGTTCTGTACCGCAAAAATAAGTTGGTTAAATTGGTGTTCTTGAATTATTTTCAAATTACTTTCATCTGTTTAATTTGCGTATAATCTAGATTAAAATATACCTTCGTGGTCCACAATTATGTCGATATAACATTGCTTACTCATGTTCTAATTTATTTAATATTCTCGTACAAAGATAATATTATGTATGGTGGTGGGGGTCTGTAGTTCTTTCTGTTTCATTTTATAAATAATAACAGCGTTACTGGTTCGTTGCAGTTGTTTGGTATCGTTTTATTCATTTTGTCCATTTAGGTATTTCGACTGTTATTTTTTCTCCATACCTTATTACCTCCACGGTTATGCAATCTTTTCCTGGAGATTTGTTATGCTGTATTGGTTTTCGTACGTTTTTTGTTTTGCGTTAACTGGTTTTTCTTTTTAGGTCGGACAATCTTTGCCATAATTATCTTAATTTAAAACTAAGACAAAGTATGACTATTCGCTATATTTGGTCTATACTTTTGCATGGAGCAGAAGTGTGGACACTTAACATATCAAGCATGAACAGAATTAAAGCATTCGAAATGTGGTAGATTACTAAATCACGTATACCACTTTTTGAAACTTATAAAAAACAAATGTTTAAATTTAGTTAGCTCCTGTTTCATTTCAAAACTTTATATCTCTGTACTAGATATTGTTCTTATTTTTTAAAAACTGGACCATATCTGCGACGGTCTTACAGACTATTACATTCCTCTGCATGTGTTAGCAGTAGAAAGGAGACATCTCTATAAGAGAAGAAAACATTTAACAACAGCCATAAAAAAAGAAGAAAGGGAAAGATAAATGGAAGGATTGCAAGAGAAATAAAACAACACGGAAGATGTCTGGTGGATCAAGATTCTGATCCCGATCCTAAGGGACTGGGTAGATTGTCTGTTTTAGGGTGTATCTTGATATACTAACAAAGACAGATACAGATTAATGCATATACTGTGAATATTCCAACCGTGTTACTCACACAACGCTGAAGTGTGGTATACAGTGAGGAAAAACAGAATGTATAGAGACATAAGTATAAACGTTAGGCGGGATGAAATAGTGTTTACAGTTATATCCGAACAGTAATTAAAAAAAGAAGAAGAGAAACACCAATCGGACCAACAACAGAGATAAGATCTAGATAAGAGAAGGGAGTGTTCCAAAAATGTTTAACGACTCAAAATGGAGGTAGCATAAAAAAATTGCTGTGCCCAACAAACCTCACCCCCAGGTTGGTTCATTCTAGGTGCGCCACTGCTGCTCCCAAAAACAAATATCGATCTCACGCACTAATCAAATATCCTAATAATTTCGTAGCCTAAACTTCTCACGATACAATGGCAATTTATAACTTCTGCACTGCTACCATTCAGCATACATGGAATCTTCACTGTTACCACTTTTTCAAACTTTTACGAAAACAAAATTACTTTTTTATTCACACAACTTAATTTTCTTCAACCGTTCAGATTTACTGGCACTCAATATCTTTTTAGCTTCAGATGTTATTCTTTTTCCGAATAGAAATAGATTTTCTTTTTCCCTACTTTCAAATGCCATCAAACATATAACTTATCCTCCTCTCTCTATTTTCAACTAATGTTCTTTTAGTATTTCAAACAAACACATAGAATTCCCATTTTGTACGAAATCCATTAAATTAATACTTTCTTGTTTTCGATAAACACCCAACCATGGAAGATGCATAAAATAAATTTCTAAACATTTCCATTTTTACAAGACAATAGCTGAATACGGTTGAACGCAATTTTATAATCCCCTCATTGAAAAACAATCTCAAAAAATGTTTTCATGAATTTTAAAATAAAACAATTTTTATTCCTAAACTTTTAATTTTACCTAATCTCTTAAATATATTATCTATTACAATATAAACTTTGTTCGCTGAAACTGCTATACACACATTTTCATCGTATGTTTCTTTTAATATTTACTGATATAATAACAGGAGTTACCGTTAACGGAAAATTAATTAACAACTTAAGATATGCAGATGACACTGTGATCATAGCAACGAGTATAGAGGATCTACAACATCCTATCGAAAGCTTGAGTATGAATAGTGCTGAGATGGGAATTACTATAAACGCTAAAAAAAAAACGAAGTACATGCTAATTACAAAAAGACCACAAAATATACATCACTTATTGACAATCAATGGTAACGTGATAGAACAAGTAGAAAAATATCAGTATTTGGTAACTTTGATCACTGAATAAACAGGCGAATAGAGATTACCAGATCAGCATTTATACGAATGAAGCCACTCCTAACGTGCAAAAATCTAAATTTGGAGATTAGACTATGTACCATTCGCTGTTATATATTTGTAATATTATTATATGGAGCTGAGACTTGGACAAAAAAAAAATGTAATTCAAAAGAATCGAGGCCTTGGTACTCTGGTGATACCGCAGAGTATTGAAAATATCATGGGCTTATAGAATGAGAAATAAAGAAGTACTGGAGAGGGTTGGTAAATAAACAGAACTAATCACCACTATCATCATCATCATCCAGCCTCTATTTATCACGTCCACTGCTGGACATAGGCCTCCCTTAAACTCCTCCATTCCTCACGATTTTGTGCTCTTTGTTGCCAGTTTTTAGTGATACGCCTGATGTCGTCGGCCCAACGTGTAGGTGGTCTTCCTCTACTGCGTTTGTCTGCTCTTGGCCTCCAATTTGTAATTTTTTCACTATACAAACCAGAAAACTGGAATACCTAGGCCACGTGATGAGGGGACCAAAATATAAAATTTTGAGACATAATACAGGGAAAGATCTGTTGGCCGAAGGCAGAACTCATGGTTAAAGAATCTACGTTATTGGTATCAATGCAGATCGATTGATTTGTTTAGAGCAGCAAGTTCTAAAATAAAAATAGCTATTGTGATTGCCAACCTCCGTAGGGAGACGGCACTCTAAGAAGAGAAGATATAATACGTTTGTATTATAGTTTATTTTTATGAACGAGAGAGTAATTAGCATAATTTTAACTGGTATCTCCGATCACTCCATGGGCGTGCTCAAGATTAATTGAAAAATTACTTTGAATAATTGTAAAAAATAAATGAATTATTTCAGTGTTATAAAGTGTTATGTGTATGTAAACAAAAGTGACCTCTTTTATCACACACTATATTAGAACTGACTGGCCTACATTAAAAAGGGTTTTAAAAAATTCACATTTTTTTTAATTTTTAAAAATTACAAAAGAAAAAAAGTGTTTTTAAAACCGTCTAAGGTATGTTAAACAGATGAATAAAAATATTAATATAAAACTTACAGCTACTTGTTACAAATCCAAATCAGATTCAGAAGATGAACTTTCAGAACCAAGATTTATAATAACTGGCTCGATCATTTTATCAGTAATATTGTCCAGCTTCCACATTTTTTCCTCTTCTTTAATAGTGTGATTTACTGCCTTTTCCCAGTTTTCAGGTTTTACATTATTAACGGCCTCCAAAAACAACTGTTTAACATCATGAATTTTAAAAGTGGTATTTTTTCTTGAAACTTCACTCTTTATCTGTGCCCATACCAGTTCAATCGGGTTTAATTCACAATGATATGGTGGGGATCTAAGTACTGTCATTCCACGATTTTTGGCAATTTCATCAATTTCGTATTTTATAATTTTTTCTTTATGAAGGGCACACAACGAATAAAGTTCCTTTCTTATAGATCCGGGATGGTACGTAATATTTTTTGAACTCAGCCAATTCTGCAAGTCTTTTTTTAACCACTTGGTTGTGGGCAGTGCTTCTATAAGTCTGGAGTGATAACTTGCATTATCCATTACTATTACACAGTTCTTAGGAAGAAGATCTATCATTTGTTCGAACCATTCTTGAAAGACATCAACGTTCATGTCTTCATGGTAGTCACCGGTACGAGTTGATTCAAAAGTTAATAAACCACCTTCAACAAAACCGTCTGAACTGCCAATGTGTACTATTATCAGCCTGCGTCCCTTTCCTGGTGGTGGGTTTAAACCAGTAGATAAGTTATTTACAAAAGCGCGCCTTTGACTTGTAACAGTTTCATCCTGCCAAAATTTATTTGGTGTATGACCCTCGTTGATCCATGTTTCATCAAGATAAAATATTTTTCTTTTTTGGTTTCTCATTTCCTTTATGGTTCTTAGAAAATGTCTTCTCCATATGACAATATCGCTTCTTTCTAATAAAATAGACTTTCTGGGATTCTTTTTCCAGCGGAAGCCTATTTCTTTTAAAAGTTTCCATAACGTACTTCGACTCATTTCTGGGTAATCCTTATCATCTCGAACTGAGACAAGAACTTTATCCAATGTTGGAAATTCTTGTCTAAAAAAGAATTCATGCACTTTCCGTCAAAGTCCTTCTTTAAAATGATATTCTATTTGAAATTTTGGTTTCTCTGGTGCATTACGTGGCATTTGAAAACTTCCACATTTCTCTTCTTTAATAACTCTGTAAATCGTAGTAAAACCTCAATACTCCGGGAGTATTGGATTTTAGGAAGTGTAAGACTTCCAAATTCCAGAAGAACTGGAAGACAGGTGATGAAAATACTAAAAATAGGGCTAAGCTCAGAGGAACAAAGTTAAATAGCCAAAGAGACGCTAAATCTCAAGTGAGTGTTCGGGCTAGCTTCAATGCATTGGATTGTGGCTTTAAAGATATAAACAGATAGCAAGGATACTGAGCTAATGAGACAAGAAACGAAATGAGACCTGGTTAATATCAAATGTGATACAACTAAAGAAGCTTACTAGGAATAAATTTATAGAAAAAGGACAATAAGAAGAGAAAAGTAGGGCGCCAACTCAACGATAGTTGAGATTTTGAAGTAACAAATGAATCTGGAGATAATACTCTAAAATACAAAAATACTAAATAATAATCTTGTTTTGCTATGTTATATACTGGTTAGTAGAACTGAAATAAAACTCAAAATAGCAACAATTAATATATTTATAAAAAAATGTATATAGGTATATGTGTATAAACAATTTACATATAATGCAAAGCTAAATAACAGTGGTAGTGGATGGTGTAAATATACAATAGGACCTAATAGCCCCTCAACAAGCGAATAATCACTACCACTGGCCAAATAAAGTATAAAATATCAGTAAAAATTCAAGAATAGTCCGTATCATAGCCAAAGTCTTAACACAAAAAGGTAGTAATTTAAATTTAACTAGTTCGACTAAAATGAGATACAAATTAGAATATTGTAAAGATATCAAACTTGATAAATCTGTTACAATTCTATTAAATATATTACATCCAAAAAGTGAGTTGTTCCATACTCATTACATCATATTTAAAAAAAACGCATTAAATTTATGTCCCTCTCTCAATATCAAATTTTATTATATCAAAAATGTATTCTATTAAAAAATATATATATATTAAATCAACAAATGAGTTCGGTCAGACTCTGTATATCCTATTTAAAAACCTAATAAAAACATGTAATATATTTTCCCTCTCCCAATAATATCAAAATTATATTTTATCAAAATGTAGTGACTTGATCATATGCATATGAGAAGTTAACAAATAGACAGTAACAAAAAAAAATTACACAGTCAAACAACTTATCTTTACAGCACTATAAGTCCATAGGAAAAACTCCTCTTGGTACGGCTAAATTAATTTGTTGCTGTAAGGACAAACCCAGGTGAGTCTAATGTAGTCAAACCAGGCACTGGTCTATCTGCTCCGAGAAATCGGTAACTCCATAACCGAGTTGTTAACTATTCAATAAAGAGAATAACTATTCCTTGAGGGAATATTCTGAAGAGAATATCCTCAAGTAAAGTGACGGAATCTAAAATGATTATTTAATTTAATAAATATGTAATATAAATGTAATTCAATAGGTGTAGCAGCATGGATTGACTGCACCAAAACAAAACATCAAAACATCAGGTATTAGGTTAAGTCAACATCATGTCAAATTTATGAAGTTACTTTCGTAGGCATGGCAAGCTTGCGCCATGAAATGAACATGCGCAGAATACAGAAGGCTGTACCACATTTGTAGAACCTTTTATATTCCACCAAAAAAAAAGTGAGAGAAAAAAGAACCAAAAAACTTAATGATAACGACATGGACTAAAACAGAATTTAAATTTAACTATATAAAAAATGACCTTATGTTCTTTGTAAGTAAATCAAGGAATTTTTATATTTAAATCATTACGGAACTCAAAAATAAATCTCTAAAGAAATACTAAACTGCAAGGATAAATTTGATTGTATGATAAAGAGATAATACGTATGAAATGATTTACTTACATGGAGCCGCAGCACGCCAAAAAAATCTTCCTTTTTATGTGGAACTCTTAGATTAGTATTGATTTTAAAAAATTAATTATTATTATTAATATTTCTATTTTATTCTTCCCCAAATTATCTTCCTTGCTCCAATTCCGTCACTTTGAAGGTGAAAAATTTCACCGGTTGACGTGGCTGCGTTGAGTTCTGACCAAAACTGACCGCTTCGCTTCCGCACAAAATCGATCAATCTTCCTTTTTAAGCGACTACTGCGCGTGTGGGGAAAAATGTCGATTTAAAATCGATCGTAGGCGGGTAATAAAAAATTTCTTAAGGGGTTAATCAGTAGCGTAAACGCTACAGTAGATTTCCCAACACCAAGTGTACTGCTAACTAACTCAACGGTCTCATCAACACTTTCACATAAACGTTTGTCTGTAAATGATTTAAAACAATTAAATATTAATGTTTTTTCATTAACTGTTAAAGGACCAATTTTTCGGCGTTTACACGGCACTTCCAAATTTTCCATAACACTAGTATACACAATAAACTGTACCTTGCAACTGAAGTACCTACTTTTAGTGAACTGTTAAGAATTTTGAATACGCCACTTGGACCTTCGTACAAAATGGAAAAAACCCACTATCACATTTTCTATGGAATAAGTTTAGAACGTAATTATCTAGTCAATTACTGTCGTAGATTCCTGGAATTAAAGAATTAAATGTTTGATTGTTAAAACCCTTACTTCGTGGAATGCACTCATTTCAGATAAAATAAAACGTTTTATTTTGTCTAAAGAATTAAACTTTATTTTTCAAATAGGTAGGTACCTATTAAACTTTTATTGGTTATATATAACCAATAAAATAAACATCTTACATTTCTTGCAAATTCATTAGTACCTGTTAACCTCCATCACTCCGACACTGGCAACCTTATTTAGGGATTAGTAACCCTCAAAACTATTGTATTCTATTCTGTTCCAACCTTTATACCTGGTGGTCATACTCAATTTAAAATTGTTTTCCTATATACTTCTGTAAACTTGTTGACAAATATGTGTTTTTCATTGAGACACCCGAGTTTAGGGATTTGCATACATAATTTATTGTTTTATTACTCTCTTATACATAAAAATACACTATAATCTAATAATAAAATTCTTTGTTAATTTTTTTTCCCTGCATTTTAAAAACACGATATAAATTTCCGAATCATAACAGCTTCGCTGTCTTTGATTTGTATTTACAAAGATTTTTATTTTTATTGATAATAAAGAAATATGTTTTTTAATCAAACTAGGTCTATCTAATATATCTATTTTGCCCACCGATGTGTCTTTCATTCATTTCTCTTAAAACTAAACGTTCCTCTCATATTTCCAGTCTCTATTATATCCCATTGATCGCGTACCATTTATTTCATACCAATAGTCTTCAAACTCTTTGATTACACATTCGCTTTAAAATTTCTTTTATTTTTTTTTAATTTTCCTTGTCGACATTCTTCAAATTCATTTATTTTTATAGCTTATGTTCCTCCCTTCCTTCCTTTCTTCCTTCTGTTCCTTCTTTCTCTGCTAAGAAGTGAAAAACGCGAAGATGTGTAGAACCACTAACATTTAACTAATGTGACAACAACGGTCTAACGCCACTTCAATATTCTTTACTTTCATCAAGTGTGTACAGATGTATCCAAAAATAAATCAAAAAATCAACAAGACGTGTCTGCTGGTCCAAAGTGCAATCCACTCTGATATCCATAGTCATAATATTAAGCTCAAATCTATTGAAGAGATAACTGCTAGTTGTATTCAAATAACCTGAACAGAATACTGTCTCATCCATATCATCTACCCAACAATTTTCTTATTCTTCCACTGAAAAAGTTAGATCCTTTAGATCTTATTACGGCCATCCAAATTGAAAACCAAGTATGTGCTTTTGATAAAAGTTTAGAGGAAAGCGAGAAAACACTTTTTACTTAGCCGTAACAGATGATGAAGTATATTCTAGACTATTACAGTTACATTTCGTTAACAACTAGTATTCTGTCTGAAGGAATAAATTGTTCTAAATATTCGCTTGGAGCAACTTCTACAAGCAATACTTTACTGGAAAATTGAAACATAATGATAACTCTGAGTTATTTACAAATTGATAATCTAGTATGTTCACGTACTAGGTTATGATTTTGTATTGTGATGCATTTGTCAATTAGTAATATTATTTGGTTACTTATAAGGTAGCAAGGCAAAGTGTGAAAAATTATAATTTAATACAACTTAAAACTAGATTCTGCAATATAAAAATATATATATAAAACAAATAAATACGACCTTCTTTTTAAATAACAGCTGGTACTAATGGCTAACAAAATAAACATTTTTGTGGTTGGTATTGGGACATTGTTAAACTTAATAGATTCGAACACATTGTTTGTATATATGCTTTTATAAGCGACTTTCTTAAAGAAATATGTATTTGGCTTCTGTCTTAAGTAGACTAACACACAAAGTTACACTGACTGCTTTGTTCGGACTTTCGTCTTAACTTGTCAAGATTGTCATTTCAATCAGTTGCTTTCATCAAATCCTCGTAGACACATCGTCTCAGGACCAGCAACTTCATATATAGTCATACGTCGCCATGTTACCTAATATACTGGTCACTTTAACATAATAATAGTTAATACCATAAAATGTAAACTAAATTTAAACAAACAATTTTTAACGGGATTTTACTTAAATATTTAGTGGCTCAATACATGTATACCTAGTAAGTATTAACCACAGTTTATATTAACCTTGGTCAAAATTTAATTTTCACGTTGTTTTTAATTAAGTGGTTATATACATTTTAGGACACTGGTAATAGAATATGGATTCCGAAAGCGTTTTGTAATATAGCCCGATTGCCCGAATTTTAATAAAAATTGTTTAAATATTCATTAACAGCAATGGTATTTGTCAATGGAACATTTCACAATCTGATCCTACTACTCATGTGCGGCACAGCGAAAACAGCTTTGTCTCTATAGGTCATGAAGTGAGCATTGTAGATACGTACACTGTATTTATTTACTGTTACCTTCAAAGATAGATATTTATGCTGCGCTGTTTAATATTATTTATTATATTACTAACAAAATAAGGGGATTTATGTATGTGAAAATTCTTAGAATGTCATAATCAATACATATCTAGAACAATATTGCGCAATTTCACTGAACTCCGGTGAACAGTTTAATACGAACTGATTTAAATAATCGCAGTAACTATAAGCCATCACAGCTCAAGATCAACCGTAGAGTGCGTTCAGCAATTATATTAAGGCATTCCAATCCGTAATAATAAGGTGGCTCCCATTACCCACTGGCTCTCATTACCCCCATCAGATCTGCCTAGTTACCTATTTTCAAATCAAACACCTTGACAATAATGAAAATTAATTGTATATTACATGTTACTAATCCATTGCAACCATCCTGCGACAAACTGAACTTAAAAATAGTTGGTATATTTTAATAAAATTAAAATAACGATTTAGCCTAAAAGACGTAAACAAAAAGATACTTACGATGTATTAGATTTCTTTGAGTAATAATACTACTCCTCTCACGCGTTATCTAAACTTCACTGACCAAACCAAAACAGTTTATCTTGTAGTCTAACTTGATAAGACGTCGTGTATTGAAAAATAAATTTAGAGTGGGGTGCGTTTTTACAAATGAAGACTACAGGGAAAAAAGCTGTAAGTCAATTTTTATCGATTTTTTGATGAATACATTTTTCGAAACTTGGATACACGTAGTACAATCTACAAGTATCAAACAAAATAAAAGTGCAATAAGTCAAACGTTACAAACGAATAAAATAATGCTGTACAATGGAAGAACGCTGCAAGTTAAGGTTAAACTAGGCAACAATGCTATAAGTCAGATTTAGGTGCTCAATGGGCCTGTCCGTAGGGACAATTTACAACGGAAAATCACAGTCAGTGTTCAGCATTTATATAAGTTGTATATCTTAGTATCATTATTATCATAATCACAGTTTGTTTTTTAACGTTTACTAAGTTTGAACTAATGTTTATTAATATGGGAAGTGAGGACAGTGAAATTGAAGAGGCTTGACAGTCAAATACTGCAAGAAAACGAAAAAGTTTTGGGCGAATTCGTAATGTAGCTAAAGCGCTAAAACTGAAAACTCACGAAACAGGCAAGGGCTGCCATTGTTGTAAACATTATCAGTGCATTGAAAATATAGCAGTCGAACAAAGAAATACAATTATTCGTAATTTTAATTCTATGCTAAATTGGGGCGAGCAAAGCTGGTATTTGGGTGGTCTAATATCCATACTTCCTATAACTCAAAGAAGGCCAAGAAAATACGAAATGAATTGCAACGTAAGAGATGACTCTTGTTATTATAGAAATCGCCTTGCGGTAATTAATGATAAGGGGCAAAAGACGTTCAGGTTTGTCAAAAAGCTTTTGTTGCTCTTTATGGCATATCCACGAGAAGATTATAAACTATACAAAAAGCCCTAAACAAGGTATAAGGTACAACCGCCAAAGATAATAAGAGGTAAACATGGCTCAAGACCCAAAAAAATGTATGAAAAAACTATGCAGTTAATTTTAAATCGCATAAAATCATTGAAAGGGCGCATGAGTCACTACAGCCTATAAAAATCTAGCAGGAAGTACCTTGCAGAGGAACTTAACATTAAAAAGATGTACAAAATGTTCCTTGAGAAAAATAAGTGAATGTAAAGATGAAGAATTAATTAATAAACTTAAAACAGGGCAGAAACTTCACTAGCTGAAAGCACAGATATTTTACAAACGACAAACAAAAGCTAAACTACGAGCAAGGAACTTAAGAGAATATGAAGTCATAGCCATGGACTATAATAAAAACCTTTCAATCCCCAATATTACGAGTAACGACGTGTAATATAAAGGGCAGCTGTTTTTTTACTCCTTTAATATTCATCGAATGATATTTTTATGTACTCGTACCCTGAAACATTAGCTCGAAAGGGTGCCAATGAAGTTTGCTCATTTCTGTATGACTATGGGACAATCCAGCTTCCTCCTGAAGTTCGTAACTTAGTGATTTTCTGTGATTCGTGTGGAGGCCAAAATAAAAATTTTACGGTATTCCGGTTTCTACATAATTTAGACCATAAAATAAACAGATTTGACTCTATTTTAGTGACCTTTCCTATAAGAGGTCACTCCTAAATGGAGACGAATAAAGATTTTGGTATCGTTAACCAAAAAAAGTGCAGCAGAAACCTCAGAAGATTGGGAAGCAGTGTTACGATTTGCTGATCAAAAATCTTCGCCTTCTTATGTAGCAGTGGTTGATAACTAGTTGGTGCGTAGCTTGGACACTTGCACCTATGTATGTTATGCTTCTTGCACCTATGTATGCTATAAAAGCACCTTTTAAAACTAGACCAATAAGAGAATTAAGCATTTCAAAGCAACATCCCAGACTAATTTATTTCAGAGACACCTACAGTGGAACAATGGTTTCTGCTGTCATTAACAAAAAAGTGACCGGTGGGGAACCACCGTATACTGGAAAAGAATTCGTTTTTCCTTATCGATCCTATACTGAGTCACTTCCCATTCCAATGGCAAAATACAAAGATCTCCAAATTTAAAAAAAATTTGTTCAGAAAAAGGAAAAAAATATTATTGTTTTTAGCTTTGGTTAAGTTAAACAAGTCTAGATCTGTTTATTTTTTCTTTCGTTGAATTAATATTATATTTTGTCAATTACAGCGTTTTTGCCATTTTCCTCCAGACCTTTGAATGATTTTTTTTTATTTCTCTTGTTACCTATTGTAAATGACAATTTCAGTTTTATAATATCTTACTCTGTATATATGAGTTGTCAACTACTGAACACAACAGTGTATTAGCATGTTTATTTATGAATTATGAAGTTTTTAATCTAAATATCGCGTTTTCAAAAAATTTTAAAAATTGACTTACAGCGTTTTTCCTCTGTTGTCTTCAAATTTAAATACTTAGTAAGACCCAATAACAAAATAAAAACCAAGTATGGGAATTTTGCTACTTTAAAACCTAGCACCTCCTTGTATTTACTGGGTTATTAAATTGCAATGGAGCTGTACGGTGTTTTATATTTTTGTAAATGCATTTCAGTCGAGTACTTACTGGGTTTTGATATTTTATATCTTAAAAAAAAACGATTTCTACGACAACCTTAATAAGCTCATTCGACAGAGAATTTTCCAAGTCTAGGACACATCTGAAAAAAGTGACTATGAAAAATATGTCCCTTACTCGTTTTTTTTTATATTCAAACGGCCGATTACACCAAGAAATTTTAGAAGAAACATAAAAGAAGAGATTGTGTTGAAACATTTTATAACTGACACTTCTTTGGTTAATACGTGTATCGAATTAAATAAATAAATAAATAACCATAAGTAGCACTTTCAGATATTCTGAAATTAAATTCAGATATATTTTTAAATTCGCAATACACAATTTTCTTAATTTTAAAAGTTTACGTTTCCATAAAGTATATTTTTTATTTAATTTAATGTCTCAGTCTCCTTCTTTACTAATTACTTTTAACCTAAAAGAACTTAATTTGAGAAGGGTTACGATCGAAGATCGTGACTTTAAACTCATTTAGGAGATAAGAAACTTTTATGGGACTCGACTAGACGGGCTAGACGGTTTAAGCGCCCTTTTATGATCCAAATCAAATAAACGGATAATAAATTGCATTTTCTATTTAAAATGCTGCAATAACTCATTAGGATTCTAACCGACACATCAAGGAGATTTCTTTTACTGTATTTAATTCATATTATGCTATACATTTTCTCTGATATTACACTGTTAAAATTATTACAACTAACTTTAAATGTACACATTTTTTATATTTATCACTTGAATTGATTGACAAATCATATCTTATGTGACTTCAGAAAATTTACTTGTATAGTAATAGATATTAGCCAATATATGGCAGATAAAACTCTGACCCACCGAACTTCGTACCGCTTCAGAATTAATAAATATTAAATATTAGCAGAGTTATATTAACGTTTTTATATTAAAAATAAATTATTGAAATTTAATAAAAGTTCAAAAATGAGCTGATTCACGTAGCATCCAAATAATCATTAGCTGAACGAGTTGCACTCGTGTCAATCATTTTATATATATATATATATATATATATATATATATATATATATATAATATATATATATATATATATATATATATATATATATAAATCAAACAAGATTAAGAAAAAGTTTATTGTTAGTGTGGTAGCTCATCATAAAATGAATGAATATCTTTTGTAATGACTATCTTTTATTCTTGAAATGATTAAATTTCTGTATTTTAATTTGTCAACATAGGATGCTCACTAATGCCAACACGATGAGATCTTCTATCCAAGCCGCCATATTTTCAACTCTATATTACACAGAAATATATAATAAACATTTTCCTCTCTATTCGACCCAGTACGCATACTGCTACAACGCGGTTGTATGTAAATAAAATTAAAAATACCCGGACTCGGCACTGACGCGGAACGGACACGGCATTGATATGTATAAATCGACCTTTAATGTTCTCTCCGTAACACGCTAAACGGCTTGTATCATTTTATCAAGCTAATATCAAAGAATATAGACGCTTATAGAAGAATCTTTCACTGTTAGTTTTGAAAGTTTGCAAAAGATGATCGCACGTTATGAAAAAGGATGAGAGGATGGATCGAGATTTTAGTACCAGCACAGTAGGGAGGTAGGAAGCGGTCAGGTCAGCGCTATTATTGCTTTTAAAATATGAAAGAGTGGGGCAACAAATCCAACAGATATTTTTATGTAGATGCCGCGTGGCCGTAGAATGGGATTAAATTTTTGCGTTTTATGACATTTTTAAAGAAAATAATATTTTAGCTTTTAATAAATGAATCCTATTAGAAACAATATTTTGATTCAAATTTTTAATTTAAATATGTACAAATCTACAAATAATATACTTAAAACTCTCTTCTTATTAACTATAAATAAAATTAATTCAATCAATAAAGTCATCAATCACCGGAATTAAATATTTCCAAATTTTCTAAATTTAATAATTTCTTCTTCTTTGTTTTTAATATAAAATAACATAAAATGTAAAACACAACATTGTTTTTTCTGCAGAATAATGGAAAATTGTCTAAAAAGTTTAATGAAAAGTCCTGAGAAAATTAAATTTTTGGTTGAAAAATTTTGAAATTTTTAAAAAATATTTCGTTAATTTTTGGGCGGAAAACAGTATAATAAAAATTTATGTGACGGTTTTTCGTTGTGTTGGAACAAACCTATTTTTAATTCAAAGTTATAAAATGTAAAAAATAAATGCTTTGAATATTGTAAATATCATACCTTTTTAAAATTAAAAATTTAACAATTTAATATATTAAAAATGAAGATTTTATTCTGAAAAAAAAAACAAAAAAAGCATGGGAATTTTTTAATCGTAGATGCAAAGTTAAATAAATAGCTCCGTTCGTACTCCTTTCCCACCTTCCCCTAACTGCATCTTGCCAGATGTGTTTTAAAGTATAAACCGTAACCAAATCGCCCATTTGAACTGTTCTTCTATAAGCGTTCTATATTCTTTGCTAATATCTTGCCGCTGAGCTTCCTTAGACAGCTGGATTATTACTTGGTGCATATGCTCACGATCATGCCTGCTTTCGTTTTTTTTTGAGGTTTATTAAGACATATTACGATAAGTATCTTTACTGTGGTGTTTTGAACACTGTGATCCACACAATGCTTGCGTGTCAGCGTTGGGTGGATAAAAGAGAGAAGTTTAAAGGAGATTGTAATTGTAGAATATTTTATTCGGTGAAAGAAATGGTGGAGAAAATAAGGAGTAATAAGTAGAAAAATTTGTAGGATAGCTGCTTTTTTTTAGGATGACCGGAGAGGGGACTTAAAACGAACGAGTAGCACCCCGATAGGGCCGGGCATCTGGAAAGATGTTATGTTTTAACTGGCTTCATCCTGATGTATGCTCTAGATAAAATACTTTGCATGGCCTAAAAATTCATAACCAAGTATAAAAATTTCAACAGTGGCTCGACTGTATAATAAATAAACATAATAATTTGTAGTTAAAAATAAAATATGTTCAAACTCAAATTTTTATTGAATTTGTTTTGTATACGTTCAATATCATATCTCAAATTTCAATAAACACGTTAACAATTGTTACATTGTAATCACAAAAGAACTGAAAACTGCTGTTGTCATTTCGATTGAAATTTAATTAATAAATTAAAATAAGTTAATTAAATGAATATTATAATTATTATAAAAATTATTAAAATTTGTCTCATCTCGTTGTATACATTCTTTTAAAAATCCTTTTTTTATTATAAATAAATAATGTTGAACATTTTAAAATTATTTTTAATTTTAATCCTACACAATTCTGTCAAAAATAAAAACATTTTCACCAGTAAATTGTCATAAATTACAATTAAAATATATTATAATTACAATAAAAATCATTATAGAAATTTTATAAATTTAGTATACTTAATTAGATTTTAACATTTTTTAACGGTATCAACAGATTTAAAATTTAAGTTTATTTAGAATTCTTTCATAAAATTTATAATTAATAAAATGTAGTGAATTAGTGCATACTTTCTTGTAGAGAAAATGTTGAAAAATCGTTTTTAATTGAACATAAACAATGTTGAACATTTTAAAATTGTTTTGAATTTTAATCATACATAATTTCTGTCAAAAATAAATATATTTCATTTATTTATTTATGATTTATTTATTATATTTTATAATATTTTTTTAAACACTCGGTGGTGTTGGTAGAGTCTTAATAAAACAGGTGTAGTCGTATACAACATTTTGAGTTTACAAATAAAAAATAAGTGTCGTTTATCGACCTATAAAAAATATCCTACCTTCTAAGTTGGACCAACAAATACACTGTCACAAAATTTTATTGCAATCGGTTCAGTGGTTTTATATATATATATATATATATATATATATATATATATATATATATATATATATATATACATTCATAAAATATATGAATACATACGTACATTATTTTATTTTTATGTATGTATATTTGATCAATCATAAATATACGTACAATGGTGGTACTATACGTTCGCGCTGCTGTTAATTACCGGGCAATCTAATATTTTTATTTCTTCCTTCAACCGAACGTGATGAAAACGTATGTTTTGAGCTTTAATTATTACGGGCAAGATAATCATTATGAATACAAAATCAATGTTCACTTATATCTTTTGGCTTTTGTGCAACATCCGGAAGATTTGAGTTTTCATTGTCGTTACTAAATAACACCTGAGATGGCTGACGTAGTGTCGGCCGCGTTGCATAATCCACATGCATGTTTATTTTTAGTAAAGTCTTTGATATGATCTTGATTAACACCATATTAAACATGTGTTTATACAATAACCTATGTAAAATATTGGTATTTTTTAAGGAGTATAGGATATGGTCAAAAAACAGATGTAGAATGTAAGTTACAAACATGATTATTCTGTGTAACGTAACGACAAGTAACGACAAGTACGTGAAATCTACAAGGAAACTAAGTTCCTGTAGCTGGCTGTATACCATGTATCACAAAAAATTTATTTAAAATCCTTTATAAAAGGAAGGTATATAATTTAAACACAAAATCGGGCTATATTACAACAAAACGTTTTCAAGATTAATATTCCATTATTCGTATGTCTAGGTGTTCATGTTTTGAGCCACTAAATATTTGGGTAAAAACCCGTTAAAAGTTATTGGTTGAAATTTATTTTACATTTTCGATCTTATACAGTATAGGTAAAAGTTTATGGTCGGTATAGTAGAATTTAACAGGATATCTAACACAGATATAAAATCAATTTTGAATAATATAAGATAATTTTGGCAACCATTCGTCGAGACGAGACAGGCCGACAGCTATCCTATGCTATGTATTTCTTTTTGGAGTTAACTTTGTAAGTGTGAGGATAAAAAATAAATATACCGACTGTTTATACAACTGAAGAACGGGTATAAATAATAAAATGGTACTTTGGGGGCAATTCAGTACAAGAAACTATCAATTTATTTATTATGGCTTTTGAAAATACGCCAATACCTATAGAAAAAACTTTATTACCCAATATTCATCAATTTGAAAAGTTTGGCAGTACTAATGGCAGATGTAATAAATAATGTTTGATGTAATAAAGAAAATTTCCCAAGAACGAGTGCTTTTAATTCGATATTGGATCTGATCTTATACTGGTTTGTGGTGATGTCATGGTGACGTCCGAAAAAAGTATTTTTCGTTTAAAGCGTCTGAGCTTCTCTTCGTTTGCTTTGGTCATGGTCCACGTTTCGCATCCGTATGTTATTATAGGTCTGACGATGGATTTATAGATTTTGATCTTTGAACTTCTTGTGAGATTTTTTGATTTTATGAGCTTATCCAGTGCAAATAGACAGCGGTTTGCAGCTTGGATTCTGTCTTTTATTTCTTCAATAACATCGTTGTCAGTTGTGACTATGGCACCCAAATACTTAAAACGTTGTACTGTTTCGAAATTAAAGATGTTGACCGTAACATTTTGTCCTATTCTGTATCTTCGTGTCGTTCTATTTATACACATATATTTCGTCTTCTCTTTATTAATCTTCAGCCTACCTTCACTTGTTGCTCCTTCCACCTTGTTGAAAATGTCTTTCGTGGGTAGAATGGAGTCTTCGATATCACTTCTGTTTTTGTTTCGGCCGACCTCATGGCTTTCTCCAATACAAGGTTAAATAGTAATGGAGATAACGCATCACCCTGTTTAAGTCCACTGTTGATTTTAAAGCTGCAAGACAGTTTATTATTTACACGTACTTTAGATATTCCCCCCTCCATGCAGGCTTTGGTCATCCGAATGAATTTCTTTGGTATTGAGAACTCCGCCATTGCATTCCATACTTGGCTTCTTTCTACGCTATCATATGCCTATCTAAAGTCTATGAAAAGATTGTGTATGGGTCTGTTATACTTCCATCCCTTTTCTAGAAGTTGTCTCAGCGTGAATAGTTGATCTATTGTTGATCTGTTTGCCCTAAACCCGGCTTGATATTCGCCTAGGACATTTTCAGCTTAAGGGAGTAGTCTACTAAGAATGGTGTTTGAGAGGGTTTTATATGCCGTGTTTAGAAGTGATAATCCTCTATAATTCGCGCATTTTTTTGTCCCATTTTTTGTGGATGGGCACTATTATGTTTTCCTTCCATCGTGCTGGTATTCTTTCTTCTATACTCGGTTCACAATTTGTTGATAACTCACTACAAGTTTAATCCTAATTAGAGAACTGAAATACAGAGAGGATAGGTAATACGATATAATAGTAAAAACCAACCTCAAACTGACGATTTAAGATGTTTTCGACTAACCCACCTTGTATCTGCCGGAATACAATACAGCGATCAAGCTTATAATCCGATTAGGAACGTATTTTGGCCGACCAGTGTCGTAGAGTATATGATTGAAACATTTATTTGAACTAAATAAATATATTTTTTAAATTGTATTTTTGTTTTAATAAAACTTGTAATAAAACAAAATATTTTATTCAAAATTAAAGTTTTTTGCCATTTGTAAAAGATACATTTATTTAATTAAGGGGAAAGACACCAAATGTGTTTTAAATGTATCCATTATTTTCGAATTCGGAGAAAACTAATAAATATTTTTGAAAAATTTAAAAGCAGAATAAAAGATTACATTATTACTGAGGGTATTATATATGTGTATACTGATGTATATTACAGAAAGTCCCTGAAAACTTCTACAATGTTTATTTTATTATGTTATGGAACAGGGGTGAAAATAAAAGAGAGAATATAGTATAATTTTTAATTGAAAATATTGCATGCAAAAGAAACTTTTTATTTATTCTAATAAATATTTTATTCTGCCTTTAAATTTTTCCAAAAAGGATTTTTAGTTTTCTCAGGAGTTGAAAAAAAATCGATACATTTAAAACACATTGAACATTTTGACAGGCGACGTTTTGCGCCTTTCCCCTTTAATACCTTACGATTACAACTACTATCACCTACCTTATATAATTACGATTAGAAAACTATTCAAATTCAAAATAAATAGGATCAACTTCGGAATCCGAGTCGTCTTGAGGGTTAATAATTAGCGGTTGTGTCTCTACGGTCGCATCAATTATATTATCAAGATCCCACATTTTTTGTTCTTCTTCTATTACATGTCTTACTGCATCTTTCCAGTTTTGTTCTGTAATGTGTTGTATTTTATATGACGTATTTTTTCTAGCCACATAACTTTTCCTTTGTGCCCAAATGAGTTCAATTGGATTTATTTCGCAGTGGTAGGGTGGAAGTCTAAGGACTGTGATATTTCTCCTTTCCGCCATTTTGTCAACTACGTATTTCTTGAACTTAGATTTGTGTTGCCGGGCAATTTTTAAAAGTTCTGCTTTTACCATTCCATCTTCGTAAGGCAGGTACTTATTCCGCAGCCAGTCAAGAATATCCTGTTTTTTCCACGCAGTTGTTGGAAGTCTTTCTACTAGTCGTGAATGATAAGGTGCATTATCTAATACTATCATTGAATTTGGTGGTATGTGTTCAATCATCTGCACAAAATACTCTTTGAAAACATCAGCTGTCATCTCCTCGTGATAGTCTTTTGTGCTTTTGGACTGAAATTCCAACAAACCATGCTTAACAAATCTTTTTTCACTGCCAATGTGAGAAATTATTAATCTACTGCCTTTACCAGAAGGTGGGGAGATACCAGTAGACCAACCTTCCATAAAGGCTTGCCTGGAGCTTAATATATTTTTATCTGACCAAACGTTTTTTAGAGTATGACCTGAGTTTACCCACGATTCATCCTGGTAGAAGATTGGCCCTCCTTCAGCCCGGAATTTTCGTATGGATCTTAGATAATTTCTTCTCCAACATATTATCTCCTTCCGGTCAATCAAAAGTGATTTTCGGTCTGATTTCTCCCACCGGAAATTTAATTCTTTTAAAACTTGCTACAATTTAGTTCGTCCGATATGAGGCAAATCCGAATCATCTCTAACTTCTTGTAAAATTTTATTTAGGTTTGGTATTTCTTTTTTGAAAAAAAATCCATGAATTTTCCTTCGAATACCATTTTTATACCTATACAACCTATATATAGTTGACTCCCCTACGCCAGTCATGTTGGCACAACTTTCGACTATGTTGCGAACAGTGTTTGTGGGATTCTGAGAAACCAGAGCATCGTGAACATTCAGGACAATAGTCTTCTCTCTTGGTGAATAGACAGACTTACTGACTGTACACAACAGTACCGGTGTAAAACTTGTTGATGTTGATGATGAAGCCATCACAAACAATCCAACAAAACGAGCACGAGCGAAAGGTACGTATATGTTCGTAGATATATGGAATAAAAAATCACTCACGCACTGCATATAATTCGCAAAAGAAATATTCGAGACGCTAATTATTGCCGTAGAAGCGGAAACACCGACCAGCCGTAAATTATATGCGATAAAAAACGTACTAAACAAACAAATTGTTTTCATTCGTAATGACTTCACCCTTTTAAGTTAAGTTTCGAATATAAACTAAACAGACGAGGTACGTGGCCAAATCCGGCATCTATACCCATTATATTATTAAAAATCTGGGGAATTCCATCCTAAATTATTGTACCGTTTTTAAATAAAACGAGCGGTTCGAATTTATATAAATATATTTATTTATAACTTTACAGTTCGGTATTCTCTTATCAACTAAACTAACTCCTAAGATCGTTACATATATATACTAAAGTTACTATTTTCTAGAAAGTTCCCACCTCTAGACTGATCTTTCTCGAAATATCGAGTCGCTTTCGAGATGCCGCCGCATGGAAGCATGAGGTGCTTTTTCGGTATGCAACGGTTATACGTGCCTCGTTAAATGCACGTTCGTAACACTGCTCCCCTCTTAGATCTGAGCGTCCCGATCAGCAACTCTATATGTAGGCCCAGGATGGCGGAATCTACAGGACTCTCCAGCTCTGCATGAACCCCTCAGAAAGAAATAACAGTCTACTGTCTTTGAAGGACACGATCTCTTTGGATTAGTGCAACACACGGTAATTCTTACAGCGGTTTCTCGGAAGATCACTTCTAGCATGCTTCTGACAATCTTCCAATCCAGATTATCTAGTGCATGGCCTATCTTGGGTAAGGCCAAATTCTTAATGTCGTAATTGCAGACGATTTTCTTCAAATTAGTTAGAGCACACCATATATTCTCGTAGGTTGCCCTGTCTGTATACGACTTCCTGGTCACCATATACAGCAAAGATCGAGAACCATCTTCTAATCTCAGTACTCTTCCAACTTTAGGCTGCTGGTTTTTTAACTCGTCCAAACGACCAAACTTCGTATAAAATACGGATGAGATTCCTTTAGTCATCTCAAGATCTTGGGCAACACAGTGGGCTAGAGTGACGTTATGCGGAACACTAAAAAGATCCTGCTGAACTTCTGTCGTCACGCCGAATCTAGCACTCTTTCTCTCTGCGTAATTTGACATAAATTCATTAAAGCTTGGTCGCCGGTCATCTTCGATCTCATGTTGAAGGATTCGTGCTTCTTCTGTTTCATTTGAGCCAGCATAAGGTGCAAGCCGATTTATGTGAACTACTTTTGGTTTACCTTTCGGTAACTTTTTAATTCGGTATATTACGTCATTTATTCTCTTTTTAATTTCATACGGACCCTCCCATTGTCTTTGCAGTTTAGGAGACAAGCCACGACGACGTTGTAGATTATAAAGCCAAACAAGATCACCTACTTTATAGCTTTCATTCTTGCATCGAGAATCATATTGATCTTTCATTCTGTCACTGGCTAACTGGATGTGTTGTCGGGCAAGTTCATGAATGTTGTTCATTCTTAACTTCAGGCGGTCGACATAATCTTCGCTTGCAACATGTTCTTCAGAAGGTCTGGAGCCAAACTCTAGGTCACAGGGCAAACGAACTTCACGACCTAACATCAGGCAGGTTGGAGTCTGGCCGGTAGTTTCATTCACGGCCGAGCGGTAGGCCATTAGGAATAAATGAATGTGCTGGTCCCAATCTCTTTGATGTTCTGATACAACTTTGGACAGGTGTTTACCCATCGTTCGGTTCATTCTCTCGACCATTCTATCTGATTGAGGATGCAGGGGTGTCGTTCTGGTCTTATTGACACCAATCAATTTACAAACGTTTTGGAAAAGGGTCGACTCGAAGTTTCGCCCTTGGTCGGAGTGGATCTCCAAGGGAACACCAAATCGGCTAAAGAATTCTTTAACAAGTACCTCTGCAACGGTAGCAGCTTCCTGATTTGGTATCGCATAGGCCTCAGTCCATTTTGTAAAATAATCCATTGCTACCAGGATATATTTATTTCCATCGTTTGTCTCTGGAAGTGGACCTGCAATGTCGATTGCTACTCTTTCCATAGGACTACCAACATTGTACTGTTTCATGGGTGCCCTCTTTTTACCAACTGGACCATTACTGGTTGCACACAGTTCACATTTCCGGCACCATCTTCTTACATCATCTTTACAGTTCACCCAATAGAACCGTTCTCGAACCTTTTGCAGAGTCTTCGTAATACCAAAGTGTCCACCTGATGCACCGTCATGTAACTGACGCAATACTTCTGACACTTTACTTCTAGGTACAATCAACTGAAGCTTAGATTCTGTACCATCATCGTTCTCAAAGGTTCTATAAAGAAGATCATCTTTTAGCACCAGGCAATTCCATTGGCTCCAGTAACACTTGAATTCAGGACTACATGCACTAATGTCTTGCCAAGAGGGCCTTTCACTTCGACGCATCCAATCCAATACTCTTTTTATACATGGATCATCTGCTTGAGCGTCTTGTAGTTGTTGAGGCTGCCATTGATCATTAATGACGGTGGTTCGTCTCACGGGGCAAAGTCTTTCTTCTAATTTAAGACAGTGATTACAATGTTCACTGCACGGCCTTCTCGAAAGCGCATCAGCATTTAAATGAACTTTTCCAGCCCTGTGTTCGATCTCGTAATCATATTCTTGTAATCGTTCTAACCATCTTGCCATCTGGCCCTCTGGATTGCGGAATTGTAGGAGCCATTTTAGAGCAGCGTGATCCGTGCGAAGAAGAAACTTTCTGCCATACAAGTATTTATGAAAATGCTCGCAAGCCTTTACTACGCCTAGCAATTCTCTCCTGGTAACGCAATAGTTTCTTTCTGGTTTCAACAAGACTTTGCTAAAGTAAGCGATGACTTTCTCCTGCCCATCTTGGATTTGGGAGAGAACAGCTCCTATTGCACTGTTGCTTGCATCGGTGTCCAACACAAATTTTCCTGCCTGTCTAGGGTAGCTTAAAATCGGTGCGCTGATCAGAGCCATTTGTAAGTGTTCGAAAGCTCTTTGGCACTCTTCGCTCCATGTATATTCTTTGCCTTCTTCTGTCAACTTTGTTAATGGCTTGCAGATGTTGGCAAATCCTTTGACAAAACGTCGGTAATATGTACAAAGGCCAAGAAAACTTCTAATTTCGTGTTTGTCTCTTGGTACCGGCCAATCCTTAATTGCTGCAAGTTTTTCAGGATCAGCTGTAACACCATTACTTGCTACAATATGTCCCAAGTACTTCACTTCTCGTCGAAACAAGTGACATTTCTTCGGACTCAACTTCAAATTTGCTGCCCGCAATCGTTGAAAGACTTCTGTCAAATTATTGGCATGTTCATCGAAGGATCTTCCTACTACAATTACATCATCCAAATAAACCAGGCATGTTTTCCATGTTAGACCTCTTAAAACTGTCTCCATTAATCTTTCAAATGTGGCTGGGGCATTACATAAACCAAAGGGCATAACCGTGAACTGCCAAAGCCCTGATCCTATCGAGAATGCGGTTTTCTCACGATCAGCTGGCTCCATGTCTACTTGCCAATATCCACTTTTCAGATCGAGTGTGGAGAACCAACGAGAACCAGAAAGTGTATCCAAAGTATCGTCTATTCTGGGCAAAGGATAACTATCTTTTTTTGTTACTGCATTGAGCTGTCGGTAGTCAATACAAAAACGTGTTGAACCATCTTTCTTCTTTACTAGCACTACTGGTAATGTCCATGGACTGTTTGATGGTTCAATTACCCCTTGTTTGCTCATATCTTTGATGATGTCTTCGGCTTCATCTCTTTTCGCAAATGGAAGTCGTCTAGGTTGTTGTCTGATTGGCTGAGCGTCTCCGGTATTAATTTTGTGCTTTACTATGCTTGTTTTGCCATTATCCTTCTTATCAATGGCAAAAACATCTTGAAATTCTATTAGCATAGACTTCACTTTTTTAGTTCGTTCATCATCAAGATCTTGGCACGTTTTAATCATCGTCTCTACAAGCTCCTTTGGATACTTAGATTTTGACGGTTTCTCATTAGTACTCATGGAACAAATTGAAGCCACGGGAACACACTGTCCGATCAAAGTTCTTTTACTTAACTTAATAGCAGTTCCTTTTAAATTCATAACTCTTACAGGAACGACATCTCGAATTCTCACCAAAGCTTTTGCAGTTAGGAACTCGGCATTGTTCACATCTTCGACCATCCTTAAACTTCCCTCTCGGCAGTAACCATCAGGTCTGGCCATCAAAATTTTCTCACTATTACCGGGTATTGTTACGTCACAAGTAGTTATTAAGCTGATAACATCTTCTTTGTCTTCATGAAATGGCAACTCTTCACCACCGATCTCGAGAACTCCATCTTTGACATTCAATACAGCTCCAACTTTCCGTAGTAAATCCATCCCCAATATGAACTCGTCAGAGATCTCTGCAATTAATACTCGATGTGTCACTGTGGTCTGGCCAATGGATACTGACATATTAGCGTCGCCATATGTATTAATTATCTCACCAGTTGCTGTTCTAAGCTTTACTGTTGCAGGCGATAATTTAAGATGGTCTCGTACTACTTCTGGCCGTGCTATAGTTCTTGTTGCACCTGTATCTACCAAAAACGATATACATTTATTATTAATACGACCCTCGATGTACAAGCTATGAATTCCACCGGAGGACGTAATGTTCACAGTTACTATGGGGGCTGTGTTTCTCGAGGTCGGCAGTTGCCCCTTAGTGTCGACCCGTTCTAGTTTTCCGACTGTTGTATCATTTTCTTGCAATTACGGCGAATGTGACCTACGTCACCACAATTCCAACATCTGGGCTCGCTTCTCTTCGGCATCGTGTTATGAACTATTTTTCGTACCATTTCTTCTAGACGTTCATCGTTTAGTTCGTCGCCTTCTTCAATGGTTCTTACTCGATGGCTCCGTGAAGTTTGACTAGCTGTTTCATGTTCTAAGGCAATAGCGAGCGCTTCATCTAGAACTTTCGGTCTTGCTAGTCGTAAAGCTTTCTGTAATTCACTTTCTTTTAACCCATTGACGAAGGTATCTACGGCAATTTCATCCAAAATGTTGTCTGGTACCTCCGGATAAGGCAACCGCACTATACGAGCAACATCTGCTTCAAACTCTTGCAAATTCTCACTTGCTCGTTGAGTTCTACTTCTTAGTTGCGCCTTGTAGACTTGTTGTAGATGGGCATCTCCGTAACGTTTATCTAGTCGAGTGAACAAGGTCTGGTAACATTTTTCTTGACCCTTAGGAATTGATCTTAGGATATCTGCAGCATCACCTCGTAAAGCAGCAGTCAAGGAAACAGCTTTCTCTTGTTCTGTCCAATGATTGGCTGTCGCAATAGCTTCAAATTGTCTAAGGTATATAGACCAAGAGGACTTTCCATCAAATGGTGGCAATTTGAATCTCATATGATGTGTCGTTTCGTCTCTCGGTGATTCTTCTTTTACTACCGGATCTAAAGCTACCGTATTAATTGGTGGTAGCACTTTCGTGTTAATTATCATGGTCTCTAATTGTTTGATCTTCTCTTCTACGTTGTTTACATTTTTCTGCATCTGATCGAATGTTCTTGAGACTTCTTCAAATTTCTCATCGTTCTGAGTACATACTTCATCGAATCTTCTAGAAACCTTTTCAAGTTTCTCGTCGTTTTGTCTAGCTACTTCTTTAATAATTTGAGAAGTCTCGTCGAATCTTCTAGATACATTTTCGAATGTTTCATCAAATCTTTTGGAAACGTTCTCTAATTTATTATCATTTTTTTTAGAAGATTCTTCAATCATTTGCGAGACATTTTCAAATTTCTCATTCATTTTTGTTAAAACTGTTTCTTCTGATGATTAAAACTGGAATGTCTCTGGGTCATCTCCATTCTTGTTAAGAACATTCTTCAGTCGCTCCTGGAGGATCTTCTTGGACCCGCTGCAGTCTTCATCGCGTTCTTCTAATTGCTCACGCAACTGTTTTACCGAGAGTTGTACTAGCAGCATCTTTGTACAGGCACACACGTACTTTTATAAATGTTCTTTCGTACAAAGGTCACTACCGAACTACGCGGATGTTCCCGACGAACAATACTTTTCAAAAGTTTTAAAGTCTTTTTCAAAAGTCACTGCTGGATTTACGTTGAAACCCCACACCTGACACCAACTGTACCGTTTTTAAATAAAACGAGCGGTTCGAATTTATATAAATATATTTATTTATAACTTTACAGTTCGGTATTCTCTTATCAACTAAACTAACTCCTAAGATCGTTACATATATATACTAAAGTTACTATTTTCTAGAAAGTTCCCACCTCTAGACTGATCTTTCTCGAAATATCGAGTCGCTTTCGAGATGCCGCCGCATGGAAGCATGAGGTGCTTTTTCGGTATGCAACGGTTATACGTGCCTCGTTAAATGCACGTTCGTAACGTAGATATATGGAATAAAAAATCACTCACGCACTGCATATAATTCGCAAAAGAAATATTCGAGACGCTAATTATTGCCGTAGAAGCGGAAACACCGACCAGCCGTAAATTATATGCGATCAAAAACGTACTAAACAAACAAATTGTTTTCATTCGTAATGACTTCACCCTTTTAAGTTAAGTTTCGAATATAAACTAAACAGACGAGGTACGTGGCCAAATCCGGCATCTATACCCATTATATTATTAAAAATCTGGGGAATTCCATCCTAAATTATCTTGCAACCGATAGTACCTTCGGATATAAATACCAGGTTTTCTAGTAAAGTGATTAAACGCGAAGATTAGTATTGAAATATCCAAAGAGATAAGGTATTCTTATTTACAAAATTGTTAATGGTTAAATTATTATTTTTATTAATTTAATATAATAACCAACATTAGCCGTGAAAGTTTTAATTGTTTTTTACTAAATATATCAGTATTAAAACATTATTAATATTAATATTAATTTTATTGAATAAACACCTCAGGAACGCCTATGATGATACAAATTTACGACCGTTTGATGATTTTGAGGCATATTTCGTGCTATCAACAATTTGTGAACAGAGAATAACCATATGTGTGTTATTAGCTGGTGTATTTGGCGATGTAGTGCGTCTTCCCCATATTTCAGAAGTTCTGCTGGTATCTCGTCCGTACCCGGCGCTTTGTGATTTTTCAGCTTATTTAAAATCTTTTGGGTTTCTTCAAAGTAGGGATTTTTGACGGTCATGACGGCTGTGATATAGATCTCTTCTTTGTTCTGTTCTTCCTGTATGATGTTTAGAAGGTACCTAAAATACTTTTTCCATTCTTCAGTTACTTCTTTACCGTCGATTATCATACGGCCGTGATTGTCTCTCAGTGTATAGATGGAATTGGTTCTATGTCCTCTTTTCTTAGAGGAAATTGCTTTATTTAATTCTCTGGAGCCTGGCTTGGTCCGGTCTCTCTCCATAGCTTCATATTTTTGTTGTTCATAGTTTCTCTTCTTTGTGCGTATTATTTTTCTTGTTTCTTTTCGGCATTCGTCATATTCCGTTTTACTTTGGTCTGTTTGCAGTTGTATCCAAGTTGCAAGATGCAGCTTTTATGCTCGACTTTCTGAATTTTGCAATGATCGATTATTTTTTATTTGTAATATTAACATATGGGATTTTTTGGAATTCTGTTTTGTCCACCGATAATGTGAATTTATTATATGAGTACTAAATATTTACTTTATTAACTTATTGTTTGTTAACGTATTGTGTGTTTAACATGTCTGCGCGTAAATATGTTAGTAATTCTAGTAAAAAGAAATAAGTTTGCGAGCAGAGGCGCCACCTACTTTGGCGGCCGTGAACGAAAACGATATAATCACATCGTTTTCTACCTCTGGGCTATGCGAAATATGTATCTACCTCTGGGATAACGAAAAACTAACTATATATATATATATATATATATATATATATATATATATATATATATATATATATATATATATATATAGTTAGTTTTTCGTTATCGACCATCAAATAATTAAAATAAATGTATATTATCAGGCTTTTTGGTCAGAAAATAAAACGATTTTGTTCTCGTAAACTCAATATTTCGCCATTTGGTTTCTGGTTTTTTCAAGAGCGCACTAAAAAATTATTTATTGATAGAATAAAAAAAAATTACATAACATAAAAGAACTTACAGATGTAATCGTTCAAACAGCGTAGCACAAAACACAACATCTTGAGTGACAGACTAAAAATATTAAAACACAAACACATCTTCATGAGTGACAAACTAAAATTCAACTAAAATATTGTAATACCTGATTTTGTTTAATTGTCCTACAATTTAATTAGTGACGTGCAGAAACTAATATATTTTATAAATTAAAAAGATTTTAAGATGTTACAATAAAAGGAACTAAGTCCGTTAGCGTCTGTTTTGTTGTTAATAGCATTATCTGTCCTGCTTATATTGCACATTTCGAGAAACAGCCTTTTTTGTAATTTGAGACTGATTGTATTATTTTTACATTATCAAAATCAAATTCACGACCTGTCTTGATGGAATGTTCGACAACAGCGCATGTATTTCTTCCCCTTCTGCAATCACTTCTGTGTTGAGTGACCCGTTGTTTCAACCATTGTCCGGTTTGACCAATGTAGCATCCCTGACATCCTAAACATTGCAATTTGTAAATGACGTTACTATTGTACATGGTTGGTGTATGATCTTTGGTTTTAGAAAATAAGTTGTTGCATTTAAAATTGCTGTATTTACTAATTGTCGTATTGGTGTAGCTCTTAAATATTGATGTTAGTTGATTTGTTAGACCAGGGATATATGGTAATTTTTTATATCTGGTTTCTTCGGGGGTTTGTCTATTTGACCGTCATTTGCAGTAGTATTGAATATAAGTTGTTTTAATATAGACTTAGGATAACCGTTGTTAAGAAATAAATCACACAATTTGGTCTTATTTTTATGTAAGAATTGCTCATCGCTGATATCCTGTTTTTTATTGCAATCACAGTATTATCATTTTGACTTTTTGGGTGGTTGGAAGAGAATATATATATATATATATATATATATATATATATATATATATATATATATATATATATATATATATATATATATGTATATATGTATATATAAAACATCCCAGAGTATCCCAGAGGTACTTTTCAGTGCGTCATTGATCATGACGTCATAGAATAAATTAGGTTTGTCGAGAATTATTTCACATAATTATTGAACAATCTGACAGATGCCAGAATCGTACTTAGCCACAGGGGGTAATCCCGTATATTAATAAAAATAAAAAGTAAACAATATTGTTTATTAAATTTATAAATATGGAAAAATTTGAAATTGCCGACAAAATGATTCATTTATTGAATTTTTGTATCTTCTTGTCAAGGGTCTGTCTGCACGTCGAAAGTTGACAATCATCACAGCGATTTTTAATTTTGAGACAGCGGCTCTAAATAAGTCGTTATTACATGAGTTTTTTTTTATGGATCTTTTTCTCCTAATTTTTCCTTGCATAATGACCTGAAGTGTTATATATTTATCTCCTCTCATCACATGACCCATATATCCCACTTTTCTCCTCTCAATTGTTAGTACTTCTCTTTTTTATGCATACGTCACATTACCTCTTTGAGACAGCGGCTCTAAATAAGTCGTTATTACATGAGTTACGTCTCCTTTTTATGGATCTTTTTCTCCTAATTTTTCCTTGAATAATGACCTGAAGTGTTAGATATTTATCTCCTCTCATCACATGACCCATATATCCCACTTTTCTCCTCTCAATTGTTAGTACTTCTCTTTTTTTATGCATACGTCACATTACCTCAACGTTGGTTATGCCATCTACCGATGAGATCTCTAGTACTCTTCGGTATATCCAGATCTCGAATGCCTTTAGTCTCCTCACGTGAATTTTCTTCAGTGTCCACGCTTCCATCCCGTGTTATAATACGGATAGGACGTAGCACCTCAGCAGTCGTATTTTTAACTTAAGGTTTAAGTTTCTACAGCAGAAAAGCCTTTGTATTCTTGTAAATGCGCTTCTGGCCTGTTTGATTCTGATTTGTATTTCTTGAGAGCTGTCGTTGTTTTCATTAATAGTTTTATCTATAAATTTGAATTCTCTTACTATTTCAATAGGTCGATTCTGTACATATATCTCATGAAAGTCCTGAGGTGTCTTTGTTATTATCATATATTTCTTGCTCTGTTGAGTGATGGTCCATATTCTTCTTCGCTTACTGCGGTCACCTAATTAAGAAGTATCTGTAGGTCTTCATGTGATTCTTCTAAAAGAACTGTATCATCAGCGTATCTCAGGTTATTTATGAGCATGTCATTAATTCTAATGTCTACGTTTCGTTAATCCATTGCCTTACTTAATATGTCTTCCGAGTATACATATTAAATACTAATGGTTTATGTATACACCCTTGTCGAACAACTCTTTGTACTTCTATTTCTTCTGATGTTATATCTTTTATTCTAACTACTGCTTTTTGGCCATAGTATAAGTAACACAAAAAGACTGTTTTCAAAAATTTATTAGGTAACTTATAAATTAATTACATAAATAAAATAAAATTTCATTTTGTACGTTTTTATGTACAAAATTAGACTTTTAGCAGATAAAATTATAGAAAAATACTGCCAGTGGGGATGTTTTTATAACGATATTTCCTTAGACAACTCCATGGTCAAATATTTTGGTCATAACTTAGCTAAACAGTTAATTAGAGAGAAGCCTGTCAGATGTGAATATAAGAATTGGATGATAACTGGTTCCACTGTATATGATTATGGTTTCCACGTTTGTTGCCGAAAAAAAAAACAAATGGTACTATTAAAATAGACCACTTAAAGCTAAATTAGTAATTGATATTTTGAAACAGTTACCTGAACCATCAACAAATAAAATTTTTTCGATAAAAATTTCATGACATATCAACTAATGATATATCTGAAACAAAAAAATGTAAAGGCAACAGGAACTGTAAAATGTCCAGGAATGGAGAAAGCTAATGAAGAGTAAGCTAATGAAGCAAAATGCATTTGATTATAGATTTGACAAAACTAATAAAATTTTGTGTGTGAAATGTTATGTTGTTATTGTTGTTATGATACCATTAAACCACTAGGTCAAGTGAATACAATGGTCGCAATTAGGTGAAAAAACTATGTGTATTGAATGGTGTTTTAAAAAATACCATACACATACCTAATGTCCCTATTACGCTGAAATAAACAGTAAATAAAACAATTTTATTTTTAGAGTAATTTTCAACTTACTTCACGAACAGCAGAAATTGGTTATAATGTTCGTCCAGGTTCCTTCTCCAATTGAAAATATATAAGCAATTTTTATATTATAATTTGTTCTTTTTCCGTATATCTTGTCATCTTGTACAAATACAAATAAAACCACAATCACAATACTATGTAAAACAAAATACAAAATAAAATTATACAAAACAAATACCAAAGAATATAAATATATTATATAGCGTCTATATTCTTTGCAAATACTGACCTGAACGATAGCCGTCACTTGCTGTTGGAACACTTCGAAAGAATGGCCAGCATGGACGAAATTTTACGCCAACTGTCAGTTGACAGTCAATATAGTTCTGTTTAATCACCGAACTACCGCTTTCTCCGTCACACATCCAACTTAATAACTTAATGCATTAGAAAGAAATTGCAAAACTGTGACGCACTGAAAAGTACCTCTGGTATGTTCTATATATATATATATATATATATATATATATATATATATATATATATATATATATATATATATATATATATATATACATATATATTGAGATAATAATAGATATAGAGGAAATTAGCATAATAATATTATGATTTTTAATTAATAATAAACTTAAATAGTGATTAAAGAAATAATTTATAAGTTATAGACTAAAGAATATTAAAAAATATATTTATATGAGGGTATTTTTAAAAAATTAGCATAATAATAAGTTTAAAAAGTTTTTTTTTGTTAATTTAATAATTATAATATTATAAATATATTTAAGTGAGTCATGTGCATAGACAACCAAATATACACTGAATTGAGTCTGTGTTATTATGGCATAAGAGTGAATTTTAACAGAAAGTGACATTTGAATAATAATTACGGATGTAAAATAGTGTTATGTATTAATTTAAGGTGTTTAATTTACATAACAGTTAACATTCTGATCTGAAAAGTATAAATCTCCATAAAATTCTCGATAGAAGGGTAAAGAATTCTCTAGAAACGTCAATATAAGAAAGTTAACCCCATTTACGAGGTAGATTATTCGAGCACATTCATATATCTAGGAAACAGAACAAATTCGAATATGATTGCTTTCAACAAAATTCGGAAACGATGAAATGATATAAATACGATGTAATTTGGAGGACATAGGACAGTATTAAGTTGACAGTATGAGAGTAGATTATGACAGTTTACAGTTACAGTAAGACAGTATGGAGTTAGTTAATTAAGAAGATAAACAGGAGACAGCTCGACAGTTAGTTAGTGAATTTATCAAAACTCGGTCAGTAAATAGTACAAGCAGTTCATAGTATATAGTATGCAGTAATCAGTGATTCAAAATTTTATAGTATTTGAAAGTATATTAAAATTGTAATATCTATACGGTGATTGGAGATTATTAAGAAGAAAAATAAGATTATAAGTAAGAAGCAAAGAAGAAACAATAAATAAAGAAGAATATTTTGCCCATTTATAAATGCTATTAAGAAGAAAAATAATTTAAATTGGTAGAAGCTGATAACTAAAACATTGTGGTATATTTGGAAAGAGTAATTTCACAAAAACAAGGATAATCGAGGCTGATAAAGAAGATATTGAGTGGTGATTATATACCCTTTATTTTGGAAAACAGTTTCATTTAGGCATTCAGTGATAGAAAGGTACCAAATTTTGTTAATATAATTTAGTTGTTGTAAGAATTTCAAATTTAAGATATATTGTCTATATTAGATATATATATATATATATATATATATATATATATATATATATATATATATATATATATATATATGTGTTTCATAATAGTTATAATAAAGATGATTTAAAAAATGCTTACAAACTAATTCTTTCAGAACCGCGATAAAAACCCTATACTTATATGTTATTTTAAAACATATATATATATATATATATATATATATATATATATATATATGTATATATATATATATATATATATATATATATATATATATATATATATAAAACTGTTTTGGATGGGTTGGAGTCAATAAAAGGGGCTATTTGTTGACTATTTTTTACTCGAGCTTTCAATTGTGATTACAATTATTATCAAGAGCCTTCTAAAAAATACAAAATATCTTACAAAGATGAACTAGAAGTAAAAAATTTTTTGTTAACTCACCAAATAAAATTAGTTTTTTATATAAAACTGCTGCTTACATATTAATTACAAAAAATTTTTAATTTTAACATATTGTCAAAAATAAAATTTTGTTTAAAATATTCTTCTTTGTTTAGTAACAAAAAAGAAGAAGATTTATTCACCATTGATAGATGCCCGAAAAAATGTAACAAATACATGGAAAATTAAAAATGTGATATTTTAATTTACTTTACATTAAATATAAAAATGTTAGAATCAAAAACAAAGTTGATGAGTGTTTTAAAATGTAATAAGTCAATATTAGTATGTTGCGAAATCTCATTCCAATGTTTTTCAACACTACTTATGATTAAATTTAAAGGTAAATTGGTAAAAAGAGATGTTACATCAAAACTAACTAAAACATAATTTTGTGGTAATTGGAATATATATAGATATATATATATATATATATATATATATATATATATATATATATATATATATATATATATATATATAGCTCTCGGAAAACAGAAAACCGAAAAAGATATATCGATAAAAGGCAACCGTATATACGTATTTCTGACTACTAGTCATCTTCAGTACAGTGCAGCCAAATTAGAACAGGAGCATATTAACTAAGGAAAGGCTCAATACAGGAGCAATGCGACCAATTTATGGCATTAGAGTTAAAAGACCCTGATAGTTTCTAGGGCAACAACTACCAGTAACCACGGAGGAAGCTACAGCTACCTGGGGAAACGAATGCCAAACGTTGAAACGTTTAAAACAAATGGAAAAGGTTCATGCGAGTAAATAATAAAATTAAAATGTAATGGCATGTCTCACAAAACATGAAACCAAAAGATGTATATCGTTGAAAGGCAACCGTGTATACGTATTTCTCACTATTGGTCGTCTTCAGTATGGTGCAGCCAAGTTAGAAAAGGAGCATGTTAAATTGGGAAAGGGTCACTACAGGAGCAATGCGACCAATTTGTGGCATTATAGTTAGAAGACCCTGATGGTTTCAGAATAAATTAGGTAGATTAAAATAGAGAAGATTGGATTAAGATATTAAAATGAACAAGTGTATACACACCGTTTTTTGAATGTGTGAAAACTGAGTTGAACTTATTGACTTATATGGATAAATTTTTAAATTTCTGATAGTTAATAAATTTAAAATGTTATAGATATTATAGTCAGCAATTTTGTTTTATTAGCAAAAATTATAAAAAAAAACGCTAACCTGTCTCTTCACGGTTTGAATAAACAAAATATAAGTGATTAACGGTTTGTTATTATTGTGACTCGCGTAGATTTTAAAAACTTTAGAAAATTTTGTAGAAAGCTAATTATTAAGGTCCATTATTATTTTGTTTATCAAAATAAGATTTTAACAATGTGCACCAGTCCTCTAAAAAACTACAAAAAAGTTTAAATTTAACTTTTTTTACGAATAAACAATTTAGTTAAAAATTTGCGGTTTAATTATCAAAATAGTGAAACTTGTCCATTTCAGATGAAGTTTTTTTGACCGTTTATTATTTTTTTGTATAATTTTCTTAAAAAAAATTTTTTTAAAATCTCTTAAATATACACTGATGTATATTTTATTAAACCATGTACTTAGATTGACAGTATACATTAAACCCTTTATATTATATAACGTGTTCAATATTTTACTATCTCTAGAAAATATAAAAGATATTACCTATCAATCTGATAAGCAATTCTAAATACCCGTGGTAAACATTTATAAACAACAAAACAAAAATAGAACATGTCAACATCATCTCAAAATAATGTTTCCAATTTATGTTTTCGGTGTATCTAAATCTAAATTGAGACACAGTCAAATTGATTCAGTGGTAAATATTCGGGTTGTTGTTTATTACGTTCTGCTGCCATTACCAAAAGTGCTTAATTAACATTAATGTGGTGTTTTTCTTTTCAGAAAAACAAGGAATTGATGAATGATCTCGTCTCGAACTGTAAATTGAAAAATGGTAAGTGATTCAATATAATTCTTATCAGTTATAATTAAGCTTTTTGTTTTATAGTAACTATTGTTTAATAAATGTGAATTAAATATTGATAAAAAGATGAAAACAACTAAATATGTACTTAATTAGATTAGAGAATAGAATAGAATAGTTTGGAATAGTACTTTATCAAAACACTTCTCCAACTTTAATTGGGAACGAGTGTCTAGGAAAATTGGAAAGTATATTAAGTATATACAATGTTTCTGTGAGACGTACCAAATCAAAATCTCGACAAACAATTTTGAACAATGTTTTATATTATATATATATATATATATATATATATATATATATATATATATATATATATATATATATATATATATATATTATATATAAATATATATATATATATATATATATATATATATATATATATATATATATATATATATATATATATATCATATTTAGTATTTAGTGTAGTGCCACGTTAACACCACACGTTTCCAAAAATTGTTGCAAAACAGAAGGAATAAGGCAAATATAATAAATTCAGACTACTGTAAGTTGATATAAACATTGAACGAAATAAATTCGGAACATACGAAATATTATGTATTTCGGCTCAATTCTGCTGTAGGTGGTTGACCCACAAAAGGTTGTCAAGTAATTATATTATAAAAATCCAATACTTCAGCGGGCTGCTGGATTCGGAAATCATAAAAATTGAAAGCTACACATAAATCTACGATGTTATTATGCTGTCAAACCACTTATAGTCCAGGAATTGAAGCATTTCTCTCGCAATTTTTTCGTCCTGCGTGGATTGACTTGAAATTTTAACAGAAGGTAGGTAATAGCCAAGGATCAAAATCTATATCGAACCAAAGTGCGCCAAAGCCTTGGGGATGGTTGCCACCCCATCTCGGGGGTGAAAAACTTTTTTACGTTTTAGCTACAGGTTTCGATTAAAAAAGTGATTATAAACAAAAAATATTTTATACATTTTTTTTTGTAAAACTGATATTTTTCAAGTTATTCGCGATTGAAAGTAACAACTTTTAGACGAAAAAATCGACATTTTTAATCGATTTTTCGAGAATTACTCGAAAATGGTGCATTTTATCAAAAAAATTGTAGAAAACAAATTTGTAGCTTTAAAAAAAAGACAAATAAAATTCATTTTTTAAAATGTTTTTGCGATATAACAGGAATTGAAATATGGCCTATCAATGTTCAGCGGTTTTCTTCAAATACCAAATTTGAAAGATTTAAAGTCAAATATCGGGAAAATGATGAATTTTTGGAAGAAAACTTACAGAACCTTTTTTAAAGAGCATAAATAGACCTGTCATAAAAAAAGACTCTAGCTCAAAAATTGAGTGAGTTATGATAAAAATAGGGTCAATACCTCATTTTTTTACAAAAAAAATCGATGAAAACAAATCCGTAACCACCCCCATAATTAAAATCGATCTTCACCCTTCTGCAATTCTCTTTGTACATGTATTGTTAATACGTCCAAGAAGTTTGACCCATTTAAAATGCTTAGTTTTAGAAAAAGTACAGCATAAAGCGAGAAACGATTTACAAGTTCATAATTTTTACCCTTCTTTTTTTAAATATCCCCGAAATTACTGAATATATGAAAAAAAAATAAAAATTTACTAAATTGTAGCTTTTTTATTGACTAAAATTTTCCTTTATTTAGATTTGTTGTAATATTTGGCGAGATATAGCCGTTTAAAGCATCGATTTACGATCAAGCACCATCTTTTTCGAGCTCTTTAAACTCACCCCATTTAAAAACCAAGGGTTCCAAAAAGAGTTTATTCACAGATCCTTGTAGCTCTTAAAAACCTCTACAAAACCGTTTTTGAAGAAACACTCTATCGTTAAAAATGAAGAAAATACGTTAAAAGAACCGATTAAATTTTTTTCCGGAAAATATCATTAGTATAGTACAGTACATTTTGGAGCATAATAATCTACAAAACCGGTATATTAGGTAGTGGGGCGTTATACATTCGAAATTTTAAGCGTTCTTATTTTGAAATCCCATACAACAGAATAAAACATCTGCTCATATGTCTATGGCTTGGCAATAAAAATATCAGAGCAACAGATTGGGGATGGTATTCCAAAGATGGTTTGTTATTACCCGTACGCATGAACAAACAACCTGCACCCGATGATCTTTTGTAAATTATTTTTTACCAATGCAAAAAAGGATGCGGCGTTTCATGTGGATGCAGAAAAGTTGGTTTATACTGTAACTCTAATTGTTCTAGGTGCTCAGGTGAAGGGTGCAATAATAGTCCACCAATAATTGAAGAAGATGAGGATGACATAGATCACGATGAAGATGTAATTGATGACGAATAAAATTAATATTATAATTGTTTTAACTATAAATGTAAATATTTTCAACTATTTATGTAAATGTATAAAAATATATGGTGCCTTTTTATGTTGATAATTTTTTTTTGTATTTAATTCTACTTTTTTCAATTTATATCTATTAAATTAGTTTATAAAAACTGCAATGTTGTAAAGGGTGATTTTCAAAAGTTAAAACGTTGCAAAATTTTGGCAAAAAATTGTTTTCACCTATAGCACTCATAACAATTGATTTTTAATTGTTGAAAATGTATGCAATTGTATTTTAAAGTATAAAAAAAAACACTATTTAACTAATCCAAACCAAATGTCACTCATCTTAATCGTCATCATTTTTTCATTCAATCATTTTTTTGGAATTAGTAATTTTTTTACATTAATCTCTATTAAGGGTTGCTTTTTAAGGGTTGAAATATGATGGAACTCTATTCAAAAGTATAAAATAATCATTATTTAACTAATTTAAACCAAATCTTACCCATATTCAGGTTAAATAGGTTATTTTATAATTTTTGACAATAAGGGGTAGTTTTCACCCCTAAAACCCTTCAGCGCACTTCGGTTCGACATAGATTTTGATCCTTGGGCTATCACCTACCTTCTGTTAAAAATTCAACTTAATCCATGCAGGACGAAAAAATTGCGAAGTTTTAACTTTTTTCGAGCTTCATTTCCTGAACTATTATCGCTTCCTTTACGCAAACAACATTTATGATTTATTTTTGTCTAAGTTTGATATTGGTCCACTATTTCAAATGCAGTTCAAACAGACATATATTAAATTGTATGATCCGTTTTAAATTCGTTCAATCTGTATATTCACTACACTACTTGTTAATGATATAATAAATCTGATTGAACCAGTAACTAATGAGATAAAAGCTAAAAACAAGAATAATCCTAACCTACGATACAATAATAATTTGTCAATTACTAACTTTTTTGTACCAAACAAGAATTCAAACTAAAGGTGGCCACGCACGAAAATTTGTAAATTATATATCAACCTGAACCAGAAAATTTAAAACAACTGGAAGATGCTATAAAGGCAGGAAATAGTGAAATTTTAAGTAAAATCGATCCTATCGAGGTGAGACTCTCACTAAGAATCGAAGAATTTAATCAAAAAGTGAATGATATTTAAAGAGAAAATTCGCATCTAAGACAACAAATAGAACTACTTCAGAGACAAAATAGAAAAGCAATAATATCATATTTGGATTGGATAGTACAGAAGAAATTTTCGACTTTCATGTAGTATTAGAGTCGATAAATAGTCTATTAAAAATAAACGGGGGTGATATAAACAATATCTATAGACTGGGAAGAGGTAAATCTGCGCCAATAAAAATAGAGTTTCTGTCGTAGGTACCTCACAAAACAATTATTTTTCCAAAATAAAAAAACCTACAAGGTTTAAAAATAAGCATTGTTAACTAACAAACAGAAATTCAAAGACAAGAGCACAAACTAATAAAAAAATATCTACTCAAGTTTAAAGAAAGCAACGAACCAAACTGTTACGTTAAAAAAGATATTCTATTTGTAAATGGTAGAAAGTATACAATAGAAAATATAAAAAATCTAGATAACACCGAAGAAAAAGAACAAAGCGGCCATCGTACACAAAGTGAACCTAGCACCCCAATAACTTCTTTAGTCGAACGAGAAGTTGAAAGTCCACAACTACAAACACCAGTTACCCATAAAACTGGCGTGAAACTCAAACAACCGGTAAACCCATCATCTCAGGAAAAACACGGATACAAGAAATGACAACCACAACAGACTGAAATAAAATTAACATCAAATCAAAAGTTAACACATCAAGTAACACCAAAAACAGGTAATTCTAACAAAGACAATCGGATCTCAATATCGCCAATAGAACCAAAAAAATTGAAAAGTTCAATCTTTACATCAATTATTAATTTCAGCTTAGTATCTTTGTACAGAAAAAATCAATAAACTAGGCTCAAATAGGTTTTATATTTTTGTATTTGCATGTACTTTTTAATTATTTTTATCAATTATTGTCTTTTAACTGTATATTGTTATATATTTAACTGGTCCTAATAACATTATCATTGGTACCGTTCCCGTCATAAAAAACTGGTACAACTCTTATAATCAAAAATCGTGTTTTTTAAGTTGTGTACGTTGATCTTGTCATATGTGTCATTCTAATTTCTAGCGCACAGTTGCCAGTTCAACAAAAATATTATATCAAACCAGCTAAAAGCAAGACTGTGTGACAGACCGCCAGTTTAGAGTACCGTATAATGGGGTGAATCGGATCGCTGTGGTGAATAGGATCAAAAGTACGGAATGTGTTAATTAAATCCACAATGTTTAAATAACGCGCCAAAACCGTTCCATTTCAGCGTGATGGGTTGCGATCATCATAGTCGCGTAAAGGTTGGTGATATCTCGACATGCGCAGCATGTAATACTGAAGGTCAACACATAACCTAAAAACATTGTTAGTCACGTATTTTTGAGCGTACAAAAACTTTGTGGTAATATCCTAAATAAGGAGACAGGAGAAGTACATTCAAATTCTGCAGTGTTTGTGGGTCCAATAGTTTAGTAATTATTGTACACAAAGTAGTTTTTGTTCATTTTTTATTCCATAACAAACTGGAAAATTATTTGTAATTTGCTGCATTTGTTTAAGATATTTGGGGTGAATCGGATCAATAGCTGGGGTGAATAGGATCGATAGCTGGGGTGAATAGGATCAATAGCTAACGTAAATAAGACAATTAGCCGCTGTGAATAGGATCAAAAACTGGTCTAAATAAGGTTATTCTATGTATCTACATCTTTGCTCAAGATGCCTAGAGTTTACAAACCTAAAGCTGGTGGGAAAATGTACAAAAAACCAAACCAACATGTCATTGATGCTGCGAAAAAGGATGTCAATAATGGTTACAGTATAAGACAAGCCGCTAAAAGAAACAATGTTCCTTACAAAGTACTCCATAGGCATCTTAAAAATCAAAATGTGCGTAATTAAGGAGGCCAGACTGTTTTAACGGAAGAAGAAGAAAGATATATTGCTGCTAACTTGCTCAAATGCAGTGAATGGGGTTTTCCTCTTGATACCTTTGATTTAAGAATGCTTGTCCAGCACTATTTAAATAGAATTGAAAGAGTTGTTCCTCGTTTTAAAGATAATCTCCCTGGTAAAGAATTTACGTATAGTTTTTTAAAACGACATTCCAATGTGTTATCAGAAAGAATGTGCCAGAATATAAAACGAGCACGTGCAGGTGTTACGAGGGTGACAATTTCCGAATATTTTGAACATCTATCTAATGAATTGGATGGTATTTCCGCTAGCAACATCATAAATTATGATGAAACCAACCTTTGCGATGATCCTGGCAGGAAAAAAATAATTGCAAAACGAGGATGTAAATATCCCGAACGCATTATAAATCATAGCAAATCATCTACATTAATAATGTTTGCAGCTTCCGGTAGTGGAGTTTTACTTATGTAGGAGTTTATGTTATGTAGTCTACAAAGCGTTGAATATGTATGATTCTTGGACAACTGGAGGACCATCTCGGACCAGATACAACCGTAGCAAATCAGGATGGTTCGATAGTTACTGTTTTGAGGATTGGATACGTTCCATTGCAATTCCATACCTAAAAAAGTTACCAGGAAAAAAGGTATTAATTGGAGACAACTTGTCGTCCCATCTTTCTGTAGAGTCCATAAAACAGTGCTCAGAAAACAATATAAGATTTATTTTTTTGCCGAGCAACTCCACACACCTGACGCAACCTTTAGACGTTGCTTATTTCAAACCATTGAAAGTTGCGTGGAGAAAAATAGTCGAAACGTATAAGAAAGGACCAGGAAGGAGTGCAGTATTCCCAAAACTGTCTTTCCCAATCTACTGAAACAGCTGCTTGAGTCTATTGAGGCTAACACAGTTCTAACAATATAAAGGCAGGGTTTGATAAATGCGGAATAATCCCTTTAAATTCTGATCGTGTGCTGCGTATGCTACCTGTGGAAGGCCCAGAAAATGAAACACAAGAAGAGGAGATCAACAACTCTTTTACTGATATTTTAAAGGCTATGCGGTACGATGACAATCAGCCCAGACAGCGCAAAAAGAAACTTAACGTTCTTGCTGGTAAGAGTGTGGCAGTTGATGACGTTGAATCTTCTGATGAAAGTAACCAACACTTTAGCACTCATGATTCAAATTCAGATATAGATTCCATGTCTTACTCTGAATAAGACAACGTGTCCATATTTGATGAGACCGAAAAGTTTCTTCAGTCACCAGTTAACTTTGACCAAGAATCTGTAACGAATGGTCTGCATAAAGTTACAAGAAAAGCTATCAAGATTGGGGACTGGGTCCTGGTAAATTTGCCTTATTGCAAAAATGATAACAGACCGGGTACATCGAAATCTTTCAGTAGACTTTATATTTCACAAATTGTAACAATAACTGAAGATGGATATGAGGGAAATTGTTTACGTGAAAAAACTGACACAAGGGATTATTTCGGATATATATACACATTTCCAGATGTAAAGGATGAGTACCTGTTTGAATTTGAACAAGTTGAGGGCAAGCTAGACTCCCCAGAAAGACATGGAAGAGGATCTTTTAGATTCCAAATTAATTTACAGGAATATTCTAAACAAATAAAATAATAGTAACCTGTTCAATATTACTTCTTTAAAAAAATGTTCATTTTTGATGTAATTTTTTTAACCTCCTTATAATTTTAAGCCAATTTTTAATCATACCTAACGAAATTATATGATTCTATTAACCACTAAGGTAGGTGAATGCGATTAAACATTAGAAAAGCACGGTCGATCCTATTTACCCCAGTGGCAGGTGAATAGGATTATTGAATAAAAAAAATTCTATAGTGCGCCACTGGGCAGTAGACAACAAATTTGCACCGAAAATGATTAATACTGATGTAAACTAATGTTTTAAAGTTATCCTGTAAGTAAAAGCACTTTTCGAGTATTTGTCTGCTTTTATTTCATAGGTATAATGATGGGAGCTGCAGTTTAACAAATCTAAATGAGTAAGTGAAAAAACAAAAATATAATTAGAATGACAATATCATGAAATAAGACAAGAAATCTTTTTTTAATTTATTAACAATATTTAACATATTTTCATTAAATAAATCATATATATGCATAAGTTAGTAACATGGAGGAAATTGACCAGTTACCAGTTAAAACTTCTTTTTTCTATTCATATTATGGGTACCGGAATAATGTCACTTATGTTTTAGGGTTTCTTGCTTCCAGCATATCGACTAAACTCTCTTGTTTTAGTTTTCGTTGAACTGGTCGTTTAATTAGGTTTTGTTTGTTTGTTTTGTTTTAGACTCTGCTTGTATATATGGCTAAATTTAGTGACTTCTTACTTTCAGGTTGTTATTTTTGGATTTTAAACTATTGTGTTGTTGAATACGCAATAATAAACATTAGTTATCGTACAAAATGTTTTGATTGAAATCTTTTTACTTTATTGATGCGAGATCTAGCTATGGTTCCCCATGGTTAAATTCCATAATTCCAAACGGGCTTGAATAGCTTTTTATACCATAACTTTGTTTGGTATTAATTTAATTAGTTCATTAATTTTCTCTTTAGGTCTATTGACCCGTAAAGTTTACTTAATTTAAAACCCAGCTTAGTCTATCCGCATAGTGAAGATATGATTCCATGTTAAATAGTCTTATTTAGTATGTTCAATAGTTTTCTTAGATGGATAAAATAGGTAAAAAAATATAATTTTTTACATTGTCCATGTTTTAAATTATTTTTAAACTGTTATCATTGTCTTATATTATTTTCGAAATATGTTGCATTGGAAATTACAGGTGATGTAAATGTTTTAATATTTATTACGTATTTGTACCTTAATTATACATTATTTGATTTTTTAAATATAAAATTAATAATTACAAATAAAAACATAAAGTATTACAGGTTTAAAATGTTATATGAATAATATGATTATACTTTTATGAAATAGTTATTAAATTTAGAATCTGCATATCATTTTTGCGCATCGATCTGAATTAGCTACCTTGCCATTTCCGTCAATTTTCTCATTTTAATTCAGCTTAAAAATCTATTACGTAAGCAGAAATGTAAAATTCGTCCATTTCGTAATCGAATTCTCGAGAACGTTATATATTCTTTTGAGTTTTCTTCGAAAGATAAAAGGTCTGTCTTTCCCGTAGCTCCGCCAAATTTCAATATTTATTTTTCTTTTGGTGTGGCTAGTTTTCGACTAACCGAATTTGAAGCAGTGGCAAATGTTCACAAAGTGGTATCCGATTTTAAGAAAAAGTATGTATGTATATATGTATTTTAAAATAAATTTCTGAAATTATTCATTAAAAATTGGATGTTTTTAATAAATTGCAATTTAACCAAAGCATTTACGGCCTGTTGAATTTTGTAAGGTTTATAATATTTGTTTTTATAGAACCCGGTGTTTTTTATGCATTGTTAGTTTTGTACAAATACAAATGAATTTTAAAAATGTCTAATAATTAGAGCTTCTTTAATGATAACTTTATAATGATAACTTTATTTATGATTTATACATGACATTAAGTATTACTGCACAATAGTATCATAAAACAAACTATTTTTTATTTATTTATTTTAAAAAATACTTATTCCCTAAAATTTGCTAAAGCAACATATGAATGGAAGAATATCTAATCAACCACCTCAGGAACGTAGTTCATATATAATAGGAATTAATTATAATTGTAGTGGCGACCATGGCTCAGTGGCTAGGTAATGGTTTACCAAGCTGGACGATCCGGACTCGATTCCAGCAGACACCAGAAATTGTTCAGTTTCTAAATTAACCAGACCGCCACCATGGGCACATAAAGCATTCGGTCCCGACTACGTAAGTAGTCGTAAGAGCTCTTGTTAACGAGCTTTTTTTTTAACGGAAAACGGGCCAATACGAAACGGGTACCCTTGTCGACAGTTTATAAATTTCAAGGATATGCGTAACAGGTAGTAGTAACAAGTAAGTAACAAGTGCACGCAATATCATGTTGTCAAATCAAAAAATTACCTAGCGTATTATTTGTATAAAATTGCAGATAAAAGGGGAGAAGCGTGTAAGAAAAATATGGATACATCCTACTTTGTTAGAGAAAAGTATGGTGCTTTCCATACACTTTACGAAGAATTGAAAAAAGACGAAACAAAATTTTTCAATTACTTTCGAATGGGTCAAAAACTTTGCGTAAGTTGTTATGAATAATACATGATAAATTAAAACGTTCTGGCACTAATATAAAGCTATATACTCTATATGCTGAGCGACTAGCTCTTACCTTAAGGTATGTATGAATTATGCTATTAGTATAACCGAATAAAAAACTTCTTGTAAACTCATTGATACAAGACAAAAATTATTGGTAAAATGAGGATGATTTTGCAAAATTAAAATCGGTTCTGTAAATGGATAAGATGATTCTAGTGCTGGTGTTTATGGTTCACTCACTTGACTGAAATTTGCAGTTAAAGTTTTGTGGTCCTCCAAAGCAGTAAGCAAAGTTGTCTTAATTGTTGTTGTAGAATATATATTTTACTTTATTTTTTAGATCAGGTTTGTCTAAAATAAACATTGCATGTATATTTGTAACATTAACATATTTTTTAAGTTTTCCTCATATTAGGTTTCATTAACATCAAATTTTACAATGTGCTGCTGAATTTTCACACAAACGTTATCTGGAAGAATGTTTCCACTTCTAGATCTCTAGATATCTACAGGGCTTTTGTCAAGGTCAGAAAATTCACTTAATATTTTGATTCTATTTTCAGAAATTTTAAACAATTTAAAAAAAATCATCTTTATAAACTTAAGTAAGAACACCATTTACTTTCAGGTTATACTTGTTTGAATGGGATCTTTTGTTTGGCAAGTCATCAGCTTTTTTTGAACTTGCTTATTATTAATATTAGACCTGTGGATTTTGCATCTATTTTTCACAGGCATAATCTTCACTAAAGCTTGAAGTTACGTATCTTCGATGTTTTTATTTTCCAAAGAGAAAAATGTTTCCCATAGTGCTCGTTTTATTTCATTCGTCAATTTCAACTCGCACTTCAAATTGCACTTACAGTTTATATCATTCAGCGAAGCTTTCATCATCATCATCAACTAGCCTCTAACGTCCACTGCTGAACATAGGCCTCTCGCATGCTTTTCCACTTAGTCCGATTTTGCGCCATCTGAATCCAATTTGTAGTCACTCTTTTTATGTCACCTGTCCATCTCGTTGGGGGTCGACCTCTATTTCTGTAAGCTTGTATTCGGGGTCTCCATTCCAAAATTCTTTTTGTCCACCGGTCATCAACTGATCTTGCTACATGACCTGCCCAGTTCCACTTTAGTGTTGTTATCCTTTCAATAACGTCTGCTACTCCTGATCTTTTGCGTATAGTAGCATGGGGTATTCTCTCACGTAGAGAAATCCCTAACATAATTCTCTCCATTGCTCTTTCCGCAACTTGTAGTTTACTCACTGTTGTTCTTGTGAGCGTTAGGGTTTCTGCGCCGTAGGTTATCACTGGCAAAATACATTGACTAAATACTTTTCTTTTCAGACACATTGGAATCTTAGACCTAAAAATATCCTTCATCCTTCCAAATGCAGCCCAAGCGAGGTTTATTCTTCTTTTCAGCTCGATTGTTTGGTTGTCTCGACTTATTCTGATCTCATGGCCTAAGTATTTATAGGAGTCAACTGGCTCAATATCTTTATCTTCTACTGAGATGTTTTTGTTGTGGACTAAATTTGTCATAAATTGTGTTTTTGAAAAATTTATTTTAAGACCAACTCTTTTTGTGGCAGTATGGAGTTCTTGGAGCATTATCTGTGCCTGATCAAAGCTGTCTGCAATAAGAACGATATCATCTGCAAATTTAAGGTTATTTAAAAATTTTCCATCTACATTGATGCCCTTTTTGTTCCAATCTATTGTTTTACAAGCGTATTCTAGCAAAGTTGTAAATAATTTAGAAGACATGTTGTCTCCTTGCCGAACGCCTCTTTCAATACGAAAAGTCCCAGTATCTTCATTAAGTCTTACACAGGCTGTAGCATGTTGATAGATGTATCTGATGAGAGATATGTATCGGTGATCTATTCTACATTGTGTTAGAGCTTGGAGCATTTCACTTTGATTGACGGTATCAAATGCTTTTTCAAAGTCGACAAAGACAAGTATCAGGGGTCTATTATATTCAATGGTTTTTTCAATCAACGACTTAATGGTTTGCAAATGATCATTTGTTCCGTATCCAGCTCTAAATCCTGCTTGCTCGCAAGGTTGATAGAAGTCTAGTTTTGATGTCAACCTATTAGTTATTATCTTCATAAACAACTTATAAACGTGAGGTAACAAGCTAATGGGTCTATAGTTCTTTAGCTCTGTTATATCTCCCATTTTTTGCATAACTACTATAACAGCGAGGCTTTGCTGGGAACTATTTTTCCTTTCTACGAGACGTACTGCAGTTCTTTGTACCCAGCATTCCGAATAGTATTCCGTTTATATTTAGCTTCGTATACAACTTCACGCATACGATTGGGATTAGGTTCATCATTGGTACTAGCCGATATGGCTTAAGAACTATATAATGTAATATTAAACAACAGAATAACCTAATTTTCACAAAAAATTTACTAAAGCTAACCTCTCAGCGTTAGGTTACCTTTGAATCGAACAAAATGGCGTAATGTAAACAAGACCGCCAACCGCCACGAGCGAAATTTACCGCAAAAAGAACATAAGCGACGCTTGGTTTCTTTCTGAAATAAACAGATTATTTTCAAAGCTACAAAATAACATTGCTGATGTGGTAAACACAGTTTTTTGTATTTTGCCCCTTGGGCGGTCTCTGAAATAAACGTGTTAAAATAAATGTGCCTATCTTCTAGAGATGTTGGCGACCACATTGACCCATCTTATTTTATTCACATCAACTCGAAATAGGTCAGTTGACGTTAAACCAGTCCACTTCCTAAGATTGGCCAGCCAGGATATACGTTCACGTCCAGGGTCTTTCTTACTTCTCAATCTTACCTTGTAGAATCAACTGTAGAACTGTTTATTTATGATTACGCATTATGTGACTGAAGTAAGCCAATTTTTGGTTCTTCACAGTGTTAATAATTTCTTTTCTTATCCTCTGAAGAATATTTATGTTATTTGTATGGTGTATATATTAGACCCTCAACATACGTCAGGAGCGCTACATTTCAAATTTCTCTAATCTTTTTATGACATTTTCTGTGACGCTCCAGCTTTCTACTCCATAGAGGAGGACACCAAAGACGGAACATCTAAGAATTCTCATGCGTATATTGATACTTAAAGATAAGTTGCAGAGAATCTTTTTAAGAATGTTGGTGTTCTTAACAATGATAATTATTTTTGTCTTCTTGCAATTTAGCTTTAGGCCGTATTTATTACATGTTTCTACAACGTTATCCATTATCCTTTGGAGCCGCTGCTCACTATCTGCTAGCAATACTCTATCATCTGCATATCTAATATTGTTTATAAGTTGGCCATTTACAGCAATCCCTTATTCTGATTCGTCCAAGGAATCTCTAAAGATGTTTTCAGAGTATATGTTAAATAATACCGGTGACAATATGCAACCCCCTGTCTAACTTCTTTTTTGACGACTGTAAAGATCTCGTACAGTTCATTGTCCAATCGCACTGTTATTTTTAGTTGGAGATTTAATGAAACATGCATACACATCGCAGTTGACATCCTTGGCTTTCTGTATTAGAACTTGCAAACTAAAAAGTGCTTCTCTCGGTCCTGCTCTGAATCTGCTCTGAATGATAGTAAGGAGTACTTTAAATACATGGCTCATCGAACTAATTAATCTAGCGTTCTTGATATTTTCTAGCGTTGGCTTTTTTAGGAAGCAAAATGAATATTGATAGTAGCCAGTCTTTTGGTACGTAACCAGTCCCGTAGATGTTGTTGAATAGCTTCATAAGAGCTGTGATTTGGTGTGCCTCTAATAGCTTTAAAATTTTACTATGCACCTCATCAGGTACTGGTGATTTTCCATCTTTAATCCACGTAATGGCCATAGTTACTTCTTCATTTCTTATTTATTGGCCGTAGGGATTGTTTATTTCAGTCGGATTTCGTAATACATCTTCGAATAATTCTTGCATATGCTCTTGTCCTCTTCATAATTTATCCTCAATGGTAGTTCAAATCTGGCCTTCAATGTCTATCTATGCCTGTTTGGCATTGTTTTCTGGTATTCTGTATCTCTTTATTTTTTTGTGCATATGGAAATCGTCATGTTTGCGATGTAGTGTTTTAATTTCCGTACATTTCTCCGTCATCCATGCTCTGAAACAGAACAAATATAAACAATTAAAACAAAAATTCAAATTAGGATGTGTGGAGAAAAAGTGTGACTTGTAATTTTTAAGTTGGAAGTCTGTCTAACTTCTTTTTTGACGACTGTAAAGATCTCGTACAGTTCATTGTCCAATCGCACTGTTATTTTTAGTTGGAGATTTAATGAAACATGCATACACATCGCAGTTGACATCCTTGGCTCTCTGTATTAGAACTTGCAAACTAAAAAGTGCTTCTCTCGGTCCTGCTCTGAATCTGCTCTGAATGATAGTAAGGAGTACTTTAAATACATGGCTCATCGAACTAATTAATCTAGCGTTCTTGATATTTTCTAGCGTTGGCTTTTTTAGGAAGCAAAATGAATATTGATAGTAGCCAGTCTTTTGGTACGTAACCAGTCCCGTAGATGTTGTTGAATAGCTTCATAAGAGCTGTGATTTGGTGTGCCTCTAATAGCTTTAAAATTTTACTATGCACCTCATCAGGTACTGGTGATTTTCCATCTTTAATCCACGTAATGGCCATAGTTACTTCTTCATTTCTTATTTATTGGCCGTAGGGATTGTTTATTTCAGTCGGATTTCGTAATACATCTTCGAATAATTCTTGCATATGCTCTTGTCCTCTTCATAATTTATCCTCAATGGTAGTTCAAATCTGGCCTTCAATGTCTATCTATGCCTGTTTGGCATTGTTTTCTGGTATTCTGTATCTCTTTATTTTTTTGTGCATATGGAAATCGTCATGTTTGCGATGTAGTGTTTTAATTTCCGTACATTTCTCCGTCATCCATGCTCTGAAACAGAACAAATATAAACAATTAAAACAAAAATTCAAATTAGGATATGTGGAGAAAAAGTGTGACTTGTAATTTTTAAGTTGGAAGCTTAAATACAAAATTTATATTGTGTTGTATTTCATTCTACCCCTACCCTACATACATGAAATTTAGGACCCTAGTTCACTATGGGTTTAGTTTATATCGTGTTAATAATTATAATCCTTTCGTAGTATCTCTAATTCCTATTTAGACTCTTATAATGATATTTGGAACTCTATATCTTATCGTTTATTCCAACAGACGGAATTGCATAAGATAGAGAGCACCAAAGACAACTAACCGAGATCTTTCTCCAGCAGTGGACGCTACAGACTGTGTGATTATAATTAAAATATGCTCTTGATTATGTCAGTTGCAAGGTATGCTTTTAAAGCGTTATTTGTGTGTAGTAATTTTTGCTTCTTTTAACTATATACCTAATCTTTATATTTAATAGCTTCATCAAGTGTAATACATGTTTTGCATATAGTATGTTCTATAGTTTAGTTTGTGATAAATGTATGTACCTGGTGGTCCAATAAGCCGACATCGCGGCTATATATCATAATTTATTCATGTTATAACTTTAGGAGAAAAAATTTATTAGTAAAAGTAATCAAGAGAAATCGCTGGAAATAATTTTAAGTTTCTGGGTTATCCGCTAGGGGGCGTAACCTGTGAAAAAAAATTTGAAAACCAGTTTTTTTGTGAAATATGTCCAATTATACCAAACGTTAAATAAATAAACTAGAAAGAGGCCTAAATTTCGCACAAAGTTGTTCAAGTACTTTTTTTATTTTTTCAAATAAAGGGTGGGGGAGAGGGGGAAAGTATTTGTGGATTAATACCTATAAATTTCGTTTGGATTAACCGATTTTAATAAAATTAGTGTCGTTAAAAAGAGTGTGGATAATTTAATTTACATCTACTATAAAACAATTGAATTTAGTTTTAATTGTCAGGTGTAGGGGGTACTTTCGAATAGAAAAACTTAAAATTTGTTTTCCTTTAAAATGCTTAATGGAAACACCTATTTATTGTAAATTATAACTAAACTGGATTTTCTCGAACTCGAGATATGAATAAAATCGCCTAAACATAAGTAAGTATAGTATTGACTCACCCTTAATTATAACTTAAAGTTAAAATATGTGAAAGATCATACAAATATCTCGATAATTAAAACTTATTGTCCAATTAAATATTCAAATTGTTTTCCATCGTTGTCCACACAAAGACGTAATCTTTCGTGCGTAGACATAACAGCTGTTTCAATTTCAGTTATTGATATACTATTTATTGCGTTTATAAAGCGCTGTTTCATGTCGTTTCGCGTGGTTGGTCGAGTTTGGTATACTAAGTCCATCAATCTGCCCCACATATAAAAGTCCAGACATGTTAAGTCTGGAGATCTAGCTGACCATGAAAATATACTTCCCCTTCCAATCCATTTATTTTGATAATTTGCATACAAATAATCTCAAACTCGTCTAGAAAAGTTCGCAGGACACCCTTCATGTTGTAATATCATATCTTTTCTTGTTTATAAGGAAATATCTTTCAATAAAACAGGCAACTGGTTGTCCAGAAAATCTAAATACGTTTCGCCTTTTAAAGTTCTATTAAAGAAATACGGACCTACGATCTTTCCATCAACTATACCACACCAAACATTAGGACTCTATCTACCTTGAACCTGCACCTCATGTATCCAGTGTGGATTTTCTTCAGCCCAATAATGCATATTATACCGATTAACACCACCCGCACTATTAAACGTAGCCTCGTCTGTCCACAAAAACTTTGACATGATATGCGGTTGTTCTTCTAGCAGACCTAACATCAAATTTCAGTAATGCAGCCTCGCATCAAAATCTCTCTCATGTAAAGCTTGGTGGGAAACTACATGATAAGGATCCGGTCTAAAAAACAGAACAACAAATATTGATGAAAAGGAAAGCACTATATTTACTAAAACTCAAAAAAATCTTGAAAAATCCACAATTGTTTCACAAGATAAATCGTGCATAAGTATTTTCAACAAACGGATAAAAGGATAATAAGCGCCGTGTTGCCGTTTTTATCGGAATATTAAAATAATAGTTGAATCTAAAGTTTAAAGGAAATTCTAAGTTTCTGGCCTAAACATTCACTTTATAATATGAAAAACCAACCTGTGATGTTTCAAAATCCTTGGAACGATGGTTTTGGGTATGTTTAATTCTATAGAGAATTGCAAACTACTTATATGTGGATTCTGTTGAATTAAAGCAAGAACATTGATTAAATTATGTTCGGTCATACCTATACTACGTCGTTTAAAACAAGGACGATGAAAACTATTAGTGTCTCTGAATCTTCTTGCCTTTCTTTCAAATATTTCTTTGCCATAATGTCTGCTGTCAGGATATCTTACAGAATATATACGTGAGGCAATAGCGGCATTTTGGGGACATTCGAAATAAACTCAATCATATCATACAATTCTGCATTTGATATACTCATCACGAATTATTAGTACTGATAATTAATTACTAATATTACCAATATTAATATCTATTGAAAATAGTACAGTCTTCAATTCGAATTATAATATAACACTTCTTTACAATGTTTTGACTGCTCTCAATAAATAAACAATATGAACTCCCCGTCAAATTCATTGTCGTAGCCTACTTAGTTTCGAAAAAACTATTTTTAATCATATGAATTAACAATGATTAAAATAGGTATCAACATTAAGATTTATCCCCTATAAAAAAATTTGAAAGTACCTACTGACTTATTTTTTAATTTAATTTATAATACAGGGTGAGTCAATACTATACTTACTTATGTTTATGCGTTTTTATTCATATCTCGAGTTTAACAAAAGCTATTAACATGCGGTTTGCGCTATTTTGTTACGAATTTATTAAAGTTCCATCATAATTTACAATAAATAGGTGTTTCCATTAAACATTTTTAAGAAAAAAAAATTTAATTTTTTCTATTTGAAAGTACCCTCTACCTATGACAATTTAAACTAAATGCAATTATTTTATAGTGGATGTAAATTAATTCATCCACACTCTTTCTAATCACACTAATTTGGTTAAAATCGGTTGATCCAAACCAGTTATAGCTATTTATCCACAAATACTTTCCCACTCTCCCCCGCCATTTATTTGAAAAATAGAAAAAAAATACTTCAACAACTTTGTACAGAATTTGAGCCTCTTTCTAGTTTACCTTAAGACTTGGCATAATTGGGCATATTTCCCAAAAAACTAATTTTTAAAGTTTTCATCAAAGGTTACGCCCCCTAGCGGTTAACGCAGAAACTTGAAAGTTATTTCCAGCGATTTCTCTTGGCCACTTTTACTAAGGAATTTTTTTCCCAAAGTTATAACACGAATAGTTTCTGATCTGAGAGATCGGCTTATTGGACCACCCGGTACATTAGAGGGCTGGTATATGTAGATAACCAGTCGTTGATAGATAGCGTCAAATGCTATTTTGTTTGTGGATTGCCTGATAGCTGGTAAATAAATGATATAGGTATCCTCTGTATAAAAACGATAAAGCAATAAAAAGTATTAAAACTAGTATATCAATATATATGTGATTAAGTAATTTGAAATATCTGAAAATCAAATATTTTAGTATACATGCAAAAAAGTTCTTTTTTAAATACTATATCAACGTACTTTTCATACATCTATGTGACAGCTGGTAAAGTAGTCACTCCCACGGAGAACGAAAAGCCAGATTTCGATGCGATAACGATACGAAGCTCAAGTATAAATAAATCATTCTAGATTTTCCAGATTTTAAATTTTACTGGAAAGCGGAGGAAATTTGTCTTTCTCGGTGGAGCACTTGGCTTAGTTTTTTATTTTCTTGTTTTTTTTTGTGATACATTTTATTCAAAGGTTTATGTATATACGTAGTCAGGACTTTAAAACTTTATATGGATATAAATTACAATATTCGCCAAAATAAACTGTACCAAAAGTCAACATTGTATTTATTTTTAAATTTATAAAGGTTACATGTTCACAATGTGCATCATTGTAGTGAAAGCTTTATAACGATTTTTCAGTTTATCCAATATATCTATAATGAGTTCATTCAGTTATTAACAACAAGTTATTATCTTTTCTCACAATTCTCTAATATCTGCTGACAAAATGTATGCATCAGGTGTTGTCAGATCAAATGAATGAGCTGTGTGCTCGAAGTCTGTTACATGTGAGATTATTCTGTTTTCAAAATGTTCGAGAAGTAAGGCTAGGAACCATTCTGTTAAAACCATTGCCTGTGCATCTTAAGACTTTATAACTTCCCTAAATCTCTAACAAAAGTTATAATAATGTTTTTTCGTTACGTTCTTGGTTAACAAAAACTTATGCTCGTTCTCATCTTCAAGAAAAGAAGGACCAGTAAGTCCATGTCCAGACACATCACACCAAATGTTAACTCGTTTACTGTGAAGTGGTTCCATACAATCACATTTGGGTGTTTAAATTTAAAAAATCGATTAGTTGTCTAAAGATATAACTGTTAAGAAGATGATTTTCATCAGAAAACCATTAATTTCTTATCATATCGATTTCTTCGTACACTAGACTCAGTACTCTTCTACAAGTAAACTTCTCTTGCAAGTTTTTTTGCAACGTTTTATCATTGTCCAATTTAAATGTAGGAGGATCATCATCAAGAGATTTAAATAGTCAACGTGTGCTGTTTTACTGGTATTCAAGTTTTACGCAGTACGTTGACGGCTTAGTTTTGGACAATTTTACTGGAAGCGGCCTTATTAAAAATACTTGTCGATATTTTACAGACACTGTTTCCATCTTTGACCATTATTCCGTCCACTTTCCTATAAACAAAAATAATGCTCTTATATAAAAACTGTCTTATATTCAAAATACGTATTGTTGCACAATTTAACAACCATCTAATTGTCGGTACTGTTTATTATGGCGAATACCACAAATAAATATAAAAATTACGCTAGAAACATATGTTTGCTTGTTTTTATCACATCCTTCGTTAAAAATTTACCTAACACTTTACTTATTTTAATTTTATCTACTTTTACTTTAAACAAAACTAGTCTTTCAAATTATATGGGCATTATAATTATCTTTCGACCCACGGTGATTTTTTATTTAATTTGTTCTAATTTATTTGAACATCTACAAACTGCTTTTTTTGACTATTGCCATTGTACTGTAATGAAAATTCGTTTAGTCCTTGACATCGTTTAGACTTTTATATATAACAGCGTCTTACATAAATGTTTTTAATACTCTTTAACCGTCATATTGTGCTTAATACGTCTGTTTTTATTTTGAAGTTTGTAAAAAAAGTTTTTGGAAAAAGATAAATAAAGGTTTTAAAGAAAATGGTAAAATATATTTAAATATTTTTAGTAACGGGTTGCTTAATAATAAAATATACACAGACATAATTTAAAATAAACTTGGAGGTCCATATTCTTCAATAATACGCAATTCTCAATTTATCTACCGCATTATGTTCTGAATAATCGCAACTGTTATTTGTTTTCGATTTTTCAATCAATATTGTAAACGTTTTTACCTAATATTGTCCAAAAATCTTCAGTCTGACAGACATGGGTTTGGGGTCTATCATTTTTGGTCACAAATAAGATGTTGTGGATCTTTTATGAAATTGCTTTAGAATGACAAGTGATAAGAAACAAGATCAGACTATATCAGTGTCGGATCTAGACATTTACTTTGGGAGGGAAACTTCCAACTTGGGAAGGTGACCTTCAAATGAAACACTAAGAAAAAGACATAAAAAATATAAACCCATACCACATAAAATACATAAATAATAGGTTTTCTTTATTTAATAAGGAGGGAGATCGTAAACCTCCTTAAAAATCACCAGAGTAGACACGTGGCGGCACGGAAACCCCTTCATTCAACAACTAATTACTTCAGCGCGTCTCACTTAAAAGTAAACAAACCATAAACTGATGCGATAGATGCATCTTAAGTTGCCTAATATAGTCATTTAGAAATAGCGAAACGGACAAGTGAATGTAACTAAAAATACTTCATGGCATATTGAAATTAATAAACATACAGTATAACTTCAGAAGGTATAAATCAGTACAAATATTGGAGATGAATTACTTACCTCTCACCCGGTCAATAAGGAATGCCTCTTGCTAATATGAAATACCAAAATAAAATTAATATCAGAGATGTAAAATCCGCCATTACCTTAATTCCAAAATAGGATAACGTGAAAGATATCATCTATGATCAAAAGTTTGTTGGCTGTAAAGTGGTATCTTATTAATACACTACAAGATATTGGAATTCTCCACAACTGTTCTTAGTGTATTTTTAAATTTTTCATAGTTTCAATACTAAAGGATCTTTCTTCTTTGTTTTCAACTAAAATGGTATTTTTTTCAGTTTTCAGTTTATCCAATATATCTATAATGAGTTCATTCAGTTATTAACAACAAGTTATTATTTTTTTTCACAATTTTTTAATATCTGCTGACAAAATGTATGCATCAGGTGTTGTCAGATCAAATGAACGAGCTGGGTGCTCGAAGTCTGTTACATGTGAGAATATTCTGTTTTCAAAATGTTCGAGAAGTAAGGCTAAAAACCATTCTGTTAAAACCATTGCCTGTGCATCTTAAGACTTTATAACTTCCCTAAATCTCTAACAAAAGTTATAATAATGTTTTTTTCCTTACGTTCTTGGTTAACAGTAACTTATGCTCGTTCTCATCTTCAACAAAAGAAGGACCAGTAAGTCCATGTCCAGACACATCACACCAAATGTTAACTCGTTTACTGTGAAGTGGTTCAATACAATCACATTTGGGTGTTTAAATTTAAAAAATCGATTGGTTGTTCAAAGATATAACTGTTAAGAAGATGATTTTCATCAGAAAACCATTAATTTCTTATCATATCGATTTCTTCGTACACTAGACTCAGTACTCTTCTACAGTAAACTTCTCTTGCAAGTTTTTTTGCAACGTTTTATCATTGTCCAATTTAAATGTGGGAGGATTATCATCAAGAGATTTAAATAGTCAACGTGTGCTGTTTTACTGGTATTCAGGTTTTAAGCAGTACGTTGGCGGCTTAGTTTTGGACAATTTTACTGGAAACGGCCTTATTATAAATACTTGTCGATATTTTACAGACACTGTTTCCATCTTTGACCATTATTCCGTCCACTTTCCTATAAACAAAAATAATGCTCTTATATAAAAACTGTCTTATATTCAAAATACGTATTGTTGCACAATTTAACAACCATCTAATTGTCGGTACTGTTTATTATGGCGAATACCACAAATAAATATAAAAATTACGCTAGAAAAATATGTTTGCTTGTTTTTATCACAACATCCTTCTTTAAAAATTTATCTAACACTTTACTTATTTTAATTTTATCTACTTTTACTTTAAACAAAACTAGTCTTTCAAATTATACCCACGGTGATTTTTTATTTAATTTGTTCTAATTTATAAGAAAACGCCCGTATTTTGAACATCTACAAACTGCTTTTTTTTCACTATTGCCATTGTACTTTAATGAAAATTCGTTTAGTCCTTGACATCGTTTAGACTTTTATATATAACAGCGTCTTACATATTTTTTTAATACTCTTTAACCATCATATTGTGCCTAATACTGCTGTTTTTATTTTGTAGTTTGTAACAATAGTTTTTGGAAAAATATTAATAAAGGTTTTAAAGAAAATGGTAAAATATATTTAAATATTTTTAGTAACGGGTTCCTTAATAATAAAATATACATATACATAATTTAAATTAAACTTAGAGGGCCATATTCTTCAATAATACGCAATTCTCAATTTATCTACCGCATTATGTTCTGAATAGTAGCAACTGTTATTTGTTTTCGATTTTTCAATCAATATTGTAAACGTTTTTACCTAATATTGCCAAAAAATCTTCAGAATGGCAGACATGGGTTTGGGGTCTATCATTTTTGGTCACAAATAGGATGTTGTGGATCTTTTATGAAATTGCTCTAGAATGACAAGTGATAAGAAACAAGATCAGACTATATCAGTTTCGGATATAGACATTTACTTTGGGAGGGAAACTTCCAACTTGGGAAGGTGACCTTCAAATGAAACACTAACCAAAAGACATACATTCATTCAACAACTAATTACTTCAGCGCGTCTAACTAAAAAGTAAACGAATCATAAACTGATGCGATAGATGCATCTTAAGTTGCCTAATATAGTCATTTAGAAATAGCTGAACGGACAAGTGAATGTAACTAAAAGTACTTCATGGCATCTTGAAATTAATAAACATACATTATAATGTACTGACAGCACGCCCGCCGGAGGGTTAAGTAACATTATATTAATAAAATCAACCAACTTCAGAAGTTATAAATCAGTACAAATATTGAAGATGAATTACTTACCTCTCACCCGGTCAATAAGGAATGCCTCTTGCTGCAATAAGTAAATTGATGTGTTTAATATTGGCATAATTTAACAATCTTTAGTTAATTAAAGTTACATTTAAATTTAATTAATTAAATATTGTTAAAGTATGCCAATATTAAACACATCAATTTACTTTTGATATCTTAATTAAAACAATTTAGAGATATTCATTAATATCAGCATATTTCATAAAACTAGATAACTTAACTTACAGTGTTGAGAAATAGAAGAAGAACTGTCACATTTTAACCTACATATGTCAAATTTACCTCTAAAATCTAATATATAACATAAAAAAACTCATTGTCTCCAAGACTGAGATTTAATGCATAAAAGTCCTTCCCCTTTTTAAATTTAATGTTTGTTTCGTAACTTCTAAGTGTTTTATGTTCCTGTGTGTTTAAATTGTCCTTAATGGTTTTAACTTTAATATTTTTATATACTTGACATTGCGACTACCATACTATCTACCATTTTGCCAATAGAACTTTATCAAAGAAATTTGATAATTTACAAGTTGAAAGAATTGCACACCCACACAATTTGTACATCTAATCTTATTCATTGTCATAAAACTGTCACCTTTATTAAATAAATACTCAATAAATAACACACATTTCATAAATATATCTCTTGAATATGTATAAATAACTTTTAAATAATACAATGGTATATAACATCACTTTCATCTAACAAACAATCACATTACACTTATCTCTACTTCATTGCATCAAATCTATCTCCTCAAGAACTTCCCGTTTATTGTCAAACAACTACAATAGCAGACGTAACTTCCCCATTCAACAATACATGATAGTTTCAACCATGTTCTACCATCCATCAAATAATAGAGTACCGGCATGTAAATAATGTTTTATTTATTTGCTCATTTATTAATTTATTACAATCTAATAGACTATTTTATAACAATTTATGGGTCTTACCTTGCCTGTTAAAACTTTTTATACCTTTTTATTTATTTTGAAAACCACAGACATGTAATATTGGCATAATTATTGTAATTTTATAACATCTACTTTGTTTATCTTTATTAGACAGCACCCTAATATGGGTTTATTATTATTTCAGCATTTATTTAACTTTGTATCGATACCTGAAGATGCTTTGCATATTGTAGAAAGCGAAACCGGTCGTCTGATAGTTAAATTAAATTGATTGTGAGTAAGTCTTATTTATTATTTCTTTACCTATCCTGTATTTTATTTTATATTTTAAATTTTTAAATAATATAGGGTATTTATAAAGTTATCCCTAATTTTATATGAAAATCATAACAAGTTCAAGATTCTGTAGAATTGGAAAAAAGCACAATAACAATGATCTATTGCTATTAAATTTTTTTGTTGATTATAAAAATTTTTAACAATAATGATATTGCTAATTTTCTTTATATCGAATACATGGTGATGAAAAGCGCAAGTACATTATTTCTCAGTAATTTTAAATAGAACGCCCTGTATTTTATATCACTATCGAAAAGTATTAATACCATACTTTAATTTTTATTTTATATTTCCTGTCTAAATTTATTATTTTTTGAGATATTTTTAGTTTTCAAAGCAAATTATTAATTAGGTATCTACATTTTACAATTGTTGTAAGCCATGACTAAATTGTCTAAAATAGACAGTTCACTATTACTGATTCTTACCAATTATTAATCCGAAATCAATTTAACTAATAAAGAACAAAAGTATTGTTAATAAATTTTACAAAAAAAAACACAAACACATAACACAACATTTATAGAAAAATTTAAAACTAATTTTAATATGTATGTAATAGTTAATTATATAAGGTGTTCAAAATTACCTTCTAAAACCTTCATGAATGCCTCAGTACGATCCTTGAATTAGTCACTTACATTACAAATTATTTGTACAGCAAAACTTCTATTTACATTTGGTATTATACATTTTCTATTTTCATTCTATCCATTGTTGTTGAACGCATTTTATAAACTTTATTCTAAACGTAACCCCAACAAAATGTGTACATGTTATTAAATTCTGGTGATTGGGTGGCCACGCTACTGGTCAATTGCTTCCAATCTATCTATCAGGAAATGAATGGACAAGTTCAACCTTGAATCAATACATTATTGTGAACAGGAGCACCGTCATGCAAAAACCTCATTTGCTTACAATTGCCAATTGCCAATTGTACACTGTACAATTAATTTACTAAAAAATCCTAATACATCTTACCATTTCAATTTTCTTGAGAAAAATATGGTCCCACGACATAGTTACCAACAACACCTCCCCACATATTAAGCGACCATCTAGTTTCACTGTGTGTAACTATGTGGTATGAATTAGTTGTGGCATGATAATGAAAGTTATACCTATTAACAGAACCATTTTTATGAAATGTAGCTTCATCTCCAAATAGTATATTATCGAAGAAATAGATTCTTTTTTCAAAATCTTTCTGAATTAATTCTGGGTGCAATCGAATACCGTAAGGGTGGAGTCTTTTTTCTTCGTAAATACCATAAAGTTGTATGTGGATTTTCAGTAACTACCAGAAAAACATTTATTTCATTTTCTTCTGTCACAACGGTTTTTGTTCGTTCGTGTTTTTCATACATAACTGAACCAGTGTGGTTAAACCGATCCTTCAATCTTTCAAGACTTGCTGTTCTAGGTTGCTCTTAGGATACCGTTGGTGATAAATTCTTATTGATAATAACGCATTTTTATTGCATTTCCCTAATATCCAGATATCCCTAATATCCCAATCTATCATTTTATTAAAACAAAAATGCATCGTAACTATTAAGTAAGTTTACAAACTAACAATTAATTATGGTGAACTGTTAGTTTTAGACAACTCAGTTATAACTTACTTCAAATTTGTAAAAATTTAGACACCTAATTATTATTATTTTTTTTTTATTGAGAATGTGTCGACAACTAATGGTCATTGGCATGGTACAATAAATTTTTACAGTCAGGTGTGTAGTGTGTGTGTATGTGTGTAGAGTAATTGTCTTGATACTTAGCAAAGTCGACGTCATTATCTTTGCTAAGAGACACTAATTGTATCCGAACTTCTGCGGTCCTTCCGGTTAGTACCGATCGCACAAGGATAGAAATTATTTTCATTTATTAATTTTTAATAAACGAAAATTTCCACCCAGGTGGGATTCGAACTCACGACCTTTAGGTTCAAAGGTAGGCGCTCTTACCACTGAGCCACAGAGGGGGTTACCTAATTATTAATTTACTTTGAAAATGAAAATATCTCAAAAACTAATAAATTTAGGCATAGGAAATATTTAATAAAAATTAAAGTATGATAATTTTTCTTTGCGATAGTGACATAAAATACAGCGTGTTCTATTTAATATTGTACTTGCGTTTTATCTTACTCTGTATTCAATATAATGAAAATTAGCAATATCAACTATTGTTAAAGGCAATCAATATAAACATATGACAGCAACAGGCCATTGTTATTGGGCTTAGCTTTAATTCTTTCACAGAGAGTGGAACTTGTTACGTTTTTCGTAGAAAATAGGATATACTTTATGAATACCCTATATAATATAACAAAACTTTATATTGTTAAGATTAGAAAGTTAAGGAGATTTCGAGTTTAAAATTAAATACAGGGATTACTATTAAAGAAAACATAAGTTTGGTGTGACACGATGTTATCGAATATCTTGTTTTTTAATTTATTTCTATTTAATATATATATATATATATATATATATATATATATATATATATATATATATATATATATATATATATATAATTTAATTAATTTCAACTAATTTAGTAATGAGAACTTCAACATTTTTTGTTATTAAATTTTATTGCTAGCTTTTTTTTCTTATAGCGTACCTGCTGAGCTTTATTACACTTATCAATTCCCCTGAATATACAAACAAAAGTACAGAACTTATAATGGGTAATATCTTCTAAGCCCATTGCTATCAGATTTTTTATGGATCATCTAGAAACAAAGATTTTAAAACATCCCGTATTTAAACAGATTTTATATTGCTGGTGATATATAGACGATGTACTGGTCTGCTTTATAGGAACTAACAGGCATTTTGACCAGTTCTTATCATATATTAATTCACTTCATGGTCATATTGAATATGACTATAAAGTGAATTATGTCCATTGCTATCAGATTTTTTATGGATCATCTAGAAAGAAAGATTTTAAAACATCCCGTATTTAAACATATTTTATATTGCTGGAGATATATAGACGATGTACTGGTCTGCTTTATAGGAACTAACAGGCATTTTGACCAGTTCTTATCATATATTAATTCACTTCATGGTCATATTGAATATGACTATAAAGTGAATTAAGTGCATATGACTATAATAGTCAATAGAAACAGAATAGAATCAATCCATAAATTTTCCATATTTAAAAATTATCAGACTTAAAACAAACATGAGTACTCGGTATATCCTAAACCTACTCACTACTGGCACGACTATACACAATTCATTATCCCATCCTACACAACATAAATCGGCAGCCTACCATAGCATTACATGGTTAATAGAAATTCCGATGTCAAAACACAACTTTAAGATAGAATTAAACATTATTAAGCAAATAGCAGTAAGTAATGGGTACAACGAATAAACAATAAATAAAATTTTAAATCAAAAACTACAGACGACAGCATAAATAAGAAGTAAGTGGGTCCATCACCAGAGAAAAAAAAAGTACCTTCTGCTCGATTACATCCACAAGCAAGATATCGACAAAAATAGTCAAATAGATAAAAAAGAAAAAAATAACACCAGCCTTCGGAACAAGTAACAACTTGGGCAAATATATTAAAATCAACAATAGCCAAAAGAAAAAGCCCTTACACAGTCATGTATACAAACTTAAATATGGCGACAAAAAGGCTCAAAACTTACATTGCATCGGTAAAACTGGTAGAACAAACGGATACCAGAGCACAAAAGAGCTTTCAATAATGGAAAAATAGATTCTTCCTACGCACTTCACCTTCCAGACCATAATCATTCTTTTAATGACAAATTTCAAATTTTGTACATTTAAAATAAATCCCTAAAGCTATCTTTATTAGAATCTATAGAATTTAACAAATTAAAAAGTGCAGACATAATTCTGATTGACTAATTGACACAAACAACTCTCCCCGTCTCGTCTCAACTTATTTAGTTGAAGACTAGAAAGTATAAACTCATACCACAAATAGAATACTTGAGAAAGGCACTCTGTCAAAACAGCTGTAGTAATAATAAGTTATAATTAATTTTGTGAAAGTTTTTAAAACAAAAGTTTTCAGTGTTTTATTGTTAGATAAAATGAATTCCCATCAAGTAACGGTCGAATTAATCTGTTAAATTAAGAAAAACTTAAAAAAAAGCTAAAACAAAAAAGTTCGATAGTTTTAAAGTTTAATAGTTCGATGTCAAGAAGCTTGACAGTATAATTAAATACGTCTCTTGCCTTTGCCATTAGGTATAAAAATTTGTAATTAAAAAAAATTAGCAGCTGCAAGAATATAGTTGACACAAATATATGAACTTAATTGTTAAAATTCAAAAATATTAATAAAAGGCATTATATCCTTTTATAATATTTCTATAAGTATATAACTGCATAGTAATGTATCTCGTCATTTTAGGAAGACTAATGTCTCATGCTAAGAGAAGCAATATTTGAGATTCTGCAGCTAGTGCATGGTGGCTGTTGATTGATAAACGCCTACTTCGTAAAATAAAATTATGTACTGTTGCTGAAGGTAGAAGGTAACTGAAAGATCAAAAATTGGCAAATTTTCATTGAAGAAAGCGAAGGATCTATATGCTTACTGGGTGGTCCAAATTTTTTTGGATATCTAGAATATGATTTACACAAATAATGAATTTTATCCCTTTTGATATGAGGAGTACTAGGTCTAAGCGATTATTAACAGATAAATGTCTACTTGCGTCGAGAGTATGGAACCCATTTATAGATAATTGTATATTATGCTAAACACCTGGCCAACGATAAATCCGATAAGTTCGTAATTAAATTTTGGCTTGTAGCTGATGTTCAATATTTATTTATATAATGGATTTCTTTACCCGGAGAAAGGTAGAATTGTGCACAACACAAACACGTACCATTTATTAATAAATAGCAAATAGAATTACAAAGGAAGGCTACCAACATTGTTGAAACAATAAACCAAGTAAAAAAGATAATCCACTGTAAATAAAAAACAAAAAGATGGAATTGTACAAAACAAAAATTTTCAATTAGGAAGACTTGACGCTAACGGTGTACCAGGGAAAAACGAACAAAATTGTTCTAGTGATGAGTTCTCTACACTCAAATAACATTGACATAGGCACATATAAAAAGAAAAACCGAAAACCATTACCTACATACTACAACCACAGAAAATCCTGAGTAGACGTTGTAGATCAGATGGCCAGACAGTATTCACCAAATCAGCTTCAAGAAGATGGACATTTCAAGTTTTTTTTTAATGATTTAGATATGGCAAGAATAAATGCTTAGACTCCTTATAACTTATAACTACGTTACTGGCAGTCAAATATCTAGGCAAAATTTTCTACTTCAGTTAGCAGATTAATTGTGACAAGATCATATGACTAAGGGCAGGACAATATCAACGGATACAAATACAAGAGTTATAATACAATAAAGCAATCTAATAATAAACGTAGGCAACGACAAACAGGGAACTACAACAAAAATAAAGCACGTAAAGGGTTATATTTTTTCTTTATTAAGAAAGATTTTATTACAAACTTTATTACAATTTTTAATAAATATATGTCAGAAGGGTTCAAGCGCGTACAACAAATTTTTTTAGTGGGTCTTAGTACGGATATATACGACTGACTTTTTTATATGGGATACATTATTATATATTTTGGCATTTTTCGTTTTCATTTTCAATTCTCTTTTATCTGATATCACATGTTATATATCTATAAGTTATGTTAAAGGCACTTGAAAGAATACACTTGGTAACTCATTGTAATCTTTTGTTATGCAGATAATAATTCTGCATCGTGTTATTTTTTGAAAATATAATCAATCAACTTAACAAATAGAAATAACGATTTTACCAACCACAAAAAACTACTTAACAACCAGAATTAATTTTACAAAAATATTAACTATATAATAAATATACAAATAACAACTCTAAATAACAAAGACAGTCAGAATTAATTTTATAAAAATATTAAAATTGTAATAGATATTCAAAACGCTCCCCGTTTTGTTATAATAATAATTGACACCTTTTTCTTACAGTTCTTACACAAAGAAGTATAATACACTGGGTTTATTTTTCTAAATGACACTGCATGCTTTGTAATAATTTTCCTTATTGTTAAAGTCAGTTTTATAAAAATCAAAAAAATAAATGAAGGATTTAGTTCTGGTGAACAAGGACCATAAGTTTTAATCCACCGATTATGAAATTTTTTATTTTAATAATTTCCAACGAATTCCCCATTATTCGCGGTGCTCTATATAGTGGAAACCAAAATGTATTTCTTTCAACCAAATGTTTCTCATTCAAAATATTATTTAAATTCGTTTCAAAAATACTTAAGAATATATATCCGGTAGCAGTTAGTTTATCATCAAATACATAAAACATACTTTATTATGCTTGACAAAACAACTAACAACATAATTTGGTTATGCTAACCAAAACAATTTGGTAAAACCAAATCTTCCTTGCCACCTGCTCCTTGAAATTAAGTAAGAATTTGAGTAATTTTAATACCCTGTGTTGTTTCGATTAAATATTCCTGCATTGGAAATGCGAGCTTCATCGCTAAAAATTACCCTTAAGTGAAAATTCTTCTGTGTGGACTGATTCTTCTTGTTGGTTTGTATCGAAAGCAGGAAGTTTTATGGGATCCAGTGCATAAAACTTGAATATGAGTCACCAGTAGCTAAATATCGTAGGGTTAACATTAACATTTTTGTTGGCGGTATCGCTTCTCTAAACGTTGTATCTTCTTACGTGATTTTTGAACCAATTTAATTTAATAATCATTTAAAATCAGGAGACTTCATTTTACAAAAATTTTTAAAAAAGCCCGTATTCCATTTTTCTTTAAGATCAATAAATAAGTATATCCATCTATACCGGCTTCTGCTTTTAAACAATGATGTTCATCAGCGCCGTTTTCGTCATTTTTTGGGAAGTTTTTTAATGTTTTGGCCTCTGCCTCATTAGTTATAATTTGCAGTCATTATATCCTCATCTGAAATATTTGAAGCCAAATATTTGAAGATAATATTTGTCGATAAAGACCAAGAAATTAGTGTCAAATACTTTTTAATAATTTCTTTGTCTTTAACTGTCATTAAGTGGCCTGGACTCAAATATTTAATATTTTCACACTGGAATATACTTATATATATATATATATATATATATATATATATATATATATATATATACTTCATACTATTCACATTTCCCAAAAATAATAAAATAACTTAATTTTTTTTCTTTCTCTTAAGTTCTGCCTGCCGCAATTAAACTCAACAACCTCTCTTCCGCAAGTCCTGTATTAAAATGCCCATGGCCATGGCCACTGGCCAGTTTCTCCTTTAATGACAAGGGAATCGATTATATTATAACCTACATATCGAATATTACAGTGCCCCTTATAAAAAATATATAAGTTGGTATTATATTTCCGTAACGAGACTCACCAAAAAATTGTATTGCACGCCACTGAAACCTTCCATAATATATCTATGAAAAGTTATAAGGATGTTTTTTTCCTAATAAAGAAGATATATAATCCTCTCACTTTTGACATTTCCCGATAATCGTGGAGAGCTAATGTGGACAGCTATTGATAATTTGATTGGATAAGCGTTACTTTAACGAGAAAATAAGTTATAACAAGATGAAAAGAAGTCATATTGTAACTAATTTTTTAATCTTGTCTAGTTTTCGGTATGCTCTACAAAACATACCAGTTTGGGACACCCTGTACAAGCAAACTTAATAAATATGTCTTTTAAAATTATGTATTAATTACGGTTACTGTAATTCAAAAACGGCTAGCGATAGAAAATTCTAATAGCCGTCATTTTGAACCCTCCGGTGCTTCTAGGTATGCGAATATGCTGGTGTTTCTAGTTTCTAGTGTTAAAACAATATCACATGACTTAAATTACATAAAAGTACTGAGATACTTTAATATTAGTTTCTAAAAATATCTTATGTACTATGGCAGTATTTTGTATGGCATGTTTATTTGATTTTTAGTCTATATATAACAATCAGAATTTGTATTGATTATTTAATATACAACGGTATACATGAAACAATAAATACAATTGAATTCTTATATAACAGGCAATATATCCGATTATTTTGGTCTGTAAAGTCTGTATGAACATGAACGGCAAAGGTGTTCAGCCTGATAATGGAGCTTAAATCCTAAATGGACACTGAATATTCTAATAGGCGAGGAAATAAGGCACTAAAAAGCACTAAGCCTACCCATTTTTCGCAGAAAGATGAATCGGTGTGCAACTTTTTTCATTCGTTTCAGGAAAGTGTCAGAAAAAGTTTGTGACAAAATTCATGATGGTAAAATGTAAATTGCATTTTGTGCTTAAGGAAAATGCATTTCCAAAATCATAAAAAATGACAAATTTGCAACTCAAAAAATTTGACAGATATAAGTTCAATTTTGTTACTCTGTGGGTTTTCGACGTCGTTGAATATGAATATTGTAACGACAATGGTTCTCGAGCTTTCTAGTACTCAGGGTGGACCTCGTCTCCTGTAGTTTTATATTATATTTATTCCAAATCAATAGAAATTATTTAAGGTTGCTGAGTACGAATGTTATAATGGAGATGGTTCTTAAGCTAACTGGTGGGGGTGGACCTCTTCTCCTGGAATCTTGTTATGTTTATTGACAAAACCAGTCAAAAGATATTACTCGGTAATTTTTGGGATCGTTAAGCACAAATATTCGTAATAAGCAACCCCAAAAATCCCTAAAATAACATTATACTCCAGGAATCGAGATCTACACTGGGCTCTTGGTAGCTCGATAACCACTATCATCATCATATGTGTATTCAGCGATGACGAAAACCCATGAGTGGACTGATTAAAAATAATATTCAATCCTTCAGAAGGCAAGCTTCACCCTGTGTACCAAGAAGCTCAATGTTCATCGCTGATATTATATTCGTGTTCAGCGACCTCGAAAACCAGCTTGACACAAAATTAAACTCATTCCTGTCGATAGTTTCTTAGGTACAAATTTTTCATTTTTTATGCGTTTTGGAAAAGTAATTTTCTTATCTGCACAAAATCTAATTTTCATTTACAACCATAAATTTTGTTTAAAAACTTTCCTGGTACTTTTATGAATAGAATGCAAAAAGTTATAGAGCGAATTATTTTGCTGCGAAAAATTGGTAGGTCTAGTGTTTCGTTTCCTCGCCTATAAATAAAGTCTTAACATTTAAACAAAATTTAACTTAAACATGCCATAAGAAAACATTTTTAGAATCCACAAGGGATCTACGTTCTTGTAGTTGGCTGTATACCATATATCAAAAAAATTTATTAAAAATCCTTTATAAAAGGTATATATTTAAAAACCCAATCGGGCTATATTCTCGTCGACACACCGTTTCAGAACTAGCAACTTCACGTGGAGTCATATGTCACCATATTAAGAAATCTAACGGTAACTTTAACATCCTGTTAATAAATAACAAATAATGTAAACTAATTGTAGTCAAATAATTTTTAACAGGTTTTTACCCACATATTTTATTTAGTGACTACATTTATGTATACCTAAACACTGATGTTGAATATGGATTCCGAATACGTTTTGCATAACATAGACCGATTGGGTTTTTAAATATATACCTTTTATAAAAGAGTTTCAGAATCTTATTAGATTATAGTTGATAATTAGTGGATTGCGACCTTATGCCAGGTACAACATTATATTCTTTTAGCCTTTACTGTTTCTAAATGACATTTGACTACCTATACGAGCGTGTAAACGTAAATAATAGAAGTTATAAAGGTATTTCAAGAAGAAGACTGCTAGAAGAACTATGTAAGATATATAATTTATAAAGAATTTATATTATCAAGATCAAACACAACTGCAAATCAAAGAAAAAAGCAAATCTACTCGTTTAAAATTCTTAAGTAATAATATGCATATGCATGGTGAGTTAAAACTGAACGAATAAATAGTACATCACCTCATAAATACAAAACCAACTTCGATACACGAATTGCTAGTTTTACCATTACCAATTATTATTTTTACTTCCCTTATAAATTATTTCCGTTTATAACGCATGATCTCAAATAACCCACTATAAACTTGTATAAATCAATTAACACAATTTCTAGCTATATTTTTGTAGAATATCTATTCATTAACCGCTTTAACTTCTACGATGATTAGATTGGAATGCCCCGGACTAATTTCAAAGCTGACGTGACGGAATAATCTTCCTACACATATACAAACACCGCAAGGGCTGTCGGTGACTAATAGAATACGCTATAGGAAGCCATGGCGTGTATTAGTACAAGTCAAATAATATTTAAACAACCCAATAACTACATACCGCTTATATTATAAAGAATTTGGTATAAAACATATTTACTATAATTTTTTTTTTATTTAGAAAATCGCATCGACCAAATGGTCATTAGCGAAAAATTAATGGATTACATTAGGTACAATTACTGCATTACAATTTGGTTTATTAAATATCTTGGTACTTATTAATGTCTTTTAAGAAATTCAGAGTATTTTTAAAGTTACAGTCTGCACCTAGAGCTTCTAGAAGTGTTCCTGGTATCCTGTTGTTACTTCGTTCTTGATTGTAGATGGGACATTTACATAGTTTGTGCCTTATTGTTAGCGTCTATTACGCGATATGGCGCGATAGAGAGCAAACAGTTCAGCTGTATAGATAGTACTAACATTAGATAGTTTGAATTTAAGGACCTTCTCTGGAGTTACTACAGACGCTTCCACACCGTCGTATGATTTTTATAACGACTAAGGATTTTTCTAAAATGAGAAATAATTAAATTATGATTAGTGGAGTTTTTATCAAATGACGTAAGTTTAAAGTTATATGATGGTATGTTTTGAATCCAAGGTGGATTATGGTCATATGTGTATGGAAGACATTCAGGTATAACAATATCAAACAGATACAAATGGACTTTTATTCTTTTATAGAAAGGTTTAGCAAAACGCTAATTTGCATTAAGGTTTGGAAAATTATCAGTAAAAATGTTTTGTTGCATACGTTAGACTAAGGTAAGCTCTTCTATCATTTAACGACAATTGATTTGCTTCGCAAAGTAAACTTTTAATCGGTGTTGTACAAAAGGCCTCCAGACATATTCTAAGTGCTGTGTTATAAAGAGTGTCGAGCTTTTTAAGTACTGATTTCAATGCTGAGTCGTAAGCTATAGCCGCGTAGTCTAGCTGTGATCGTATAATATTTCTGTATATAATTAACAATGTACTCCTGTCTGAACCCCAATTCATATGTGCTAGAATTTTTAGTAAATTTTTTCTTCTGTAACATTTACATGTTAGATTATTGATATGTTCTTTCCAATTCAACTTTCTGTCAAAAGTAACTCCTACCAATTTTAGCGAATCTTCATGTTGTAGTGATTGGTTATATAGATATAATGAGATTGGTGTACTGACTTTGTTTTTAGAAAATGCTATATATTTAGGTTTAGTTGTTGAAAAGATAAATCCAGTTTCCTGTGACCATTTTTTAATATCTAACAAGAAACTCTGTGCAAGTTGTGAGAGGTTGTTTAATTTTGCTTTGACCAAATATTACGAGATCGTTAGCATATAAGCGGCCTTTAAGTTGAAGTTTTAAATTCCGTAGAACATCATTTATGCCAATTATAAATAGCGTAGGACTTTTAACAGATTTTTGAGGAATTCCATTTTCTAATTCCACTTTTGACGACAAGTAACCATTTACTCTAATTTGCATATACCTTTTATATAAGAAGTTTTTTATAAATTCAAGGCAATGTCCTTTAATTTCTAAATCGTACAGTAATCTGATGATACGGTGGCGCCAAGCTGTATCAAACGCTCTTTCAATGTCGAAGAATATTCCAATACATTTTTGATTAAGGTAGACGGCTTCATGTACATTGCTTTTTAGATTAATTACTATTTAACTGGGAATAAGCCACAATTAAAGATAAAAATACCTTTATTGACGTTTCAATTTCCACTTCGGAAATCGTTCTCAAAATACAAACAGTAAATTGAAGTTTCAGAACAATACTACTTTTAAGGTCTATAATATTGTCTAGAGTTGATCTATTTTGTCGGAAACCACTTTGTTCTGGAATAATAATATTTCAATTTTCAAGTGTCTAGAGGAGATGACGGTTGGCCATTTTTTTTTAACAGTTTGCATGCAGTAAATGTTAGTGCAATTGGTCTATAAGACTCAGGATCTGTTTTATTATATAAATAATAACAAATATGTTAAGAAGATGATTTTGTGCATTCTTAGGTAAATGCGTAAATTTATATTAAATTTGGTGTTTAATGTATCTGTGACGTCTATAAACGGTGTAATTACATTGCATTCTTCGTTATGTTTAAAGTTGATAAAATTATTATTATGATTGCTTATATTAGATCTATTTTTATACGTTATAGCAAATTATTCTGCTATTTCTAGGTCATCTGTGATTATTCTATTATCTTTCTTTAGGTAAGTGATTTTGTTATAAGCCGGTATTCCAGATATTTTTTTCGCATTCTTCCACATTTCAGACATGGAGGTCCTACTGTTTATACTGGAAACAAATTGAGCTCACGAATTTTTTTGGAGTTTTTATTGTTAAGTGAGCTTTAGCTTTTAGTTTTTGAAATTCTATTTTATTGTTAAGTGTTTTATGTCTTTTGTATTTGTTAAAGGCTTTTTTTGGTAGCCTCGATCGATGTCTTACATTATTCATTCCACCATAGAACTGGTTTATGTTTTTTAACAAGTGCAGTTTTTTAATGGTTACCTCGGCTGCATCTAAGATGATGCTAAAGAGAGTTTCTATGTCTGTGTCAATATTTTTGGATATTTTACAGTTTGTGATTCGTTTTTCACTTAGAGGTGTGGTCTCCATTTTTGGGCTTGAACAAGTTATTGGCGATTATTATTGGGTTGGGTTAGAAGGGCTGCAAACTTAATGAACAGAATAACGGATACAACTAGAACATATGGACTGGATATAAACACCAGCAAAACCAAGCTAATGATAATCAGCAAGCAAAACATAACTGGAGCAAATCTGTATGTGAACCAAATGAGAATTGAACGTGTCTCACAATACAATTACTTGGGAACTATTATCAATGAGTCGTGGGATAATACCCAAGAGATTAAATGTCGCATCGGAAAGGCCAAAAGTGCATTCTTGACTATGAGCTCTGTGTTCAAAAGCCATGACCTCACCCTGAAAACAAAAATAAGACTCCTTAAATGTTACGTGTACTCAGTGCTTCTGTGTGGAGTAGAAACGTGGACATTGAAGGCGTAAACTCTATTAAAACTTCAGGCTTTTGAATTATAGTTATACAGAAGAATCCTTAAGATACCATGGACATACAAAGTCACCAATGAAGAAGTACTGCGGAGGATAAACACAACCGTGGATTTGGTAAACATTGTGAAGAGCCGTAAGCTGGAGTGCTTGGGACATATTATGAGAAATTAAGGCAGATACGAGCAACTCCAATGCATTTTTCAGGGTAAAATTGAAGGAAAAAGAGCCCCAGGACGAAGAAGAATATCCTGGATTGCTAACCTGAGAGCATGCTATAGAAAGACCTCAACACAGCTATTTCGTATAGCAGCCAACAAAGTCATCATAGCCAGAATGATCGCCAACGTTCGGAACGGACAGGCACCCTAAGAAGAAGAAGAAGAATTATTGGGTAATGACCACTGTAATAAGTGTAGTCTAATCTGACCCATGTCATTAATGAAGAGAAGTTATTATCCGCTATCGTTAAGTCCAAGTCGATTCAATATACAAACAGACGATTCGTCTGTGGAGCTTTAAGGCAGGAAGAAGGAAACAGGAGTTTCGACAGACTTTTGCCTCAAATATTCCTTTAGAGGTCCAACAACAGGAAATTGAAGAGACTGTGGATAATTTGGCGAAAAGGATAGCCGATTTTAGAGGAACTGTCCAAGATAGCCTATATTTCAGGCTAATATCACGCTTAGCTCACATCTTAGGTCGTGTTTATTTATTATCTTGTTCAGATGAGGCACAACAAATCTTCCAACGCTCTGTTTCTTTCCGAATCTTAAGTCAATAGGGGGAACTTGATTCTCGAGTCAGTCCAATAGCAACATCAACTCCAATCTTTTCTGTCCAAGCGGCAAATGAATTTCTACAACCCAAACCTGTTCAGGTTCATAAATGGGGCATTACATTCTCTGGTGAAGGTCATTACGACCAGGTTATTTCTGATCTAGCTTAAAAACTTAAGTCTGATTTTCTACCTTATTCTTTTCAAGACGACCTTTTACATCAAATTAAAAATTGTAAACAGAAGCCAGACGAGTATGTTACGATGTTCATTAATAATATTTTAGATATGTGTAGTCACCTTGAAACACCTCTGACAGATTCTGCAAAGATTAAGATCATCCTGAAATCTCTATTGCCATTGTATCACCAGCAGTTGGCCCTTGTAGATATTACTAGTACAGCTGATATTACGGAGAAGTGTAAACGTTTAGAAGAAACTTTATCTTGGTCTTCTCACCTTCCTTCTACTTCTCGACCCTCTTCTTTTAACTCTTCACGTCACCTAGATACTAATTTGTTGGAATTGTCGTGAGTCTGGTCATACTTTTTATGATTGCGGTATCCCTCGTACTCGTCTTTTCTGCCATGGTTGTGGTAAAGAAAATACTCTTAAACGTAATTGTTTTAAGTGTTCGGGAAACGAACGATCGGAGGTCCGTCCTCTGAGTATTTCTCAGTCCACACCCCCATCATGGAGCCAAACCGATCCATCAAACAAAGTAACTGTTTCAACCACGTCCATCCATTCAAACCCATCTTCCAGTCGAAAAGGAAAAGGGGTTTACCAGAGTCTGCCACACGTCAGGAGGATTCTTTTATTTCTGATTCTTCTTGTTTGCCTATTGCGTCCTCTGATTGTGTAGGTAGAACTAATGAGTTTAGCTTGGTACCATTTAAAATTTTTGACCAATCAGATAACAATTGTTTTGATTTGAATTCATTATTAGTGAATCATATATAGTGGTAATAGACCTTATCTTCCTATTAAGATTTTAGGACAATCTTATTTAGCTCTTTTAAATAATGGCTCAAACATTTTTGTGATAGGTTCACATTCATTAGGTTTACTGAAAAATGCTGAGATTTCTATTATGCCCATTTCTTCTCTGCAAGTATCTACTGCAGATAGTACAGTTTGGTCTATTATAGGCAAATTTTAAACTGAAATCACGGTAGCAGATTTATGTAAGCAAATTAAATTCTATATTATTCCTTCAGTTCAGAAGTCTATAATTTTAGGTATGGATCTCTTAAATGCTTTTAATAGCACACTAATTTTTTTTATTTTTTTTTTTCTATTTCCCAATTTAATCTGTCTGTACTTAGATCTATTCAGGACTTTTCGAGTTTATCTAGTCTCGAACAAAGACAATTAGAGAATTTGATCTATAAATTTGTATCTCTTTGTGTGGATATTATCGTCGATTTGTTCCGTCTTATTCTACTTTGTTGTCCCCACTTACAGATTTGCTTAAAAATAGGAAAAAAGGCCAAACTATTACATGGACTTCAGAAGCCGATGATGCTTTCCGGCGTATAAAAGAAGCTCTTACTAGTGCTCCTGTCATGACGTCTCCAAATGTTAAAGAGCATTTTTACCTCATGACAGATTGTTCCAACACTGCTTCAGGTGGTGTACTATTTCAGATAAAGGATGGTTCGGAACACCCAATAGCTTATACCAGCAAAAAGCTTAATAAAGCACAAAAAAATTATTCCACCACAGTAAGAGAACTTGTTCTTAGTAATGTCAGAACGAATCCTTAATTTGCAGTTTCTACAGAAATCGGCCTGTTCGTTCTTGATGTTTTGTTTGTTGATTACTTACTTATTTATTATTTATAAGTAATTAATGAGTAAATGCCATGTAGCTCACTTATGTCTGATATTCTTATTAATATGTTGTAACTACTTGCTATAGTTAGTGAATATCAGCATAAGTTATTGATATTGATTTAGATTCAAGGATTTATTCTATGAATATTATGGTTTAGGCACATATTATCGGATGTGGGTATATGTTGCCCTAATTTATTTAGATTATTTGATTATAGTGTGAATTGGTTACCAATTTGCCTGGTCGATTATACCATTGGATATGCTATTATATAAATCTGTTGTCCACTGATATATATATATATATATATATATATATATATATTATATAATATATATATATATATATATATATATATATGTATCTTCTTCTTCTAGTTCCATGACCGCTATCGATCGTTGGATATCATGTTGGCTACCATATTCGCTATCGTGACTTTATTGACAGCAGCTCTAAATAACGATGTAGTTGATTTTCCATACCATTGCCTTAGATTTTTCAGCCATGATGTTCTTCTTCTACCAGGACCACGATTACCTTGGATCTTTCCCTGAATGATCAGATGTAAAAGATCATATTTTTCAGGGTGTCTCATAATATGACCGAAGTATTCCAGCTTGCGTCTGGAATATATATATATATATATATATATATATATATATATATATATATATATAATGGCATTTTTCTTATTGTTATTTTTTTTTTATTATCTGATTAATAGTAGGAAATTGGTGACTCATTTGCCTGATTGATTATATCGTTGGATATGCTATTCTATAAATCTGTTGTCCAGTGGTTGATCAATTTTGGATTTAGTGCCCAATTCAATACTTAAATTAGTAAATATGTATGGAATTTTTATTGTTACTTATAAATTGGGAATCGGTCCACACCTCTGCCTGATTGATTATCTTTGGATATTCTACTATAAATCTGTTGTCCATAAGTTATTGATATTGATTTAGATTATTCCACGAATAGTCAATTTTGGAATCAGTGTTCGATTTCGCATTATTTTGAGATACATGATTATCTGTCTTTATGACTATTTTAGGCTACATGAAAACTGTAAGTCACTTAGTAATATTTGGATATCTTTAGATTTTTTCTTCTTTCTGCATTATTCATAATCTGTGGTTACTTGTAATCTTGCGAATCGATGTAGATTGTTCGAAAGTTAGTTTTAAGTAAGTGTATTTTAGCCACAATTGGCAAACTAGTGCTATGGCTAAAAATTTAAATTTTAGATTGGCTTGTATCCTTTGCTTGTACTGCAATGACGGAAACTTTGGCTAACCAATAGTTAAGTGTCTGTTTGACCTATTGCCATGACGCACGGCTCATACCTATCCTATGATTTTTGTTAGGTATGCAAAAAAAATTCGTTAAATTTTTTTTTTCTCCAAATAAGAGGGTTTGTAATGAGTCCGTTACTTTAATAATCCGTAAACATTTTTAAATAAAATTTTAAAATCCCAATACTCTTAATGATTTTCTGAATTTTGAATTTCTAAGTAGGTATTAAACAGTGACACCTACGGCGCTGTAGGGCAACGTGATCAGCCGGCTAGCAATTAGCGCTCATTCTGGTTTTAACTTTTTGGTAAACATCTTCGTTTAACAGGAAAAAAGGGTAGGCGTCAGAAGACGGCTAAACTTGTTTTAAGAATATTAATTTTGTTGGGGAAGGAAGAATATGGACAGTTTTTTAGTTGTTTTGTAGTATATAATCGTTGATTTAGAAGCCACTTCTAGTCGCCTACCCCAAGAAGTTAAATCCAGGGTCAAGGATTTTGCTTTTGTTTCATTTATTTTGCCCATTTGCCCGTCTGTTTTATCAGCGGTCCAGAGCTCTCTCAGACTACTCTCGGACCACTTCCGGATACCAGCCCGAAAGACCTCCCTTATTTAAAGGGTGGAACATTGTTCATTTTTATATTCTTTTATTCATTAATTTAATAATTTTGTTTATAATATTTTTTTTCAATCATAAATCTTAATATTTCATTTAGTAATAAAGACCCGTCATTTTTTCTAAATAATTATAAATTACATAAGCATTAAAATTGTCACGTCCAACTCGAGGTTTTAAATCCTCCCTTTTAACTCAGTTGTACGGTTTTATATGTACACATCTAATCAAAGAGTTATTTATTAAGATTTTATTATTATTATATATTTAAACCTTTGGACATTTATCCCCTCAGGATATTGTCCTCATTACTTTATGACAACATTCAATTGAAAGCTAAAGTACAGAGTTACATCTCTGAGGCAAGTTAATTACCTCTTTAGGTCGAATCATTAAAATTTTTCCTATATCTTATTATTTGTAAATTTAGATCAATTATCATTATCATTAAATTTATTCTTATATTTTATACTTTATAAATTCAGATTATCAAGGATCAGTTGTGTGTAACAAGAGTATTTTTATTCTTTTTGTATATAAGTAACTAGATTAACTGTACATAATTGGTGGTGGGTATTTTAGGGCAAATTTAGATTGTATATATTGGAAGGGATTAAATTTTTGGTGAAAACTAAATATTTTAATTAATACCTGTTTCCCTCTTTATTTCAGCAAACAGCGTTACAGGATACCTTGGAAAGTTTATGTAAATACCTTCCTGGCGCCCACTCACATTTAGAAGCAACTTCTATAATTAGTTTTATTTACATTAGTTATATGCCTATAGATTTTTTATTACCTTGTCATTCATTTTCTTATTCTACGGTCTCTGTAGGGCATGCAAATTGGCCGAATCCTCCTTTTAGTGTCAAGTAGTCACTCTACGGCAACTTCTGCTAGCCAGCTTTAAATTATATGTTATCTTTTACATTACCCCAAATACTTGTGTTATATTACACATATACACTCTTATTACATTGACATTCTAAACCTCTTAGTCCTCACATTTTTTGTTACAACTGGTCTCAATGAATGGTATGTAGCTTCAACAAAACATTGACGTTAAGTACCTTTGATGCATTTAGATGAACGTACATGAAGTGGAGAATACATACCTTTACACAACGTATATAATGAATACTGATATTATTATAAACAGGACCAAATGTACTGGCGGATTTTTAGGAAATCCAGACTAAAAATAGAAACTTTTATTATACAAATAAATCCTAACGCCGGTATGGACATGCGGAATAGAACTCTAAGGTGCTGCTAGTAACTCGAACTTTGAAATCCTGTTAAGGGTTCATTCTACACAAAAAATTCTTATAAACATTTTTGTTTAAAATTTACCTTAGCTACATTTTTTTAACAATGAACAATATAAAGGAAACAAGTAGAAAATATGGACCGAATATAAACAACAGCAAAACCAAGCTAATGATCGTCCGCAAGGAAAACATAACTGGAGCAAATCTGTATGTAAACCAAATGAGAATTGAACGAGTCTCACAATACAACTACTTGGGAACTATAATAAATGAGTCGTGGGACAATACCCAAGAGATTAAATGTCGCATGGGAAAGGCAAAGAGTGCATTCTTGACTATGAGTTCTGTGTTCAAGAGTTGAAATCTCATGACCTCACCCTAGAAACAAAACTAAGGCTCCTTAAATGTTATGTGTACTCAGTGCGTCTGTACGAAGTAGAAACGTGGACATTGAAGGCGGAAACTCTATCAAAACTTCAGGCCTTTGAGCTATGGTCATACACAAGGATCTTGAAGATACCAAGGACAGACAAAGTCACCAATAAAGAAGTACTGCGGAGGATGAACACAACTGCGGATTTGGTCAACATCGTGAAGGGCCGTAAGCTGCAGTACTTGGACAATATAATGAGAAATCAAAAAAAAGGAAAAAGGGCCTCAGGACGAAGTAGAATATCTCGGCTTGCTAACCTAAGAGCATGGTATAAAAAGACCTCAACACAGCTTTTTCGTATAGCAACCAACAAAGTAAATCATTATAGCCAGAATGATCGTCAAGGTTCGGAACGGACAGGCACCCTAAGAAAAAGAACATTTTTTATTTAAAATATTATTTTCTACGGTGTACAGAATCTTCGTAAATCGTTTGTTTTTTTGCGTTTTCACCCCGTTTTAAAATCGATTTTTCAGTTTTAGAAGAGAAAATTCCTACACATCCTAAAAAATATTCCTCAAAAAATTTTACTTGTTGCGCCTATGCTACGAACAGATTGTAAATAAAGTGGGGACAAAAAAAAATATCCAGAACAAGAGAATTACTTATGAATAATTGTAAAATGACTTTCGTAGTAATTATGACTTTTATAAAATTTCACATTATATTGCTATGGTAGAATAAGTTTATTTAAAATAATTATATAAGATCGATGCTGTTTATTACTTAAATTGTTTAAAAAATAACACTCTGACTTTATTCTTTAATAAGTTTATCCTTAAGATTACAAATATTAAATATTTGAGAAAACTTTAGTTAGATAGTCGTTTGTCTAATCTAATATATTATTTATTATTTGTTTTTATTATTACCTTCTAGATTATCAGACACTGAAATATTCGTGAATATTTTCGTTTTATTCATTTTCTGTCTTCTACAATGGAATATAATATTTGTTATACCACATTTGGCTTCGTTATCCGTATGGCAAGTTTTTTTTAATTACTTCATTATTATTACTTAATTTTTTCTATGAGTTTACTTTTCCTGCACTAAGCTTATTGGAAGCCATGACAGATAAACTCGGCGGAATCAATCTGAGGGATGATTCTCTCCTATTTGTAATTCACCGCGTGTTAAAATCAGTTTAAGTTAGAACTTACGGCTATGACGAATGCAAATTAAACGACCGAAGGTGTGATTTTGTGCGTGTATCCAGTGCCTCTCGATTTTTTATTGGGATCTTTTTGCCGAAAAAGTGTGATCAGTGAGTATATAGAATCCAAAGACTTTTCTGGAATACTAACGAGATCAGAGAAACGTTATTACAGTATATACCGAGATTGGAGGAATTAAGTGAACTGTAGGAATATTCACTATTGGTATTATGTTATTTATTTTGTACAATAATACCCACTAATAATTATAAAGCCATTTTTTAATTTTTAGGTATTACAATATATTCTCTGTTATATTTAGTTAACCTGTTAATCTTGCGCAACATTTAAATTCTTTTTTACAATATTTCCTACGAAAGTTTTAGGTCTGGCATATCGATGCTTAAGAAACAATACCTCTTATCTCCAAAATGACAATTTTACAGGAGACACAAAAAACTGATTTGTGCATCTATTTATTTGCATTTAAACATTTAATCTTAAGTGCGTATATTTTATATACTCAAAAATACTTTTTTAACTAAAATTTTATTCTTCGAAGTTTTTTCAGTTTTTAAGTGGATATATGTGGTATTTTTTTACGCTAGGTACATAATATTACGATACGAGGTATTATCAACAAAACAAACAATTACAGAAATAAACGTTTAATGATATTGAAACTAAACTAAACTAACAAATTACCAAAAACAAAAATTTATTGATGTGGAAGACTGAATGAAGATAAAAATGATGACATTCTTTTGGCAAAATTCCCTTTAATCGCTGCAAGTGTTGCCATTTGGTCTAATTTATTCTAAGTGGATTTTTGTATAATTTCGGTAATTAATCCAGAGTTAGGTTTTCTGGAATTTTTATTCGTTGTGACAGTTTTTTGTATTCATCAGAAAAAACACATTTGTACATAATTTTACCTTCGGCAAATATTTGAGACACCTGATTTCATTGACTGTGGGTAATCCTGTCCTAATTGATGAACAAAGTTTGTTGCTGGCATAATCTGTGAAAAAGTCAAATGACAGGTATTTCACATTATATGGTCGGGGATTTTGTCGAGCTTCTTTCCTTACGCTAACATAATCTGAAGGAAGATGGATAATTCTGTTTTTTTAATTTGTTTTCAATTGTGGCATGTATAGAATCGCACTCCATCTGAGTGTGTTCGCGTTCTAAATCCTTCTGCTCAATTACACTGTTGTAATTTATTAAGAACATAAGTAAAGCACTTGACAACACAGAATTTCTGTTTTGGTAGGTGCAGCCATCCGCCCAAATTACAATAGGTTTCCCCAATTTTTTATATTTATTCAAGTAGTCAATAAGGCAACTAGCGAAAACTGAAACTACAAGGTTTACCTTGAGATTCATTCCACCAGTAACAAGTAGCATCATGTCGCACATTGAAATCAAAAGTGGCATTATACAAAATTCGGTGGTTTTTTTTTTAGTTACAGCGACATCTAAAATCTACGAGCAAAACTACGTCTGTTGCAAAGATCTCCGTTGTAATAGCTCGCTCGGTTTTCTGTAGACGTCGCTAATGTCACTTCTTACTTTGTTGTCGCGAGCATGGGTCGTGACCGATAAACCGACACTAAACCAGTTAAGGTCCAGCCGCCACAACAACTCTTAGCTGAGGCGAGTGAAAAAGTGACATATTTTGTATAATGTCGTTTTTTTAATTACTTGATAGTAAAAATACAACAAATTATGATTTCGTTATTGGCATATTTTGTAAAGTGCCGATATTTTACTCAACTATTCCAGATAACTGTGTTTATATAGAATAAATAAGGGGCATATTGTGCTTAGTGTCATTTTTGTGGTTTAAATGTCATATTTTTAATTTATTGCCATATTAAATAGACGTCATTTTAAGTAAAGTGTCATTGTTTTATTTAAAAATGTATATTTAATTAGATAATTAGGATATTAAACACCGACATTTAAAGTATTATCCGACATTTAATATACATATTAAAAGAATTTAATATTAGTTTGGTCGTACCTAAAAAGGACCAATGTGAACAATGGACAATATATAAGCTGGCTGAAGATCCCAGAAAGGAAGCTTTGAAGGAAGATTGAAGAAAGCGAAGAAAAAGCTAGTGACAAAGAGAAAGTGACAGATTGTTTTATCATTGCATGCTATGACTTACAAGCGGTAATGACGATTCCTAAAGGAGACGTATCAACATTCTATTATAAGTCCAAAATAAATTGTTTGAATTTTACCATATCGTAGTTGAAAACAGACAATATTGAATGTTACTTTTGGGATGAATCTCAAGGCAATCGTGAAGCCAATGAAATAGGTAGCTGTGTTTTGAAGTTTTTGCAAAAGAAGTCTTCTTTCGCTAATAAAGATCTTGATATAGTGTTCTATTCTGATAACTGCTGTGGCCAACAGAAGAACCAGTTTATCATTGGAATGTATGTCTATGCAGTATTAAATCTCAAAGTAAAATTAGCAACCCATAAGTTCTTAATCCGACGCCACACACAAAATGAAGGGGACGCAGTACATTCAACGATTGAGAAGGAAGTAAAAAAAGTCTTAAATCTGGACCCATTTACGTACCTTCCCACGTCTGTGCCATCAGAAGTTCGAAAAAACGTGGGACGCCGTACATTGTAAATGAGATGGGATACGAAGATTTTATGGATTTGAAACAACTGCCAGTTATTAAGCTGAATAATAGTGTTGATGGTGCGGTTGTAAAGTTGTTTGATATAAAAGTCATTAAAATTAAAAAGAACGTAATGAATGAGATTAAAATATTCTATAAAACGTCTCATTTTGATGACTTCAAGGAACTTGATTTGGCAAAAAGAACATCCAGAAACAGCCGACCTCAAGAACTTAAACCATTGTACCACCAAAAATTGGATATATCCGAAAGGAAGGAAAATGGCGTGAAGATGTGGGGTTGAATCCTGGATATTACCGATCCTACTATGAGAGTATTTTTATTTGAAAATGTAATAGCTCTTAAGTATTATCACATTTTTACAAATGCCTATTTGCATTTTTTGTTACGATTCGTTTATTTTCTTAGTTTATTTTTATAGTCTTAAAATATTTTATTTTAATTAAAACATTGCGTGATATTGTCGTGACTGATTCGAGTAAGACTTTCTTTTGTAGTACATACAAATAAATACTTTATTCATCTAAAATTAGTTTTTATTTTATTCCAGACATTCATTTACTCTTTTGGAGTAGTAGAATAGTAGAAGAGTTAATGAATTAAATATGCCATTAAACAAAAAATAATTGATTGTATAAAAACAAAAGTGACACTATACTGAATTTTTTTTTCAAATACCTTTTTTTTCAACAAACACTAGTTAATTTATTTAAAAGTTATTTTATACCGAAAAAGAGATAATTAAATTATTATTTAAAATTAATCACATTTCTTGTTTTTAATTTATTTTTAAGTCTGGGCATAAAAATCATGTTAAAAAACTTTAAACAGCTATACTGTAAAATTGAGTTTTTTATATAGTGCCACTTTTGATTTCAATGTGCGATGTGTTACTAAATCAAATATAGTGTAATTGTGAACGCATAGCTTCGTTTTGTAGTATAGGGCGCTGGCATTAAAGAATGGTGACAATCTGACAGCCGTACATCTGCAGTCACGACAATGCATTGGCCATCTTCAGTTCTTTTTTGGCTTCACTTTTGCTCCTATCGAGCTAATTCTTTTCGGTCAATGTGCATTTTATAATCATTTTGATCCAAATTTTCAATATTTGCTCCTGATACAACTGAATTAAATTTGCCTACTTAAATGTGATATTTGCTTTACTTCACAGTATTTAATATAGTGATTAAAAAATTATGTCATAGTGGTAAACACTGGTTCCAAATATTGTTTATCTGTTTGTTTCCGGCAATAGTGAGATGGTAGATTTGGAATAGAATCTAAATAGGTTATCAGATTTTCTCTTTGTTCCTTCTTTTTATTTTTTCTAAGGTCTTGCTTCTTTCAGCAATTTTATTCTCTCTACTCTTGTGAATTCCTGCATTCTTGAAGTATGTTCTTGTGTTCTCTTTCTTGTAGCACTATGGCAGTCAACCAGAGACGAAACATAATTTTTTTTTGTTCCCAATTCATATCCAAAACCCATTATATAATGCCAATCTCTCTTTTTCTTTTACTGCGTCACAGAACCTTTTATTAGATTTCTTGCAAATTTGTGAATTACAGATACCTGACATTTTTCTTGCACATCTTATCGTATCATGAAAAACTTTGTTGTCATTCTTAGGTCTTCTATACCCTAAATATTCTTGCTCTTTCATTCTTAGATTTTTGTTCTTGTTAGCTATCCAATTTTTTTATCCAGATTCAACCTTATTTTTTCTTTTGAGTTTGGCCTTAGGATTTTCTTGGATAAGTGATGCCCTTAATTCACTGGCAGGTGTAACTTTTATAGTAGAGATCTTTTGACCAGCGGCCAAGTTAACACGTTTGGATAATCGTAGTGAATCTTTAGGATCACTATCACTGGTAATAGTTAAATTATTATTTTTTTATTTCTTGATTTAGCGTCGGCGTCGATCAACTTCTACAATTTAGACTAATCACCGGCGTCTGGAGCAAGCTTCCACCAACGGTAAATTTTGACAAATGCCCTGGTGTTCCAACCAGAAGTAGGGATCTTTAACGAGCTGTGTCACAGTAAAACCTGTGTTAACGGCCACCTGTCAAAACCGGCCACTTATTAAAAGCATTGACAATTTTCCGGTTCAGATGACTAAGCTGGTTCTTTCAACGGACAAATCGCGGTTAACAAGAATTTTCTGGATTTTTAAAGAATGTAACAGATTTTTTTTAATAAAACAGTACAATGCCGTTCATGTGTTTTTATGGAACAATTTTGACACCCGAGTTTTTTTATATGTTCTAACGTAAGACCCATTATGGTTTTGAAAGTTAAATATTCGTTTTTCTCGGTTTTATGAAATTTTGACATATCTGGTTTTTTCACTGTAGTCTTCATATATATATATATATATATATATATATATATATATATATATATATATATATATATACTATATATGATTTGTTTTTATTGTGTTCCGTAAATGTCGTTTAAACTTCTGTTGCTTCCGCTGTTCACGTCACATCACATAATTTCTAGGTTAAACTTCAACATTTGCATGCCATAACTTCACTGTTATTACTACATTCCCTATCCATAATTACTGTCTCCACGTATACATTCAGTCGTCCTTATCAATTTGGATGCCTTTAGAAATCAAGAATGCCGTAATAGAATATTTTATTAAAAATACTTGTAAGGCATTTATTATTTTGAACGAATATCGTGCAAAAGGTCAAGCCACAATTTTTCATCCCATAAAAGAATTTTTATTCCATTCAATTCCTGATGTGAATAATAGATAGAAATAAAATATACGAAAATATTTTCTCAGGGTTGGCTTTATTTTGCAATTCTTTTGTTTTCAATTATTTTAAAAAAGATGGTATTTCAACTAATTTTCTTACGACGGATAAACTATTATATGAAAAATAAAATTAATTTTCAAGACCAATTAAAAATATTAAAACAGAATAAGTTTGATAAACTGCGTTAGGCTTTCACGGCCATCGTCTAACTTATTGAACTGTTTGTTCGGGCTGTTAGGCCGTTGTCTTCTGAGATTAGTTCTTGACGTTTCGCGAACACTAGGGGTTGGCATCTTCTGAAGATGTTAATGCTTCGCTTGTAGCAGAAACTGACGCCGCGTTGTACTACACAAGGATCTACAGACCGAGAATTTGGCATCCAAATTCCACTGATTCGCGCAATCGTACTTGTAAGTTCGTATAGTCGGCTGGAGTTACAATTTGCCAAATTTAAATGTAATCGTTTCTACTCATTCATATTAATATTATAATGTATAATATATTAAAGTTTTTAATATTGGTAATATTATTAAAGCTTTTAATACTATTTTTTAATATTAATATTAATATTAAGTAATTAAATATTGCGCCTTGCTTAAAAAAAGTACGAGATAAATAACTCGTTTTTTACATGAAAGTGCAATTTTCTTGCAAATGCCTTGAGAGGGGAAATTTCCAATATAACACCAACCAAAAGACAAAAATATTAACTTAGGTACATGCAATCATTATCACTGCTTAGCGTATTTTCATGGAAATCAACCGCTGTGCTGACTAGTATTTTTTTTTTAATTGTGATGAATAAATAAAGTATATATTAAATAAAGGGTATTTTAAATAAATTTGTAATATTTTATGCGAAAAGAAGAAAAGACTCAGTTCCGAGTCGTGAGCGTATTCGTTATATTTTCTTTAATTGTGTTAAGCTACTCGGATGTAAGTCGTTATAATTATTCAAAAAAATGAATTTACAATATTTTTTATTAAATCAAATGAGAAATGTTATAGCAAATTAAGAACTAAGGAAAAAAAACAAACTTTCATTTCCTAAATAGCAAATTGTTTCTGAACAGTTAAGATTAACTTCCAAATAAAATTTGGATAATATTGTAAAGGCTTTTATATACTGAAATTAAATTAAAAAAGAACCTGAAAAAAGTGGAAAAATAATAAAAAATTCCCAAATTTAAATATATCTCGAAAACAAAATACGATCTGGAAAAAGAATACCGGAAATGTTTAATTTTTTTGAGTTCTTCGATTGTGTAGTACCTTCAATTTCAGTTTTTTTCAACAATACTCGAGTATTCCGATTAAGTACTCTCAGCCTTATAAAAATTTCCAAGAAATTAATATCGGATGAAGTTTCAACAAGCGAAATGAAAATCCTAATATTAAAACAGCATTATGACCAGGTACAATATCTGACTGTTATGCAAATTAGTAGGTAATTAGAATTAGAAAGTCAGTATGGGCAAAACCAGCTTATTCAAATTATAGGTACCTACCTTTAGTCTTGTACTGAAGGATTTTAATTTATTACCCTTAGCATACGTAAAGATATAAAAAACGAGTTTATCTCGTACTTTTTTTAAGTAAGACGCAATATTTAATTACTTAATAGGGTAAATCGCCCAGTTAGCCGGCCACTACCAGTTCTCGGTCATTTTCAGACAATATAGTGAATAAATTAGAAGTTTTGAGTGGAACCGCGATTTCTGAGATATACCTCACTTCAGACTCCCTTTACCCCCCACTTCGCACTAAACGCCATTTTTGCAAGCTTGCGTATGTAAAACAAACGTCATTTAAAAGTTGGCTATGGACGAAGATGTATACATGTGGTCGTTATTTAAAAATTTGTTAGTGTGCACCCCATGCGGAAATAGTGATTATTTTGTAAAATACTGATTCTAAAGGTAAGTTTTTATTATTTTTAGATAAGTAATATGTTCAGCTATTGTTATATTTAGAGCCAAACTGATAAATCATGAATTTTAAATGTTTTGTTTGGTGGCCGGTAAACTGGCTTAATTAAAACTGTCAAACCATTTCTCGACCGAGGTGGCCGAGAGCCGGTCTTAAAAGCAAAATATTGTTTGTCTTCGTTTGTGTCACGACTTGATAATAAGTCGTAACCATTTTACCGGCGTATGTAAGACAGTTAGTACTACAAAATAGCCAGTTTTCGGCCGGGCTATCTAAAAAAACGCGGCAAATAAAAAAGTTTAAACTAGCGACCGAGAAAAGGTAAATTGGCCCTTTCTCGGCCATTAACTTTAACTTTAAAGGTTTGATTTGTTTTTAATTATTTTGTATCTAACTACGTGTTCTTTTAAATAAATTTGGGAATCCCCAAAACTGAAAAATATAATTTGACGCAAAATACTTACTAAATTATTCTTTTCCAGATGGCCACCACTAAGCACAGCAAAAAATTAAATATGTCAACGCAGGCAAGAAAACTGTTCCGGTACTCGGAAGAAAATTTAATGCTTGCACTAAATTCTGTAAGAGAGGGCAAAATGAGCACAAGAACGGCTGCGAAACATTATAGTGTGCCCAGGACCACTCTCCAAGACAGGGTGTCGGGGAAAACCCCAGACAATTTACGTAAAACGGGCCCAGAGCCAATCATGACTGTCGAAGGAGAAAAACGCATTAGGGATTGGGTCATAAGTCTGGCCAAGTGTGGATTCCCAATAAAAAAGCAAGAACTAATAGAAACAGTAACTAAAATAGCAACAGAAAACGGAAAAATTGAAAAATTCAAAAATGACAGGCCTGGAGAAAAATGGTATATGTGTTTCATCAAACGGCACCCAGAAATACGATTACGTGAGTCCGAGAGTATTAACAAAGCGAGGGCAGTCATCACGAAAGAATATATTAAGTCCTGGTTTTCAGAACTAGAACAGTTCTTAAAAGAAAACAATATTATGGATATCATGGAAGACCCTTCCCGAATTTTTAATGGCGATGAATCAGGTTTTTCATTGTGTCCGAAAACCGGAAAAGTTCTTGCTCCCCGTGGATATAAAAACGTTTATTCAATTAAACAAGGCAACGAAAAAGAAACATTAACAGTGCTCGTAACATTTAATGCCAGTGGTAATATATGTCCTCCACTTGTTGTTTTTCCTTACGTGAGGCCTCCGAAAGCATTGATAAATAATATGCCAGAGAATTGGGTGCTGGGAAAATCTGAAAGTGGGTGGATGAAAAGCGACGTGTTTTACGAATATATCTGCAATGATTTTAACCAGTGGCTTAAAGACAATAATATTAAGAAGCCAATAATATTGTTTATTGATGGACACAGATCACACCTTAATATATTTCTGAGTGAATTTTGTGAAAAAAATGGAGTAGTTTTGTATGCACTTCCTCCAAACACTACTCACATCCTACAACCGGCTGATGTTAGTGTGTTTAGGCCATTAAAACATGAATGGAAGAAGACCATTCGACTATGGCAAAGTGAACAAGACGTGAATACCGCTGTCACAAAGATAAATTTTTGTCAAGTATTTCAGCAGGCGTTAGATAAAGCAGATATGCAACCATGTATTAAAAATGGCTTCCGAAAGTGTGGCTTGTTTCCTTTGAATCCAAACAATGTTGACTACACTAAATGTGTAAAAAATGAATTAGAAAGAAAACACGATAGCATGGAGCATGCAGAAAAAATAAGCTGTGAGGAAGCCCAAGCAGCAAAAAAAGTCATTAAAATTTTAGAAAAGAAATTAAAAAATAGTGGTATTAACACGGACATAATTTATAAAGCAATAAATGATATAACATTTGGTGTTAACAATGACGGAAATGTGAGACAAGAACAAAAAAAGATACATGTTATAAGCAATATTACCATCAATAAGCAGGATACGATTGCGGATAATCTAAATACTTTTCCTTTGGAAGTAGGAACCGTAGTACCTATGGAGTCACTGCAGATTATTCCTGTTGAAGAAATAAATCTAATGGCATTCGATAATATCTCTATAAATCAGTTTTTTGAAGAACCCCAACACGAAGTACTAAATACTGACAAATATGATGCTTGTGAAATGGAAGCGTTGAATGGCGATTGTGCTCGTTATTGTACTATAGAACAAACTAATAATGGCGAACAGAAAACTGACAAAGAAAGCGTTAATATTGAACAAAAGGTTGAGCAGGACAAAGACAAAACTAAGGAGAAATCGGAAGAACTAAAGGAAAATATTGATCCAGATAGTCAAAACGACAAAAGTAACATTGAAGGAATGGATGAAAATGACTCAGTAAATGATAAAAACGAACAGCCAGAAAAGGAAAATGAATATACCACTAAAAATAAAACAACGGAAATTCAATATAAAGAAGAAGAAGAGAGATTTGTGAAAGAGAAAGGCAAAATGCATGAAAAATCTGAACAAAAAAAAGAAATTACCGATCTAGATGTTCAAAATGAAAAAGATGACACTACACAGAAAAATGAAACAATAAATGATAAATTGGAGCAGGCAGAAGAAACAGAGGTACCAGCTTATAAAAAAGAAGAGACAAATTTAAAGACGCAAGAGAACGAGCAAAGTAATAAAACGGAATTGGCAGGAATTAAAAACAAAGAAAGAGATAAAGAAAAATGTGTATCGATAAATGTCGAAACATTTTATACGAAAAAGGAAGTAAGAACGCCATTAAAGAATCTACAAACTGAAGCTGAAACTAAGGACTACGCACCAAAATGGTCCCAAGAAAAAACCCCTACAAAAACTGTGGAAGTTAAAGAAGTGTTAAGCCCATTTTCTCGTCATCTCAGATTTCCGGAGCCTATAAAAAAAGGTTCGGAAAATAAAAAGAAAGAAAAATTGCCGAGTGCTATCTCGTCCAAAGCGTGGAGAAAACATATCGAAAAGCAAGAGCAAGAGAAAAAGAACAAACAAGAAGCGCAACAGAAGAAAAAAGATGAAAGAAAGGAAAAACAAAGTACAAATAGTTCGAAAAAAAATAAAACAGCAAAAAAAAATGTATCCAAGAAATTGAAACTGATGTGTTCTCTTTGCGAAGACGAATTAATAAGTGATACAGAAAATGATTTGTTGAAAAACTTAGGTTGTGATATATGCCCTAAGTGGTTTCATTTAGCTTGCACTGAGTTATCTCATTTATCGTATGATGAAGCTGCAATCAAAAATTTTGTATGTAGTTCGTGCAAATGAGTTTAAAGACAATCAATGCAACTTTAAAAGTATTACTACTGTTTTGAAGAATACCTATACTTATTTTTGTTTAGTTTCAAAGTGTTTTTTGTATTTGTTAGTTTTAAAAATGTAGTGTATGCTTGAGCATATTTTACCGCTTACATGCAATAAAGTTGCTAGGTATTTTGTTATTATTTTCTACTTTTATTTCAATGTTTAATTAACATGGTCGAAAAAAGGGGGTTTTCGGCCACCCGACCGAAAACCGGCATGTCCATGGCCGAGAAAAAAACCACGTGGCCGAGAACTGGCAAAAAGCACATTTTTAATATTTTATTTAAGGAAAGGAAACTAAATAGATTTCTCATTTTTGAATGGACATAAATTAGTTTAGTATACTACAGGCTATCAGATAAAATGATCAAATTTAGAATTAAATCAATCAGGTCTTTTTAAACGTCGGTTTAATGGGAAAATTCAGTTAAGTGGCCGACAACTGGGCAATTCACCCTATTATTCTTAATATTAAAAAATAGTATTAAAAGCTTTAATAATATTACCAATATTAAAAACTTTAATATATTATACATTATAATATTAATATGAATGAGTAGAAACGATTACATTTAAATTTGGCAAATTGTAACTCCAGCCGACTATACGAACTTACAAGTACGATTGCGCGAATCAGTGGAATTTGGATGCCAAATTCTCGGTCTGTAGATCCTTGTGTTGTACTACGGAGGCAATATTTATATTTTCCACTCGCCTCCCCTCCGCTAGAGTGGGCGTGTCGTTGTTTATAGTAGCTTTTCTTTCTTCGTGTTTGGCGGGAAGGGCGTTTGTGGATATTAATATTGGTATCCATGTCTTGTTAATTTTCAATCCCTCTTCTATCCGATTGAAATTATTTGGGTGCTTGTATATTTCCACCGCTTCCCGATACAACCGTGGGTAGTACTGTGAAGTTTTGTCCAGCATCTGTGTTTCTTCAAATAGTATCCGATGTTCTCCGCTTCCCAACGCTTCCCGGTAACGGCAGATTTGTCGATATGTCCTAAACAATGACAATGGCTTTTATGTTCATTTATCCTGCTGTTTGTGTGTCTTTTTGTGGTTCCCACATATACCATTCCACATGTGCATGGTATTCGGTATACTCCGGCCGTTGCTAATGGGTCGCGTTTGCCTTTTACCGATCTTAAACAATTCTTAATTTTCTTTGTAGGCTTGAAGATGATCTTTACATTGGCTTTCTTAAGTATTCGCCTAATTCTGTCCGTTATACCCGATATATAGGGCAATAACGCGTTGCTTTTACATTATGTTTCTTTGTCCCTTCTTTTAGATACGTTGTTCATCGCCTTGTGTATTTCTGTTCTGGTATAACCATTAGAGGTGAGCGCTTTTTTAATATAAAGAAGTTTACTTTGGAGATGTTGTGGTTCACAAATTCTCTTCGCCCTCTTCGCCAAAGTTTTGATGATACCTTGTTTTTGGCTTGGATGATGATTTGAATTCCTGTTTAGGTATCTGTCTGTGTGTGTAGGTTTTCGATACACTTTATGTCCTAAGTAACCTTCCTTTCGATTTACTAGTACATCCAGGAACGCTAGTTGTTGTTCTTTGTCTGTTTCCATCGTAAATTAAATATTTGGTGTAGTTTATTTATATAAGCCAGGAAATCGTTAAGTTTTTCTACTCCGTGACCCCAAATCACAAAAGTGTCATCAATGTATCTAAACCATACCCTTGGCTTGTATGCTGAGTCCAATATATTCTTCTCCAAATGCTCCATGAAAAGGTTGGCTACGATAGGGCTTAGTGGGCTTCCTATTGCTACTCCATCCATCTGTTCATAAATCTGGTCTTCCCATGAAAAGTAGGTGGTAGTGGGGCAAATACGGTATAATTCCACAATATCCTTAGAAACTAGTCCCTCAATTAACTTCAGAACGTCCTCTAGGGGGACTCTTGTAAATAGGGAAACCACATCAAAGCTAACGAGAATGTCAGATTCCTGCAAAGTTATTCCTTTGATCTTCTCAATAAAATGGACGGAGTCTTTTACAAAGGCATCGTTTTTTCCTATGTGTGGTTGTAAAATATCGGCCAGATGTTTAACAAGGCTGTAAGACGGAGATCCTATAGAGTTCACAATAGGACGGAGAGGTACATCGTCTTTGTGTATTTTCGGCGAGCCATACAAGCGAGGTGGGACTGCTTCGCTGTTGCATATTCTTGGCTTTATATCCTCTGGTATGGACGAAGATTTAATAAGTCTATCTTAACAACTGTGCAACTGTGCGTAGGATTTAGGTTTGTTTTAAATGTTTCAACGTTTGGCATTCCTTTCCCCAGGTAGCTGTAGCTTCCTACGTGGTTGGTGTTAGTTGTTGCCCTGGAAACCATCAGGGTCTTCTAACTCTAATTCCATAAATTGGTTGCATTGCTCATGTAGTGATCCTTTCCCAAGTTAATATGATACTTTTCTAACTTGACTGCACCGTACTGAAGACGACTAGTAGTCAGAAATACGTATATACGGTGGCCTTCCATCGATATACCATTTTTGGTTTTCTGACTTGTGAGACATGCCATTACTTTTTACTTTTATTATTCACTCGCATTATCCTTTTCTATTTGTTTTAAACGTTTCAACGTTTGGCATTCCTTTCCCCAGGTAGCTGTAGCTTCATACTTGGTTGGTGTTAGTTATTGCCCTGGAAACGATCAGGGTCTTCTAATTCTAATTTCAGAAATTGGCGTTTATATATCTTCTTCTTCTTCTTATAGTGCCGTGCACCTATAGTGCGTTGGCAAATTATCTTAAGGCTAGACGTCTGTCTAGCCTTTCATGTCATGCAAAAGATCGCCAGTGTTATTTATGCCTGTCCAGTTTTTTATGTTCCGTAGCCACGACATTTGTTTGCGACCTACTTTTCTCTTGCTTTCAATCTTTCCCTGGATGATTAGTTGATATATTGCGTATTTTTTTTCCTCTCAGAATATGGCCGATGTATCAAATTTTTCGTACTTTGATCGAATTGAGTAGGTCTTTCTCAGTATTTGCCTTTCTTAAGACTTCCTCGTTTCTCACCCTATCTGTCCATGGTATGCGGAACAGTCTTTGCAACATCCACATTTCGAAGCCTTCAACTTATTAATGAAAGGTACTCTTAACGTCCATGTTTCCATGCCGTATAACAATATGGACCATACATAGCATTTAACCATCCTGTAGTGAAGATTGAAGGAAAGATTGCGGTTACATAGTAGCGGTTTAAATTTGATAAAAGCTTTTGTTGCTTGTTCGGTACGACATTTTATTTTTTGTTGAGGATCCCATTGGTCCTTCATCATCATTCCCAAGTATTTAAATGTTTCCATTTGATCGATTGGAGCACCATCTACTTGCAGTTGTATTCTTAAAAGTGCGTTTTTTCTTATTGCCATGCATTTAATTTTTCTAGCATTTATCTTCAAGCCATATATTTTTCCTACGGTGTTTATTTTATTTAACACTAACTACATATCACGTTCGTTGTCTGTTATTATCGCGGTGTCGTCGGCGTAACGAATGTTATTTATCGGGAACCCGTTGACCTTTGCCTTCCAGTGCATCCGCAAAAATGTTCTCTACCATATATATATATATATATATATATATATATATATATATATATATATATATATATATATATATATATATATATATATATATATATATGTATATATATATATATATATATATATATATGTATATATATATATATATATATATATATATATATATATATATATATATATATATATATATGTAGGTGATGTATCAAAATGGCAGGTTAGGTATTTAATAAAAATGAACTGCGTTGTAAGAGCTATCCCATATAAAAGCAACTACGAAAACTCAAATTAATTTGATAGTTATGTTTTATTCAACATCTTCAACCTACTACCCAGCTATTTTGTTATTTATATAAAATTCTCTAATAAGAGTGATGATAAATTGATTGAGTTGTGGTTTTTGTTTCTTCTGAGTTTTTTTTTTCAGACTGTTGCTCTTGGGTCACGAGTCACTCTTGTTGGATGTCATGTAGATTAGGTGGCCTAGACGTAAAATTATTATTTGGGTTAATCTCCTTAGTCGCTTTAAGAGAACTCTTGTCCTTAGAAATAGACCTTACCATCCTACGTGTGCCCACTGTGAAGATTTGAAGCACATATTTAACAAGCAAACTACATCCAAATGAGATGTTTTTATGCTTCGTCAAGACGTAACTTGCACTCAACTTCAACGCAGTTGAACCCGGAATTAATATGAGTTTGGTATTATTTTTCTAATAATATTAATCTTAGCTTAAGATTTAAATATACCATCAGCGGATACCCTCTAAATATATATTATTAGAAATGATTTTGGGATTTAATTTCAATACAGCTGCTATACCACCTGTTTTTAGATGCCTCGGTCTTCCGTTTGCCTTTTGTCATAAAAGTTTAATCATAAAAATAGTTAAATAGAACGATGCAGCGCCATCTAATAACAAAATTAGTAGAAAGAAATCATAGGATTCCTTACTTGGTTAAACCAAATTCAAATATTTTCGTCAGAGGACCGATATCCTCGAGATCAAAAGATTTTTTTCTTTTGAAACCTACTTCATTGAATATATATATATATATATACATATATATATATATATATTATATATATATATATATATATATATATATATATATATATATATATATATATATCGATACGGAAGAAACTGGACAAAATTTGGTGAGTTAGGCCTTTGCCTGGACATTTTGTATTATACCTGGACGTCCAACTAAACACTTTATTATTTATGCGGAACTACCGGTACATAAATTTTTAGGATTTTTATTAGCTGGACGTTAAATTTTAGCAGGAGAATTACCTGGACGAAGATTTAAAGGTTACAGTGTTGCCGAGTTAGATTGTGGTTTATTTATTCAACAAGAAAAGAAACTTATCGTAAGTAATAAGTTAATTATATATAATAATAATAATAGTTAATTATATATAATAAGTTAATTTTAATATATTAATTTTTTTAAATCTTTAAGAGTGTATTTGTTTCGATAGAGTTCATGTTTGTATTGATATATTATATCTGAAATATGTGTTATATTTATGTCAGAACAAAAATTACACAAGATATTTGTTTAGACACTAGGAATGATAGATTAATAAATCCTAGATCTTACTAATGTTACGTATAAATGTGTTTATACAAGTAGGTATATAAAGGTTATTTATACATATCACGCTCATTGCAGAAAATATCGAAGACTTACAAAAATTACTAAAAGTAAAGTAGTAGAAACAAGTGAAGAATTTGGTCTATCACTGAATAGAAAGAAGACCAAAATGGTAATTACAAAGAAACGCATCCATGACATCAACTTATATGTAAGACATGAACGTGTGGAACAAGTTCAAAATTACAATTACCTAGGAATAAATATTAAAGAGGCAAATTAATACACCCGAGAAATAAGAATGAGAATAGAGAAAGCCCACGGCGCGTTTAAAAACATGAAGCAAATATTGTGTAGTCATGACCTAAGCATACAATTGAGAATACGTTTGCTTAAATGTTGTTTTCTTAGTCTTGTTATATGGTGTAGAGGCGTGGACGTTAAACAAGCAAGGCATAAATAAGTTGGAAGGTTTTGGAATGTGGGCATATCGAGGGATGTTGAAAATCTTTCCGAAGGACAGAATAACTAACCAAGTAGTTCTGAACAGGATAAACAAACAAAAAGTGGTCGTATTAACTATTAAAATGAGAAAATTACAATACTTGGGTCATGTTACACGCGGAGAGAAATATCAATTGTTACAAGTGATTATGCAAGGAAAAATTAGTAATAGACGCAGCATAGGAAGAAGAAGGGTAACTTGGTTGAGAAAATTTAAGGAATGGTTTGCTTGCAGTTGCATTCAATTGTTTAGAGCCATTGTTTAGCCGTGTGGGTTAAGATACAGCGCGGGTTCATGATTTGATCCACAGCTGAGACCAAAGTTTGTCAAACGTAGCGCTACGTTACTATTTTTATAACTGCCAGTTACTAATAGATGTTACTTTTTGTATTTTTTGCCACCTACATGCTAAGTCGGTAGATTGAGATTCCCAGAAAATAATCGTTTAAGAAATATGAAACGTCAGCGCCGGGACGATGGCGTGAGAACGGATAGAGAAATGGGATATGTATTGTTTTGTCCAACTGTGTATATATTTTACTTTTGTTTTCTTGTGGTAGATGAATATTCTGAAGTTATTTTTTTTGTTAAAATTAATGAAATGTTAAAAACGGCAATAAAATGGAAAATTTGAATTACTTAATCATCTTTGCTTTTATTTCTATGCGGGGTCGCCTTCCCTAATTCCATTTCTCCACGTATTTCACTTATGTGCCATATCAATGTTAATCTCCTTCACACACATATCTCTTTTAATCATTCTCCATTATGCCTTCGACCTTACTCTCCTACTCCTTCTCTTGATATGAAACTCCACGATTCTTCGTATTAAATTATTCTCGTGTCGACGCTGACCGCGCCCTAACCATCGTAGCTAATGCTTCTTTATTTTCGCATCGATCTTTGCAACGTTTAAACTTGCCCTAATATACTTTTAATTTTACCCTGTCTTGTCACGCCAATCATTCATCTAAGTATTCTCATTTCGGCAACGTGCATTCGTTGTTCTTTCCTTTTAATTGTACAATATTCAGTGCCTACATGCCTAGCATAGCTGGCCTTATGGTCGTCTCATAGAATTTAACTTTTCGTTTCATTGGAACCGTTCTGCCGCACCAGACATGTTCCCCCTTCCATTTTCTTCTTCTTCAAGTTCCATCTTCTATCGAAGGTTGGAAATCATCATGGCTATGCGGACTTTGTTTACCGCCTTTCTAAATAGTTCTGCACTACTGCATTCGAACCGTTCTCTCAGGTTCCTAAGCCAGGACATTCTTCGTCTTCCCACACTTCGCTCTCCTCGAATTTTGCCTTGCGTAATGAGTTGTAATAAAGAGTATTTTTGCCCTCTCATCACATGTCCTAAGTACTCAAGTTTTCCTCTTTTGATAGTTAATATTATTTCCGCTTCACTTCCTATCTTTCTGGTTACTTCCACGTTTGACACTCTTTGAATACATGATATTCGAAGGATTCTATGTAACATCAAAATTCAAAGGCGGCCAACTTATTTATATGCACTTGTTTTAGTGTTCACGCTTCAAAACCAGAAAGAAGAGTAGAGAACACGTAACAACGAAGCACGCTTAGGCGTAGCTCTAACCTTATATCCCGACAACATAGAAACTTTTTAAGTTTAATAAATGATATACGTGCTATTTCAATACGTGTCTTGATTTCTTTGGTTTGGTCTCCATTTGATGTTATCCATTTTTGATTGATTTGACATTTCTTACAGAATAATCGGTTTTTGTAATTTTGTTTTGTCCGGTCATTTTGAGTAAATGTGTTTATTGTTTGAGTGACTTTTCTTTGAACTGATGAGTATAGTTGTGTTTTGTCTTTTGTCTTAAGCCATTTCATTGTTTCCTCTATCCCTCTCTGACGGCGTTCGTGTTATGCCACGGGTGGTAGGAGATTGTGAATGTGTAGAGTAGTCCCCTGTGTCCAGTTTGTTCCCTAATTATCCCGCTATGACGGCGTATGTAATGCCATGGGTTAATTGGAGATTGTGTTCCCCTGAGTTCCTTTTTGTGTTTCCTGTCTTGTATCTGAATGATGACAAGTGTAATACTCGTGATCGGAGGTGCTGTTTAGTTTTGCCTAGGAGCAGTCTCATTTAGTTTTCAGAACAAGAGCAAGGTGTTTTATGTTGTGTTATTTTGTGTAGCTCACTGAAAAGTCAAGTTTACAATGTTATTAGTTGTTTTGTATCCCACTGTATGTAAAGTTCATTAAGTCAGTTGTTTGAACCAGTTTTTTGTGTATTTGCTTTCAACCAAACATTGTTTTAGTATTTTTGTCCCACCCTGTATGTGAAGTTCGTTGAGTTTGTTTCGAAAAGTATTTTCAGTTATATTGTAATTTGTATTTATCCAGGGTTTCGTGTATATCAAGTTATCCCTATCCCAAGTTAATTGCTACGATTTTCCATTTTCTGTTGTGTCCAATTTTCGTAAAGATAAAGTATTCTTGTCTATATTTCCTTGTGAATTGAAAAATACGCATTTAGAATGATATCATCATTCGCCAATGCTTGAATTGCGATTTTCGTATTGTCGGTGTTTTGAATGGAAACGAATGGTTTGTTTATTTCTATGTTCGTCTAAAATAAACATCCCATGTCTGAGAAAAGAATTTTTTTTTTTTTTTTTTTTATTTATTTATGCCTCAACCTCATAGGGTCATTGGCGTTGTACAATTTAGAGTTTTACAGTTTATTTAGTACATTTATGGAATGTAAGTATGATGTCAAATTTTTCATATCAGTTCCGTCACTTAATATTGCCTGTAAGGTATCTTGTAATTTATATTGAAGTCTCTCCATGCGATATAAGGGACACTCCAGTAAAATATGGCGAACACTGAGCACAATATCACATATGTTGCACTTTGGTTTTAATTCACTCTCTAGCAGATGTTTATGGGTGATGGCGGTGTGGCCTATTCTCAGACGAGATAGGATGGTTTGATGTTTACGCTTATTTGGGGTTGATTTCCAAGGTAATATGGAATGTTTTACTTCTCGTAGTTTGGATGTTGATTGATTCCACTTGGTCTGCCAATCATTGATTATTAAGTTCTTGATTACAGGTTTTATATCTAGATGTGGAATGCTTCTGATTTCTACAGCTTCCGGACTCGAGATTGCTAGTTTTGCCAAGGAATCTACTTCTTCGTTACCAGCAATTCCAATATGGGAAGGAATCCATACAAAGTTGACATTTATGTTCATAGTTTGCAGTTGGCTTAATGCTGATTTAATAAGTAGTAGACTTGGATGACTAGGATATAAGTTATTTAGGGCAATTACAGAACTTAGGGAATCCGTAATAATGACAGGGTTTTTGATACTATTTTCTACCACAAAATTTATTGCATTGAGAATAGCAGTTAATTCGGCTGTGTAAATGGATGTTAATTTAGGGAGTTTCATTAATATTTTTGTTTTATTAGACATAAATGCTGCTCCCACTCCATCTATAGTTTTAGAGGCATCGGTATATATAAGTGTATGGTTACTGTATGTCTTGAATTCTTGGAGAACATATTGATATAATGCTTTGGGATGGTTATCTGCTTTTTTATATATGGAGAGTTTGGTATTGATAGATGGGATGGGAACAGTCCAAGGGGGAACAGTGTTAATATCGGGTATACAATAGATATCTTGAAATTTGAATTCAAGTTCATTGAGGTATCTATTTACCCTTTCATAAAAAGGAAGGTCAAGCCTAGCATGAGTTTTAAAGATATTCCTAAAACGGTCTGAATTTACATAGTGATTAACAGGATTCATAGGATTTGCCTGTATTGATGCCGCATATGTTAGTGAAAGTTGTTTTCTTCGGAATTCCAGGGGGACTTCTCCAGCTTCACAGTGTAAACTTTCAGTAGGGCTAGTATAAAAAGCACCTAGTATAGTTCGCAAAGCACTATTTTGTATTCGATCGAGTTGTTTTATGATATATGGTTTTGCTGAATCATAAATAATACAAGCGTAGTCGAGTTTGGACCTGATCAATGACTTGTACATAAGGGTCAGTGTTTTACTATCTGCTCCCCACGTGTTGTGTGCAACAGTTTTTATAATGTTAAGTGCAGATTGACAAGTACTTTTTAGATCATGAATGTGGTGGTTCCAGGATAATCTGTTGTCAAATGTCATGCCTAGACATTTAATTTTCTCAACATATTTTATTTCTTTATTAAATAGTTTTAATTCTGGAGTGATATAACTTCTTTTTTTTGAAAATAGCATAGCCTTTGATTTTGTTGTTGATAATTGAAGACCTGTAGAATTTGTCCATAATTCGAGATTCCATAGCACTTTCTGTAGATGGGTCTGAAGGGTTTTAACATTTATCCCCTTAACAAAAATGATTAAGTCATCTGCAAAGAGTCTAGCTTTTACTGGTAAGTCACAAGAGGAGATAATATTATTTATTGCAATAAGAAATAGGGAGACGCTTAAATTAGATCCTTGAGGAATTCCGTTTTTTTGAATTTTTGTATTAGATAAAGTACCGTTAACTCGTACATTAAAAGTTCGATGAGATAGGAAATTTTTTATGAATTGTGCTATATTACCTTTTATTCCCCATCGACTAAGTGTTTGAACAATACCATGTCGCCAAACTGTATCGTATGCTCTTGTTATGTCAAAAAATATTGCGATACATTTTTGTCCACATGCCATTGCTTCATGAATCTCAGACTCTAAACTAATAAGATTATCCAGTGTTGAACGACTTTTTCGGAATCCGCTTTGTTCCGGGGCAAGTAATTTATTATTTTCTAAAAACCACATTAATCTGTTGGATATGATTTTCTCGAGAACTTTACACATTACACAAGTTAGAGAAATAGGTCTATATGAATGTGACAGAGATTTTGGTTGATTTTGTTTATAAATAGGGATGACAATAGATGAACTCCAGATTTTTGGAAACTTGCTATATCTCCATATATTATTATAGATATTCAGCAAGTGTTTCTTTGCAGATGAAGGAAGTTTTTGAAGAAATATTGCAGGAATGTTATCAGGACCGGGAGAAGAGTTTTTTGTATTATTGAGTGAGTATTCTAATTCATCCATGGTTATGGGATAATTTAAAGGAGAAAGGTCATCAGGCGGTATATCAATACCTTTGGATTCCTCTTTCTCTTTTTTGGTCAAAAAATCTGGAGGAAGAACATTATCACTTGAGAATCTTTCAAAACTATTAGCTAGAATATTAGCTATGTCTAGAGGGGAAGTGTATATTTTTTGTTTTTCTTCTAAGAAGTTAATGTGGTTTGGGGTATTTTTCCCGGATATCTTTCGTACCATTTGCCATACTTTATTAATTGGTGTAGATGAATTTAATTCTGAAACAAACTTTTTCCATGATTCACGCTTACTTCTTTTAATTATAAATCTAGCTCGTGCTTTTAGTCGTTTGAATTCTAATTTATTTTCAAGTGTATTATATTTCCTGAATCGATTTAATGCTGTTTTTGAAAGTTTAATAGCTTCTTGACATTCAGAATTCCACCAAGGGACTGACGAATTTAATTGTTTAGGATTCATTTTACCAACGGCTTTTTCGGCAGCATTCAATAATACATTGGAAAACTCTTGAATTTGACTATCAATATTATTATTTGATTGTAAAATTTCATGTAATGCATTCATTTCATTTAAAACTAGATTATAATACTCTTGCCAATTTGCATTTTACAAGTATACAAGTATACAAGAGTATTGTATACTGTCAGGATTTGTTATTACAATCGGAAAATGGTCACTATCATTTAAATCAGAAAGTACATCCCAAGATAAGGTAGCTGATAATGCTGGATCACATATTGAAAGGTCTATGGCAGAGGATTTACCAGTAGAAATGTCAAAATGAGTATTTCTTCCATCGTTTAGTAGGTTTAACTGAAAATTGTCCAACATTATTTCGATTCTACGACCTAATGGAGTAATTATTTTTGATCCCCATATGTAATTATGTGCATTAAAATCTCCAACTATTAGACGAGGTGAAGGTATTTGTTTAATCAAGTCTGAGATTTCATTATTGCTTGGGTTTTGTGTAGGTGGAATGTATATATTACATATGTTCATTTTTACAGGCCCTTTGATAGTAATTGCGACCGCTTCAAGTTGTGTATTGATTTGAAGAATGTCTACATCGATGGATGAATGAGTGTAAATTGCTACGCCACCACTAGCATGGTCTACATTTTCTCTATTTTTATATGTGCATGTGTAGTGTTTTAAATTATGAACTTTAGTATTTTTAAAATGAGTTTCCTGTAAACAAAGTATGGATGGAGTAAGTTTTTTAATCATTTGTTGTAATATCTCAAGGCGAGTGTAATATCCTCGTAGGTTCCACTGGATAATTGAGAAAGCCATTATAATATATCTTTTACAATTTCGTTATCGGATTCGGTGTTAGTTTCTGATTGTATGGATTTAAGTATTTTGTTTCGAAGTCTAGTGCATCTATTTTTTGATTTCCTATTTGATAAATTCTCATGTAGTTGATTTAAAAGTTTCAATAGGTTTTCTAGATCATTTGTATACGTTTTTATTAAGCTTACTGGGTCAGGAGTACCATGAGCATTTTCCAGTATATCTACTAATGTTTCATAAGATATTGAATGGTTTACTGAAGTATCTTCATATATTCGTCTAGCTGAATTTTTTATATCGTCAGTTACTTTAATGGTTCCTATGTTTGTGATTGAAGACTTTGGCTTTTTTAATTTAGGGTCTGGAAAGGGGTTATTTACTGGAGTATCATTTGGTGGAGGGGTTATAATTTCAGAGCGATTTCGTTTGTTTGAGGGAGGATCGTGGGACATTTGTTGAAAATCAGTGCTTTCTTTAACATGAGTAGATGGTAAAATATGGATATCCGGTTTAGTCGATAGTATAGGAGCCGAGGAAGATATGTTTTGCGTTAGGGGAATGTATTCATTGTCTATTGGATCAGTTGAAGTAGTTGGAGCAGCATTTTGTGCTTGAGATGTTTGAGTTTCTTTAGTAGTTGGGCAATTTCCAGCCGAATGTCCCGCTTGCCTACAATTAGTACATAGATCCTTCTCCATTACAAGAAATATACGATATGATGTCATTTCGTAATTCACAATTATTGAGTCGGGTATTGATGAGACTGGGGGAGAAATAAAAGTATGCCTTCTGAAACTGAAAATGTGTTTGTAATTAGGATTTGATGTACCAATTTTTAAAAAATTTATTGGAGTTACCAAAGTTAATCCCAAATTAGAAAGTGCATTTTCAATAATTGAATGTGGGATTGAAGGACAAACATTTGATATCAATAATCTTTCATTTGGTGACATTAATTTACGAGCCTGAATTTTTTGATGGTTTACAGTTATTATCCCTTTGTTAATTTGTAGAAAATTGTTAACTAAAGTTTCGCTTGTTAGATAAATGCAAATTCGACCATTTGACATTCTAGAGGAGAAGAGAATATTTTTTGGATGCATTAAATCACCAACTGCAAATAGATAGTCTTCCAACTTTGTATTTTCCAACGCAGGAAAAACTATTGCTTGTGTTTTGGATGGAAATTTAGGTACATTTTGATTTGTGACAGTTGCAAAAGATTGTTTCATATTAGTATTTGATGAACTTTGCTCCAGTTCTTGTTCAGGGGCCCCAAGAGGCGGAAAATTATCCATTTTTAATTATTATCATCGATAATTCTCAAAGACCCAGTCCGGTCCTGTCCCCTCGATATCAGAACTGATAAACGGTAGCAGTAAAAAGTTGTTGCTTTATAACCAAAATTGATTCTTGTTTACGTGGATTTAACTTAAATGTTAATTATTTAGATTAAATAAATATTTGTACTCACAGATTTTATACTTGTGGTGAGAAAAATCACTTAGATTCACTTTTTAAGTAAAACTGTAATTAGTTTGATGCTTTTTAACACCTAAAAACTGGATTTATCAGAAAAGAATTTTGTTTACGTTAACGAAATAAATATTGCGTCTCTAAACGCTGTCCTTTTAAGTGTTTATACGTTATCTATTTCGTCTTGTAAGTTAGGGATGGGAAAAACCTACCGGTTTTAACCGAAAACCGGTTTTTTTACTTCGCAATAACCGGTTTTATCGGTTGTTTTTGTGTCCCGGTTATAACCGGTTTTTTATTTTTAAAGTAAAAACCGGTTATTAGGTTATTAGTTTTGTTTCGATTCGGAAATCTACCGTTTAAATTTGTTATCATCACAAAAAATTTGATATTATTTTCAATACGTTTGTATTAAAATTTATTTGATACTTCCCTGTATTGTTTAAAAATTAAATACAAAGAATGAGAAATCCCGGAAATTCGTAATTGTAATTTGATCCCTAAAGCATAACAATTAACATCATTGGGTATCGGCACGTATTGGTAACCATAAATCATTCACCCACTCTTAAAATTTTATGTATATATGGTAAATATTATGACCTAAATTAAATTCTGATCTGATGTGAGCCGCCTTTGGTCCCATAAAATTTGAATTATGGGTGTTTGGAATAATACGACCTAATTATTTAAGGTCTTTAACTTTTAAACAGCGTTTCTGCGATTGCCATACCAATAATCACTCTAAATAGTTTCATTTTCATTCTTTCGTTAGTAAACATTTTAACATTTAAACCGCATATTTATAATAGAAGTCGATACTATTGGTTCTTACGTCACATATTTAAAGCATAAACGTGTTTTATTTATATAGGTAATAATGTTCTTTCGATAGTACTAATTTTGATCATATTGAAATCGAGTGGAATGAAGTATCGCAAGCTAAAGTTCATTGTTAATGTAACTTTGTAACCTATTGGATTAAAAAAACCGAAAACCGGTTTTTGGAAAAACCGGTTTTTTTTGGCCGGTTATAACCGCCAGGTTAAACCGTAAGCAAAAAATATAGGTCAGATTTTTTTCGTATCTTAGAGTTTAATAGTCCAGGCAATGTGTGAAATTTTTTTAAGCCCCGAAAAAGAATTTGTTTCTGATTTTACAGTCCATGATCAGTCCGTGTGTTTTCGTGTTGTCTTTTGTTTTATAAGTAGGAGAAAATGATGATACAATTTCGTTTGTCTTTGGCTAAGGCCGTTTTGTTAGGGACAAAGCGGAGTATTGTTATTTTCCTTCTGTCTGTTTAGTCTTGTGTTTCTCCTAGTTTTTTTTGTGTACAGTAAGAAAAAGTGATGATACGACTTGGTGTATTCCTGGCTAAAGGCCGATTTGTTGAGAATATATAGCGGAAGTATTGTTATGTTCCTTTTGTCTGTTAGTTTTGTGTTTTTTCCTTGTCTTTGTGAGGTCAGATGTGGTAGTGGAGTTGTGTTGATGGTCTAAAATGTGTTAGTTTGTGATTTGAGTATTGTGTTTTTGAAGTATCATGTAGGACGTACAGGCATGTGACCTGGATTTGTGTATCCTTGGATATTTCTGTTGTTGTGTAAGACTGCGTAGCAGCATCCCCTTTCCGTGATATATTAGAAAGGATAAGCCTTTCTAAGTGTTGAAGTAAGACTATTGACCTAGTCTCAATAGCATTCCTTCTTGTTGTAGTGTTTGTGATGTAGTGTTGATGATTTGGTGGAAGCGGAGGTACAATTACTGGCATTGTCCATTGTGACGTTTTGATTTGCTGAGGTGAAAGTACCTGCCGCCGTTTATTGTGAAAATTTTGTTTATGTCGATTGTGAGACCATGTAAGAGAAACATCTGAAGTTTTTCTAGTACTACCGTTGAATGACCCACTAAGAACCTAATGACCTAACCTAACCTAACCTAACCTAACCTAAGAAGCCGGAAAGATACCCCCCAGAAACAATAAAAGAAATGAACAAAAAGGTTTCAAAAGCTATAAGATGCGACGTTAGGAGACACAATACTGAACAAATAAAACAAACTATAGAAGATAACAAGAGTATGAAAGTGTTATGAAGAAAAACCGGAACTGGCAAGAGCGAAATAATCAATCTTAAAAACAAGCATGGAATTCTAATATCTAATAGAGAGGAAATGCTGAAAATCGTCCTAGAATTCTACTATGAACTATACAAAAGTCGAGATCAGGAGAACATTGACACAAAGTTGTTGACGACAGCGGGTGGTATACTAAACCAAGGTTTAGAAGACATGCCCGGCATTACTATCACAGAAATAAAATCAGCGATTAAATCGGCGAACAATAATAAAGCTCCGGGCGAGGGTAATGTGGTCATAGACGCGATAAAAATAGGAGGGCAGATGCTACTCGAAAAAATTAAGACCCTCATTAACCTTTCTTTATACGAAGGAACCATACCTACCAAATGGAACAATGCAATTATGGTATTACTACACAAGAAAGGAGATAAAAGCGACCTAGAAAATTACCGACCCACCTGCCTCCTGAACCACCTTTATAAACTGTTTACTAGAATAATAACTACAAGATTGGAAAAGAAACTAGACTTCTACCATCCAAAAAAGCAAGCTGGTTTTCGCACGGGGTTTGGCATCAACGATTAAAAATCGTTTGAAAAAAAATATTGAAAAAAAAAATAGAATACAACAGACCACTGACACAATCCTTAAAGCCTTAAAAGAATGACGCATAGATTACCGATATTCTAACTTAATATATAACATATACAAAAATGCAACAGTGACCGTAAAAATGCATGAGAATACCAACTCCATCCCAATTCACAGAGGCGGTAGACAAGGTGACACTATGTCACCCAAATTGTTCGTCAGAGTTTTGGAACATGCATTTAAAATGCTAAACTGGAAAAATAAAGGCATTATCATAGACGCTCAAAACCTGACACACCTCAGGTTTGCAGAGGACATAGTTTTAGTGGCGGATAACTTGGAAGAAATAAAAATAATGTTGAGTGAGCTAACATCAGCATGTAGCAACATCGGTTTAAAAATAAATTTTTCAAAAACAAAATACGTGAAAAACTTGGTGCCAAACGATTGCATAAGAATAGAAGGTAATCATCGAACTGGTCGACACCTACTTGGGTCATGAAATAAGAATCTCAAGAGACAACCAAACATGCAAGCTAAATAGAAGAATTACCTTGGGATGGGCTGCGTTCGGCAAACTCAGAGATGTATTTAAGAGTAATATTCCAATATGCTTGAAAAGGAGAGTCTTTGACCAATGTGTCCTGCCGGTCACGACTTATGGTGCAGAGACTTTAACCCTGACTAATGCAACTGCTCAAAAACTTAGGGTGACACAAAGAAAAATGGAAAGATCAATGCAATTCAAGTAGCTGAAGTCGTGAGTTGATTTACCTACCCAAAACTCTAGGATTTGTTCCTTATTTGGGTATCGTTTATTTATTCTTTCGTGCGTAGAATTCTGCTTCCTATAGAACGACTTGTCTGTATGTTCGAAAAGTGTATTGTCGCGTTTTCGATTGTTACTGGATTTGTACATTCTTAATCGTCCTGAATAAACAGAGAGCTTTAATTTAGAGAGATAGATATTGGAAAAGCGGTCTTCTATCTCTTTCTAATCCTGTAACATCTGAAGGACTGGCTCTTTCGCTCTATCTATAATATCACTATGCCTGAAACATTGTATCAACATCTGTTGGTTTCCTGGGATTGTACCTCTAGGAGTATATTCTTAAGAGTATTCATGACGAATGGATAAAGGTCTGTGGTCACAACGTATATTAATTATTTATTGCTTTATATAGCAACGAGTTTGTCTTTAATCGCAGGAACACAACAATTCAAAAAAATACAAATTTCAAGTTTATACAAGTCGTAAAGAGCCTGCAAAAATCGGTGGAAATAATTCATTCAGAGAATTTAAATTTAATTTCTGATTATGTAGTAAGGTAGGTTTCAGTATGCTGATCAAAAATCCCAATGGGTTCTAAGCCTAAAAGTACCACTTTTGGGTGCTAGATGTCACCAAATTATCAACATCCCTAAATTACATTGAATATAAATTCCATAACAAAAACATATTTAAGTGTGATTTTAAATATAAATAAATATTAAATAAAAATAAATTATTATTTTCATTTATTTTGATTACTACCGTGATTTTTAGCTTTTCATGGGTTATCGGTTATGTAGGTCTCTACGAATAAAGAACTCTACCTCTATTCTTTATTCGTAGGTAACATCAAAGAATACAGATACACATGTGATACAGATGTGTATCTGTATTCTTTGGTAGCATTGAGTTAGTATAATATCCTGAGTTAGTGTAATATACTGAAAATTTCATTTCAGTATTATACTAACTCAATGGTATGAATATTGACATTGACGATACGAACTTAAAATCTCTATCTAGTTGCGACTAGCAGAACTAAATCGAGTCGGAAAGTTAGACAATGTTAGTTTTAATATATAATATTCAATCTATATTATTATAGTAAATATAAATAGATATAATATTTAATTAAATAATACCATTTTACTGATACATTATAATGATTTTAATAATACTGATGTATTACCAAAAAAAAAAAACCGGAAAAGCAAGCTGCGCGCGTTTAACAATATGAGTACCACCTACCTTGGCGAAGTGGTACTTGTTATTCTCAATGATATACATGCTACATTTTCGTTATGTAGACCAGGGTCGATAATTTTTGAAATAAAAAAAATAGTAATAGGATGGAACCCATTGGAAAAAGAAGAAAATATAACAAAAATAAAAGGAAAAATGAATTACGGGCGATCTGAGGTCGGTAAGGGGTTGGGGTGAGTTTTTAAAGGTAAAAAACGGTTTATCGCATTTCCGGAAAAACTACAAGTCCTATGAAAAAAGAGTTAAATAGCAAAGTTGTAGGTGATAAAAAGATCTACAACTTTTGTATTTACACTGTTTTTACATAACCTCAAAATTTATGCATGAAACTCAAATAACTGACTTTTTGGTTTTTCTTAATATTTATCTTCTACAATAATATATTTTTTTCACAAAAGTTGGTGAAAACTTACCTCTTCATGTCCCAAATACACTGTATTTTTTTATTCAAAAATTAATTTTTCCGTTTATTTTAATTTAATGGCGAAAAAGCACCCTAATTTACAATCGAAAATTCTCACGTCAAAATATCTGCTTTTTTTTTTAAACTCGGTGTGCTTTTTATACGCTGAAATCTTTACTTTCTGATGGTGTAAAAAAATATACATTACTATGGCAAATTTTCTCAAAAAATTAAAAAAACCGAAAAAACTCAAATTCGAATTTTATTTAATATTATGTAAAATTTTGAGCTGTTCATTAAAATTTACACTTTAATTACCGAAAAAACTTAGGATCTCATGTTACATTGATAAACTAAAAAAATTCAAATTCATGAAACATAGAGATTGCCAAAAACATGAGTAGTTGATTTTGTATATATTAAGGATAGCATTTAACGGAGATTTTATCGAAAAATGTGGGGCTGCAAATTTTTTCAATAAAAAAATTAATTTATTAAATTCACATTAAATTTATGTCATAGAAACTAGAATCTTCTTCTTCTTCTTGTAGTAGCACTAGGTCTTGTCAATTCTGCAATCTGCCTTCTTGTTACATTCATGTGCAGCTGTCATGCCAACGTTTTGGGGACCTATCAACTGGACGTCTTGTTTGTGGTTTCTGTGTTTTGGCCCGCTTTGCAATTCAGTCTAGATCCATTCTACACATGGTCTCTCCAACAGCGGCGTTTTCCTCTTACCCATCTGACAACGTCCTGTACTTCCAATTCCTTTAGAGTGTTCTTGTTTCGTATCCTATTATGTAATGTGGTCCCTTTTATTGTTCATAGGATTTTCGTCTCTGTTGCTCTCATTTTTCTTTTTGTTTCTGATGTCTTGGCTCTTGTCTCAACAGCATGTCATTGTGAATCGGACGCAGGTCTTATAAATTCGCGTCTTACTTTCTGTGGTCATCTATTTGTTTTCCCATATTATGTCACGTAAGCACCCTGAAATTCTTGCGGTTTTTTGATCTGAAATAATCAACAGGTAGTACGACCCATCCTAGTATCTTTCCCACTTCTCCATGAAATACCTTCTTATGGGAAAAGTTTTCTGTAGGCCATTCAGGTATAAAAGTTATCAAAATAGCAATAAATAGGTATCTACGAATATAATTTAAAAAAATTCTACAACTTTCTAAACAGATTGTAAGTGTCTCATAAAGTATTAAACTTTATTAACTTCTTTGCTTGTTAGTTATAGTAATATATTTCGTTTGCAATTTTTTAGTTTATCAATGTAACTTGAAATCTTAAATTTTTCGAATAATTAAAGTGTCTATTTTAATAAAAAGCTCAAAATTTTACATAATAAAAAAATTTCAAATTTAAGTTTTTTCGGTTTTTAAATATTTCGAGAAAATTTGCCATAGTAATGTATATTATTTTTTACACCGTCAGAAAGTAGAGAATTCAGCAAACAAAAAGCACAAGTTTTTTAAAAAAGCAGATATTTTGACGTGAGAATTTTCGATTGAAAATAGGATGCTTTTTCGCAATTAAATTAAAATAAAGGGAAAAATTAAATGTCTTTAATAAAAAAAATTGCAGCGTGTCAAAAAAAGATAAGTTTTCACCAAATTTCGTAAAAAAATTTTGTTTGTAGAAGATAAAAATGAAAACCCAAAAAATCAGGCGTTTGAATTATTTGAATAATTTTAAGATTATTTGAAAAAAGTGTAAATACAAAAGTTGTACATCTTTTTATTACCTATCACTTTGCTATTTAGCTTTTTTCATAGGTCTTGTAGTTTTCACGGAAATTGCGATAAACCATTTTTTACCCTTAAAAACTCACCCCCAACCCCTTCTTGACCTCAGATCGCCCGTAATTTATTTTTCCTTTAATGTTTATTATATTTTCCGCCTTTTTCAATGGATTTCATCCTGTTACTTTTTTTTTACTTTTGACCATTTTCAAAGGCTTCGGCACTGGTCTAATGGTATATTAAACGTATGTACTTCAATGCACTTCAGCGCCATGATTTCAAAAATTTTAATGGGTTCTAGCACGCATTATACCCATAAATTATACTTTCTACAATAATAATCATTACTCACTCACTCATTATGCATACGTGTCCTTAGTTTTAACAAATTGTATGAAAAAAACGAGATCCTTTTGGCAGAATGTTTATTTAAACTATCCGCTCAGACCAAAGTGTATTCAAATGTAGAAAAATACGTTTTATTTACTTATCAACTGTAATTTTGATTTAATTCAATAACTGGCAACACTGTTTTATTATGTCCAGTTACAAACATATTTTGTCCAGGTTATCACCTAACAATATATTACAAATGTCCAGCTAAATCCGCTATTCTAATTTAATACGTATATCGAAAAATGTCCAGTTAGTTCCGTATTGTAATACAAATACGTATATAATATATGTCCAGGATCTTCCGCATCTATATATATATATATATTTATTTATATATATATATATATATATATATATATATATATATTTATTTATATATATATATATATATATATATATATATATATGTATATATATATATATATATATATACATATATATATATATATATATATATATATGTATATATATATACATATATATATATATATGTATATATATATATATATACATATATATATATATATATATATATATATATATATATATATATATATATATATATATATATATATATATATATATATATATAGGCTAACCTGCCATTTTGATACATCACCTACTATTACTTATTTGATATTATTACTTTTTGTCACTCACGAATTTTATATTTGCTTTATAGGTTTTGGTACAGGCATAATGAATGCTAAAGGAGGAATGCAGCCCGTATCTCCTCCTCCACCTCGCAGATCGAATTCTCCAGACCAACTTAATCCTGCAGAACCCATTACAGATGCACCAAGTGCCATCATGGGAAGAATAGGTTGGGCTTTAAGAACACTCTTGCTATGTAAGTTCTGCATTTTGATTTAAGTCAATAATAGATTGTAGAAGTTATTAGATTATAATTATTAGATTTATAAAAAGTATAAAGAGAATTTTAATAAATGAAATTTATTTACTATGTGGATGAACATAGCTTAACATTTCTTATTAAAACAATACACTAAAGAATTAAATGACACTCGTTGTTCTCTTTTCAGATAACCCAATTTTAATTTAGTTTTAACATTATAAATAAATAAAGCTTTCTCCTGTATATTGTTTCTAAGAATATGAATGTGTAAATCTAAATATAAATATAAAAATCTTATATAGAAGTTCAGACTTCTGGTGTGAACTGATATATTTTATTAATAAAAATTATTTAAAATTGATCAACGTGAACTTACAAATTTCTTAAATTATATCAATCTAAATATTAAGATCCGGTTTATTATGGTAACAAAGAACAATGAACATATTGCAGTTTTAAATAATTTAGTAGAAAGAGAACTGAAAGCACATAAACAGTTATTTAAAAACAATAAGAATTATTACTAAATCAAGAGCAACTTGCAGTTATTAATTATCCAAGCTATACTGCCTATTAAAAAGTTATCAGACACCTAAAATCTAAGAAGGGAACGTAAAATCTTGCGTAGTGCAAACTACAAAACCTAGAGATTCCCCTCCCGTGACGTCCATAACATTTCCAACGTCCACCTATCATTGACAGAATAAACTCTCCTAACAGAAACTTTACCCTTAAAGTCATAAACGACCCACATTTTAACACACAAGATGCCCTAAAAAGTTTCTGTAATTCTTACGGCCACGTTTGATCCTGTACCAAAAATCAACAAACTCCATCTTCCGGTCATTTTAATGCACACCTGCATTGACGACCTCCCAGGTGAGTACGCTGGCATCATCGATGCTATAGCGCTAGCATTCCGCACACACTTTTGATCATATCCTTATCCTTACGCCGGTCAGAGCGAGATTGGTTTTTTGCGGTTTCCCAATCTCATTGCATAACGATACCTGATCGTTCCCTCGAGAAAATAGCCACACCTATTTTCTCAACTGACTCGGCCTTGATAGAGACTGTCTATAGAACTCAGAGGAGGCCTGGCTGTTAAAACAAACGATCAATAAGAGAATTTTAGTGCAGTACACTAGTTGGCGAGTTGATCTTAGACGTAAAAACCTCTGCAGGAACAATGGTTACTAGAGAACACAAATTTTGTAACCTTAGAGTTAGCACACAATACATACACTCAAAAACACAAATCTTAAACACACACAAGTATTTTTACAGTAGAACTATTTGCCATAATTAAGGCCCCAACCTTTATTCTAGAAAAAAACTTCCCAAAATCTCTTATAATATCTGATTCACTTGGTTGTCTGACATGAATTTATCAGATTTATCCCTCACATCCAACACTGCAGCATATTAAGTTAATTTTATACCGTATATACCAAAACAATTTTACAGGAGAGTTCCTCTGGATACCGTCACACGTTGGAATAGATAGTAACGAACAGGCAAATAGTCTAGTTAGGTCCGCAGTAACCAGTACAGCCGCATCAGTATAAAATCTCACGGTGCATTTAGATTAAACCCTTACTTAAAAGCAAAATTGCACGATGTTAGGCAAAACCAATGGAATAGAAGCACCACTAAATTGATAGAAATAAAAAAGTCTTACCTTGAATTGAACTTCTGGCCTTCAAGGCGACATTAAGTCCTAAGACACGTCTCAGATGAGTACACATTTCTACAACACATGAATACTTGTTGAAGAGAGAAGAGGCACCTCAAAGCCAAACAGCTACAACACAATGACCTTCGAATTATAACAAATCTATATTATAAAGAGCAGGCACACGTACGTATTAATGAACACACATCAGAAGAGTTCGAAGTTAAAATAGGAGTGCGACAGGGCTGTGTATTGTCACCACTACTATTCAATGCATACTCTAAAGAAATTATGAAAAGAGCTCTTAAGGGAAAACAGCAGGAACCAAGGTCAATGGAACACCAATTAACAAGATTAGATATTCGGACGATACTATCATAATAGCAGACAACCTTCAAGACCTCCAAAAGCTAATGAACAAGATAGTTGAGTATGGAGAAGAATATGGATTATTAATAAACACCAAGCAAACCAAATTTATGAGGATATCAAAAACCCAAAATAATCGTGAAAGCCTGACAATTAACGGTAGTGCTTTAGAACAAGTTGAAAACTACCACTATATTGGCACAATAATTAATCACACAAACGATTACTCCAAAGAAATCAAAGTTCGAATAGAGAAAGCACGTACAACCTTCAATAAAATGAGAACGGTACTTTGTGCAAGAGAACTAAAATTAGACTTGAGAGTTAGGTTGGCAAGGTGTTATATTTTCTCGACTCTGCTTTATGAGATGGAAGCATGGACACTTAACGCGTCGACTGCTAAAAAGTTGGAAGCATTTGAAATGTGGGTATATAAAAGAATCCTGAAGATATCATGGTCCGAGCATGTAACAAACAACGAAGTCGAGAAGAATCAACAAAAGAATGAAAGTATTGGAAACCATCAAGACACGAAAGCTGCAATACCTGGGGCATGTTTTGCGTAATGATAGATACAACCTACTTCAACTAATTATACAAGGGAAAATCCAGGCAAGAGAAGTGTAGGAAGAAGAAGGTATGGATGGAAGGTAAGAATGGTACGGATGCACATCAATTGAACTATTCAGAGCAGCAGCATCTAAGATCAGAATAGCCATGATGATTGCCAACCTCCGTCGCGGAGATGGCATGTGAAGAAGAAGATACTCAGTTGAAAGACTATATCACCATATTCCAAAAACATTAAAAGAACTTCTAGGAGAATCTTAATAAGTAGCTAACTTGATAGGATCATGTATGTCTTTATTACTTTTTGTATTTTTTTAAATGCTAATAGCCTTAAGTGGTTAAAGCAACTGTTTTATAATTATTTGTTGGTAATTGTTCTTATTAATATCTATTATTATTGTTCTGAAGCTATTTTCTTGTGGCATTGTAAATTAATTACTATTTATAACTGGGAATAAGCCACATTAAAGATAAAAATACATTTATTGACGTTTCAATTTCCAATTCGGAAATCGTTCTCAAAATACAAATGTATTTTGAGAACGATTTCCGAATTGGAAATTGAAACGTCAATAAATGTATTTTTATCTTTAATGTGGCTTATTCCCAGTTATAAATAGTAATTAATATCTATTAGTTTAAGTATATTAAAACAAAATTTTCTATTAATTCTAATGTATTTTTAGCCCAAAATACTTGTCTTAAGGATAGAAAAGTGTCAGGCAGACTGGTGCGGCGTTGTGCACCAGGTACCGAATTAGTTGACTGGCTTTTAAGCGTTTCGTCTAGTATTCACACAAGAGCTCAAGCTGCCGCTATGTGGCAAGCGCTTTTAGAAGAAGGTGTATTATCGCATGGTAAGTAGTCAAAATTTCAAAAGTTTTTAACTTTAATATTTTTAATTTACTGTTTTATTATTTGTATTCAATTTTTACCAAATTTTAATTATAAATTGATATTACAAACTACTCATATAATGAGATTTTTCGTAAAAACTTATTGAGACAAGATCAAATTTCAAGTGGTTATTCAAAAAATTAAACGAAAATTTACAGTTGTACATGGATTTATTTATTCATATAGGTTTTAACATTAAAAATGCAATAGAAATAATATTTACTGTCCCAAAATAGTTTTATAAATATGTTATAAAACCATCCTGATGTTTTACTACAGACAAAGCGGAGGCTTTAGCAGAAGGTATTATATCTGTTAGTCCTGGTAACTCAAGTACTTAACGTACGTAAAGGTAAAAACAAAGAATCGGGGAGATATTTATGTATACGAACTCAAATACTAAATGCAACTAGATATGGAACGTAACTGACGGATCCTTGTCTTCTATTTTTGAGTGGCTGCAAAAACACACTATAAATAACACATGTTATTATGGCAAATGCAAAAAATTTTATTCAACTAAATATACTAAGTGACATTGACACAAAAATTCGAACGTCCATTACAAATTATTCTATTTTAATAAAATTTTGTATAGAGCATATTGTCAATAAGACGAGCAAATTTATCAACTGAGTGAGTTTGATAGAGGACCAATAGTTAGCCTAAGGGAAGCCGGACTGGACTCTTTTTACGGGAAATTGCGAAGAGTTCACACTGGGTTAAATGTTATCGAACATGGCCTCAAGAAGATCAATAAGCACATAAGAGACCGTTTCTCCACTACCAGGTCGATTGTACATTACCGGTTTGCAGAAAATGGAAGACCAATATTGGCATCCAAACAATTTGTCATAAAATTCGTAGTTTTGGTTTTTTCATTTTGGCAACACTGGTCTTACCCCTGAATATTAACGTAATCATTTTGAATGGTGTATAATTAAAATGGTATATTACTCTTATTGCTAATATAAGCATACAAGAACTGAGAATCATACATACCTGTAAACAACATTTGGACGTGCATGACCTAGGAGGGTTGGTGCCTGTGCTAGTCAGAAACAAAACCTCCCAACCCCACTGTTACCCAGATACAGATTGCGTTGTAAAAATTTGTATGGTATATTTTTTTTGACAATAATTGTCAAAATGTTTAAAATCTCTGTAAATTGACTACAATAGGACATTAACCTGATCTCGTATTTGCACTATGTACAGTACAGCAGTGTGTGATGGGTTAAATAAATATTGGCAACTGGTCCTGACGTCTTCTTTGAAGATTCTGTCTGTGACCAAGAAGATAAAATATGAAAGGAAGTAACAGATTTAGGAGAAGCGAGTATTAGCTGCACGTGAATGAGTAGAAAACTCTAGCTGTCCTTTGGTAATATTTAAGATTGTGGACTTTATGGAGAATAACCCTTATTTGTAAGTGTCTCATAAAAATTATTAAGAATAACTGTTAATCCCTTATACTCCATTCTGTTTTAGTTTCTATTAAATCTATAATTTTGACTACTTCTTTTTTAATTGTTCTGTGTTTTCTGATTATTGTGAAAGTCCTATTAAAATGAATGCACCTCTTTTGGGTTTTAATTATGCCTATGAACTATTTTTGCTTTACAACTTTATTATTTTCGTAACTTGTTTGTCCATTTGGTTTTTTTTACTTAGTTTCATAGGTATTTCCAACCTTTCTTTTAATATTAAATCGTTTTTAATGAAATAAGCATATTAATCTTTATTAACGGCCTAATAATTAAATAAAAGCTAGGTTAAATTGGTACATTCTAATACGCAGTAAATTGTGCTGCTAGAAAAAAGGTTTAAGACGCTAATACACTTTGTGCTTCAAAGGCACCGTTGCTCACTCGTTGGAAATAATGGACAAAGTGGTTGTGTGGTAGAAAATTCATAAAATAAATATATTAAAAAGGAAAAAAAACAAGAAGAGAACAATTGTTCACAAAAAATGGACCCTACTTTTTTCTTTTAATATCTTCATTGCGAAATAATCAGAAATGGGATTATCATAATACACAAACAATGACTGAATGGATACAAAGAAACGAAAATATATTCAATGTATAAACAGATCTAAATAAACCTCTACAGTTTACATTTACAGAACAAAAATAATAGTAAAATAAAAAAAAAACTATTAACTCACTATACCTACGTATATTTAATATATATGTAAATACTCTATGACTTGGTAATGCAGTAGTGGCTGGTTAAATACTGTGTTATTATTTTCCGTCTTTGATATTCCAGATTTTTTGAGAATTGCAAGTAGAAATAATATAGTGTAAAGTAAGTCAAAGTGTAAAATTAAAATAAAAATATTATGTGTCCCTAATGTTTCATATATGTCCCTAATTACGAGAAAACTACTTTTTTTTCGAGAAGATTCCAGTTAGCAGTTCCAGCTTTCAGTATAATAGACACACAAAATCTAAAATTTACGACCTGATCACGTAAGGCGGTCAACCAGCGTTTGAAGTTTAGTTTTTATATATCAGCAAAGTGTTTCTTTAGTAAAACGATACACTTTAATTTATTATTAATAAGATATTTGTTATTTAGTTATTAATAATGAGTTTTTGTAGTTTGTAGTCAAGTGAGAAAATTAGTCAAACTACTTTACTTGATTCCTGAAACCACAGAAAAACGTAAACAATACGTTAACGGCTATAATACGAATTGACCATAAAACATGAGAAATCACATGAGTGACTAACAACTCAAAACAAATAAACCAAGGTTAATTGATAATTAATGAAGTGTGGGCATCGACCTAAAATACGGTGTAATCCTGCAGGGATTGAAAAGCGACGTTGCCAAAGTGGCAAGAATTTTTTAATAATATACAGAATAAATACAATAAAGGTATTACAGTGAAACGGTTATAGTACTTGCAAGCACATTTGACCATGTAGCTGCGCGAAGGCGGTGTCAAAATTCACGTAAAGGCAGAAAGATTCTGTTGTAAGTGGAATTATACTAACCAAACCAAAACGTTCTACCTTCGACTGCAACCTCGAAATTGTCGAAATAATTACAGTTTTGGACTGAGTAATAAATAAAAAATTGCACGGTGCATAACCAAAATGGTTTTTATGTGCATTTCGTTTATATTTTCAATGATTTTTGTTTAATTTTTTTTAAAAACTGGCTTTAATTTGGTATTTTAAACTCAACTTTCGGTATTAAACGTGGAAAAAACCTATTATTTATTGCAAAATTATGTTTTATAAGTTTATATTTTCAATTTCTTATTTTAAGTTGAGACATATAACTAATATTATGAGATGAATAACTAATACACATTTAATTTAATAATTTATTTTTAAAATTTCTAAACAGTTGTACCTACTTACAAATTAACTAATTTTTTACTTATTTATAAGTGTATTTAGGACGGTAAATTAAACGATATTCAAAAAAAGGTACAGCGAATAATTTGATTTAGTGATAATTTGTTTACTGATTTGTTAAATGCTAATGATTGATTTATAATTTGTTTGGAATTCTCCATACGTCATATCTACCAGAAATCAGAGATTACTGGGAATTGCAATGAAGTTAGATAAGAACAATTAGAAACAATAGAGCAATAATTAGGTTCTACCTACCTATACGTGGATTTCCTTTTAGTAATTAGTTGGATTTAGTTATATACCTAAATTCCTTAAAATGTTGCTGCTGTGGCGATACGTTTCATCAGTGTAGATAACTTCATAACCCTCAGCTCTTTTTTTTTAATATTCGGTTCGTTTGGCTCAAATATCAGTTTTTTCCATGAGTATTTTTCGGTTGTCATTTGTTTGTTGCCATTTAAAACCTAATTTTTTCAACACTTTTCTGAATGACGATAGTTTGCCTTGGAAATTAATCTTATTCTTAACAGCGTTGTAAACAGCTGACATTGTAGGCCTGCTGCCATGAATCATTGCAAAAGTATGCACTGTGTTTCTTATAATTTCTCTCTCATAACCATCGACGTTGGTTTTCGGTTTTGGCTGATTAAACTTTTTTCTGGGAGATTTAAAGACATTTCCCAAGCTCCCGAAGGAGATGAAAAGTCGAAAACTCTCTCTCCTTCTTTAATGATTCTTTGGACGCTACTTTTATAAATTTCAGTGGCTTCCGCAACCATATTTAAAACCAAAGATTTTGTGTTGTTTTTTTCTTGCTCCTTTTTAAAAACTATACACATTGTAAACAATATGTCGGCCTTGACTGTGAATAACACGCTGTTATTATTTGCGATGGCACTGTGAAGAAAATGAAAATATAAAAACATTTTAAAAAAACAAAGATTTCAAAAAAATATAAACTCAAATCAACATAAATCATATGAAGTAGTTAAAAAAAAAAAGATTTTCCAATATCGAATATTAACCGATTAATTAAAACAGACTGCAAGTTATTTTTGTTTTGCACCAGTCTCAAAACAAAAAAGAAATGAAAAAATATTATTAAAATTTCCTTAATGCGCCCCTATGTATTTTAATTTATGATAAAGTACCTACCTTTTGACCGCTTTTAATAAATTTGAATACGCAACAGGCAAACGGGGGAAAACACACAAACTTATTGAAGTTAACACCTTAAGTCAGAAACACAACTAAAAATTTTCAAGTCGATATTTTCACCTTGCATAGTACAGTGCGTTTCGCATGGAAGTGGAAAATAAACCAAATTTCGTCTACTGCGTCGTGGTCAAGAGTGCTTGCATGGACTATAACATCGTTTATAACATCGTTTTCTCTGAAATGTTTAGGTATAAAACGAATATAAAAACGCATACAAACTGGTAGAGAAAACCTGCCCGATGTAATTACACATATCATCATACCCATTAATTAATAATTTAGTTGTAAAGGAAACTATGAAAAATGAATATTTATCTGTATATAGTAAGTTTTTGGTTTAGACGCCATCTTTTTAATAGCGTTTTTTTTAAATAAATGTTTTCTTTCAATGTTGGTAAATTGAGATCATTGTATGTAATACAAACGTTTTTGTTTTTATTTATCATTAGGTTTAGTCTACACTAGACTAAGGTTGTTGATTAATAACCAAATGTTGCTATGTTGTATTTATTACATACTCTTTTGTTATATTATCTAAGTTTTTTAGACAACCGTTTGTATACATAATATTTTTATATTCCTCAAACGGATATAAAGATTTATCTTATATAAATTAACGGAAACAGGCACATTAAACCAAAAAAAGGAGATTATAAATAATGCTGATAAATATCGTTAAATGCTTCGCACCAAGCGCAACAAGAACATAAATTGTCGTTTTAATTAACACGTCGAGTTTTGAAAACCTTTGTCTCCAAGATAAATTTAGCGTTTAGGCAGTGCCTCATTGATTAAAGATTCAGCAGTTTTTTGCTAACAATAAATTTTAATTTTTATTACTTGTCTTTAACAAGCTTTAATATCTATAAGCAATGGTTATATAAAAATTAAGTTAGGTACAATAAATTGTTTTTAGAATTTTTTAGTATACAGTGTGTAAAAGCCAAATGGAATAAATTCATTATTTAGGTTACTGTACATATTTATAAAAAATCCCAAAACACGTCAAATTTAAATTCTAACTTAACATTCTTTAACGTAAAAATGCAACCCCTACCTTCAACCCCCTTAGAATGACAGGTACAACCCTCAATTTTTAAAATAGGAAGTATAGGCTTGTGATATATCGTTTGAAAGGTTTTATCATTCTCCATTTAAAAATGTTGTCGCTTTCAAGTTTATTAAGATTAATTAAGATAAGATAAATTAAAATCATGTGGTTACCGAAATTAGCTACAATACAATCAAAAACTAAAATGTAATGCAAAACGTAATAAAATGTAGAACACGAAAAAGATCTATGAACGTTAATGAAGTAGATGTTCAAAATGTTCACCGCGAACGTCTTGGCAACATCCTAATCTCAAATAAAACTGTCTTCTAACTAACTTATTCGTTCTTTTAAGTGATTTAAATCAGAAGGTTTAGTTTTGTACACATGGCTCTTTACCTATTCACATAAAAAGAAATCTAATAATGTAAGATCAGGTGATCGCGCTGGCCATTCAATCGATCCTCGCCTCCCTATCCACCGATTGGAAAATATTGTATCGAGGTACTGCCGGACATTAAGTTTGTAGTGTGGTGGTGCTCCATCCTGCTGAAACCATATCGTATTCGCTGGAACTTGAGGGTTTCCTGGATTAGGATATAAATTTGCCAACGTTGGAATGACATCATTTTAAAGTAGTGCCAAATAATTTTTGCCATTCAAGTTGCCCTTAATGAAAAAGGGACCAACGATATTGTTTCCTACAATCCCTGCCCAAACATTAACCTTTTGAGGATATTGAGTGTGTTCTTCTCTCATCCAGTGAGGATTTTCCGTGGCCCAGTAGCAGCAATTTTGCCGATTAGCATGACCCTTAAGTGAAAAAGTACACTAATCAGAAAACATAACGTCTTCTAATTGCATAATATTGTTATCTAACATGTACATCATTTGCTCACAAAAAAGTTCTCCTATCAAAATCGTCTTCCATGAGCTCCTGAGTAGGTATCATCTTATAGGGATGCAATTTATTTTTTTTTGTTTTTAATATGTTTACTATCGATATATGGCTAGCATTGAATGTAGTGGATGCCTGTCTACTCGATGTATGTGGATTTTCCGGAAACTCAAGCAACACATCTAATTTGAGTTCATCACTCAGTGCATTGGCAGCTGATTTTTTTATCTGCCTTACATGACCAAACTTGCGAAACTGCTTCTCTATTTTACTTATTGCTCCTTGGGATATAGGCGGTAAATTAGGAAATTTCTCATGAAATAGGCGAGTTACTTCCTGTTGTGTTTGGGTGTTATCTTCGTAACCAATAATTTGTAAAACTGTTATTTTATGCATTTCCGTTAATCTAACCATTTTTCAGAATTGAATTGAACAAACTTTTTACTTAAATTAAAATACTGACAACTTAAATAAAATAATTTACTAATGCGTGTTAAAATAACGTTGCCACGGAAATTCTTTAAGGTTTTATAATGGTTATCATCTAAAAACCACATTGCTATGGTTTTTGTTCACTTTCTCATTATCAAGACCTAAACAGAAAATAAATTTGAGTATATTTTAGCGAATTTCGGTAACCACATGATTTTAATTTATTTTATCTTAATTATTCTTAATAAACCTTGAAAGCGACAACATTTTTGAATAGAGAATGAAAAGACCTTTCAAACGATATATCACAAGCCTATACTTCCTATTTTAAAAATTTGGGGCTGTACCTGTCATTCTAAGGGGGTTGAAGGAAAGGGGTTACATTTTCACGTTAAAGAATGCCAAGTTATAATTTAAATTGGACGTGTTTCGGTATTTTTTATAAATAAGTACAGTAACCTAAATAATGAATTTATTCCATTTGGTTTTTACACACTGTATAATCTTCCTTTAGTTGGGCACATACATCCGGTATTCGGTGAATCTCAATTATTAACTACTCGTCGAATAGTCCGTAAATTGATTCGGGCTAAAGTACAGATTGACGATGGGACACAGCGAATAGCGATTATTTTTTACAATAAATCTATGCACTCTAGTACTTAGCTTTTTGCCAAATAGCAAATATTCGTTATTCGGGACTTGTCAAATAGCGCATGTGGCATAAGACAATCTGGAAATGGTATCACTAAACGTAAGTCATTTAGAGTTGTAATCATATATGTCACAGTTGCAGACGAAGCTTCAGAAAGAACTAGTTTCAAAACATTGCCTATAAACAACGAAAACAATGTATCAGGTGGGTGGCAGTTTAAACATTTAATTTTTAGCAGCGTTTGTTTGTTAAATAACCATTTTTTATCTTTTCTGGAATTTTGAATTAAATAAATTATATAAATACTTCTTGGTGTGTCAATTAACTTAATTCAAAAATTATTTTTTTGCCACTTTGTATATATATATATATATATATATATATATATATATATATATATATATATATATATATATATATATATATGAAACCTAGAGCTAAGATTAATACTATTACAAAAATTAATATTAAACTTTAACCCCCTCTGTGGCTCAGTGGTAAGAGCGCCTGCCTTTAAATCTAAAGGTCGTGAGTTCGAATCTCACCTGGGTGGAAATTTTCGTTTATTAAAAAAAATTAATAAATGAAAATAATTTCTATCCTTGTGTGATCGGTACACACCGGAGGGACCGCAGACGTTCAGATACAATTAGCGTCTCTTAGCAAAGACAATGACGTCGACTTTGCTAAGTATCAAGACAATTACTCTACACACTACATTAATAAACTTATCTTGATTGAGACTGGCTGAATGACAATTGTCCAAGCCAAAACACACAAAAAAAAATATTAAACTCACCAGTCATCCGGGTTGAACTGCGTCGATAACGATTTTGCCGAGTTTTCGACATCCTCTCTGATGGCTTCCGAGGTCTCAGTCTCCCGAGCCCCCATATACTACTACACTGGTAACTGATAACTTCACTGACACTACTTACGCGGTTACTACTACGCGGTTCAACCCGGAAGACAGGTGGGTTTAATATTATTTTTGTAATAGTATTAATCTTTGCTCTAAGTTTTATTGTACTAACCGTGGAAATCTTTCCGAACATATAGGGTTTTTGTCGCGGTTTTCAAAGAATTAGTTTGTAAGCACTTTTAAAACTATCTTTATTATAATTATCAGGAAACACACACACACACACACATATATATATATATATATATATATATATATATATATATATATATATCGCTACTTCAATACAAAAGCCACAAACCAAAATTACAGTTTTTACAGGAGAGCTATGCAAAGTTTTGGCCTTTATTTTTTGTTAATTTCTCTGTTATTTTATATCATTTATATGCAAGTTAAGTATTGTTAGAAAGGTAAATTTAAATTGTATTTGATATTGTATTCAGATACAACGTAAGTATTTTCCTGAAAGAGATATAAGCAGATGTGTCTCTTTTGTATAAAAAATATTTGTGATATCATTATAAGTATTGAAAATAAAAGGACACATACCAAAGAAATAAAGATTTTAATCAATGTTTTTGTTATTACTTTATGTAGATTTTAATACAATTATTACAAAAAAAAGATGACAATGTCAGGCTATCAAAAAAAAACAAAAGTTAGTTATAAAGCTAAATAAGTCTCAGAAGGAGATATTAAAGTCTGTCATAAAAATATGATCATACATTTGGTATGGAACATATTGTTTATCCTCAGAAATACAATTTTCAACATAATTTCGGTGTAAAGCAGCAATGGTAAGACTGCCTTCTATATATTCACGTTTAGATCGAGATCTACAGTAATGGCTCTCGATTCTCGGAATGGAGTTAATATGATTCCTGACGTCGTCCTTTAGAAATGGCTTAATCTGGTGATGATTATTTTGTCTTCCTCTAAGGTCTTCATCCTGAATACCTTTGACAGTACAGTTGTTCTTTCTCACAACAGTTCTGATGGTTTTCTCGGAAATAGCTAGGGTATTCATAAAGAATATTTTGCATAATCTCTTACGTTCAGTACCTAAAGGCAAATAGTATGCGTTGTTAAAATTTTTGCGAGTACTGTCAACGCGTATATAACGATTCTTTGGTACAATTTCAGCCATATTGGAGTAAATAAATTGTCTTTGTACTTTTAAATCGGCACTTTTCCAAAACTCATTAAAAATTGTTAGTCTTTCTTGGGCAGTAAATTTTGTAAAACATTGTAACTTACACTTATCAACAAAAACTGGTTCCATTTTTTTTCTTCAATCTTTTTCTTAGATTTTGACAAGGATGTATATGCCTTACCACTATTTCTTAATAACTTGGTAACGTTTCTTTTCCATAGATTTGGATTTGCCTTCCTTTTGCGACCTTTTTTTTTCATTGTTTTCATTTTCAGATGTATCGACACTACTTGATCGTTAAAGGCCTCAGTATTGGTAGGCAACATATCAACATTGGGTGATTAAACATCTAATGATATAGACTGGATGTTGACAGGGAACATTCTACAGTCAATTTATTAGTATGTACAATTTTTTTGATTTTGCTATTAAAACCAGACGATCCAGGTTGTGAAAATAATTGTTGCTCTTCAGTTAAATGCCTTAAATAAACATTATTTTCATCCGAATAAGTGTCACTCTTTAGTGAATCGTCCTTGCTTATAAAGTCGGGATCCTCAACACTGTCGTCTGAAGAGAAATCAGCCCTGGAGCTGCTTGAAAACAAAGACGAACTACTTGAAGACGAAGACGAGCTGCTTGAAGATGAAGACGCAGAGTCGCTGTCATATTTAGTTCCCTGAACTATTACCTTTGGCCTGATGTCTAGGGTATTAGCTTGGTAGTTTGTACCATCGCCACTAAAAAGATTTAAATTGTGCTATACTACGTTCCACGTTTAGAAAATAACATTGCGGAGATAGGGCCATGTATTTCTTATGGACGATAGCAACGCGGCGTTGCCACGACACACACAAGTACAATTTAGGGTTGTGTAATTTGTATTTTTGTTTCCACAAACATGAATTAAATTAATGTTTTTTAACGTAATTGACCAAAAGTGCCCATTCGAAACAAGAGATGAAAAGTAGGGAAAATGATTTTAATTAGATAAATAGTATTTACAAAAGATAATTTTATTTTATCTTATTTTAATTATAGTAACGACAGTTTATTTGTTTTTCGGTGAGAATACGATATGCCATGAATCATAGAAATCAGTAGAAAATATTGACCACTTGGAATGCGTATATCTAATTACTAATTGCAACTTAAAATAATACGATGTGCGTATGTCAGCTATTTTATGTCGTTCTCTGACTACATAATAATAATAAGGCTTTTATTTAGTAGTTATTCTGACTTTACAGTTAAGTGTTAATTGAAAATGAAACTTCAAAAATTAAGCAAAGGGAATATCTTGGACATCCGTGCAAAAGAGAGTGTCTGAGAGTTTTGGCAACACTGATCTCCATAAGCGTAATGTTATTTTCTTAACTTGAAACAAAGTTTAGCTACCAGGTATGGCATTAATGTATGGTTTTGTTGAATCGTAAAGTAGTGGATCAACATTTTGTGGTTGGGTTTCCAAGTTTACTAACATAGGCAGAGTGTCATAAGTGTTGGCTTGCTCCTTGAATCCGATTTCTTGAATTTTCTTGTGAAATGAATGCACTCTTCTACTCATTCTGCAACAAATAAATTGTTGATGTACAATTAACAATATCAGATTTCCCTTTTTATTAGAATTGCACAAGTAAAATAGTTTGGTTTTATATAAATACATAAATATAGACTTCAGATATCAGAGCTGGGAACAAATTAATTACAATTAAAAATTATGTACCTTACTTAAAAGTAAAAGTAATTTATTTCCCTATACAGCTGTGATGTGATCGTTATACATATTTTCTTTTTCGAGATAAGAATGTGATTACTTTTCACTATGGTATTACAAAGCCTAAACAAAATTAAAATAAAAGACAATCAGTCCCATTAATAATAACTTGATATCCACGGGAAGCGACTCAAAAAGGATATTTTGTTTACGTACGATAAATTCAAGTACCTAAATGATTGCTTGTTACTTACATTATGAACTAATTTGCGGAGTAGCAAAATACATATTCATATCATATAATGTCCAAAACAAAATACGATACACGGTATTTTTTACGCTCTCAATTAAAATTGGAAATAAACACGTTGTGTAATATGATATTCAAACTTTGAATGATATTAAAATAAGATGTTAGACTATCACAATGAATACAATATACAAGTAAATGAAAAAAACTGCATTTTAATTTATAATAACATTTTACGCAAAATAACATATTCCCTAATACATCCTTTTTGATTAAGAAATAAAAATATGTATATGCCAATATTTTGTTTTAAATGGCCGTATTTCATTACACATCCCTTTTGTTTAAGAAATAATAATATACTTACGTGAATCTTCTGTGCAAAACGGACGTACTTCGGAATGTGGCACTTTTGTTTATAAAAACGATAACAACGACTAGAGTTTTTTGAAATGTGGCTGTTTAACACAAAAAAAAAACGTGCGATCACTTCGACTGTCAGGACGCAACTAACAAACTGGCGGTTTTGTCCATATTTGTTCTCTCAAATATAAAAATGCAAAAAGGGCGCTAGTGTCATTTCGATATTAAACAACGTAAAATATGTAGGGGTTTCAGTGGTATATCAAAATATGACTGCTTAACGTTAGATTTTTTAAATAAACGCTATTTTCAATTTTTTTGATTTGTGGCCCTTTTGTATTGAAGTAGCGATATATATATATATATATATCTAATTTAGACAATATTTTAGTAGAAATTTAAAACGACCTATCTCTAAACTAAAGTTCTTATTACAATAATTAAATTATACTAAAATTTTGTACCTGTCTGTCACTGAATGCCTAAATGAAATTGTTTTTCAAAACAAAGGTTTTAATCGCCACTCAATGTCTTCGTTATCAGCCTCTGGTTACCCTTCTTTTTATGAAATCGCTTCTCAAAATAGACCACAATGTTTCAATTAGCAGCTTCCACCATTTCAAATTATTTTTCTTCTTATTAACATTTATCGTTGAGTAAAATATTCTCTCTTCTTTATTTGGTTGACTTTTAACTATTATTAATTTATATTACTGTTGGCTTGCTTTATTTTCTATGAAAATTTATTAAAAACTTGACTTTTTCCAAAATGAATTGTAACAGTTTGACTTCTCAATAGTTAATATTCTTTCTAATAATCTTTTATTCTCTTCATTTCTCTAGTATATAATTTTTAATCTCCAATCTCTACTTACGAAGTGACAGCGTATTTATAGATGTTTCAATGTTCGCGAATATTCTCGAAAGAAAAGAGGTTAGATTCTTCTATTTTGTAGATATTTCAATGTTCGCGAAAATTCTCAAACGAAAAGAGGTTAGATTCTTTCTATTGACGTCTTATTTTAAACTTCTAAATAGTTCTTTACTTTTTTATTAAGAATTTTATGGAAATTTAGGCTTTTCAGCTCACAATGTAAATTTATATATAAATTAAACATCTTAAATTAGTAAATAACACTATTTTCATCCATAATTACTATTTAAAATGTCCAATTTCTGTTCAATTTCACCTGGATTTACTGTCCCATACCACTGTTATTCACAAAATGTCCCAATATAACAAATTTACTTATCTTAATCTATTTATAATATCATAACTATCAAAATAACCAAATATATTGCAAAATAAAAACTTTTTAAACAAACTATTATTCTAATTTCTTAAGGATGCCCTCATATAAATACTTTTTATAATATTGTAACGAAATAGCCCATCTCCGATGTGTCACAATTCTTAGAATGATAATTCTAGAAAGCTCGAAGAGTTGGCATTTCAATAGCGCACGTCTTCGATGGGCTTTCGACGACACGAATTAGAGGTGGGTACTTCCGAATTTTATGGAACATTATAATTTGTATATATATATATATATATATATATATATATATATATATATATATATATATATATATATATATAAGTAACGATGATTGAGGTGGGGAGTTGATAAGAGAATACCGAACTGTAAAGTTATAAATAAATATATTTATATAATTTTATATAAATACGGTACAGTTGGTGTCCGGTGTAAGATTTGAAAATAAATGCAACAGTGATTAAAAAAAAAGACTTTTAAACTTTTAAAAAGTATTGTTCGTCGGGAACATCCGCGTATTTCGGTAGTGATCTTTGTACGAAAGAACATTTAAAAAAAAAGTACGTGTGTGCCTGACAAAAGATGCTGCTAGTAGAACTTTCAGTGAAACAGTTGCGTGAGCAACTAGAAGAACGCGATGAAGACTGCAGCGGATCCAAGAAGATACTCCAAGAATGACTGAAGACTGTTCTCAACAAGAATGGAGACGACCCAGAGACATTCCAGTTCCAGTCAGCAGAAGAAGCCGTCTTAACTAAAATAATTGATGGAAAATTTGAGACTGTTTCCAAAAGATTCGATGAAACGTCTCAAATGATCGAAGAAACTTCAAAAACAAATGATAGTAAATTTGAAAACGTCTCTCAAATGATTGAAGAAACTTCTCAAATTATTAAAGAAACAGCTAGACAAAACGACGAGAAATTCGAAAATATGTCTAGAAGATTCGACGAAGTATGTATTCAGAACAGTGAGAAGTTTGAATAAGTTTCTAAAACATTCGATAAAGTAGAAGAACAGATCAAACAGTTAGAGACCATGATAACTAACACAAAAATGCTACCACCAATTAATACGGTAGCTTTAGATCCGGTAGTGAAAGAAGAATCACCGAGAGATGAAACGACACATTATATGAGATTCAAATTGTCACCATTTGATGAAAAGTCCTCTTGGTCTATATACCTTAGACAATTTGAAGCTATTGCGACAGCCAATCATTAGACAGAACAAGAAAAAGCTGTTTACTTGACTGCTGCTTTACGAGGTGATGCTGCAGATATCCTAAGATCGATTCATAAAGGTCAAGAAAAATGTTACCAGACCTTGTTCACTCGACTAGACAAACGTTACGGAGATGCCCATCTACAAAAAGTCTACAAGGCGCAACTAAGAAGTAGAACTCAACGATCAAGTGAAAATTTGAAAGAGTTTGAAGCAGATGTTGCTCGTATAGTGCGGTTGGCTTATCCAGAGGTACCAGACAACATTTTGGAAGAAATTGCTGTAGATACCTTCGTCAACGGGTTAAAAGAAAGTGAATTACAGAAAGCTTTACGACTAGCAAGACCGAAAGTTCTAGATGAAGCGCTCGCTATTGCCTTCGAACTGAAACAGCTAGTCAAACTTCACGGAGCCATCGAGTAAGAACCATTAAAGAAGGCGACTAACCAAACGATGAACGTCTGGAAGAAATGGTACGAAAAATAGTTCATAACAAGATGCCGAAAAGACGCGAGCCCAGATGTTGGAATTGTAGGTCATATTTGCCGTAATTGCAAGAAAGTGATACAACAGTCGGAAAACTAGAACGGGTCGACACTAAGGGGTAACTGCCGACCTCGAGAAACACAGCCCTCATAGTAACTGTGAACATTACGTCCTCCGGTGGAATTCATAGCTTGTACATCGAGGGTTGTATTAATAATAAACGTAGATCGTTTTTGGTAGATACAGGTGCAACAAGAACTATTGCAAGGCCACAAGTAGTACAAGGCGATCTTAAATTATCGCCTGCAACAGTAAAGCTGAGAACAGCAACTGGTGAAATAATTAATACATATGGCGAGGCTAATATGTCAGTATCCTTTGGCCATACCACAGTGAAACATAGAGTATTAATTGCAGAGATCTCCGACGAGTTCATATTTGGGATGGATTTACTAAGGAAAGTTGGGGCTGTATTGAATGTCAAAGATAGTGTTTCTCGAGATCAGTGGTGAAGAGTTGCCGTTTCTTGAAAATAAAGAAGATGTTATTAGCTTAATAACTACTTGTAACGTAACAATATCTGGTAATAGTGAGACAATTTTGATGACCAGACCTGATGGTTACTGCCGAGAGGAAAGTTTAAAGATGGTCGAAGTTGTGAACAATGCCGAGTTCCTAACAGCAAAAGCTTTGGTGAGAATTCGAGATGTCGTTCCTGTAAGAGTTATGAATTTAAAGGGAACTGCTATTAAGTTAAGTAAAAGAACTTTGATCGGAGAGTGTGTTCCCGTGGCTTCGATTTGTTCCATGAGTACTAATGAGAAATCGTCGAAATCTAAGTATCCAAAGAAGCTTGTTGAGACTATGATTAAAACGTGCCAAGATCTTGATGATGAACGAACTAAAAAAGTGAAGTCTATGCTGATAGAATTTTAAGATGTTTTTGCCACTGATAAGAAGGATAATGGCAAAACAAGTATAGTAAAGCATAAAATTAATACCGGAGACGCTCAGCCAATAAGACGACGTCCATTTGCGAAAAGAGATGAAGCCGAAGATATCATCAAAGATATGAACAAACAAGGGGTAATTGAACCATCAAACAGTCCATGGACATCACCAGTAGTGCTAGTAAAGAAAAAAGATGGTTCAACACGTTTTTGTATTGACTATCGATAGCTTAATTCGGTAACTAAAAAGATAGTTATCCTTTTCCCAGAATAGACGACACTTTGGATACACTTTCTGGTTCTCGTTGGTTCTCCACACTCGATCTGAAAAGTGGATATTGGCAAGTAGATATGGAGCCAGCTGATCGTGACAAAACCGCATTCTCGATAGGATCAGGGCTTTGGCAGTTTACAGTTATGCCCTTTGGTTTATGTAATGCTCCGGCCACATTTGAAAGATTCATGGAGGCAGTTTTAAGAGATCTACCATGGAAAACATGCCTGGTTTATTTTGATGATGTAATTGTAGTTGGAAGATCCTTCGATGAACATGCTAATAATCTGACAGAAGTCTTTTAACGATTGCGGGCAGCGAGTTTGAAGTTAAGTCCGAAGAAATGTCACTTGTTTCGACGAGAAGTGAAGTACTTGGGACATATTGTACCAAGTAATGGTGTAAAAGCTGATCCCGAAAAACTTGCAGCAATTAAGGATTGGCCAGTACCAAGAGATAAACACGCAATTAGAAGTTTTCTTGGCCTATGTACATATTACCGACGTTTTGTCAAAGGATTTGCCAACATCTCCAAGCCATTAACAAAGTTGACAGAACAAGTCAAGGAATATATACGGAGCGAAGAGTGTCAAAGAGCTTTCGAACACTTACAAATAACTCTGATCAGCGCGCCGATTTGAAGCTACCCTAGACAGGTAGGAAAATTTGTGTTGGACACCGATGCAAGCAACAGTGCAATAGGAGCTATTCTCTCCCAAATCCAAGATGGGCAGGAGAAAGTCATCGCTTACTTTAGCAAAGTCTTGTCGAAACCAGAAAGAAACTATTGCGTTACCAGGAGAGAATTGCTAGGCGTAGTAAAGGCTTGAGAGCATTTCCATAAATACTTGTATGGCAGAAAGTTTCTTCTTCGCACGGATCACGCTGCTCTAAAATGGCTCCTACAATTCCGTAATCCAGAGGGGCAGATGGCAAGATGGTTAGAACGATTACAAGAATATGATTACGAGATCGAACGCAGGGCTGGAAGAGTTCATTTAAATGCTGATGCACTTTCGAGACGGCCGTGTAGTGAAAATTGTAATCACTGTCTTAAATTAGAAGAAAGACTTTGACCCGTGAGACGAACCACCGTCATTAATAATCAATGGCAGCCACAATAGCTACAAGACGCTCAAGCAGATGATCCATGTATAAAAAAAGTATTGGATTGGATGCGTCGAAGTGAAAGGCCTTCTTGGCAAGACATTAGTGCATGTAGTCCTGAAGTCAAGTGTTACTGGAGCCAATGGAATTACCTAGTGCTAAAAGATGATCTTCCTTATAGAACCTTTGAGAACGATGATGGTACAGAAACTAAGCTTCAGTTGATTGTACCTAAAAGTAAAGTGTCAGAAGTACTGCGTCAGTTACATGACGGTGCATCAGGTGGACACTTTGGTATTACGAAGACTCTGCAAAAGGTTCGAGAACGGTTCTATTGGGTGAACTGTAAAGATTATGTAAGAAGACGGTGCCGGAAATGTGAACTGTGTGCAACCAGTAATGGTCCATTTGGTAAAAAGAGGACACCCATGAAATAGTACAATGTTGGTAGTCCTATGGAAAGAGTAGCAATCGACATTGCAGGTCCACTTCCAGAGACATATGATGGAAATAAATATATCCTGGTAGCCATGGATTATTTTACGAAATGGACTGAGGCCTATGCGATACCAAATCAGGAAGCTACTACCGTTCCAGAGGTACTTGTTAAAGAATTCTTTAGCCGATTTGGTGTTCCCTTGGAGATCCACTCCGACCAAGGGCGAAACTTCGAGTCAACCCTTTTTTTATTCACCGTTTTTTCACACATTTTCACACATTTTTATTTTATTCAAACTGAAGAAGTCCGAACCCTTCAACATGAGATCAAAGATGATCGGCGACCAAGCTTTAAGGAGTTTATGTCAAATTACGCAGAGAGAAAAAGTGCTAGATTCGGCGTGACGACAGAAGTTCAGCAGGATCTTTTTAATGTTACGCATAACGTCTCTCTAGCCCACGGTTTTGCCCAAGATCTTGAGATGACTAAAGGAATCTCATCTGTATTTTATAAGAAATTCGGTCGTTTGGACGAGTTAAAAAACCAGCAGCCTAAAGTTGGAAGAGTACTGGGATTAGTAGATGGTTCTCGATCTTTGCTGTATATGGTGACCAGGAAGTCGTATACAGACAGGGCAAGCTACGAGGATATATGGTGTGCTCTAACTAATTTCAAGAAAAAAGTCTGCAATTACGACATTACGAATTTGGCCTTGCCCAAGATAGGCCATGCACTAGATAATCTGGATTGGAAGATTGTCAAAAGCATGCTTGAAGTGATCTTCCGAGAAACCGGTGTAAGAATTACTGTGTGTTGCATTAATCCGAAGAGATCGTGTCCTTTAAAGACAGTAGGCTGTTCTTTCTTTCTGAGGGGTTCATGCAGAGCTGGAGAGTCCTGTAGATTCCGACATCCTAGGCCTATAGATAGAGTTGCTGATCAGGGCGCTCAGATCTAAGAGGGGAGCAGTGTAACAAAATAGCCCATCTCCGATGTGTCACAATTTTAAGAACGATAATTCTAGAAAGCTCGAAGAATTTTTCATTTCAATAGCTCACGTCTTCGATGGGCTTTCGACGACACGAATTAGAGGTGGGCACTCCCGAATTTTCTGGAACATTATAATTTGTATATATATATATATATATATATATATATAATATATATATATATATATATATATATATATATATATATAAGTAACTATGATTGAGGTGCGGAGTTGATAAGAGAATACCGTACTGTAAAGTTCTAAATAAATATATTTATATAAATTCGAACCGCTCGTTTTATTTAAAAACGGTACAATATTCTCTAGTATGTAACATATAAATTACTTCTTTAATTGCCATTTAAGTTCATGCGAGGTTTCTATACATTTTGATTACGTTCCGTTCTCCGATATTTAATTCCGTTCTACCATATGTAGTAATAGATTTATAAGCTATTACTCTCATCATCCAAATTAGATGAAAATGAAGAAGATCTTCATTTGTTAAAAAATATTTTAATTGAAAACTCTTATCCTCCAGATATATGCTACACTGTATCCAACAATCAAAATATATATTATCATTCACTACCTTTTATACCATCATTAACTCCTAAATTAATACAAACACTAAAGGTTATTGACAATATAAAAATAGCAACAAAGAACATCAAAACCATATCATCTTTATATTCCAAAACTATTTCAAAACAGTCATTAATAATTACATTACAAAATATTTTTGCATTCTTATTTTTAATATTTTATATATGACTTAATTATTTAATACCAAACATCTAATTTTTTAAGAGTATACACTTTTTTCGTACTTTGGGTAAATATTCAAAGATAAAGGCCGCTTTTAACAAAAGGTACTGGTACAAAGACACCATATTTATATTTCACCGGAACCGAACATCTAAATTATATTAGTATTGCATTAGACATTTTATTACTACTTTATTACCCTACTGCTTACGCCCTTTTTCTCCAAAACGTGTTGTTCGATATAGTGGTAATATAAAGTATAAATAATCAATATAAAAATATAATTTTTGGTTTATAATGCCATATATTATAGCAATACAAGAGGTTTTTGTTGGATCTATTTTTTTACATCTCACTTTGTAGAGCAAATACCATAAATATACTGAAGAAAAAAATTACAGTAATAATAGTTGTTTACGGGACATATTAGAAACTATTTAAACTTTACGTTTCTATATTTGTGCCTCCGATTGTAACTATCGCGCAGGCAACTCTGTTGATATGGAAGTCTGAAAATTTTACTACAGAAAAGTAGATGTTAGCCCAATGCATTTCAATGCAATTAGGGCTCAGTTTCTTAATTTGAATAATAGTATCGAACAAACGTATACATAAAATACAAATTGACACCTCGTCAGTTAAAATATCTGGCTGAACTACGAACAAAACTTCAAAGTCATGTAGATAATGGGGAGAAACATTTAACAATTAGATACATAAATAGTATACCTTGAATTACTACAAGGGAAAAAACCAAACATGATATTAAATAAGACTCAAGAATTCAAAGCTTGCTGTGTATGGAGCAATCTCATCTGAACCTAAATAGCAATCACTCAAAATTCTATTTTCGAATTGTCAAGGATTTTCCAATCCGGAGAAATTTGTTAAAGATTATGATGATATTTCGATTCTATGCCTTATTAAAACATGGCTACTTATTAAGTGTATATTTTGTCATCCTTTAATGTTTAAGTATTTCTGTTTTGAAGGAGATGTTCGTGGGCTAAGCTACATATCCATAGAGCTACAGATCTGGATATTCTACAAAAATGTATACAACTGTGTAATTTTAGAAAAAACACCATGGTGGTTATTCTGCAAACTTATTTCTCATTCTGAAGAATCTATTAATATTTGCACAGTCTATTTTAAACCCTCATTAGATATTGTGAATATTTTAGAACTTTTCCAAGTATCGCTGTCGGAAATTCTAGTTCCCCTTCTAATCGGCGGAGACTTTAACTGTGGAGTATCAGATATCGGAGAAGTTCGACCAGAGATGCTAGAGGGCACAAATCTCTCGAAGTATCGTTTTAGTAATGACATGGTTTTAAATACAAAGTGGCGCCATGTTATTGACTTTATGAACATAAATTCTTTCTGTTTATTAAATGGAAAAACTTAGTCTGATGCATCGGCACAATTTTCTCACATTAGCAAAGCTGTGTGTCCAACTTTTTCTGAGAAAGTCTAGGTTTAAAAAAAGCATTTCCGATACCTGAAAAACTATTCATCAATGAAATACTGATATAACCTTTTATAAAATTTCTATAAAACATTCGAAAAAAAAAACAACTCTTTCAATAAATCTAGATACATAAGAACAATACAAGAATCTATTATCAGAATTTAAAGAAAACACTCCGCAATTAGAACTTTTTAAAGAAAATTTTACAAATAACATTGAAACCCAGCAAAGAGAGAGGTAAAACAGCACTACAAAAATACCTTAGTAAAAGCTTGGAAAACAAAATTTGAGATATGAAAGAACAAGGCCCAAATATGCAAAATATTTGGAGGCTCCAAGGAATAATCACAAAGGCTAGAAAACCAATCCCTTTATTACACGGAGAAAATGGAATAATATACACCACTGAGAAAACAGCAGAGGTAATGAGGACTACGCTCGAGAGAAAGTGTATACTAAATTACCACCCAGACGAGGACATCGACTTTATAGAAGAAGTCGAAGAACAAAGAGAAAGATGCGAGGATTCAAATGACAACATCCCTCCTACATCACCGTGGGAGTTAAACGAGCTAATTAAAAACAGCTCACCGAAAAAAGCAGCGGGACCAGACCAAATAACAAACAGGACTCTAAAATATTTACCAGCGAGAGCCATAGTATCCCTAACAAATATAATAAATACGCTGGTAAGATTCAAGAAATTCCCAAACCGATCGAAAGAGACCCATGTCATAATGTTACCAAAGCCAGAAAAAGAGAGCACATTCCCGCAAAATTACAGCCCAATAAGCTTACTCCTTGCAATCAGTAAGATTGTAGAGAGAGTCATACTCAGTAGACTCCAAGCTAAAACAGACAGACTAGACATTCGGCACCAGTTCAATTCGGCTTCAGATCAGAGTACTCTAGAGAGCTACAAGTATTTAGATTAACGGAGTACATAGCATGGAGCAATCTTGGAAATGATGGAGGATAGAAGAAGTCAAATAGTATCAACATAACTTAGTATCAACAGCTGCATAATCAAATAAAAATAAAAATAAGACAAGCTAAAGAGACTTATTTTGCTGGAAAATGCCAAGAAATAGAAGACTTACAAAACAAATATAATAACTTTAATCTCCATAAGAAAGTTAAAGAATTAGCTGGGGTAGCAAAATAAAAATCCTCAAGCATACTATTGAACAAACAAGGAAATATTTTAGTGGAGACGGGACAAAATTAAGAAGATGAAAAGAAGATATAGAGGAATTATTCCATGACCAGAGAAAGGAAAATATATACAGTGGTGAGTGCTTTATCGTCCGGCTTTTTAACGTAAGAGATAGAAAACACAGTTACCTTGTGAAATAAAAAGAGATGAAACTCGTAAAGGTGGGAAATAATCGATAGAAACCTATAATTTACATTACATTACATTACCACCGTCGATAGTCTCACACCTTTAGACGTTATTATAGTATTAGAAGTGTTTAGTCGCTTTAAAACCAGGCAAAATAGCGGAAAGGATAGAAGATGGATTTTGTGAGAAAGAATGAGATAAAGCTAGTTCTTAGACGTGGCTATTTGACTTCAGTCATAATTATACGGATGACCGCGAAAATATTTTATTTTAATAATTTCTGATGTAAGAATAAATGATTAAATAAATTAAGAATTAAAGTAAAAAACATTAATTAGTAGCGATTTTAAATTATAAATCTTTAAGTTTATTTAATAATAAAAATAACTCAACTGAAATATTTCACTAAACTAAAGGTAGGTATGTTCTGTGCGAAAACATTAATTGTATGTGGAGTTGGTGTAATTATTAGACACGTAGTCTACTGACAAGAAGATTGGGGTTCAATTCCCACCAAGGATAAAATTTTTGTTTTACTCAATCAAAAAATAATAGAAAATATTATACATATTAGGTAACAAGTTTTCAAAAACTCATTATTTACAATTTATTCTTATTCCAATGTTATAAAACGGAAATACAAAATAATTCAAATTCAAAAAGATATTTATGTGTAACTTTAAACACGTCTAATACTAGTAACGACTGACATAAATGTTTAGTGATTCAAATCAAAACGATCTCTGCATAATTTCAAATTATTAAAAAAAAAAAAAGAAAACCACATATGGGTTTTGAACTCTAATCGTCTGTGTCACAGTGTCGAATTCTTACCACTAATCCACAAAGGACTGATGTTTATTTCCGTGACAAGAGTGTATGAAACTCCTCAAATCATAGAAATTATTTTTGGTTATTAATTTAAAACCTTAGATTAAATATTCACTAATAATTAATTTATTGTATTCACATTTTTGCTTTTAATTGTGATCAATCATTTTTTACTTTATGCAAATTTAAAAAAATGTCACTGAAATACGTTACACATACGACGTCACAAATAATAATTATGACCGAGGTGATTTAGCTGAACTAACGTCTAAAGGTGTGAGACTATCGATAGTGTTAATGCAATGTAATGTAAATTATAGGTTTCTATCGATTATTTCCCACCTCTACGAGTTTCATCTCTTTTTATTTCACAAGGTAACTGTGTTTTCTATCTCTTACGTTAAAAAGCCGGTTGATAAAGCACTCACCACTGTATAAAGATAATCAGAGTAAAGACGAGTGACCCGAAATAACAAAGTCAGAAGTTATGCATGTAGTAAATTCCATGAAAAATAATAAAACTGCTGGTCCAGATGAATTACCAAGTGAATTGCTAAAACTGGTCAATGAAAAAAACATAAATCTTTTGGTCCAACTACTGAACACAATTTATTCCACAGGAATCATTCCACGTGAATGAATACACAATAGAATACACGTTAAGCTGGAGATGGATATTAGTGATTCCCAGTGTGGATTTCGGAATGGAGTGGGCACAAGAGAGGCACTATTTTCTTTTACCGTGCTAACCCAAATATGTTTGCATGGTAATCAAGATCTTTATGTATGCTTTATAGACCACAACAAGACATTCGATAAAGTAAAAAAAAACAAATTTGACATTTAATTAGAGGCTAAAGATTCAACATCTTGAGACTCATAATTTAAGGAAAAATAGGGGGTAGGAGAAGCGTAGGAAGAAAACGCCTTTCCTGGTTGAAGAACCTGGGAGAGTTGTTTGGTTGCAGCTCTAGGCAATTGTTCAGAGCAGCTGCCTCGAAGGTCAGAATAGCCATGATGATTGCCAACCTTTGTCGCGGAGATGGCACTTAAAGAAGAAGAAGATAGCAGCTGGGTTTAGCGATAAACAACATACAGGAGCTACCTTCCTAGACGTAAGCAAAGCTTTCCACAGAGTTTGGCATAAAGAACAAATTTATATAATGAGAAGATGCGGTTACAGCGGGGCAATGACGAGAATCTTTTTATTTGAGCAACCGTAGTTTCTCAGTTTTTTATAGGACAAGTCCTGTTCGCACTCTGGAACCCGGAGGCTGGAGTACCACAGGGAGCGGTCCTGCCACCTCTGGTATATACAATATGCACAGCTGACGTACCTTAAACACAAGAAACTTTATTAAGTCTATATGCAGTTGACACAGCGATAGCAACCAAACATAGGAAATATAGACTTTGCGATAAAGACCCTGCAAACAGAGCTAGACACGAGATCAAAAAGTGGAGTTGCCATATATGTGCAACTCCACTTTGGATAAAGACAAGCCCATTGAGTCGAGAAGTGAAGAAAAATATCTAGGGGTAATCATGGATAAAGGTTTAACATTTAATAAACACGTAGACGTCACAATACAAAAAGCAAACATAGCAAAAGCGTCAATAAGAGGACGAAAAGGAAGAAAAAGCGGACTGCGAATGAAAACAATATACGATTAATAAATAGTATAATTCTATATATGCATCTCTCGCATGGGAACACATATGAAATACAAGGAAAAAGAAAATAAAAGCGGTACATAGAAGTAGGCTAAGAGAAGGAGCCAACTTACCGAGATACGTCGCAGAAAGATTGCTATTTACAGAACTACAGCTAATTAAATTGACTGAAATTATGAAAGAAAGAGCAAAGTCAAAATACCTTGCAGATAGAAGCACAAAATATCACAGATAGTGTAATAAAATTAAATAAAACTAGAGAGAAAACCAATAAAATACCGGAGAAAAAATAAAAATTACCTGAGAGAAAATTTAACAAAAAACAATAACAGTAACAACAACACATAAAATCGGATAGTTCGTAGCTTTATAAACTCGTAGACAAACGCAAGTACAGTGTGGCCCAGGTAAATTAATTAGTTTTAAATGTATATACTAATTATGATTTAAGTTTCAGGACATCTTACAAAAAAAATGCAAAGAACACAAATAACGGCTTTGACCACCAAAAAGTTTAAAAAACTACTAACAAAAACTGGCGGAAGCCACAAAAAAATATTAACAAAAACCAGGCAAGTAGGGCCCAATCCCTTGACCACCAAGTCTCCGAACTGAGCCGAGCCTCGAGCGGAGACTTAAGGCTTACGTAAGCAATTTTATCTTCAAGGATAAGTCACATGGAGGAATAAGAGCATAAAGCGACAAACGCTGTCCTGAATTTGAATCGGTTAGAGAACCATGTTGGAGTCATGGTGGAGAACCATGATGGAATCAAGGTTATTTGGCTAATAGTTGTGAGTCTATCGCGCATCAAAGGCTATAGGCGGGAAAGGGATGGTCTGTATCATTGGAACGCGGTGGAGTAACTCCTGTTTTTAACTCGAGTTAATACACCTCGCTCCAATGGATTGTTACACCCGTACCTAATTCTTAGAGGTGAATATGTCTCACAAGCTAGGTTTAATTAAATTGCTTGCTTGCTTAAAAGGCACATATTTTAGTAGCGTATTTAAAATTAGTTTAGAGTTTAGTTTATACTAGATCTCAAATACCAGAAAATGGTTTCCTAGTAGTTAGAGTGAATATGAACGCTGTTAAAAAATATAAGTATCATCATCATCATCTTGGTGCTACAGCCCTTAGAGGGCCTCGACCTTCTCAAGCTTTCTACGCCATTCTGTTCTTTCCCTTGCTTGAATTTTCCAGTTGCCGACTCCGATCTTCTCCGCATCTTGTGTTACCCCATCCATCCACCTCAGCTTTGGTCTACCCCGTCGTCTCATTCCAAAAAATATAAGTATGATGTGTTAAAAAATTATATGAATATGCTTCATCAAAAAGACATTAAAGCATTTTCCCTATCAACTTGTTCTTCTTCAGATGTCATCTCCACTACGGAGGTTGGCAATTATCATTTAATTTTTGAGACCTTAGCTCTAAATAGTTATTTTGAGCTGCATCCAAACCATTCTCTCAGGTTCTTAAGCCATTAAATTCATCTTCTTCAGATACTTCTTCTGCCATCTATCTTTCCTTGCATTATGAGTCGCAGAATGCCATACTTCTCGCCCCACATCACATGTCCGAGATACTGTAGCTTTCTTTCTTTAATTGTAAGTTCAACTTCCTTCTCTTTACTTATTCTTCTCAGTACTTCATTATTCGTAACTCTATCTACCCAGGAAACCCTCATAATTATTCTATAGGTCCACATTTCAAAGACGTTAAGTCGTCTCATTGTGTCTAGATTGAACGTCCATGATTCCACTCCGTATTATGGTACAATATATACGTAATATTGTGTTAGACATACTTTAAGAGCTAATGTTAAATCTTTGCCACATAGGACCTTTTGCATTTTCATAAAATTAGAACGTGCTTTTTCCATTCTGACTTTGATTTCTGCAGTGTAGTCATTATTTGCTGTTATAAGTGTTCCTAGGTAAGTATACTTTTTTACTCTTTCGATCTGTTGGCCCCCTACAATTAAGATTTCGTTAGTATTATGGTTGTTTTTACAAATTTTCATAAACTTCGTCTTTTTTTTATTGAGCGAGAGCCCGTACTCCCTACTACACATTACTATTTTACTTATGAGTTTTTCCAGGTCTTGTAAACTATCGGTTATTATTACTGTATCATCTGCATATCTGATGTTTTTAACTAAGACTCCATTTACTCTTATGCCGACTGTTCCATCTTTCAGAGTTTCTCGAATTACTTTTTCAGAATAAGCGGTTAATAATAGAGGTGATAGTATGGAGCTTTGCCTGACTCCTTTCTTTATTTCCATTTCTTCAGATATCTCTTTTTCAATTCGTACTATTGCTCGCTGATTGCAATAAAGGTTTGCTATTAGTCTTAAATCTCTTTTATCTAGGTTTTTTTTTTAATTTCCATGAGTCGGTCATGTTTTACTTTATCAAACGCTTTATTGTAGTCTATAAAACAGACGTAAAGAGGACGTGTCAGTACGTTGAACGAGAACAATGCCTTTCTGGTACCCACACCATTACGGAACCCATATTGTGTGTCCCTAATATCCAGCTCCAGTTTAGAGTGAATTCTGGCGTGGATAATTTTCAACAGAATTTTCAAGGTATATAACATTAAGCTTATGGTTCGATAGTCACTGCACTCTTTGGCATTCACTTTCTTTGACAAACACACAAATGCTGATGTCAACATTTCTCTAGGGGTGATTCCCGTAGTATAGATAGTGTTAAACAGTTCTACTATTACGTCCTGGATTTTCTCGTTGACCAACTTTAATAACTCGCTTGGTAATTCATCTGGACCAGTAGATTTATTGGTTTTCATTAAGTTTAATGCCTGACTAACCTCTGATTTGGTTATCTTTTGTCTCCAATATAATATTTCCATTTTTGTCGAGCAATATATTTGAGGTTCTTCTATTTCCTACTCCGGCTAGTTCTTTGACTTTTTTATGTAGATTAAAGTTGTCATATCTGTTTTGCAGGTCTTTTATTTTCTTACATTTTTCAAAGAAGTAGGTTTCTTTAGCCTCTCTAATTTTTCTTCTTATTTGGTTTTAAAGCTGTTTATATTGATGGTTTTGTTTATTCTCCTTTTATTCATCAACTCTAGAATTTCTTCCGTCATCCACTCTTTTTTCTTACATTTGGTTGTTGTACTTTCTTACTTGGCTCCAATATAGAGGTTTTTTGGAAGAATTGCCACTGCTGCTCTACGTTGCAATTATTTCTTGGGTTTCTATCTAGATTTGTGTTGATTTTGTGTTTCAGATTTTCTTTTGTTTCTTCTGACTTTAGTTTCTGTATGTTAAGATTATTGTTGTTGCGGTATTTTCCCTAACAACATTTTCAACTAAATACAAACATTTATCCGTAGATACCATAGTACAGCAATATCTAGAATTTCAAATTCTCATAAAATACGTTCGTACCATGGCGCAACATAGAACATCTAATCGCTATGAGTTAAAATTTACTTATAACGGTATATCATATCATATTCGTCCATTTGAAATGTGTACTATTTGCAACACAAACAAGTTAAAAACTCTTAAATATTTACTATTTGAATATCCTATTTACATTTCAATAAAGCCGGTTAATATAACCCCACTTAATAATTGTACCGACCTTATTGTTTGTCTTAATAATGTCACTATAACGGTTGTAAAAGCAATTTCAATTATATTTGAAATATCCCTTAACTCATTTCTTTTGTTTTAAATGAATAAGCTTCTTTTTATTTATTTAGTTTATGTTTAATAAATGTTCTCCATAATCTGCTCTCCATTTTATTTAATGAGAGCACTTATCGTTTTGTTACATTTGTTAATACTTTTATAATACTAAAATAGTTGGAATAATTTGTACTTTCTAAACTCATTGTTATAAAACTGTTATAAAACAATAAATATCTATTTTTCTATCTATCTATCTATCCATCTATCTATCTATCTCACTATCCTTCTATCTATATATCTATCTATCTATCTATATATCTATATCTATCTATCTATCTATCTATCTATCTATCTATCTATCTATCTATCTATCTATCTATCTATCTATCTATCTATCTATCTATCTATCTATCTACTATCTATCTATCTATCTATCTATCTATCTATCTATCTATCTATCTATCTATCTATCTATCTATCTATCTATCTATCTATCTATCTATCTATCTATCTATCTATCTATCTATCTATCTATCTATCTATCTATCTATCTATCTATCTATCTATCTATCTATCTATCTATCTACTATCTATCTATCTATCTATCTATCTATCTATCTATCTATCTATCTATCTATCTATCTATCTATCTATCTATCTATCTATCTATCTATCTATCTATCTATCTATCTATCTATCTATCTATCTATCTATCTATCTATCTATCTATCTATCTATCTATCTATCTATCTATCTATCTATCTATCTATCTATCTATCTATCTATCTATCTATCTATCTATCTATCTATCTATCTATCTATCTATCTATCTATCTATCTATCTATCTATCTATCTATCTATCTATCTATCTATCTATCTATCTATCTATCTATCTATCTATCTATCTATCTATCTATCTATATCTATCTATCTATCTATCTATCTATCTATCTATCTATCTATCTATCTATCTATCTATCTATCTATCTATCTATCTATCTATCTATCTATCTATCTATCTATCTATCTATCTATCTATCTATCTATCTATCTATCTATCTATCTATCTATCTATCTATCTATCTATCTATCTATCTATCTATCTATCTATCTATCTATCTATCTATCTATCTATCTATCTATCTATCTATCTATCTATCTATCTATCTATCTATCTATCTATCTATCTATCTATCTATCTATCTATCTATCTATCTATCTATCTATCTATCTATCTATCTATCTATCTATCTATCTATCTATCTATCTATCTATCTATCTATCTATCTATCTATCTATCTATCTATCTATCTATCTATCTATCTATCTATCTATCTATCTATCTATCTATCTATCTATCTATCTATCTATCTATCTATCTATCTATCTATCTATCTATCTATCTATCTATCTATCTATCTATCTATCTATCTATCTATCTATCTATCTATCTATCTATCTATCTATCTATCTATCTATCTATCTATCTATCTATCTATCTACTATCTATCTATCTATCTATCTATCTATCTATCTATCTATCTATCTATCTATCTATCTATCTACTATCTATCTATCTATCTATCTATCTATCTATCTATCTATCTATCTATCTATCTATCTATCTATCTATCTATCTATCTATCTATCTATCTATCTATCTATCTATCTATCTATCTATCTATCTATCTATCTATCTATCTATCTATCTATCTATCTATCTATCTATCTATCTATCTATCTATCTATCTATCTATCTATCTATCTATCTATCTATCTATCTATCTATCTATCTATCTATCTATCTATCTATCTATCTATCTATCTATCTATCTATCTATCTATCTATCTATCTATCTATCTATCTATCTATCTATCTATCTATCTATCTATCTATCTATCTATCTATCTATCTATCTATCTATCTATCTATCTATCTATCTATCTATCTATCTATCTATCTATCTATCTATCTATCTATCTATCTATCTATCTATCTATCTATCTATCTATCTATCTATCTATCTATCTATCTATCTATCTATCTATCTATCTATCTATCTATCTATCTATCTATCTATCTATCTATCTATCTATCTATCTATCTATCTATCTATCTATCTATCTATCTATCTATCATCTATCTATCTATCTATCTATCTATCTATCTATCTATCTATCTATCTATCTATCTATCTATCTATCTATCTATCTATCTATCTATCTATCTATCTATCTATCTATCTATCTATCTATCTATCTATCTATCTATCTATCTATCTATCTATCTATCTATCTATCTATCTATCTATCTATCTATCTATCTATCTATCTATCTATCTATCTATCTATCTATCTATCTATCTATCTATCTATCTATCATCTATCTATCTATCTATCTATCTATCTATCTATCTATCTATCTATCTATCTATCTATCTATCTATCTATCTATCTATCTATCTATCTATCTATCTATCTATCTATCTATCTATCTATCTATCTATCTATCTATCTATCTATCTATCTATCTATCTATCTATCTATCTATCTATCTATCTATCTATCTATCTATCTATCTATCTATCTATCTATCTATCTATCTATCTATCTATCTACTATCTATCTATCTATCTATCTATCTATCTATCTATCTATCTATCTATCTATCTATCTATCTATCTATCTATCTATCTATCTATCTATCTATCTATCTATCTATCTATCTATCTATCTATCTATCTATCTATCTATCTATCTATCTATCTATCTATCTATCTATCTATCTATCTATCTATCTATCTATCTATCTATCTATCTATCTATCTATCTATCTACTATCTATCTATCTATCTATCTATCTATCTATCTATCTATCTATCTATCTATCTATCTATCTATCTATCTATCTATCTATCTATCTATCTATCTATCTATCTATCTATCTATCTATCTATCTATCTATCTATCTATCTATCTATCTATCTATCTATCTATCTATCTATCTATCTATCTATCTATCTATCTATCTATCTATCTATCTATCTATCTATCTATCTATCTATCTATCTATCTATCTATCTATCTATCTATCTATCTATCTATCTATCTATCTATCTATCTATCTATCTATCTATATCTATCTATCTATCTATCTATCTATCTATCTATCTATCTATCTATCTATCTATCTATCTATCTATCTATCTATCTATCTATCTATCTATCTATCTATCTATCTATCTATCTATCTATCTATCTATCTATCTATCTATCTATCTATCTATCTATCTATCTATCTATCTATCTATCTATCTATCTATCTATCTATCTATCTATCTATCTATCTATCTATCTATCTATCTATCTATCTATCTATCTATCTATCTATCTATCTATCTATCTATCTATCTATCTATCTATCTATCTATCTATCTATCTATCTATCTATCTATCTATCTATCTATCTATCTATCTATCTATCTATCTATCTATCTATCTATCTATCTATCTATCTATCTATCTATCTATCTATCTATCTATCTATCTATCTATCTATCTATCTATCTATCTATCTATCTATCTATCTATCTATCTATCTATCTATCTATCTATCTATCTATCTATCTATCTATCTATCTATCTATCTATCTATCTATCTATCTATCTATCTATCTATCTATCTATCTATCTATCTATCTATCTATCTATCTATCTATCTATCTATCTATCTATCTATCTATCTATCTATCTATCTATCTATCTATCTATCTATCTATCTATCTATCTATCTATCTATCTATCTATCTATCTATCTATCTATCTATCTATCTATCTATCTATCTATCTATCTATCTATCTATCTATCTATCTATCTATCTATCTATCTATCTATCTATCTATCTATCTATCTATCTATCTATCTATCTATCTATCTATCTATCTATCTATCTATCTATCTATCTATCTATCTATCTATCTATCTATCTATCTATCTATCTATCTATCTATCTATCTATCTATCTATCTATCTATCTATCTATCTATCTATCTATCTATCTATCTATCTATCTATCTATCTACTATCTATCTATCTATCTATCTATCTATCTATCTATCTATCTATCTATCTATCTATCTATCTATCTATCTATCTATCTATCTATCTATCTATCTATCTATCTATCTATCTATCTATCTATCTATCTATCTATCTATCTATCTATCTATCTATCTACATCTATCTATCTATCTATCTATCTATCTATCTATCTATCTATCTATCTATCTATCTATCTATCTATCTATCTATCTATCTATCTATCTATCTATCTATCTATCTATCTATCTATCTATCTATCTATCTATCTATCTATCTATCTATCTATCTATCTATCTATCTATCTATCTATCTATCTATCTATCTACTATCTATCTATCTATCTATCTATCTATCTATCTATCTATCTATCTATCTATCTATCTATCTATCTATCTATCTATCTATCTATCTATCTATCTATCTATCTATCTATCTATCTATCTATCTATCTATCTATCTATCTATCTATCTATCTATCTATCTATCTATCTATCTATCTATCTATCTATCTATCTATCTATCTATCTATCTATCTATCTATCTATCTATCTATCTATCTATCTATCTATCTATCTATCTATCTATCTATCTATCTATCTATCTATCTATCTATCTATCTATCTATCTATCTATCTATCTATCTATCTATCTATCTATCTATCTATCTATCTATCTATCTATCTATCTATCTATCTATCTATCTATCTATCTATCTATCTATCTATCTATCTATCTATCTATCTATCTATCTATCTATCTATCTATCTATCTATCTATCTATCTATCTATCTATCTATCTATCTATCTATCTATCTATCTATCTATCTATCTATCTATCTATCTATCTATCTATCTATCTATCTATCTATCTATCTATCTATCTATCTATCTATCTATCTATCTATATCTATCTATCTATCTATCTATCTATCTATCTATCTATCTATCTATCTATCTATCTATCTATCTATCTATCTATCTATCTATCTATCTATCTATCTATCTATCTATCTATCTATCTATCTATCTATCTATCTATCTATCTATCTATCTATCTATCTATCTATCTATCTATCTATCTATCTATCTATCTATCTATCTATCTATCTATCTATCTATCTATCTATCTATCTATCTATCTATCTATCTATCTATCTATCTATCTATCTATCTATCTATCTATCTATCTATCTATCTATCTATCTATCTATCTATCTATCTATCTATCTATCTATCTATCTATCTATCTATCTATCTATCTATCTATCTATCTATCTATCTATCTATCTATCTATCTATCTATCTATCTATCTATCTATCTATCTATCTATCTATCTATCTATCTATCTATCTATCTATCTATCTATCTATCTATCTATCTATCTATCTATCTATCTATCTATCTATCTATCTATCTATCTATCTATCTATCTATCTATCTATCTATCTATCTATCTATCTATCTATCTATCTATCTATCTATCTATCTATCTATCTATCTATCTATCTATCTATCTATCTATCTACTATCTATCTATCTATCTATCTATCTATCTATCTATCTATCTATCTATCTATCTATCTATCTATCTATCTATCTATCTATCTATCTATCTATCTATCTATCTATCTATCTATCTATCTATCTATCTATCTATCTATCTATCTATCTATCTATCTATCTATCTATCTATCTATCTATCTATCTATCTATCTATCTATCTATCTATCTATCTATCTATCTATCTATCTATCTATCTATCTATCTATCTATCTATCTATCTATCTATCTATCTATCTATCTATCTATCTATCTATCTATCTACTATCTATCTATCTATCTATCTATCTATCTATCTATCTATCTATCTATCTATCTATCTATCTATCTATCTATCTATCTATCTATCTATCTATCTATCTATCTATCTATCTATCTATCTATCTATCTATCTATCTATCTATCTATCTATCTATCTATCTATCTATCTATCTATCTATCTATCTATCTATCTATCTATCTATCTATCTATCTATCTATCTATCTATCTATCTATCTATCTATCTATCTATCTATCTATCTATCTATCTATCTATCTATCTATCTATCTATCTATCTATCTATCTATCTATCTATCTATCTATCTATCTATCTATCTATCTATCTATCTATCTATCTATCTATCTATCTATCTATCTATCTATCTATCTATCTATCTATCTATCTATCTATCTATCTATCTATCTATCTATCTATCTATCTATCTATCTATCTATCTATCTATCTATCTATCTATCTATCTATCTACTATCTATCTATCTATCTATCTATCTATCTATCTATCTATCTATCTATCTATCTATCTATCTATCTATCTATCTATCTATCTATCTATCTATCTATCTATCTATCTATCTATCTATCTATCTATCTATCTATCTATCTATCTATCTATCTATCTATCTATCTATCTATCTATCTATCTATCTATCTATCTATCTATCTATCTATCTATCTATCTATCTATCTATCTATCTATCTATCTATCTATCTATCTATCTATCTATCTATCTATCTATCTATCTATCTATCTATCTATCTATCTATCTATCTATCTATCTATCTATCTATCTATCTATCTATCTATCTATCTATCTATCTATCTATCTATCTATCTATCTATCTATCTATCTATCTATCTATCTATCTATCTATCTATCTATCTATCTATCTATCTATCTATCTATCTATCTATCTATCTATCTATCTATCTATCTATCTATCTATCTATCTATCTATCTATCTATCTATCTATCTATCATCTATCTATCTATCTATCTATCTATCTATCTATCTATCTATCTATCTATCTATCTATCTATCTATCTATCTATCTATCTATCTATCTATCTATCTATCTATCTATCTATCTATCTATCTATCTATCTATCTATCTATCTATCTATCTATCTATCTATCTATCTATCTATCTATCTACTATCTATCTATCTATCTATCTATCTATCTATCTATCTATCTATCTATCTATCTATCTATCTATCTATCTATCTATCTATCTATCTATCTATCTATCTATCTATCTATCTATCTATCTATCTATCTATCTATCTATCTATCTATCTATCTATCTATCTATCTATCTATCTATCTATCTATCTATCTATCTATCTATCTATCTATCTATCTATCTATCTATCTATCTATCTATCTATCTATCTATCTATCTATCTATCTATCTATCTATCTATCTATCTATCTATCTATCTATCTATCTATCTATCTATCTATCTATCTATCTATCTATCTATCTATCTATCTATCTATCTATCTATCTATCTATCTATCTATCTATCTATCTATCTATCTATCTATCTATCTATCTATCTATCTATCTATCTATCTATCTATCTATCTATCTATCTATCTATCTATCTATCTATCTATCTATCTATCTATCTATCTATCTATCTATCTATCTATCTATCTATCTATCTATCTATCTATCTATCTATCTATCTATCTATCTATCTATCTATCTATCTATCTATCTATCTATCTATCTATCTATCTATCTATCTATCTATCTATCTATCTATCTATCTATCTATCTATCTATCTATCTATCTATCTATCTATCTATCTATCTATCTATCTATCTATCTATCTATCTATCTATCTATCTATCTATCTATCTATCTATCTATCTATCTATCTATCTATATATCTATCTATCTATCTATCTATCTAACTATCTATCTATCTATTTATCTATATATCCATTTATCTATATATCTGTCTATGTATCTTTCTATCTATGAAGTATCCATCCAACTGAAATTTGTTGAACCATTAGAACAACGTAAGTTTCAGATGTTTTAGATTTTCAGACGTCAATAAAGTATTAATCTTTTTTAAACGAGTCTACAGTAACAGGCGAGTTCGAAAAAAGTGTTTACTGACGTAGTGCATACAAAATATCGCCAACCATAAAATATATCTAAACTACAAAAATATAAATATAATAAAATATATTAAAAATTTCATATGATAATGACGATAGATGACTGTCGTGTGACGGCCGTTCTGATTTTTAATCCAGATTTTTTAACAATTAGTTATCGTACTGAATAATTAGTAAATATCATTAAATTTTTCGATTACTGTATTTTACTTAACTCTATGTATTTAGTTCAAATAATTAAATCTGTCCTTTTTGAAAAGAACTAAATGAACGGTCGTGTCAGTTGCGTGCAAGACTTTGTTCAGTGCAAGGTTTCTTTAACAAAGAACAACTAAGTAGATGTGCCAAATCTTATACGATCTTATACACTTACACATTCGTCGTAGTAATGATGCAGGCAGCAGTTCCCATTTTTTCATAATGGTTTATACATAAATATTCCGAATTGCGTGCGATTGAGAGTCTTCCCAACAGGGTAAGGAAGACGGCTAACAGACGAAAGTTTCTTCTAGTGATTTAGAGTTTTTTCTAGTGTATCTTGCAAATGTGTTGATCTGGCCAGAAAGTTGTTGCTTAAATTAAGTCGTAGTGCGACAGACGAAGTGGATGTCGCAAATCTAGAGTTTTGTTTTTTTCATTCCACATATCTAGCCATTTTTCTTCGGAAATTAGGTAGAATGATACTTACGATAATGTATAGCTTATGTACGGATGTGGGTTTCAAATATCCACTAATGATTATTGCTAACTTATTGATATATTTTTTTACATCTTTAAAGAGAAGAAGGAAACTCTGCATACAGACACCTGTGAATCACACAGGTAGTGTTGGGTTCATAATACCCTAGCGAAGCTGTGCAGGGGCGAGATGCCCAAGGACCAAGGAATTTAGACCTTTGATACCTCGCCCAGTCACCACTCCGAGACGGTCGGCGTCCAACTAAAAACCTCTCCTCTGTCACACCAGACATCAGGATGAAAGGGCTAAAGGCATACATCTCTCCTGATGCCCTGCTATCACCCGATTCCCATTATTTCTCCGACACATTCATCCAGGAAACCACACCCACACGAACCACCAAGGACTTTCAACCCCCTGCTTTAGCGAGGCTGCCATCTCTTTCGCGTCGTCTGTCTCTCACTCTTATTTTGGTCTGCGACAGTCTGAACCTACCAAGGTGCTACTCGCTTGTCTTAGAATTCTGTTGCGGGTTCCCTCTCCTGTTGACAAATTTGTGGATACGTATCCACCACCACTCATTCCTCATCATTTTCTACACCACTTCTCTCACGGAATCAAAAATTCTGCAGTTACACTCTCTTACAAACTTCTCTCTTTTATCCGCCCAACGCTCACACTCCAACATCGTGTGTGTCACAGTATCCGAGAAACCACAGTAAAGGCACTGATCGAAGCCATGGCCTGTGAGCACTTGCGTTAGATAGTAATGCAGCTGCCTATGCCCGCAGTCCACCCAGCTTCGAAGGTTCGGGATTAGTGACTTCGTCCACTCTGCCACATCACGTGTTGCCTTCCACTCTTGTTGCCACTGTCCGATTGAAACTAATCTCTCGGCCAGTCTTATCCTATTCATTTCTCGCTCTCCAATGTTCCGCCCCCTACGACTGTGAATCCTTGCCCTTTCACCTGCTAGCACATGTAAAGGAACACTGCCGGTGATAACCCACAGAGCGGCAGCTGACACAGTCCTGCAGGCACATGCTACCCGCAGCAGACTAGTTCCGTCCACGCGCACCATGAGCCTCTTGTAAGTTGGTATTTCTACCACGTCACTCCAGACTGGGACCGCGTAGAGGACGACAGACTGCACAACACCGTGGAGCGCCCTTTTCCTTTCGGATTTGAGGCCACCGATATTAGGCATTATCCTCCCCAGCGCAGCAATTCTCAGAACAGCTCTGCGGGTCACTCCCTCAAATGTTTCCCCCAACTCCCATTCTGGTGGAAAGTAACTCCCAAATACTTAACGTACTTTTTGGGCGTCATTCTCGCTCCCGCGCACTAAAATTCAACCGTATCTCTCTTTCTGTAGCCTTTGAGTACTACAGCATCCGTCTTATCCTGCGCGAGAGAAAGATCATGCTCACTCATCCAATCCTTAACTAGGACACACGCACGCGTAATCCGAAGCAAGAGTTTCCCCCTGTCCCGTGCAGCCACCAGCATAACAAGGTCGTCCGCGAATGCAAAGGGGGTCACACCCTCCCCATATTTGCAATTTAAGACCCCGTCCTATGCCAGGTTCCACAGTGTCGGACCCAGGACGGAGCCCTGCTGGATCCCAGCCATTACATCCACCATCACACCATTTTCCTCTTCAATCTTCCTCTCGGAAAGATAATCAGCGACCACATTCCTCAGATACCCACGACAGTTCCTTGCTTCCAAAGAGCTCATTACGTGACCCCACTGCAATGTATTAAAAGCATTTCGGACGTCAAAGAGAATTAGGATGACCCATCGATGATCACCCCCAATTCCCCGTGCCGCCCGAAGCACATCGGTCATCGCATCCACTGTACTTTTACCCTTGCAGAAACCATATTATCTCGGAGACAGGCCTCCAGACATTACAATCACCTCCTCGATACGCGAACGTAGCATTCTCTCATACAGCTTTCCAATACAAGGAAGAAGGCAAATAGGACGATATTTTCCTGCCTTGAATTTAGACAGGAGCACAAGCCTCGAGATTTTCCAGGGATCCGGAAAATACTGCGCACCAAGAAGAGTATTCATATGCTCCAGCAGCCACGTGGGCTCCAAACGGCTAAGATGTATAACCGCCTCAGGTGGAACACCATCTAGACCGTGAGCCCTACCAGACTTAAGGGAACTCACCGCCACAGCCAGTTCATCCAAAGTAAAGGGAATCCCACACTCAGCCTCGACGTCTCTCCGCACACCATGCCACTGTCCTTGTGGAAACAGTTCGGTGACTATGTCCAGCTTCTGGTCCAATTATATGCCATACAAAGCACAGGCGTCGAAATGCTTCATTGCGATCTTATACCCTTCACCCCAGATGTCCTCGTCCAGCTTGTCACACAGTACCCTCCAGTGTCTCTTCTTCTTGACTCGGATCGTCCTATTTAACTCCTTCTTCTTCGCACGGTAAGATGTATCCACACGTTTCACCTCTTCCGCGCTCCGACGTATTCTCGCCCTTGTCAAGTGCCGGCGAAAAGCGACGCACTCTCTTCTCAGTTGCTCTATCTCGACACACCACCAGTAAGGCATTCTACTCGTACGCTCAGTCCCAATTTTACTCATATGCATCGTGGCTTTCATAACCTGCTCGAGGCCTTGCACCGAAGGTGTAAGACGTCGAGCCCCATGTACCTCCCATCTAATACTCTTATCATATACACCCCAATCCACCTGATATCTCTGGAATACCGACAGGCAAGGTTTGGGTCTACCCCCAACGTCTCCTGTCTTACCAATCAAAAAGCCGAGAAATTGGTGCTCCGTGACGGTATACTCCGCCAGTACTGCCCAGCCCTTGACGCATTGGGCGGTTCCCTGCGTAGCGAGGGTGACGTCGATGTACGATCTGGAATCCCGTTACCCATCGTCTCACCTCTTCCATAATTGCATTTAACCTATTCTCATACTCACCTACCACTATATTCGGTGAAATATAGCAGCAGACCAGATTCAGCCTCTCAATTCTCACTAATATATAACCCAAATGAGCGTCAATCCCATACACTCTTAATTTGCCATTACATATATGCACACCGACGACACCAGCGTCATCCACAACCAGCCCCGATTCCTGACCAACGTGGGGTTCGGTTCCGCCGCCACGAGCAGATCATATCTCCCCTCAGCGGCGGAAGCCAGGGCGAGATCATGTGATAGTTTCGCCCTGTCCACATTGGTCTGGAGAATCCTCAGCTCAGCACTGCAATTCGTTGCCATGTCGAGAGGAGGATACACGCCTCTTTAGGCCCCACTTCCGGAGCAACGTCTGGCTTCGTCGACCAGGTATCTAAACTTAGGGCAGTCTCTCGACCCACTCAGATGACCTTTTACATTGTATTTCATGCAACGCTTTATCTTAGCCGTGCATTCCCTGAGAATGTGCCCTTCTTGGCCACATCCCCAGCATCCCTTGCGCTCTTCTTCCTTACATTCATTTAAGGAAGAAGAGCGCTACATTCTCCTTATATTCATGCTACAAAGCCAACCTTCAGTCGTTCTTTTTTTAACTTATTGATAGCTACATCTACGTATCTAACATGTGCTGATACTTCTTATTCTGACGAGGCATATTCGGCAGCAGAAATACAGAGTGCAAGCGCGTCAACGTTCTAAGAGTGCAAGGATGTGCGTCCCATTTTTGGTTTACAAGCTGGCGGAGAATTTTGTTTTGACCATCAGTTTGCCGTTTAGTTTAAAATAGTGTTCTTTGAATGACAACGTGCGATCTAAGGTTACTCCAAGATATTTAGGAGAATGTTTTGGTTTTCTGGAAGCGTCTCTGTTACGAAGGTGGAAGGAGCACACCTCAATTTTTCCTTTGACTTAGTATGTCATATAAAAATAATTTGATACGTAGTATGTTTTCGATATGTTTAAGTCTTCAGTTGGTATTGTCTCCATTTCGGCAAAAGTGTATTGTCTGCATATATAAAAGTACTAGTATCTACTGGTTAGTTGTTTGTGTGCAAATGTTATACGGTGTAGGTTCCATTACAATGCCCTGAGCAAAATCGTTCCTCTGTGTTCTCTATCTACTTGTTACCAATGAAATAAGGGAAAGCTAGGAAAAAGCTAATTGTTACGAATAAAAATGGAGAGAGCTAATTGTTGCAAATGAAAAAGGAAAAGCCTGAGATGGTGAAGCCAATATTAGAAATTATATAACAAGATTTATGGTTAAATAAAATCAAAAATTAATCAATTATTATTCAAATAAATGGGTTAAATAACCGGGAATGTAACCAATACAAAAGAAAATATAGAATTTATTTGAATCACTACAATAGAAGAGGCTTAGCTCAAGGGAATGAGAGTTGTGCTCAGAAAGGAGGTTGGCACGTTTGCTTGCCTGTAGTAACTTAAGGTTAAATCAGATCAATCCTAAGATGATCTAGAGATGGGCGCCAATGTGAATTTAGAATATCACTCCAATTTGAGATATATGTAAATATATACTAACTGAAAATAAAAGATAATAGGAAACAAATAAAAATCTGAAATACTTTATACACTATATTAGAATCTTAATTTACTTTTAACCCCCAAAACCATAAACTATGTATATATGTTAAACACTTACTATAATATCCCCAAAAATATATATTTACAAAAGAAAAAACAGTTACTAAAAATATGACCACAAAAAATAAATATATACAAAAGTTGATCTACACAGTCCTCCAACAATGAGGTAAAAGAGTATGTTAATACTGCTTGAATAACTCACTTGGAGTAAATAGTAATTAAATATCACAAAAGAAATAGAATAATTATACCAGTTCATAAAAGGTAGTTTAAAAAGATGATAATAGTCGGTTAAGACACTAGAACAATACATATATCAATTTGATATATGAAGGTACATACAAATTACCATAAAATTGGATAATATATCCTGACACCTTAATATAAGGGTTCTATAAAATATTAATAAATAAAGAAATGCAAAGTAAATATGAAATAATAAAATTACGACAAGTAAAAGTATTCAGCAAGGCGAGGATACTAGCAGAGATTGTGCACAACGCTGTTTCGTAAGCCCACTTAGGCTGAAGGCCTAAGTATCCAAGGATATAAGTATAGGTTATATAAAAAAATTTTAAATTATTATTAAATGTTACATGAATTGTACTTAATAAACCCTATGGGATGATTGCTGCGAAGGGGTTTCCTTCCTCAGCTGCCTGATGTCCAGGTAGAGGGTGGTCTCTGAAATGGCTCAGCCTGTTTGTGGGAGCAGCCTGGTAGACCAACCAGAAAATGACAAATTATGTATCTTCTTCTTCTTCCCCAACTTAAAGTCCAATTCTTCCCCAAATCCCAAGTACTTCCACAAAATTAAAAATTATTTCTTCCCCAAATTAAAAAATAAAAGGTATGTTCAATACTTCAAGTTGCAGCCGGCAGGCAGAATCTTTCAAGGTATTTTCTTCCACAAAATTAAAAATTATTTCTTCCCCAAATCCAAAAATAAAAGGTATGTTCAATACTTCAAGTTGCAGCCGGCAGGCAGAATCTTTCTAGGGATTTTCTTCCATAAAACAATATGAATTCTTAAAATTTTACGAACTAAATACCTCCTTGTAACTAACAGAAACAAAACTCTTTACATTTCCCAAACAAAAATAAAAAAATAACTTAAATTTTCTTCTAGTTTCCCTAAGATCCTGCCTGCCATGATAAAATTATCAACTTCCCTTCTTGAAGTTTGGTTCTAAAATGACCATCATGGCCACTGCAGTATTCGTTTTTCCTATAATGACAATGGAAATCGATTTTATTGTAAATCGATATATGAAAATGTGTTATAGGTTGCCTAGTTTGCGGCGCAAATTAGTAGCTATTGTAGGTAACGATCAAATCGTTACATACTCTTCCTACCATTAATAGATACGAAAAATCTTTTGTTTTGCAGGAAGATCTTTTTTGTAACTGATTTTGATAAAAGAAGTATTGAGGATTCTATGTGAGAAGTCTAGACTTAAATTGTAGTATTATTTCTTTTTAACCTTCCAAGACAGATATGATCACTTGCAATTAAATATTGTGCAAACATGAATAAATCATCATTAGTAAAGTTTCTAGAAAACAATGTTTTTATTTCTTCTAAGAATGATATAGGCTCTTTACCAGAAGAGTCTCCATTTATAAACAGAAACATACTGAACCGGAAAGAATGAAGTATATGGGCAATTGGTATCTACTTTATTCGAATTTGAAGCAGCACTTTGATCTAGAGTGCAAGATAATAATGTAGAATTTAATTTTAACAGATCATCATGAATATTTTTCTTTAGTTTTTTTCTCTGTAGTTGTTGGCTTTAAACGGGAGATTCGATTAGATACATCAGTTAGAATCGTTAAGAATTTTTTTCCTCGACCGCATTGGGAATAGAAACAACTCATAATTTAGTAATATAATGCATCTAACTTAACTAAGAGGTTTGGGAGCAATTTGGAGCATCTTAAAAAAATTTTAAAACTAGAAAGTAATTAAAGAATGCCAACAAAAATACTAGTTAAGTTGAAAAAAGAAAACAGGTCATTTGCAGCACTGAAAAAGTACCATAAATTAATCAGTAAGAAAAGGAATATAAAAAAGTAAAATATGTTAATATGTATGTAGTAAAAATTAATGTAATAAATTTTATCTAAACATGCAAAAATATATCAAAGGTAAGTCAGTATTTACATAGTTTACAATAAAACAACACCTTAATCGTGTAATTATGAAATGACATTGGAAATAGCAGACGTTCAAATTTCTCGTAGATATAGTACAACCTCTATAATACAACCTACTTTGAATAATCACAACAATTTTTGCAAAACTTACAGTTAGATTAGAGAGGGATGATACATTGACAACAAAAACCAAACTAAATATATCAGCTATAATGAAGCTACTAACGCTTTGTACAGATAATACTTATTTTTAATTTAATAATGAGTTCTAAAAGCAAAATTTGGGATTCGCTATGGGTTCATCTTTTTCTCCAATATTAGCAGATATATTCATGGAGGATTTCAAAAAAACATTGTACACAAATCAGACAAACAATCCACAGTATAGTAAAGATATGTAGGTGACGTTTTCTCCATTTCGTCTCATGGACCAGAAGCATTGAATAAAATCCTAATAGACATCAACAATAAAAAAAATCAATCAAATTTATCATGGAAACAGAAAATAACAATTTACTTTGTCTTCTGGATGTGCTATTTATAAAAAGGATACAGAATATTTAACCAAGGTTTACAGACAACCAATTTAAATTTAAATTTAAATACCTCTAAAATCTTACTATTTAGTATTTTACTATTACTTACTCACATGCTGTTATTTAGTTTAGTTGGTTAGCATTTACTAAAAACAGATTAGTTTCTCATTTTGTTTAAAGTACAGTATAATTATAAAAAACATTCTACCCCTTTAATTTTAACCTACCAGAATTATTGACTCCCACGAGGGTAGGTAGTCGAGTGGTAAAAAATTACTAAATACTAATAAATTCGTAAAAACCTAGCAGAACACTGTGATATTTCAATTTGTTTTAATCCACTGGCTCCAATATTAAGCTAGCGGAAACGTTTCCAAACAATATTGATTTAGGGGTTGAGAATTATCAGGGTGGTCAAGGTTTAGTAAAAACTTAACAGAACACCGGTACCAGCCTTACATTCTCTCCATAAGCACTCTCCGTAAGCTCTCTTAGTTTTCTATTGGTGTAATTCGTGACGCCGTTGAAGATCCTATATGCCTTTTCATTCATCATACGTAGGATTCTATTTTGCTTTAAGTCTATTTCACATAAAGGGAACATACTTCCCTGTTCAAAACGAGGACAACTTTGTCCAATTGCTAAAGACAGCCAATTGACTGAGAGGAAATAAAATTTATTTTTACCCAATTCTCATACTCATTTTTATTCAATTTTACTTCCTCCTTGACCTAGCCAGTTGGCTATCTTTGCACGGTTGGACAAATAGTCCTCCTTTCGAGTAGAAAAGATGTTTCCCTTATGTGAAATCCAATAACATCGAACTCGTGTCCTTATATTATTACTATTAACCATGATTGTCATGTAATTGAAAGGTTTTTACATCTAATTTCGTAGCTAGTTTTAACTACTTTTAAATGTTTACTGATGATGGTCTGACTGGACTGACAAAGTATTGAAGAATTCTAATCCTTTTGAATAAATTTTAAATATTTTTGTCATAAAATATACCATTATTTATACACCAGAAGTATTTACTTCCCTGTAAGTTTTTTTTAATTGTGGTATACAGCGAACCACTGGTATTTTCTCCTTTTACTTTGTTACTTTTTATTATTTATAGAGAAAAACCGTCTTTTATAAGTGCAAAATGAAAGTAGAAGCAAGTTTATATAGTTTTGTGTATATTAATTGGCTTTGTTGGAACTAAATAACTACACCGGATGGTTTGTAAAGGCATAAGAGACTAATAAAACAAAGATTTATTTTATATTTTCCTTTTATTTTGATCTTTTAAAATCTTTTACAACTTAATTTTGCATCCTTATAACTAAAAGTTCCAAGGATAATGTGTGACTGACACTATTTGAACTTTTACTAAGTACTTACATCTTTTGAATTATTAATGAGTTATCGAGTAGAGTAACAACAACCTCTATGGGAAGTAACTCCATCAACATATTCCCTTCTTCCATTACAGGGGAAAGGCTAAAAGCTGTACGGTTTAAATATTTATGATCTTTGTACAGTTTCTCTGGTATCAACCATTACATATCAAAAGAGCTAACTGGTTTAAAAAAAATGTTGAAATCTAATATAATTTATTAAACTGGCTTTGGGTAAAGTCGTAAATTAACTAACTCAAAAAATATTTCAGGTAGGTTTAAATTATTATTTCATAACAAAGCTTTATAAAATAACGTTTTTGTACAAAGTGAAACATAACTAATGGCAGAGAGGGAAACCAAGTACGTTTAAATTAAAATAGTCCAATTACTAGCATTATGGAAAATGACTCTGTATTAAACGTTTAACTTTACTTTCTATGATTCTGGAAATCTCCCATTATAAGCAAGATGCAAAACTCAAAGTCAGCATATCTACTGAATAATTTAAAATAAACTCGTACACTTTCTATAATTACTTTTGTTGAAACTCCAAACAACATTAAAATACTTAACCACAACTTTTAACACGACAACTATTCAAAAACTTAATAACTACTGTAACTTAAACTGTCAACTTCCTGTGCTTATATCATCGAGTTAGAATCTATGGAGAAGCTATGACCATATTAACGTATGTATTAAAAATGGCGTAGGTAGGCATGGCTAACGATAATATCAATATGGCGGTGGGATCAGGACCAGACTCAATACTATTAAAACTATTATACTATACAAATATGACTAGTTATTCAGAAGATTTAATTATAATCTAAAAAAGTTCAATACATTTTTATTAAACTATGATTTATTTATCCCGCGGTAAACACTACAATCACAATATATTATACATAAAGATGAATTAATACAGTCAAATACTATTAATTTATTCTCTGAACTACGGGCCATTACTTTGTTTACATATTTGTATACTAACCTGTGGAACGATATTTTTGAAGATTTTTATTACCATTGCTTCTGCTACTGCAACTACGTTGAGAACAAGGAACCATTATTATGCACTATCACAAGATATTATTACAGTTTCTATAAAAGTATTATAAAACTAAAAATATTCGCAAAACAACAAATGTAAACAAACATATACGATCTGTCAAAAATGTCAAAACAATTCTTAACAATATTTTTAGTCGTTTTTAGTCACGTGATGCTCTCTCCATAGATTCTAACTCGATGATTTATATACATTTTCTAAAGTTCCGGATAAAACGAGACATTTCGAAATTTTTCGTAGTTCGACAACTTAACATTATTTTTCGTCCAATGACTTTTTCTAGATATGGAATCAGTCTTACGGAGCTGTCGTTACAGTGCTCCTTTATTTATATTAATTTGCCTCAAATAACTGATCTATTAGGAATCGATTAAAAGCAACTGGGTGAATCAGTTTTATGGTATGGAGTTAATCTGTCGATATGAGCTACCTTGAGTGTACCCCTAGCTGAAAACATGATATGGTAGATTAGATCGTTTTTTTTTTCTGCAGGGCGCCATTTTCGTTGAACTTTTGGGCAAAGTTCTTTGTTACGTTTGGGATTATATAACCACACTAGGTCGCCTTTTTCAAAGTTGTTTGATTAGTATGCATGTCAAGCTTGGCCTTGACTTTATCACTTGAAAGCTTCAAACTTTTACAAGAAAATTTGTAGACTTTTTGCAATTTCTCTTTTAATTTTCCGATGTGCGTCGGAGATAGACGTTCTTCTTCGCAGGGAGGCAATTTTCCGAAAATAAAATCTCGGCGAAGCTTCATTTCCCATAATGTCAATGTCAATAACATCAAAATTTTTGATTTTTATTATGTGCTTCGATTATTTCGTCTGATCGTAGATGGAGAGTTTGACTTCTTGTTCTAGAGCCCTTTCTACTATTACAACTTGGCAAAAATTGTTGTAGTAAATATGTCTCGAACTCTGGCAAATATTCTTTTAACTCCAAAATGTCCTCCAGAAAGGCTGGTATAAAGTTCTTTCAACACACTTCTAATGTGTGATTTTGGAAATATTACTTATTAAACTGTGGTTACCTCTATCGGGATTTTGCCACTTGCTATATAATAGACCATTGGAAAGATGTAGAGATTCCCATTGAGCCCAGTAGGCTTTTATAGTTTCACTATATTTGGTTATGTCCTGTAAAATAGGTCCTACTCCATTTTTAAGCCATTCTCGTATGACTTTTAAGTCATTATCTTTCTTTTGATTTTCAAGGGAAGTCGGATCATTATCTTCTTGTTTGCCTGTGGTTATCCCAAGACCTAATTCTTTGGTAACATCATATTTTTCTAGGTTTAAACCTGTAATCCATTTAAAACATCTTGGATTTTATGTAATTGTTAATTTTACACATTCTGCAAAATTGACACTTAGTCTCTTAACTTTTTTACCTTTTTGGTATTAATCGCTAGTTGCTCCTTCAAGTGAGCAATGTCGGATTCCAGAGTAGCTTTTTCCATTCTGTGGCAATCTAGGCTCGTTCTTTGGTTCTTCTTTCCTTGCCTGGGATCGGCTTTTTGATTTTATAGTATATTTAACATCAAGGATAAAATAGGTTTTTGGTTATCTACGGTAGTGACTTCGTCGTTTTCTCTAAATCTATTTGTGTACTCTACTACTGATTTAAATTGAAAATGTTGACTGAAATGATTGAAATTTTTGTGAATTTGAGATTAACGCCTCTCCTCCTTTTTCTCCTCCGCGTTTTGTCTAAGCTTCTTAACCTTAAACTTAAGCTTAACCTCTCTTCACTTTTTTTATTCTTTCTCTTCTTGTTTACGTTGTTTTTTTTATCTTCTTTAATTTTTAAAACCATGCGGGTGGTTCGGACGTATCTATTTCTTTATCAAATTCAGTATATTTTGTATTAACCATTAACAAAAATCACTAAATTATGTCTTTTATTCTATTGCTGGTACCAATGTTACACTTTTTATAATTAATTTTATTGAAACTCCAAAGACTATTACAATGCTTGATCATATCTTTAACACTGTCAACTTCCTCTGTTTATAACATTTTTGTACATATCAGACATTACGAAACATTTTTAGAGCTTTCGATGACATCTAAAACATTCTAGATTTTTATCACTTCTTCGTTTTCGTCAAGTATATGATTGGAACCATTAGGTATTAGAAAGGATATCTTTTTAGCCCTTAATTCGTTGTATGAGATCCCTTCGGTCGAGAATATCACGATTTATCTATTCTTTCCAATCTTTAGATCTTTTTAGTAAGCAGTTTACCGCTTTAAAGTATTAATTTTGTAACCTTAGGTTAGCCCTAATAGATGCTTTATTAGTCTCTTTCTAAGAGAAGTAAGTAATAGATGCTTTATTAGTCTCTTTCTAAGAAAAGTAAGTAAGGATCATTGACCGCGCATGTATGTTATTGGTATAGGCTACAGTCAAATCTTCTTCGTTAAGTTATTTCTTAGTATATTCGTTACCACAGTTCACTGTGGTAATATTGTTTTATGAATCTGTAGAACTTAATTGTGACTTCCAATAGGAGCTTCATCCACTACTTGTTCCAGTTTGTTAACGATCAGGTCTGGTTCACCCTGGTCTAGTTAAATATCAGCTGTATGACCTTAAATTCGTTAGAAGTCAGTTTTTTAGTGACTATTCGTTGAGGAGGTTGGGGGTTGTGATATTCTATAGATGTCACTTTCTACTCTCGGGTTTTATGAGTTCCGCCGCTCTAATTTTAACGTCCACGTAAAGTAAAAGAGTTTCGTCCATGTTCATCAGCCACTTTGAGGTAGTCCTTTTTTAATTGGCTCTGTTTATTTCGAGAAATTTTCTTGCTCAATATTTGAAACATAGATAGAGTCCACGATCGAATTCGCCTTTCTGATAGTTCACATTATATTGTTATTTCTGAACTCAGAAGAGGTTTTTTAAACCATCTTTTAAAAGCTTTACTTTTAAAAGTTAACACTTTTAAACATACACCGCTTCTGGTAAAACATTTTGTCCCTATCTGGACATGATGGTGTTACGCCTTTGAATTCGTGAGCGAAATAGCTTAAGCAAAATCTGTACGTATGATGAGTTGGGGTGCAACTGCATATGATTTGCCGACCGAGAATGGTGTAAGTATATATATATATATATATATATATATATATATATATATATATATATATATATATATATATATATATATATATATATATTTCTTAGAAAGGGCTGTAGTGACTATGTGAGTAATATATATGGATATATTGGGTTTAGTAGTCAATATATTGGCCTTTAAGTAAAACTCTTTTAGGCTTGCTAAGCTTTCGAGTTTATTTTACTCTTTTTCAAAACGTACTAAAAATTAACATAAAAAATTACATTAGAAAAATGAAGTTATTATATTATCTTCAATAGGCTTACCCTCAAAGGCCAATATATACTAAACCCAATATATATATATATATATATATATATATATATATATATATATATATATATATATATATATATATGAGGAACACATACAAGTGTGAACGAGAAGACGAAACTGTTGAGTATGTTCTATGTGAATACCCGGAGTCTTCATCAATACCAGAGTACGCGTTCAGCGAGCCCTGGCCTTCACCTGCCACGTAAGGGATCTGTCCCCTGGTGACCTGTTTATTTTCCTGGAAAGGCCAGAACGGACAATGAGCTAAGGATGACAGCTCCGTGGGAGGACACTTTTACATATAGGAGGTAGATACATACATAGGAGGATTCTTTGATTTTTCCATTTTTGCCTTCACTACTATAAAAATGTATTATTTTATTGAACTGTATATTCACTATCTCATATCTATATTTTTTATAAAAGAGTGATGTTGACTTATTCGAACATTGAATTGTAATTGTCATAAAAGTTCACATTTACAAAACATTTTATAAACACAAATTCTTTTTTTCTTCCTGTCTAAAGAGTTTTAAAGCTTTTACAATGCGAAAAGGCATTGACCAAAAACCGCAATTTGAGAAGACAATATAAAAAAAGATTTTTGATAAAATTTATTTCTTGAAACTACCAAATTCTTGTTGAGTTTCAAAAAGTCAATCTCAACAAATTAGTAAAAAATTTTGTTGACATACTTTTACACAAAAATACAATTTTCGTATGTTTTGATGCAATTAATTAGCTAGAGATTTCAAAAAAAATTAATATCACCAAAAAGGTTAAAATCATTTTTTAAGCCAATTAATCATTTTCAAAAATAGGTTATCAGATGTCTACTTACCTGTTTTAATTATTAATTTCTATAAAGAAAAATTTAAAAAAAGTTTTGTAATGCAGTTTTATCGTTTTTTTTTTTTCAGTTAATAAGGAGCAACCGTTCAAAGATAAATGCTTTTTATACCGATTCTGGCAGGACGAAGAGGGAGCCACAGCACTGCCACCACTGGAGGACATCGCCTCGGCAGAGGAACAAATTCAGGATTCCTTGGGGATTCTCATCAACAAAGGACCTGACGCCGTACTCCGAATGATCCTTAGAAAACCGTAAGTACAAACACAAATAAAGTTCTCCTATACTCTAGGTAGATGTTTTTGAAGACAAGGATATATATATATATATATATATATATATATATATATATATATACATTTATTATATATATAGGTATATAATATATATATATATATATATATATATATATATATATATATATATATATACAAATATAAATACAATAAACTTACCATGAAAGAAAAGTCATTAATTTTTAGACCATATTATATAGGTGTATAGATAAAGATAAAAAATATATTTTACATATTCTATATTAACCACACAACGAAGATACCGCAGTGGTTCGAAAATAATAAGCGATTCTTTGCAAAGATTATGAGCTAATAAATAATTGGCTGCAGTACGACCAGTTTATAACTTTATTGTTATAAACTGGTCTATATATAAGTGGTATAACTATAAGTGGTACGACCACTTTATAATCCATAAAATAACCATAATAATAATCAAATATTAACCAGATCTAAATCATTTTTTATCCTTTAGCTATACAATTTTCTAATAGTACAAGATCCCACTGCAGGATCACTACGTTCATAACATAACGTATTTCATCAAAGTCACTTTCTTACATACATTTAAAATTAAGGGAAAACATTGGTATTAGGTTACCACTCAAAAGTGACCGGAAGTATTTTTTTAATTCAATTAATAGTAATTAGTTTTTGACAAATATTTTATTTCGCTTATTTATTTTTTAAATAAAATACGCTGCTCGTGACGTATATGCATGGTTTTAAATCAAATTAAAGCTAATTTTTATCGTAATATAAATCCAAAAAAAAATCCGAAAAATAGTAGGGTTGCCAGCTGTGAAAAACGCGAGGTATCAAAAATAAAATAAAATATAGTTAGGGCGCAACGACACTGGTTTGACATGTGATAATATATAAATATAAATATGATTATATATATATATATATATATATATATATATATATATATATATATAAATAAATATATATATATATAAATTATTTATATATATATATATATATATATATATATAAATTATTTATATATATATATATATATATATATATATATATATATATATATATATATATATATATATATATATATATATATATATATATAGCTATTCAGGATTTTTCCACAAAAGGATTTTTTTAAAACGTTTTCAGTCCTGTCGGACCATCGTCAGTAAAACATCTTAAGTAGTTACAACCAGCCACAAATCTAGTCAGAATAACCTTTACATTCCATGATAAACATATTGAATTTTAAAAATGTGTTGATACGTGTTCGATATTACGGGATGTCACTTAACGAAACATACAGATTCCCGTACGAAAAAGAACATTAGAATGCAACGATTGATACCAGGCAACTAGTATTTAGGTGTGTACAAACTACTGATGGTAAGATAGATATGTAAGAATTTTTTCTAGGATCTTTTTAATAACTAAAAAGTAATGCTAAAAAATTCTGACCCTATATGTATACCCAATTGGTCTCATTTAGTATAATTATGCCGCTTCTTTGATTGTTTTCTTTTTACCATCTGTTTCTTCTACACTTAAATCGTTCCATTGAACCCTATATTTATTTTACCATGCTTGTTTACATATTTGAGATATATCAAATTCTCTATTTTTAATATAAGATTAATGTTCACTTATTGTTACATTTAATGGCCTTGATGGTTCACCCAAAAAACTGATCGCATTCACAAGGTATTTTATAAATACAATTATTTGTTCTTTGTTGTTCATTGCTAGGTTTAGTTTTAGATAAAATAGATCTCAATGTGATTGTTGTTTTGAATTTTGTTGAACCGTCAAATTTATTTTCTATCTTTTAAGTTTTTCTGTTAGTTATTTTATTTATGGTATTGTTATTTTCCTCGTATTATTCGTTTTGTATGCTGTAGAATTTCTTTCTAAGTTGTTCTATTCTATTTAGTCCATTGTTGAAAATTCCTTATTTATAAACGATAAAGGATAGTCATTTGAACTCGGCATGAACCGAGCAAAACTAAAAGAAGATGGAGATATGCGAATTAGTAGAAATAAAAAAGAAACACTAACGCAATCAATGACAAAAAGATACAAAAAATCTAAATAAAATTTGATTCAATCTGATTTAAATAATAATAAATATAACACCATAAAACTAACATATCTCCACTTTACTTTTTTCGAAAACATCAACGATACATGCATATAAACATAATTTTATAATAATGCCAGTAAGCGATCAGATATCCATTTTTATTTTTTATCAATTATTCATTTATGTCAGTACCTCGTTATAGGTTTAGTAAGTTTTCATATATTTTACAATACCTTTTTGTTCTTAATATTCTACATTTTAGAATTTTGACAACGACAAGGATTACCTGCCAAAACGTTGATTTCAATGGTTCAATCTAGTTCCAAATTTAATATTACCTATTAAACCTAAACCCAAAAAATATAAATTTTATTTTATATTAAATATGGTATATTTCAAGAAGAAACTCAACAAAACAATATATATATATATATATATATATATATATATATATATATTATATATATATATATATTATATATATATATATATATATATATATATATATATATATATATATATTTATATATATACAGATTGAACGAAATAAATTCTGTAGGTGGTTGGCCAACAAAAGGTTGTCAAATAATTATATTATAAAAATCCAATACTTCAGCTTGCTGCTGGATTCTGAAATCATAAAAAAATCTACACATGAGCTAGTAGCCGAGACAGATAGTTGAACGATATTTTATACAATGTCTAAACCCAGGTATGGATTTATTTTTATCCAAGTTTTATATTGGTCCACTATTTCAAATGCAGTTCAAACTGACATATATTAAATTGTTTGATCCGTTTTAAATTCGTTCAATCTGTATATATAAATTTACATACTTGACTAGTCATAAATAATAGGTATGCTTTAATTAGGTAATAAAATAAATAATAAAATAAAAATACGTTTCAGTATTTTCAATTTCCACTTCTTAAATCGTTCTTAAAATAGATAACCAATTTAATTCCAATTAATGATATGAGAATATATTGATAACAAAGTACATCAGTTCTTTAGCATATTTACTTGGGACCTAAAATTAGAAAAGGAAAAGATAATCAAATCTTTGAGATTCGGTGCCCTAGAGGTTTGGAAAGGCAGCATTTGGTAAGATTTTGCGACATATTCTAAAAGGAGCGGTACCAATTTGCTTCAAGAAAAAATGTACATTCAATGTATGCTGCTAGGTGATAACATATGATACCGAAACATTAATATTAACTAAATAATCTGCTAGTATATAAGGAATAACCCAAAGAGCAACGAAAGATCAATGCTGAGGTTAACAAGAAGAGATACTAAAAAGGAAAGTAAGGAGTAGGACTAAAACAACAAATATAGAGATCTAAAGAAAATAAGAAACACCAAGGTAGACCATCAACAAGATGGATGGATGGATAGGATGCAGAAAGTACAGAATAGAGTTAACAGTTAAAGAAAATGGAGGAGACATATGTCCAAAAGTTGTTGTAACATATTTCTGTTTATTGTGTTTTATTTTGGCTTTAATCTTAGTTTATTGAGCCAATAAAAAATATATAACTTATTTGTTATCAAAAGTAAAATAAACTCCTTATATTACCTGTGGTCGATTAATTCAAAGATTTTCTAGTTGTCTTTTATCGGGATAGAGAAGAAGGACAAGAATAAAAAAAATATTATATTACAAACATTTACGTTTTTTTATTTTATATGAACGAATAAAACAATTATCAAATTCTGCCGTTATCTTATCAATCAGCATACAAGAAAATAAATCAAATTTTTATAATAATAAGATTTTAAATCTACATACATTTATATTAAGTGAAAACCAATTTTACTTAAATTTTTCTTTACTTGAAACAAGAAACAAAAAAACTTTAAACTTTTGATTAGCCTAACAAAACCCCAGTTCTTAAATTTGACTGCTAATGACCATGATGTCAAACAGATCCTTCACAGATATAAAATTTAATTGTACAAAACACTTACAGCTTATTTTCTTATTGAGTTGTATATTGGAACATACCGAGAAAAGTCCAGTCTCCTCAACGATGTGATCTTTTCTTTTTGGTACCTAGGCTCCTTCCTAACGTCTCTACAAACTTGCTGCACTAACCAAAAATACCTGATGCACTTTTCCAAAAACTCAGCTACTTATTAATGGCACAAGGACCTCCTTTTGTCAACTTGATGCCGTAAAACTTTTCACAAATCTTCACAAAATGCCCACGGTAGATACAAGGACTTCTTTTAATCTACTTGTTATCTGCTTCTCCAAAACTATTCAAATCTTTTCACAATGCTGGTATCCAACTCACGAACCACACCCTATCTTAAAACAAACGACTGTTTCCTTCGATGACCAGATTATCACTGCCACTCTCCGTCTCCTCATCAGGCTAACCCCATTACTACTCAAAAACGACTATCCAATCAAAAGTTCCAATCTTGTTTACCACTCTTAATAATTATTTTAAAAATTCTATGTATCATTTGGGAAAGCCAAATTACTGTTTCAGAAAAAAACTAAATAGCTTACTTTAAAATTGGTTTTGTCAATACACAATTTATAGATATTTCAAAAGATTAAAATATGGTCATTTAATACTCGATTATACAAACAATGAAAAGATTTACTCACAGGTAAAATGTCTTCTAATTCTAAACAAAGGTTTTTTGATAATTTTGTTTGAAACGGAAAAATGTCTGTTCTTATCTACACTAAATCTTATCTTAAATTACTATATACAATTTGTTTATATTGATATCGATTTATATGAATCGATGGATTTTTTTTATTTATTTTTCTTTGGTTGGGAAAGAAGAACCATAACCATATATATATATATATATATATATATATATATATATATATATATATATATATATATATATATATATATATATGCGTTTTGGCTTTTGTATCGCCTTAAAGCCTTTCGGTAGGAAATCGTTATTATTATTGAACAATATACGACTTTCTATATTTACCAGTAAATTCTGTTCTTTAATAAATTACTATTTAAAATCTATTACTTATAAAAATATTTTTTTACAGGAGTCACGAACGAACAGCCGATGATCAAGAAACTATTTATGAAGAACTTCTTCACATTCGGGCGTTAGCTCACTTATCCAACTCCGTGAAAAGAGAGTTGGCTTCGGTTATTGTTTTTGAAGCTCATCCGAAAGCAGGGACTGTGCGTAAGTATATGATCAAAAAAAGTAACAGAATATTGCTGTCAAATACAGTCTGAAAATAAGGAAATAAATAAATAAATAAATGGAAATAAGTATTAAAGCTAACAATAGAACATAAACTAATGAGGAAACTTTCATTTATTACCAATATTTTAAAAAACAACAAATTTGGTTTTTATTAATATTTTTATTTATATATGTTTTTTATGTATTACATGTTGTAGTATTTCACCAAGGCGACGAAGGCAGATCCTGGTATATTATTGTTAGAGGTTCTGTAGATGTTGTTATCCATGGAAAAGGGACAGTCAACACTCTACACGAAAGCGATGATTTTGGAAAACTCGCTCTGATAAATGATGCACCAAGGTAGGTTAAATTAATTCAAAGATTAAATATAAAATACCGGTAATTATATGAATATGAATATTATCATTTCAATGTTTCATTCATGTTTAGTATAATAATTTTATAGGAAAGTGTTAGTATATGTCACATTCTTACGGTAATTATATCAGTTGGTGTAATAAACTATAAAAAAAATTTGATTTGGTCCAGAACCGATTCAGCCAAAACCAAAATTCAAATTTATCATTAAGGTAAAATTAAGGCCTGATTAAATTACTTATACAATATGCATAGCTAGTAGCGATTTTGATTTTTGCTATGTTTTTGAAATATTTGTTCTTCTTCTTCTTCTTCACGTGCCATCTGCGCTACGAAGGTTGGCTATCATCATGGCAATTTTGACCCTGGAGGCTGCCGCTCGGAACAATTATTGTATGGAAGTGCAAGCAAACCACTCCCTGGGGTTTCTCAACCATGACATTCTTATCCTACCTATGCTGCGCCTACCTTCAATCTTTCCTTGCATAATTAGTTGTAACAGTTGATATTTATTCCCACGTGTAATATGTCCCAGGTATTGTAGTTTCCTCATTTTAACACTCAATACGACCTCCTTTTGTTTGTTCAACCTGTCTAATACAACTTGGTTAGTTATCTTATCCTTCCAGGAGATTTTTAACATTCTTCGGTATGCCCACATCTCAAATGCCTCCAGCTTACCCCATATAACAGGACTGAGAAAACATAACATTTAAGCATTCGTATTTTCACCTTTAGGCTTAGGTTTCGGCTACGCAACATTTGTTTCATATTGTTAAAGGCACTGCGGGCTTTCTCTATTCTTATTCTTATTTCTCTGGTGTATTCGTTTGACTCGTTAATATTTGTTCCGAGGTAATTGTAATTTTGTACTCGTTCAATGAGATTCTGTCCTACATGTAAGTTGATATTATTGATACGTTTCTTTGTAATTATCATGAATTTGGTCTTCTTTGTATTCAGTGATAGACCAAATTCTTCACTTGCTTCTACCACTTTGTTTAGTAATCTCTGTAGGTCGTCAATATTTTCTGCTATAAGCGCGGTATCATCAGCATATCGGATATTGCAAATGGGGTGACCGTTGATCTGTACTCCGGCTTTTTCGTTCATAAGAGCTTTTTTAATAAATTCTTCCGCGTAGACATTGAACAAGGTTGGAGACAACACACAGCCCTGCCGAACACCTATTTTGATCTGTATTCTATCTGATATCGAGCTGTTAATTCGTACTGTAGCTTCTTGTTAGTCATCGCCAATTACAAATAAAGATTTGTAACTATCTATGTTAGAGATCGAAAAATACCTTTAGTTTAGAAGAAGATATAAAGATTTAAGTTTTAGAGAAAAAATTAGAAAAATGTGAATAAAATGAACGTTATCCCAAAAATGTAAATACCTATATTATATAATGTTTATTGCTACCTACGAAGCATGCCAAATCAAGGTACATAAAATCACGTGAAATACATGAAGATATACTTCTTTAATTTTGTCTAAGTCGCTAAATCTAATTCAACACATTAATGTAAATCAACCAAATGTTAATATTAATATTTTCCTTTTTTATATTTAGGGCGGCCACAATAGTTTTAAGAGAGAACAACTGCCACTTTCTGCGAGTAGACAAAGAAAACTTCAACAGAATTTTACGGGATGTTGAAGCGAATACTGTTCGACTTAAAGAACATGGAAAAGATGTTTTAATATTAGAAAAAATTAATGCAAATACGAAACAAGTATTTTCTTCCCATTATAAGTAAGTAATATTATTGTAATTCTACATAATATCTTATTCTCATTAAGTGGTCTCATTTTTCAGTGATGAATAATTCTTTGCGTTTGGTAGTTGGGTTTCAAAACATATAATAATAAATTCTGAGTTCTGAGTTATGTCGAATTTTCTTAAAATGTAAAACTTTAAACGAGGACTCATTCTTAATTTATTTAAGCAATTCTAGTAAAATTACTAATACATCTACATAGCTGGATATTGGTCGAATGTAATTCATGACTAATTATTAAACATTTATTTACAAGGTGTTTAAAATTTGTTGTTTCATTATTGAATTATTCAATGTGTAATATAAGGCTTATTTTTAATGGAACACCCTGTATATTAATGAATTATTAAATTTTAAAAAATTTCTCTTTTGAATGATATACAAATGTCCTATAACTAGGACTGATAGTTTTGCCGTAATTTTAAATTTTATTAAACAGAAATTTATTTCAAGTATTTATAATTATTGTTACTTTTCATTTTTAAACCCATCATATTGACATATTGTTATAGACGAAACCAGTGTAGTTGTAAATAAATTTTTTGAAAACAATTAAAATTTTTATGTCTTTGGATTTGTATTCGTTGGGAATAGGATAATTAGTATTAAAATATGATGAAAAGCAAATAAAAAAAAATTGTTGAAAATCTGATGTTTTTTCTACATTTCATCAACTGAAAGGCAACTGCGCAAAGGTTACGGTTTTAAAAATGACGTAGATATTAACGTTATGTTTAATTTTTTGTATTATTTTAAGTGTTAAAATAAGTTTAATATTTAAGTAAAAATAAAACTGTAAAATATATGTCTTTCGTTGGATTCATAATAATAATAACAATAATAATAATAATAATAATGGCAGGGTGTTGAGGAGGCGGGCCCCTGTCATACAATCAGCTACAGCCCAACAACAACAACAACCACAAGTGAGCCAAACAACAACAAGAGCTCCACTCGCTGAAGGTGCTGCGCTGGAACATCAGCCGGCGCTCACACAAGCGGGACGACCGAGGCAGCGCATGAAATGGACTATGTCTATAAATGAAAACATTTTGCGCTTCTATTACAAGGTGACGAACCTCGGTCGAGAAACGATCGGATATAGACAACAACTGTATGCCGAATTTTGCAGGGAGTATCCAGAGATTGAAGTATCTGAACAGCGAATAGCAGATCAATACCGGGTAATTATAAGAAATAATCTTATTCCAGAAGCTAGACGCGCTACCATTAGAAGCGAAGTCGAACGGGAGATTCATAACCAAGAGCTAGTTGTGGATCAAGACCATAATGAAATCCCAAATGAGCAGATTCCTGAGCCCCTTATACAAGACACTCAACCTGTTAATACCCAGCAGGACAACAACGAGTTGCACAATAGCCTGGTAAGAGAAATGGCACGTGCCATACAAGAGTTTAATGGTACAAACCCACTTAGCAGACCACCGCTACCAAGAATAAACTCTTGTAAGAAACTAGGTGCGCTGTTACAAATAATGAACACTGAAGTCCTACCCAATTATATCGTGGAAGCACATACATTAGAATATTTGCATATGCTGATTTACTGTGCAGCAACAGCAATTGCTAATGTTATGGGCATTAAGATCAGAACACGACGGGGAACTAATATCGGAAGGACTGAAAACAGAATTGCACCCTGGGAAAAAAGACTGCTGAGGAAAATTGAATTATTGCGCAGGGATATTGGGCAAATTACGGAATACATCCGAGGAGTAAGAAGTCGAAAACTAATTAAAAGAGCTGAAGAAATTATTCTGAACACTTCAAGACACTCACAACATGATCCAGAAAACAACACAGCTCAACACTGCCTAGACACATTAAAACAAAAACTCTCCGTTTATTCAGGTCGCTTAAGGAGATACAAAGTTAGTAACAACCGTAAATGCGACAATATACTTTTTGAGAATTCAGAGAAGGCTTTCTATAGGAAACTAAATTCCACTGTAGAAAATGTAAATAAATCCTACCCAAGCCAAGAAGAAATTCATGAGTTTTGGGGAAATCAACTTTCGACGCCAGCTACCCATAACAACAATGCTGGATGGATTGAAGACACGGAGAACAATTGTCAACACTATAGGAATATTCCTTATGAACCTTTTACCACTGAAGAAGTCTTGAACATCATAAGAGCTTCATAACTGGAAATCTCCTGGACCAGACGGAGTTCAAAACTTCTGGTTAAAGAAGTTTTGGAGTGTTCATGAGCTTTTAACAGTATTTATTAATAATATTATTTCTAATTTACAGGAAATACCATCATTTCTTACTCAGGGAACCACTTATCTAATACCGAAGGATCAAAATAACACCCAAGATCCAGCCAAGTACCGCCCAATTACTTGTCTTCCAACTTTGTACAAATTGGTCACATCCTGTGTGGCCCGGCGTATCTACCAACACTGTGCTCTGAACAATATCATAGAGCCCCAACAGAAAGGATGCGCTAAGGGCTCCATGGGATGCAAAGAACAACTTATTATCGACTCAGTCATTTCTAACCAGGCATACACCAAAAAACGAAACCTGTTTACTGCCTTCATTGACTACAAGAAGGCTTTTGACTCAGTGCCGCATGAATGGCTTATAGATATATTGAAAATATATAAAGTCGATGATAATCTCGTGACCTTTTTGAAGCATATAATGACAAAGTGGAAGACTAAAATTCACCTTCAAATACCTGGTGAAACCAATATCGAAACTGAAGATATCGCTATTAACCGGGGCCTTTTCCAGGGGGACTCGTTGAGTCCACTTTGGTTCTGCCTAGCGATGAACCCACTATCTCGGCTGCTGAACTCCACTGACTCAGGATTTAGCATCAAAAATAACAACACTGTTGTGGCGAAGCTTAATCATCTGTTGTATATGGATGATTTGAAACTAATGGCTTCCACACGAAATCACTTAGATCAGATGCTAAAAACTGTAGAAACTTTCTCAAATGATATCAGTATGCATTTTGGACTAGACAAGTGCCGTATACTTAATATAGTCAGAGGAAAGGTTCAGCCCGGAGGTTTCGATATGCAAGATGGCCAAAACATCGAGGCAATGGGTGAAAATGATATGTACAAATATCTCGGAGTAAAACAAGCGCGGAAAATTGACCATAAACAAATGAAAACAGAACTAACTTCGGAGTTCGTGAGAAGAGTAAGACAACTAAATCGGTCATATCTTAATAGTAAAAATTTGTTTAAGGCATTAAATACTTACGCCTGTTCCGTGCTGAGCTACTCATTTGGTATTATAAAGTGGTCAAAAACGGATATAGAGGGTCTTCAGCGGAAAGTAAGAACACTTCTCACAAAGGCGCAAAAACATCATCCACGTAGTGCAGTAGAGAGAACAACATTACCGCGGTATCAAGGGGGAAGAGGACTTATGGATATAGGTGAGCAATTAGATAAACAAATTGCTAATTTAAGATCTTATTTTCAGGTACAGGCTGAGACATCTACTTTACATCGAGCAATTTGCGCAGTAGATGATACAACGCCGCTTAAGCTGAGGGAACAAGTAATGCGCACAAACCATCTGACTCAGCAAGAAAAAATGCGCACCTGGATGAGTAAACCTCTGCATGGGCGACATCTCAATGAGATCAACCAAGAATATGTCGACAATACAGCGTCGAACTATTGGTTGACATCAGGAAAGATGTTTCCCGAGACTGAAGGTTTCCTACTTGCCATTCAGGATCAGGTTATTCCAACTAAAAATTACCTGAAATATATTGTTAAAGATCCTCAAGTCCAAAATGACAGATGCCGATATGGATGCCAAGCCCAAGAAACCATCCAACATCTTACCGGTGGCTGCCAGGCATTTGTCGGTACTGATTATAAAGAACGCCATGACTCAGTAGGAAAGATTATCCACCAAGAACTAGCTGATAAACTGGGACTTCTCCAAACCGACCATCTTCCTTATTATCAATACGCCCCTGATAGAATGCTTGAAAATGACAACTACAAGCTATACTGGGACCGCACTGTGCTTACAGACCAACCAGTGGCCCATAATAGACCGGATCTCATACTAGTTAATAAACTTACTAGACAAACAACACTTATTGATGTGGCGATACCCAACACCAATAATTTAGGTGTTAAATACAACGAAAAGATCGCCAAGTACAGAGATCTAGAAATACAAATCAGGAGACAATGGAGAATGGAAAGTACCCAGACACTACCTATTGTTTTATCTACTACTGGTGTTATTCCTAAAAACCTCATAGCGAACATAAAACAGCTGGGTCTAAATGAACATCTTTATAAGGCCATGCAGAAAGCTGTACTCCTCGCGACGTCCAGATGTGTAAGAAAATTCTTGGGAGATACTCCAACATACCAAGTCACCTAGGGCTCGATAACACGGAAAGAGTCCCACCAGAGCTCAATCCTTTTGATACCGTAGGTATCTGGGATGAGTGAATTTTCCCCTTAGAGGGAGTGTGAGCCGTATGGCTAAATCTGGGATAATAATAATAATGAACATCTTACCGGTGGCTGCCAGGCATTTGTCGGTACTGATTATAAAGAACGCCATGACTCAGTAGGAAAGATTATCCACCAAGAACTAGCTGACAAACTGGGACTTCTCCAAACCGACCATCTTCCTTATTATCAATATGTCCCTGACAGAATGCTTGAAAATGACAACTACAAGCTATACTGGGACCGCACTGTGCTCACAGACCAACCAGTGGCCCATAATAGACCGGATCTCATACTAGTGAATAAAATTACCAGGCAAACAACAGTTATTGATGTGGCGATACCTAACACTAACAATTTGCTTGTTAAATACAACGAAAAGATCGCCTAGTATAGAGATCTGGAAATACAAATCAAGAGACAATGGAGAATGGAAAGTACCCAGACAGTACCTATTGTTCTATCTACTACTGGTGTTATTCCCAAAAACCTCCTAGCGAACATAAAACAGCTGGGTCTAAAAGAACATCTTTATAAGGCCATGCAGAAAGCTGTACTCCTCGCGACCTCCAGATGTGTACGAAAATTTCTGGGAGATACTCCGACATACCAAGTCACCTAGGGCTCGATAACACGGAAAGAGTCCCACCAGAGCTCAATCCTTTTGATACCGTAGGTATCTGGGATGAGTGAATTTTCCCCTTAGAGGGAGTGTGAGCCGTATGGCTAAATCTGGATAATAATAATAAAGAACGACTTATTATCGACTCAGTCATTTCTAACCAGGCATACACCAAAAAAAGAAACCTTTTTACTGCCTTCATTGACTACAAGAAGGCTTTTGATTCAGTCCCGCATAGATATATTGAAAATATATAAAGTCGATGATAATCTCGTGACCTTTTTGAAGCATATAATGGCAGAGTGGAAGACTAAAATTCACCTTCAAATTAATATCGAAACTGAAGATATCCCTATTAACCGGGGCCTTTTCCAGGGGGACTCGTTGAGTCCACTTTGGTTCTGCCTAGCGATGAACCCACTATCTCAGCTGCTGAACTCTACTGACTCAGGATTTAGCATCAAAATAACAACACCGTTGTAGCGAAGCTTAATCATCTGTTGTATATGGATGATTTAAAATTAATGGCTTCCACTCGAAACCACTTAGATGAGATGCTAAAAACTGTAGAAAATTTCTTAAATGATATCAGTATGCATTTTGGACTAGACAAGGGCCGTATACTAAATATAGTCAGAGGAAAAGTTCAGCCCGGAGGTTTCGATATGCAAGATGGCCAAAACATCGAGGCAATGGGAGAAAATGATATGTACAAATATCTCGGAGTAAAACAAGCGCGGAAAATTGACCATAAACAAATGAAAACAGAACTAACTTCGGAGTTCGTGCGAAGAGTAAGACAACTAAATCGGTCATATCTTAATAGTAAAAATTTGTTTAAGGCATTAAATACTTACGCCTGTTCCGCGCTGAGCTACTCATTTGGTATTATAAAGTGGTCAAAAACGGATATAGAGGGTCTTCAGCGGAAAGTAAGAACACTTCTCACACGGGCGCAAAACCATCATCCACGTAGTGCAGTAGAGAGAACAACATTACCGCGGTATCAAGGGGGAAGAGGACTTATGGATATAGGTGAGCAATTAGATAAACAAATTGCTAATTTAAGATCTTATTTTCAGGTACAGGCTGAGACATCTACTTTACATCGAGCAATTTGCGCAGTAGATGATACGACGCCGCTTAAACTGAGGGAACAAGAAATGCGCACAAACCACCTGACTCAGCAAGAAAAAATGCGCACCTGGATGAGTAAACCTCTGCACGGGCGACATCTCAATGAGGTCAACCAAGAATATGTCGACAATACAGCGTCGAACTATTGGTTGACATCAGGAAAGATGTTTCCCGAGACTGAGGGTTTCTTAGTTGCCATTCAGGATCAGGTTATTCCAACTAAAAATTACCTGAAATATATTGTTAAAGATCCTCAAGTCCAAAATGACAAATGCCGATATGGATGCCAAGCCCAAGAAACCATCCAACATCTTACCGGTGGCTGCCAGGCATTTGTCAGTACTGATTATAAAGAACGCCATGACTCAGTAGGAAAGATTATCCACCAAGAACTAGCTGACAAACTGGGACTTCTCCAAACCGACCATCTTCCTTATTATCAATACGCCCCTGATAGAATGCTTGAAAATGACAACTACAAGCTATACTGGGACCGCACTGTGCTTACAGACCAACCAGTGGCCCATAATAGACCGGATCTCATACTAGTTAATAAACTTACTAGACAAACAACACTTATTGATGTGGCGATACCCAACACCAATAATTTAGGTGTTAAATACAACGAAAAGATCGCCAAGTACAGAGATCTAGAAATACAAATCAGGAGACAATGGAGAATGGAAAGTACCCAGACACTACCTATTGTTCTATCTACTACTGGTGTTATTCCCAAAAACCTCATAGCGAACATAAAACAGCTGGGTCTAAATGAACATCTTTATAAGGCCATGCAGAAAGCTGTACTCCTCGCGACGTCCAGATGTGTAAGAAAATTCTTGGGAGATACTCCAACATACCAAGTCACCTAGGGCTCGATAACACGGAAAGAGTCCCACCAGAGCTCAATCCTTTTGATACCGTAGGTATCTGGGATGAGTGAATTTTCCCCTTAGAGGGAGTGTGAGCCGTATGGCTAAATCTGGGATAATAATAATAAAATCGAATTAACATCAGAGTTCATACGAAGGGTAAAACAGCTACTCCGCTCACATCTTAATAGTAAAAATTTGTTTAAGGCATTAAACACCTACGCATTTTCCGCGCTTAGCTACTCATTTGGCATTATTAAGTGGACTAAAACGGATATAGAAAATCATCAGAGAAAAGTACGAACACACCTCACAAAGGCACAAAAACACCATCCTCGAAGCGCAGTAGAAAGAACGACATTACCACGGTATTTAGGAGGACGAGGACTTATTGATATAAGCGAGCAATTAGATAAACAGATTATTAATTTAAGAACTTATTTTCAGGTGCAGGCGGAGACATCTACTCTTCATCGCGCGATTTGCGCAGTAGATGACACAACACCGATCAACCTGAGGGAACAAGAAATGCGCATAAACCATCTTACTAAGAACGAAAAAATGCGCATCTGGATGGGTAAACCTCTGCACGGGCGACATCCGAATGAAGTCAGTCAAGACTATGTCGACAATATAGCGTCGAACTATTGGCTGACATCAGAAAAGATGTTCCCTGAAACAGAAGGCTTATTACTCGCCATTCAGGATCAGGTTATACCAACCAAAAATTACCTGAAATATATTGTCAAAGACCCTCAGGTCCAAAACGACAAATGCCGATATGGATGTCAAGCCCAAGAAACGATCCAACATCTTACCGGAGGCTGCCAGGCATTTGCTGCAACTGAATATAAGGAACGGCATGACTCAGTAGGGAAGATCCTTCACCAAGAGATAGCCATTAAGCTGGGATTTCTACAAACAAACCATCTCCCATATTATCAATACGTTCCAGAGAGTATGCTTGAGAATGACAACTTCAAGCTATACTGGGATCGTACTGTGCTCACAGACCAAATTGTAGCACATAATAGACCAGATCTCGTGCTAGTTAATAAACTAACAAGACAAACAACTCTAATCGATGTGGCGATACCTAACAACAATAATCTGCGTGTTAAGTACAACGAAAAGATCGCCAAGTACAGAGATCTGAAAATACAAATAAGAAGACAATGGAGAATGGAAAGTACCCAGACGTTACCGATTATTCTTTCTACCACTGGAGTCATTCCGAAGAACCTCCTAGAAAACATAAAAAAGCTGGGTCTAAATGAACATCTATATAAGGTCATGCAGAAAGCTGTGCTACTTTCGACGTCTAGATGCGTGCGAAAATTTTTAGGAGATACACCGACGTACCAAGTCACCTAGGACTCGATAACATGGAAAGAGTCCCACCAGAGCTCAATCCTTTTGATACCGTAGGTATCTGGGATGAGTGAATTTTCCCCTTGGAGGGAGTGTAAGCCGTATGGCTAAATCTGGATAATAATAATAAATCCAAGATAAACAGAAACAAACCCAAGATCCAGCCAGGTACCGCCCAATTACTTGTCTTCCAACTTTGTACAAATTGGTCACATCCTGTGTGGCCCGGCGTATCTACCAACACTGTGCTCTGAACAATATCATAGAGCCCCAAGAGAAAGGATGCGCTAAGGGCTCCATGGGATGCAAAGAACAACTTATTATCGACTCAGTCATTTCTAACCAGGCATACACCAAAAAAAGAAACCTTTTTACTGCCTTCATTGACTACAAGAAGGCTTTTGATTCAGTGCCGCATGAATGGCTTATAGATATATTAAAAATATATAAAGTCGATGATAATCTCGTGACCTTTTTGAAGCATATAATGGCAGAGTGGAAGACTAAAATTCACCTTCAAATACCTGGTGAAATTAATATCGAAACTGAAGATATCCCTATTAACCGGGGCCTTTTCCAAGGGGACTCGTTGAGTCCACTTTGGTTCTGTCTAGCGATGAACCCACTATCTCAGCTGCTGAACTCTACTGACTCAGGATTTAGCATCAAAAATAACAACACCGTTGTAGCGAAGCTTAATCATCTGTTGTATATGGATGATTTAAAATTAATGGCTTCCACCCGAAACCACCTAGATGAGATGCTAAAAACTGTAGAAAATTTCTCAAATGACATCAGTATGCATTTTGGACTAGACAAGTGCCGTATACTAAATATAGTCAGAGGAAAGGTTCAGCCTGGAGGTTTCGATATGCAAGATGGCCAAAACATCGAGGCAGTGGGCGAAAATGATATGTACAAATATCTCGGAGAAAATTGACCATAAACAAATGAAAACGGAACTAACTTCGGAGTTCGTGCGAAGAGGAAGACAACTAAATCGGTCATATCTTAATAGTAAAAATTTGTTTAAGGCATTAAATACGTACGCCTGTTCCGCGCTGAGCTACTCATTTGGTATTATAAAGTGGTCAAAAACGGATATAGAGGGTCTTCAGCGGAAAGTAAGAACACTTCTCACAAAGGCGCAAAAACATCATCCACGTAGTGCAGTAGAGAGAACAACATTACCGCGGTATCAAGGGGGAAGAGGACTTATGGATATAGGTGAGCAATTAGATAAACAAATTGCTAATTTAAGATCTTATTTTCAGGTACAGGCTGAGACATCTACTTTACATCGAGCAATTTGCGCAGTAGATGATACGACGCCGCTTAAACTGAGGGAACAAGAAATGCGCATAAACCACCTGACTCAGCAAGAAAAAATGCGCACCTGGATGAGTAAACCTCTGCATGGGCGACATCTCAATGAGATCAACCAAGAATATGTCGACAATACAGCGTCGAACTATTGGTTGACATCAGGAAAGATGTTTTCCGAGACTGAGGGTTTCCTACTTGCCATTCAGGATCAGGTTATTCCAACTAAAAGTTACCTGAAATATATTGTTAAAGATCCTCAAGTCCAAAATGACAAATGCCGATATGAATGCCAAGCCCAAGAAACCATCCAACATCTTACCGGTGGCTGCCAGGCATTTGTCGGTACTGATTATAAAGAACGCCATGACTCAGTAGGAAAGATTATCCACTAAGAACTAGCTGACAAACTGGGACTTCTGCATACCGACCATCTTCCTTATTATCAATACGCTCCTGATAGAATGCTTGAAAATGACAACTACAAGCTATACTGGGACCGCACTGTGCTTACAGACGAACCAGTGGCCCATAATAGACCGGATCTCATACTAGTTAATAAACTTACTAGACAAACAACACTTATTGATGTGGCGATAGCTAACACTAACACTTTGCTTGTTAAATACAACGAGAAGATCGCCAAGTATAGAGATCTGGAAATACAAATCAATAGACAATGGAGAATGAAAAGTACCCAGACAGTACCTATTGTTCTACCTACTACTGGTGTTATTCCCAAAAACCTCCTAGCGAACATAAAACAGCTGGGTCTAAATGAACATCTTTATAAGGCCATGCAGAAAGCTGTACTCCTCGCGACCTCCAGATGTGTACGAAAATTTCTGGGAGATACTCCGACATACCAAGTCACCTAGGGCTCGATAACACGGAAAGAGTCCCACCAGAGCTCAATCCTTTTGATACCGTAGGTATCTGGGATGAGTGAATTTTCCCCTTAGAGGGAGTGTGAGCAGTATGGCTAAATCTGGGAGATGTACCTATAACTTCTTACTTGCTTACGAGCACACACTCTTTTTTTGAAAAATATTAAATACATAACGAAACAGAAAGAATTTTAATAAAACAAATAATACAAAATAATACAAAATGAATAGTAAACATAAATAATACAAAATAATTCAAAACTTAGTATAACTAAAAAATGTTCAGGTATCTAACAGATGTGCAAATTGCTTGCCATCTTATGTAATACAACAAGCGTTTCTATCTTCGAATGATTTATTTACATTATTTAACATAGCAGGAGTTATTGAAGCAAACGCGTTTGTAATTCTTAATCTTATATCATCTCTAGTAATAGGAGGTGTAGCATATACAATATTTTTAATATCCCCACTTTACAAAATCCATTTTGGTTAGTACTGGTGACCTAGGGGGCCAATTATATGAACCACCTCTACCTATCCATCTGTTTGTAAATTTTCTGTTAAGGTAGTTCCTAACATTACGTGAGAAATGAGCAGGAGCTCCAACTGGAGCTCCTGCTCCAGTTTGTAGACTAAGTGGAAGGTTCTCAAGAAGCGTCCAAAAATATTGTTTTAAAAAATTTAGGAAATTTGTCCCATTGAGATGTCTGCCAAAAAAATACAGGACGATAATGTACTCGCCCATAATGCCGCCCCAAAAATTAACACTCCATCGGTATTGGCGATCAACAGTACGAAATAAATGTTTATTTTTTGTGTCATAATAATGAAAATTATGTCTATTTACTAGACTATTATTATGAAAAGTCGATTCGTCTGTAAAAAATACATTTCTTAATAAATCAGGATCTTCTTCAACTTTATCTAAAGTCCATAAACAAAAATTTAAACTGTTACCATAATCTTGTTCTGTCAAATGCTGTTGAAGTTGAATGTAATACGGATGAAAATGGTTGGTCTTTAGTATTCTACGTACACTAGTTTGACTAATTTCTAATTCACCCGAAATTGTTCTTGTACTAATATTTGGGTTTGCCGTAACAAAAAGCAAGACATTCAGTTGGTTAACGCTGTCACCAATAACTGGTTTATTTTTATTTACTTTTTCGTATGCAACATTACCAGTAGCACGAAATCTATTAAACAATCTCTTAAAAACTGCCTTGTGCGGGTGTCTTCTATCAGGATACTTTTGAGCATAAACTTTAGAAGCTAAGAGACAATTTTCCAAACATTCTCCAATGCAAAGTACCATGTCAACTCTTTCATGGATAGCGTAATTCTTCATTTTAAGGAACCATAAATAAAATTACACCTAGATTGGTAACAGAGATAGGCAATGTCAAATCACGTTCGGATTTAGCGCCCATACGCCCATTCGTTTGGCGGCGCTGCTAGTCTCGTTCCTACGCGAAGAGAGTGTGCTGTGTTCAAATCAAAATTGAATTTAGACAAATAAGGCGCCATATTTGTATTTGTTTTATTTTTTATAATTTATTTTATAATTTAAAATTTTTTATATCAGTGGTGCAAAAAGGTACAATTTTAGACGATTTTTTATTATGGACTCGAACACATTACATGGAATAACAATGTAGAGACGAAGAACTGAACAAAAAAGATGTGTTTCAGATTGCATGGATACTACTGGCAAACAATATAGTTGAGGAGCAGACTTTCTATATGCATTTTGTCCATTTTTTGTAATTTTGGTAAATAGAGAAAAACTGCTATGCGTTTGGGAAGAAATTGAACGAAAAACTAATATACCTAAAATATGGATGAAAAATCATTCAAATATTATACCTATATGCTAAAAATTTGTATTGATAATATCCCAAAAAACTTGAAAAAACTGTTGGACAAACTGCATTTAGATTGTCATCCTTGGACAAAACGCATTTTGATTGTCTTCACCAAGCGGTATGACAGACTTTTGGTAGTAACGATGTAAAAAAACTCAAGTAGCTTCATAAAAATAGTATTTTATTTTTAAATACAAAATAATGTTTAAAAATGAATGGAACGATAATGGCATTTTACATATCATAAAGGTCACCATGGTCATCATCATCGCAATCACAGCACTCAGCTCCTTCGATAACGTCATCATCCTCAGTTTCACTAAGGTTAACTTGATTGTCATTTTGCTCACACAGTGTCAGAAATATTTGGTTGTAAGCATGTTAGCTCAGGATCGTTAACCCAATTCACCTCTGATAGTTTCACAAATAGTTTCGAGAAGCTCTGGAGTTTTTTTGGTTTAATTTCGTTTTGGAGTTCTACAGCAGGTAAGTGTAAAGTCAAAAGCTTCTTTTCACGTTTCAACAACGTTTGGAATTTGTTTGGATGGATCATCATTTCTGAAGAACAGTTCGGTCTTAAGCAAAATATTGTTGTTGTTTTGTGATCTCTTAATAATAATTCGTTTGGCTGCACTGATTCCTTGAATTTTTTTTAAACAGGTTAAAGCAGTTTTTATATCATAAACAGTCTAGTCTCTACCAAGTTGTTTAACTTCTCCCTTCTTGGAGTAAATGTCATATTATTGTGTAGGGGTTTTTATTGTACTGTAGGATCGTGTAACTTTTTCTATTTGCCCGAAAATATGGTCCACTGGCAAATATGAATGTCCACGTACCGGAAAAATAAGTACCACTGATTTAATATTTTGTTGGATATCTCTGTATAATCATGGCATGAGCATATGCATCTTGTGTGCATTTTTGTTCTGTCCCGCACAACCATCTGCGAATAGTCTTAACTGTTTTATACCTGATCCAAATTCAGATTTATTAAGAAAATTACGTAGAGCAGAACGTGTTTCTGCAGATCCCCTTTTTGCTTGATGTTTCATCCAGGTGTAGAAAACTGGCTTTTTAATATCCACGTCGGTTACACAGAAACAATAAAAAGATCTGCAGGGCGTAAAATGCATCTTGAATGGACACTTTCTGTGAGACTTAAACCTGCTGAAGGTCAAAACAGTAGGAAACAGTGCGTTCCGGTTTTTCCTTCATTAGTTTAAAAAATTGTTTGGCCCGTATTTTATGTACATGTAGAGAAGTTCTTAGTTTCTCTATTTCAGTTTTGTCTTTACAAAGGTTAATAGAAGTTTGGGTGCTGACACAAAAGCCGCATACGTTAGTAGCAGAGCTTCCAAATGCAATATTAAAATGACTATTAAAGATCCTACTAAAATACTTGTAATTTACTTTCAAACTCTCAGCAGTACTTTTATTGTGCAGATTTCATAAAATAGTAATATTATTTTTAGATGATAGATAATGCGCCGATAATTAACGACAACAACATAAGAACTTAAGATGATATTGTGTAAACAATACCAAAATACAAAAGTAACAGTTAGATGTCTTTTTCTCATTCTGCTACCGCGGTTCGTATACCAACTACATGATCTTCTGTCACAACTACATCCATTATTTTATATTGTTTTGTTGAAAATCGGAAAAACAAACGGACATAAAACAAACTTACCAGTATAGACACCAACTAAACAACGACAACGACCGCTAACGACAACCAAATCGCAATTAGTCCATAGCGTACGGACAAACTTCGTTTAGTTCGTCTACCGTCAATGGACATACAGCACATAGAAAGTCCAAGGTATTTTTTTCATTTAATTTGCAGACAACAGAATGCATTTAGAACGTCGTTCGTGACACAAAATGGTGGCTCTATACATATAGTTTGCGATGCCATCTTTGGTTAAAAATTTGAAAAAATGGACAAAATGCATATAGAAAGTCTGCTCCTCAGTTTTTCTTATATGGATATGTTTGATAAATGGGTGAATGTTGTTAAGAGCCCTAATTATAGAATGCTGCAACAGAAACTATTTATAACAATTTCCGTGTATGCGCTAGTCATTTTAAAGAGGACGTTATAGTTAATGTTGGACATACCGGTATTACGGTATTACGAGTACGGTATTACGAGAACAGCCCTTCTGAGTTTGTTTTTACCAGCACCAGGTAAGAACTATTATGCCAATACATGTATGTATGTGACCTTTTACTTATAAAATTAGTTAATTATAAATTTTACCTAAAATTATATATTATAAAATCAGTCTTACTTGCTTACAATTTGAATTATTTTGTAGGTGGTGGTTCAACAACTATCTTAAAAATTATCACCTTAGAGAGGGTTCGACATATATTTCTACAGGTGTGCGCCTTTCACACTACTACAAGTTAAATTAGATTAGCAGACCATGACTACACTATCATATGGAGAGGTCTTTGAGCTTGCCTGTTAAGTGCGAGGAAGGATCTGTCTCTCTGTGATTGATTGTGATTGTATTAAACTAACTTTGATTGACTTTATTAATTTTTGAACTTAAATGAATTAATAAATATTTTGTACTTGAAATTCGAAGTTGGTTTTTTGGTTTACAATTTGGTTAGTTTAGTTTAGGTTAGGCTAGGTTAGGTTAGGTTAGGCTGTGATATCTTACCGGAAGTAAATAGTTCCGGTTTCATAATTCTGAATTCAATCAGTAAGTATAAGAAAAAAGTAGACGCGGGCATATTTTAAAAATACATTGAAAATTAGGACTTTAAATTTTGAAGAATGAAACCTGTAAAATTTTTAAACCGGTTCGAATTTTTTAAATTTGAAACCTTGGGGGAATCTACTCAACAATCTGTTTAATTATTCGAAAAAATTATTCTCCTATGTATCACCGTTCTGTAAAATTCCTATACTTTACTATAGGAAAAATTCATTTTATGACCGCCATTTTTAAACCGGTTCGAATTTTTTTAAATTTGAAACCTTAGGGGGAATCTACTCAACAATCTGTTTAATTATTCAAAAAAATTATTCTCCTATCTATCACCGTTTAGGAGGAGTATGGCGCACAAGAAAAGGGCTCAGCCTTTTAGTATATAAGATACCGATCAGGCAGACCGTAAAGAGTTATGAAAACTTTAGATTTGATGCAAAGTTTTATTGAAGGTCTACATACATCCTCAGGCAGGGTAGCAAAAGTACATGATGTAAGTTGTTCTTTAGTCTTACGTGTATTACGTAAGAATAAATTTAAACGATACAAAATTAACTTATGGCAAGAATTAAGTGAAGATGACTTCGATCGTAGATTAGAGTTTACTTAGGTACTGATGGATAAAATTGAAAATGATGAAAATTTCGTTAACAGAGTATGTCTTTCCGATGAAGCAACGAGTACACTGTATGGAAGTGTAAATCGATATAATTTAAGGTACTGGAGTGACGTAAATCCACACTGGATGCGTGAAAACCATACTCAAAGACCACAAAAATTAAATGTATGGTCAGGTATAGTAGGTACTCTCAGTTGTGGCAAATTGGGCCATTGGGCCAAAGCAATTTTGTCATTTGTTATCGAAGGAAATTTAACCCTTTAAACGCCGAAAAAATTTCAACTATCCATAAAAAAGATGTTATTGGGATATCTTTTATAATTTTGTTTTGTGAAAAAAAAATAAATTGCTGTATTTTGAGAAAAAAACCATGTTCCCAAAATGGGAACGTTGGTATCTATAAGTCACAACATATAACAAAGTAATATCATTGCAGTAAAAACATATTTTATTCCATATATTATAACAAAACTAACAAAATTTAAAATAAAACTATAAATCTAATGTTACAAATAATATGTTAGCAAGGTGAGTGATATTTATCAAAATAAAAATATTTATGTAGACGCTTTTCACATTTAGTACACGCTAAGCGTGTGTTTCTTTGGCATACAGTACATCTACCTTGTGATGTACTTTTAGAAATATGATTTATTCCATTAAATCGTATATCTCTAAGAACTGGACAAGTTGGGCCACCTTTTCTTTTTCTTGAGCTTGCTCCAACTTTGATTAGCGCCATAGCAACATTTCTTCGAAAATCCAAATGAGTTATAGCACTTTCAGGATTTACGTGTTGGTAGAAACGGAATGCTGCTACCACCGCTAAATTTAAGGAGTGAGAAAATAAATTCCACCACCATTTTTTTGATCTTAATCTTGGACGATAACTAGCACACATTCTATCGCAAAGGTCGACACCACCCATTCCAAAATTGTACTTCTTGATCAAATTTGGTTGTGGAACTTCTTTTCTATTTTCATAATTTACTCTTCTTGTTGCATTTTGGAGCGGACTGATGGAGAAATGATTGCTTGCTATTGTAACTGCAGCGTTGTCATTCCACTTGACGCAAATAACTCTACCATCGGATTTATAATCAAATGTTCCCCGATCTTGCTTTTTTATTGTTTTTGATGATACCAATGGACATTTATTTATTCTGTTCTCACGCACAGTTCCACATGCCCGAATACCTCTATCACACAAGCTTGACAATAGTGAATAACTGGTGAAGAAATTGTCAAAAAATACATTATGGTTGTTGGGGTTCTCAATTACTTCTAACATTTTATTTTTAACGTGGGAACCTAAAGGCATCTATTTATCTATTGTTTTACCGCAGTATATCTCTAAATTATAGGGGAATCCATCTTGTCAGCATAACATCCATATTTTGAAACCGAATCGTATTGGTTTATTTTTTATGAACATCTTAGCCGAGTGATGCCCATGATACGGAATCATCGATTCATCTATACTGAGATTTTCATGAAAAACTCCAAATTTTTTGAAGTTTTGTTTCAGCATATCATATAATTCTGCAACTTTTGCAACTTTATTACCAACTGGAAGGTTGGCATTATCACAAATATGAAAATAACGTTTTATAAGTTGGAACCTTTGCCGACTTATTATTTTCAAAAAAATTGGAGCCTGCATGTCATCTGCAGTAGACCAATAATCATCCTCAGAAGGAACATGGTGATATCCGCTTATCAAAAGTAACCCCAAAAACTGACGAAGTTCTTCCTCAGAAACAGTAAAGTTGTGAATATTTTTATCTCTATGAGCGTAGAGTTCGGTATTATGACGAATAAATTGAACTATTTCAGATGTAAAAAATAATAAAAAAATTTCGAACTCAGTGCCCAAGTGTTCATCGCCTACTCTTGGTGATGTGGAAGCTTGAGCTTGAATTCCAACCTTCTCACTCTTTTTCCATTTACGCTGAACTGATACATTTTCTTCCTTATCTTCGTCGGAAGATTCATAAGCGTGAATTTCTACTTCACCGGGTACTTCGTCTGGTATATCAGGAATATCTAACACCTGATCGTCAATAGTATCCTCGTCGCTTTCAGTACCTTGATCAGCTGAATCAGGTGGAAGAATAACAATATCCACTGGTTCTGCGGACGTTGAAGCTTCCACATCGTCGAGTGCATGTATTAGAAATCTATACCTTCGTATAGATGATCTAAGTGTATAAAAATATATCTAAGTATTATGCTTTTTTTTATTGCCACCAACTTACCCATAAAAACTTTTTGGATCCAAAGATATATCCATTTTTTCACTGAAATAAAACTTAAACTCAAAATTATTATAAACACCACGTGTTTTCTTCGTCGTAACGTCGTGACGACTAATCCAAGTCGTTACAATTACGCGCGGTCATTCTCTAGGGAACCTTGAATAACAGTGTTTCGCTGTTGCCAACGTTCCCATTTTGGGAACAATGAATGCTGAACGTGATATCTTTAGAAATAAGTTACCTAAATGTGTTTTTTGTAAATATTTCCTTTATATAATTCATTTACTGTATTTCTATTCAAAAATAAATCACAGTTTGGTACATATCGACTCCCAGTAACAACTTTAGCACAAAAAAGCAAGTGATATGAATTTGGACGTCATTTTGCGCGGTTTCTAGATGAATCCCGTAAGTAAAAAAACATCTCAGCTAACAGAAAGTAAGAATGGGACATACAGAAAGCATATTTGTTACAATATTTGAAAATATTTCAATATTTTCTGAATCCAACTTATTTTTTACTGTGTTCCCTAAATGGGAACGTTGGCGTTTAAAAGGTTAACGTCAGATAGTTACGCAATGTTACTTAGAAATAAAATAGTACCTACGCTGAGAAACTTGTTTGGGACCAATGTTAATCAGATATGGTTTTTGCAAGATGGAGCTCCAACTCATTTTGGTGTCAATGTTCGGCGTTATTTAGATGAAATATTTCCTGGACGATGGATTGGTAGATGAGGTAGAATTGAATTTTTTAAATTTGAAACCTTAGGAGGAATTTACTTCGTTAGATTCCACGTTCACCTGATTTCAATCCTAAATATTTTTTGGGGTTACTTGAAAAATTCAGTTTACAAAACTAAACCAGCAAGTCTTGCAGATCTAAGGCAACGAATTATTGATGAATCTCGAATAATTTCTAGACAATCATGGAGAAATGGGGTAGATGCATTCTATCATAGATTAGGATACTGTCAACTCACAAATGGAGCAGATTTTGAACACTTGATAAAGTAACCATTATGTTAAAAAATGTTGTAATCTATCAATTGTTACGTTCTAATATAGTTGAAAATAGTTAGTATTAAAAAATTTATTGAGACAATTAGGCGTGGCCAGACTGTTGATTTATGTATTTAATACCTTCCAGACTACACAAAATCATAAGTGTTACATATGGTTGAACTCATATTGAATGGGAAATTCTAAAAATGACTGAATATACAGAGTGATGTATTTGAAAAACCAAAGTTACTAATAATACAAGAGAAACGGCAAATCTGCCAACATTGCAAATATCAAAAATGGAATCTCCGTATCCCAAAATAAATGTACCTTAAAATTTTTACAATTATGACTACCAATTTACGAGATAATTGGCCGTTTCTAGACTTTTGGGCCACTCTGTATAAGTGAGAAACTATTTAATTTTTGTTGACCTAGTGTGAAACAGAATTTTTTATTCTGGTCAATACTGAAAATCATCTTTCACCGTTTACTTTACTTATTGAAAGGGTTAAATAAATTCTTAGGATTGTGTTTAAATTTGAAAATGTTGCAGAAATATTATTTCGCTGAATAAATGACCACATGGATACAGGCGAAATAATATGTATTTTACTTGCAAAAGTTTAGTATTTTAGTTTTAGTTTATTTTAGTATCTTACTTACAAAAAATTGTAATACTTCATTTTTCAGTTTTTCTAGGTTTACGTTTTGTTCATAATATTTTAATTCCTCTACCTTTTTTAATATTGCTAATTAAAGAAGCTTCTGATCTGTTAGCTGATCTAGGTGAGATATTAGTTATTGAATTAATAATCCGAGAGCATAATTTGGCTTTATTTCGTTCACTATTGTGTGTTTTAAACATTTTAAGATATAATAGAAAATCATTAATCACATATTATCGACGACAAATAGTTTATAGTACCCGTGCCTCAGTTTGCATATTTTTTATGTGTTCCCGCCATAAGTCGATCGAATTCGGATAAATATTTCAAAGCACCTATATAATTACCAATATTTTTCCCAAATGCACTTCATTTTTAAAACGAAACACTAGAGAGAAGATCTTCTATTCGATGCAATAAAGGGTCAAAACAAATCACAAGAAAGTTAATTATTGTCTTCTTCAGAAGAATTAATAGCAGGGAAAAAGTTAAAAGAGATTGGTTGGCTCATATCACAGTTATACTGAAAACAACAACTTATTCAACTGTTACGTCTGTACATTATTTTCCAATCAAACAACGCTAATAACAGCAGGGCCGAATCATTGGAAACATGTCCATAAAAAATTGTCAGAGCATACAAACTCCAGTGACACACTCCATTTTATTTTGTATAACAAGTTCTAAAATTGCCCGACATATTGACACTAAACTGGAAAAGCAAATAATAAATTAAAACAACCAAAATAGAGATGTACATATACTTAAATGTGTGATCGCGACAATCGAATTTATTTTTTATACTCTTTAGCCTTTCGTTATAAAAATGAAGTGTTTTTAGTGAAAATATTGGTAATTATATAGGGGCTTTGGAATATTTATTCGAGTTCGATCGAGTTGTTAAGGGAACACATGAAAAAAGATTTTCAACACACTATAACATTTTTTTTATTATTAATATATTAAATTATTTTTAATTCCCTTTACCCATGGTGATGATACGCTGATGGTCGTGTTTACGATCAGAAATTTTTATTGGGAAACTATCTAAATATTAAGGGAGAATCTACCTACCTATTTATTTAAAGACGCCGGTTTGGCTAATTCTTCGTTAATGCTTTCCATCTTAATCCTGAGTATGAAAGGAACTAATGCTTTTCGGTGAAGGCGGGTTCCTTTATAATAGATTTGTAAATAATCCGAAGGCACGTATAGTAATTATTGTTCTGTAAAAACCTAATCTAGAAGATTTATATTTCATCACGTTTGTAGCTAGAAGGGTACCGTTATGTTCGATGTGAGTTAGAACTTTTTACCTTCTCAGAAATACATACAACAGGCCTATGATTTTTGAGTAGGAGATATCCCTTTTTCCTTTTTTTTTGTAGTTGGGTAAATTTTTGCAAGAAAGACTTACTTCTGAGTGGGCTCTCGTTGAGTAAAGGCTGATATCTCGTGAGACCTTTCTCTCACATTATCGTATTTGTTATCTTACCGTCTGTAAATTATTTTCTTAAAAACTGAAATAAACAAGTGTGTATACACTTGTTTATTTCAGTTTTTTATCTTATACTATATTAGAGTAAATATAGTTATAAAGTACCTTTAATGTTAATTAAATTCAGTATTTAATACAAGTATGGTATTAACTTCAGTGAATTAATGCAGCAGTCGTCAGGAATTACTGTAAGTTACCATATTCATAGTATGTACAATTATCTGGGCGAGTAATATGGTATGGTATCATATCATCTTCCATTATCTGGGCGAATCAAAGTTCATCCATGTCTTCACCTGTAGTGGAGAGTAACTACTGAATTTTGCATTCAATTTAAAGAACAGTCAATATTTTGTTACGAACCAAATTCCATCAGCTACTAAGAAATTTCAATAAGTAATAATTATGAACATTTAAGTCTCAGTTTATCATTAAATAATAGTGCGAGATAGCTAATCGACTTAAGCAAGTGCGGTTTGGTTAAATTTTTATGTTTTCATTTCTGTGTAACCTTTTCGTATTTTTGTAAATTTAGATTTGATTAATTTTTGTTATCTTTTGTGTTTGTTATAATGTTTATTCATTTTTTTTGCTGTAATATCTCTAGATACGCCAAAACTTTATTTGTGCATGATTATATTATATATCTTTGTAAAGTTATTTTCTCATTATATTACTGCTTATTTTTATATGTATACTACCATTTCATAGTTGTTGGTGTATTTTTATCTTGTGTGTACATCCAGCTACCAATATCGTTTTGTTGTTGAATATATTGTTATTGTTATATGTATGTATTTTATTTCTCGGCTCCTAATAAGTCCCCTGATAAAATAGTAACTCTGAATATTTGCTTTTTACCTTTAAATATTACTATACCTTTGACCAGCAGAAATATTAGCCTGATTTAGTTTCGTAGGTTAGTAGGTATAATACCTAATATAATTTTTATTTGTTTATGTAGAGTGTTAATCCAATTTATTTAATGATTAACTGTTGATACCTTTTCTTGGGTTTGATCTCTGACCCTAAATATATTTCTTTATCTCTTTTATTTTTTAAAGTTTCTTAATTTTTTCCTTAAACCCCAAAAAAATTGAGTGGCGCCCTGTTTCTATCTTATCGTATCTTTGGTAATTTACCCATCTATCTTTTCGTTTATTTCTGTTTTTTTTTTCTAATATATCTTATCTGGTTCTGTTTTTACTTATTTCGTCCATTGGGCCCATTCCCGGTTCCAAAAGCTAGTTTCGAACTCACGACTCGCTCTCCACCAACCATTTGGCTGCCGTCCGCAGTGTCTCCATTGGTGACCTTTCTAGCACCATCCAAAAAAGATTTCCGAGGTTACAACACAATGGTTAACGAAATAAAGGAAGCCAAATTTCACTCTCGAATTATTGATTCAACACTTAATATCTCACGTAGATCAGCTAACAGATCAGCAGATTCTTTAATAAGCAACATTAAAAAAATTAAGGATATAAAACTGTCAACAATTTTTTTATGAGAGTGATGTTAATGACTCTTTAATAGAGGAATTAAAATATTATGAATAAAATGTAAACCTAGAAGAACTGATAAATGAAGTATTACAACTTTTTGTAAGTAAAGACTTTTATAAGTATATCATTTACCTTGTTTTTCTATGATTGCAAGAGCCTATCCTGTTATGATACATAGACACAAATATATTAGATTTTATGTATATTTATTTAGAGTAATTTTGAAGCCAGAAAGACTTGTGTTTTTTTTTTTCAATACGAAAATATTACACTTCATAAATATTAATTTTTATCTATTATTGGATTAAATACAAATAAGTAATTGGCAAACATTTTTAGGTACACTGTGATGGCGGGAACTCCGCAAAAAATGTTAGAGCACGTTCTGGAAACAAGACTGGATGGCCGCGGTTCAGGAGGCGCTGGTGAAAACTTTATCGTCAGTACTGCACAAGATCCATTTTTGGACGATTTTCTTCTTACTCATATAGTCTTCTTACCTACGCACCAGTTAGTCGATGAGTTAGACAAATAATATCCTTTTTAAACAATAGCAGTAAATGTTCAAGTCATTAAATACTATTTTTATACAAAAATTTATAAATTTTAGTGTCTCTTAAGTGTCAGAAAGGGTTGTAAACCTTTGTATTTGTAAATTTCTTGCATATTATTTAAAATTTTATAATACAAGTTGCACATTTTTTAGATAGAAGGTGGTTTTGGTGAAGTTGAAAGAAAGGTATAACCCTTTATGGTGGGATATAAGCGGAAAATACATATAAGCTGATATACAGACGCAATATACGTGAAATCCAATCTTAACTGTCTTTCCTTTTATTTCGATATACTCTATATAAGTACTAGAAACCAATTCGCCAAGGATTTTTGCTTATTTGAGGAGATGTGTTGTGGAGTACAATTTTAGATTTTCCATGTCTCTAATTATTACATCTGTAGCAACGTCTCGTTGAAGAGTAAAACACCTAAATTGAGATGCTTACAAATCGCCACTTGGAACGTTAAAAGTATGTACGAAAGTGGCAAAGCACATAACATCGTAAAAGAAGTCAAGAGACTCAAAATCGATATAATGGGTATCACTGAAACTCATTGGCCCAACTCGGGAGAATGTAATATCCTAGACCATGAAATGTACTACTCTGGTAATGATACCACAATTATGGAGTTGGAATAATCGTTGCACCTCGTTTAAAATCGTTAATAAAATCCTACACTGCACTATCAGACCGAATGATTCTTTTACAGCTGTATGCGTCCCCATTTCATTTGAACATAATACAGATATACGCACCTACAGCTGACAAAGAGGAAACAATAATCGAAGACTTCTACGAACAACTAGAAATCTTAATTAATGCAACAAAAAATAATGAAATAACACTTATAATGGAAGATTTCAATGCGAAAGTAGGACGAGGCAAAACAGGAAAGGTAGTGGAAAATTTCGGACTTTGTGAAAGAAACGAAAGAGGAGCTCGTCTAGTTCAATTTTGCCAAGAACACAACTTAGTACTTACTAACACTCTCTTTAAGCTCCTGCACCGTAGACTCTATACCTGGAAATCACCGGCAGACTCACCTGGTAAAATAATCAGAAATCAAATAGATTATATCGCTGCACCAATCAGGTTTAGAAACTCCATCAAAGCCGTAAAAACTTACCGGGTGCGGACGTAGCATCAGACCACAATCCGGTGGTATGTAAGTTTGAAGTAAAGTTAAAAAAGCCAAATGTAAAGAACAGGCCCGAAACACTAGATATTAGGAAACTTTCAAACAGTAATATTAAACAACAGATGCAGGAGAATTTAAATACCGAAATAGCAAAAATACTTAAAAATTACAATGAACCGCTGGAAAAGTGGAGTGAAATTAAAGAAGAGATTAGGACTTCAAGCACTAAGTTTTTACTATCTGATAAGACAAAAAAGAAAGACTGGATGACTGCAGAAATCCTTGCCATGATGGAAGAGAGACGGATATATAAAACTAAAGATACTGCCAAATACCGTGAAACCCTTAGACGAATAAGAGCTGAGATAAGAAAAACTAAAAGAGAAATGGTGGAGAAAATGCGAAGAAATCGAACAGTGCGAAAAGGTATACGACTATCACAATATACATGAGAAGATAAAGGAACTCACAATAAAGAAAAGCTACAATATTTTATCGAAAGCATGTGCGATGATAATGGAAATCTACAACTAAGTTCCGACAAAATAGTTAGAATCTGGGAAACTTATGTGGAACAACTGTTTAATGATGACCGTCCTAGTGGGTATATACTGAGCAATGATAATACTGGCCTTTTTATTCTAAAATCAGAAGTGGAGAATGCTATAAAGGGTCTTAACCAGGCAACGATAACGTATACGGGGAAATATTGAAAATGCTGTGCGAAACAAACTGTCAATTTCTAGACTCACCCGTCAGACAGCAATAGCAATAGCAAATCAGCAATATTTACAACAGCGGGGAGTTTCCTGAAGACTGGCTAGAGTCAACTTTTGTTGCCATACCGAAAAAACCAAAAGCAAAGTCTTGTGATCAACATCGGATGATAAGTCTAATTAACCACATTTCGAAGGCATACACCAAGGTTATTTACAACAGAATAAGCAAAAAATGCGAGGATAACATTGGAGATTCGCAGTATGGGTTTCGAAATTCTCTTGGGACAAGAGAAGCACTTTTTAGTCTACAGGTACTCATCCAGCGCTGCAGAGATATAAACAAAGACGTGTACATATGCTTTATAGACTACGCAAAAGCATTCGATAACGTAAAGCACGAAAAAATAATTGAAATTCTCCATAAGATCGTAGTCGACTACAGAGACATTCGAACAATAGCGAGTCTCTATTGGGGTCAAACAGCTAAAGTGAAAGTAGGATCTACATTGACCAATAAAATTCAGATCAAGAAAGGGGTACGAGAGGGCTGTATCTTGTCTCATATTCTCTTTAATATATACTCAGAAGAAGTATTTAAGACAGCGCTGGAGGAAAGCACAGAAGGCATTAAGATAAATGGAGAAATAATTAATAACATACTGTATGCTGATGACACTGTGATTCTAGCAAGTAGCATGTAGGAACTGAGTTGCCTAATGAGTAAGATACAAAAAACAAGTGCACAAATGGATGTTAGTAAGCAAAACCCAATAACCACCACAGCAACTGATATTGGACAATGAAAGAATTGAACACGTGGATTCGTACATCCACTTGGGAACAACAGTTAACTCAAATTGGGATCAAGCGAAGGAAATACGTATAAGAGTAGAAAAGGCAAGAACATCGTTCACTAGCATGAAGCAAATTTTCACCTTGAAAAGCCTCACCCTACCTCTCAAAATTCGACTTCTGAAATGTTATGTATTCCCGGTTTTGTTATATGGAATGGAGGCGTGGACAATGACTGCAACATTAATGAAAAAAGTAGAGGCCTTCGAAATGTGGGGTTACTGACGTATATTACATATATCCTGGACTGAGCACGTTACCAACGAAGAGGTACTACGCCGGATAGGTAAAGAGAGAGAGGTAGGAATAAGTATAAAGAAAAGAAAGTTGGAATACTTCGGTCACGTTATGAGACATAATAAATATAGAGTTCTAGAGAAGACACTCGTGGCTCTAAAACTTGCGGCAATGGTTCGAATTGTCATCTGCTGAACTATCACACACAAATTAAAGAAAAAATCTGAATTTGGTTTCGACAATTAGAAATCTTCGGATTTTGAGTTTTGGGATTTAATACTAGATGTCGCTATTACGTCCATATCGAAGACATTTTAAAGTTGCTTCTATTACGACAGTAAATATTGTTTTCACGTTCAGAGCGTCTCTAAATAGCCGCTACGAAGATTCCCTTTAGGATGAAATACGTCTAAGCGGATAAACAGATGCACTATGCGTGAAGTCAGATCTTAACTGTCTTTCCTTTTACATACTTATATATTTATTTTAGTATAATTTGATTTTGTAATAGTTTTGCCCATATTATTCACACATCAACTAATAACGATGACTATATAAAATGTATAAAATATTGCCTCTTACAATAACATAACTTAGAAACCTAAAAATAATTGTGACCACATCTACAATTCCTTACGAGAAGAAAAATGGCCATGTATGTATGTATAGTATAACAGGCCTGTCAGGTCCATTTCTGGATGGATAAGTTACATCGTTTTGTGTTCCTAGCTATCAGCTTTCAATCTCTGATTTTTACCTCTCTGGCATCTTCCATCACTACATCTCTCCATTTCTTTCTTGGTTTTCCTCTCTTTTTTGCTTTTAGGTACTCTCCAATCAATATTCTTGACTTGTCTATTACTTTTCATTCTTTCTAGATGTCCGAGCGATCCTAATATATGTTTTTTTACTACTTTTGTTATTGGAGGATTAGTATATAATTGGTGCACTTCTACATTAGTTTATCTTCTCCATTCTCCCTCTACTACTTTTCCAGCAAACATTCTGTGAAGTATCTTTCTTTCTCATACTTCCAATATGTTCTTTATGGTTTTTTTTCATGTCTCGGCAGCGTATAGCATTATGGATTTAAATAAAGTTTTGTATACTCTTGTTTTTGTATCATTTTGTTCATTATCCCAGCACTTATGTTGCACTTGGTTAGTCTCAGGTTGATTTCAGTTTCTTCCTTACATGTTTGGTCAATAAGTGTACCTAAGTACATATATTCGTTGACCTTTTCGAATTCTACAACTGATACATCCTCCCCCTCTAATTTAAAGGAGCGCATGGTGTTCATTTATTTTTGGCTCAACCGCTTATAAGCCATATTGCTTTAATAAAATGTTGACATTAAGAAAGATACAAGGTGTTAAAAGTGGAAATTGAAATTTTTAATTTTCGCTATAACGTTAATGTTTGTGAACATTTATATATCAAAATTAATAACTGGGTACTATTGAACACTAGAAATTACAATTTGCATACTTTAATGTAGCTCAAAGAGGGCGCCACGTATGCCACATATTGCTCTTTAAGTTACCGGTGTTTGTGATAAAAAATATTAACGATACATTATTTTAACAAAAAAAAAGATGTATACTTGTTAATAGCTTCAAAACTGAACAGTTTTCGAGATAATTGCATTTTACAAATCAACTACATAATTCTGATTTAACGCAATTACTCCATGCAACGAAAGAAAATTGGACAAAAACATCAATACTTCAAAATTTTGATATAAAAGACCTTTAATAAAGTTATTAGTCAACGAAATATAAAATAAAATAAATATGTCAGCATGATAGTTAATAGTAGGATTTAAAAAAATAACAGAATAATTTTATTTTACATCAAATATTTTAGGTTTGGTATTAAATTAAAGTCAAAATTAAAATATTTTATTTATAAACCAAATTAAGAAATAGTTAAACAAAATAACATTAAACTTTTTGTCAAAGTAAGTTCTTCAATTCATTTGTCAAGACATTCCATAAAAGAATGTCTCATATTAAATAGCATCATTGGTTCTAAAAAAACTGTTGCAGTATTTATTAAGTATTATAAGTATAATAAAAGTATTCTTTTGGAATTTTTATTATTAATTATTGGAATTAATGAAATGAAATGGAATTAATATCTCACCACATGACCAAGGAATATGACTACCACGAACAATCCAATGTTCTCTCTTTATAATGTGGTGGGGTACTATCTTGCATAAACCACATATTTCGCCCTAAGTTTAACGACAATTCTTCCAATAAATCAATGAAATCCTTTTATAAAAAATGTAAATAAATCTTACCATTCAAATTACAAGGTAATTCGCATGTCCGTAAAAAATAATTACCAACGGTTCCCAACCATACGTTGATTTAAAATTCATGATTAAAATGCATGTCTTACGGTTTGGTACCATTTGTGGACTTATTTACATTTTTTATAAAATGATTTTATTGATTTATTGGAAGAATTGTAATCAAACTTAAAGCAAAATATGTAGTTTATGCAAGATGGTACACCACCACATTATAGAGAGAGGGCAGTGAGAATACAATTAAATAATTTCTAAAGGATGGATTGTTCGTGATATTGTGGTGAGATATTAATATAATTACTTATTCATAAAGATCCCAAACGAATAATTTATTATTGTATTATATTTATGATATATTATACTTATAATACTTATTATAAATACTGCAGCAGTTGCTGCAGTATGGAGTAAAATGGAGTACATATCGAACACTTACTTTGACAAAAAGTTTAATGTTATTTAGTTTAACTCTTTCTTAATTTGGTTTATAAATAAAATATTTTGAATATGACTTTAATTTATTATAAAACGTAAAACGTTTGATGTTAAATCCAATTATTTTGTTATTTTGTCAAGTTTTACTATTAACTATCCTGCTGATAGATTTATTTTATTTAATATTTCGTTAACTATTAACTTTATTAAAGGCATTTTATACCAAAATTCAGAAGTATTGATGTTTTTGTCTAATTTTCTTTCGTTGCCTGAAGTAATTGTGTTAAATGAGAATTATGTAGTTGATTTGTAAAATGCGATTATCTCAAAAACTATTAAGTTTTGAAGTAATTAACAAGTATACATTTTTTAACGCCGGTAACTTAAAGAACAAAAAATTTAAGTGCAAATGTATGTCACATATGTGACATATGTGGCGCCCTCCATCAGCTACAGTAAAGTATGCATTAAATTATAATTCCTAAGTTTTAGTAGTACCCAGTTATAAATTTTTATACATAAATGTTCACAAATATAAAAGTGATAGCGAAAATTAAAATTTTAAATTTCCTCTTTAATACCATGTATCTTTTTTAATATCAACATTTTATTAAAGCAATTTTGCTTAAATCGTAATATTTTAAAGTGTAGAATCTACAATTTCTTATTGTACAATTACTTAAGGACCACCCTGTATAAATATTTATTAATATAAATCCAAGTACATCCATGTACTTGGATGGAAAAGATTTAGATGTCAAGGGATTTAAGTATTGGGATTTAGGTAAATGTAAATTTCCATGTACTTGGATTTATAAATATTAACTTTAAGTCCCATTTCCCGAATTGTTCTTTTTTCTATACTTGTCAGTTCTTTTCCATTTCTTGCAATGAAAACTAATAATAGGTTTTTTAGTTCACTTAATAGTTAGTTCACTAAATCATCCAAAATTATATAATTTTAGCAATAATAAAAATGTGTTTTCCTTAGCAAAAGTTACTTATAGGATAGAATTCACGAACCAGGATCGAGAATTTGTCCTGGCCTGTAAAAGAAGAGTAATACACTTCGTTTATAGATGGGTAACGACCGTACGTCATCCTGTATTCGAAGATGATATCGCCGTCGAATTTCTGGAGGAAATAGCTAATGAACTTGAAAACGATAGTTCACAGTTCGATGCCTTGCAAGAGGAAGCCGCCCTGATGCATCACGTCATGACGCAGTTAAGAAGGTAAACACGATTAAACTATACGGTAAATTAGGTTTTTATTTAAAGAAATAAATTTCGAATGGAAAATATACACCACCTACATACTAAAATATATACTACAATATTGCTAGAGATTAAATATTTATCTTATTGCTGTTTTCAGGAACTAAATTGCCACAATGTTCGATAAATAGGTCGGTTTTAGAATTGTGAAATAAACGATTAAATTTAGACATACAAATAATTTGGTACATTTAGTAAAAACTCTACCGGTCTCTTGTTAACTTGGACAGGTATATTACGATATAACATAAAATAAACGAATAAAAACCAAAAAACTAAAGATTAAATGAAAAATACAGATATATACAAAATACAAAAATACAGTTTGCAGAGATAACAAAAACATGATTAAGCAGTTAGGCAGCGGGTAGTTAGGAGAATTATTATTAGAGTAACACAATTAACTAGCAAAGTCCATCACTTCCAGATATACAGGCAAAGACAATAATGATTATGACCAATGAGAAAAAAGGAGCAAGAAACTTTCCTAACAACCTAAGACCGGAGATTCCTTAGATAATTTTAAGACAATTTAACCCAATTTAACACAATTTACCCAGTTCGAAAATGCTTCCTAAGGGAGCTATATATTTAAAAGAGTTCTTTGAAGATGATATCGTTTAATTAGGTTTTTTAAATACCTTCATAACGCTTCTATTTAGAAAAACAAAAACTGGTAGGAATATTTTATCCTCCAAAGTTGAATCGATTTCATCAATTGCCAATTTTTAGTACCAGTTATAGGCGGCCGTTTTGGGTAGGTCAACGGATATTTTAACGCATTATTTTTTGAAGTTATACTTCTATACGCACGGTCGGCGTTGGAAATTTGCATGAGAGTGAATCTGTGAAAACATTACATATGTAAGATAATGAGTAAGAGAGAGACATAAGATATATTTTCTCTCTTCCTCTCTCGAGCATAAAAATGTTCCTTTTGTGTATATATATATATATATATATATATATATATATATATATATATATATATATATATATATATGTAATATTATATATATTATATATAATATTACATATATAATATAATATGTATTAATATTATTATTTATGTGATATGTTTTGTATTATTTATTAAACGTTTATAGTTTATAATTATTTTAGGCTTTTGTATTTCAAAATAATCATAGTTTGATCGAGAACTCTCAGTTTTAAAATCCGTTAGTGTTGTGTCCAAGTGGCAAATCCTTTACGTGTTTGGTTTATACGCGGGTGGTTGTGAGTTCGAATCCCAATATGAATTTCCCTTTTTATTTTTGAAATATTTAAAAACCTCACATTAAGCTTATTAAATATATTTTATATACGCAAAAATGCTAAAGTTTAAAATAAAATGAAAATTTACAGCATAATCCGAGTTGTTGGTTTTTTATTTTTATCTTCGTAAAGCAAGTTATGTATATTGGCAGTTTTAAATAGTTATGAATATTGCATTTTAATTTATATTGTATTATTATATTGAATTATGCTGCAGTGTATTTACTGTATTGTAATTTTTATATTAATAACAAAATAATCAATAAATTTTACTGCAGAGTATGTGTAAAAAATTTTTTTTGCATTCAACTCCTTTTATACATATCTATGTCTATGAAAATAAAAATATATATTTTCATTAAAATATTGATACAATCCTTCATTTAATATACTCCTATTACAGGTCAAATGTTTATATACAGCAAACGATGCACCATATACCTATATAACTAATTCCTTTTCTCTTTCTGCTCTCTCTCTCTCTCTCTCTCTTTCTTACCTATAGCATTACATATGTAATGGTTGTGCAGATTGACTCCCATATAAATTTGTAACGGCTAACGCGTGTATATAATTATAACTTCTACGGGCAGTCCCACTGGACTGCCACACCCATTTTTTGTTTTTAATTTTTAAGCATTCGTGATACTATAGTGTATTTTTATGTATGAGAGAGTAATAAAACAATAAATTATGTATGCAAATCCCTAAACTGTTGATACGGGTGACTCAATGAAAAACAGATATTTGTCAACAAGTTTACAGAAGTATATAGGAAAACAATTTTAAATTGAGTATGACCACCAGGTATAAAGGTTGGAGCAGAATAGTTGTGAGGGTTACTAATCCCTAAATAAGGTTGCCAGTGTCGGAGTGATGGAGGTTAACAGGTACTAATGAATTTGCAAGAAATGTAAGATGTTTATTTTATTGGTTATATATAACCAATAAAAGTTTAATAAGTACCTACGTTTTATTTTATCTGAAATGAGTGCATTCCACGAAGTAAGGGTTTCAACAATCAAACATTTAATTCTTTAATTCCAGGCATCTACGACAGTAATTGACTAGATAATTACCTTCTAAACTTATTCCACAGAAAATGTGATAGTGGGTTTTTCCATTTTGTAGGAAGGTCCAAGTGGCGTATTCAAAATTCTTAACAGTTCACTAAAAGTAGGTACTTCAGTTGCAAGGTGCAGTTTATTGTGTATACTAGTGTTATGGAAAATTTGGAAGTGCCGTGTAAACGCCGAAAAATTGGTCCTTTAACGGTTAATGAAAAAACATTAATATTTAATTGTTTTAAATCATTTACAGACAAACGTTTATGTGAAAGTGTTGATGAGACCGTTGAGTTAGTTAGCAGTACACTTGGTGTTGGGAAATCTACGTTTTACAGAGCTATTAAAGGAGAGAAATGTGGTTTTTTTCCAAATGAAACGTAATGCTCCAGGGAAACCAAAATTTCAAATAGAATATCATTTTAAAGAAGGACTTCGACGGAAAGTGCATGAATTCTTCTTTAAACAAGAATTTCCAACATTGGATAAAGTTTTTGTCTCAGTTCGAGATGATAAGGATTACCCAGAAACGAGTCGAAGTACGTTATGGAAATTTTTAAAAGAAATAGGCTTCCGCTGGAAAAAGAATCCCAGAAAGTCTATTTTATTAGAAAGAAGCGATATTGTCATATGGAGAAGACATTTTCTAAGAACCATAAAGGAAATGAGAAACCAAAAAAGAAAAATATTTTATCTTGATGAAACATGAATCAACGAGGGTCATACACCAAATAAATTTTGGCAGGATGAAACTGTTACAAGTCAAAGGCACGCTTTTGTAAATAACTTATCTACTGGTTTAAACCCACCATCAGGAAAGGGACGCAGGCTGATAATAGTACACATTGGCAGTTCAGACGGTTTTGTTGAAGGTGGTTTATTAACTTTTGAATCAACTCGTACCGGTGACTACCATGAAGACATGAACGCTGATGTCTTTCAAGAATGGTTCGAACAAATGATAGATCTTCTTCCTAAGAACTGTGTAATAGTAATGGATAATGCAAGTTAACACTCCAGACTTATAGAAGGACTGCCCATAACCAAGTGGTTAAAAAAAGACTTGCAGAATTGGCTGAGTTCAAAAAATATTACGTACCATCCCGGATCTATAAGAAAGGAACTTTATTCGTTGTGTGCCCTTCATAAAGAAAAATTTTAAAAATACGAAATTGATGAAATTGCCAAAAATCGTGGAATGACAGTACTTAGATCCCCACCATATCATTGTGAATTAAACCCGATTGAACTGGTATGGGCACAGATAAAGAGTGAAGTTTCAAGAAAAAATACCACTTTTAAAATTCATGATGTTAAACAGTTGTTTTTGGAGGCCGTAAATAATGTAAAACCTGAAAACTGGGAAAAGGCAGTAAATCACACTATTAAACAAGAGGAAAAAATGTGGAAGCTGGACAATATCACTGATAAAATGATCGAGCCAGTTATTATAAATCTTGGTTCTGAAAGTTCATCTTCTGAATCTGATTTGGATTTGTAACAAGTAGCTGTAAGTTTTATATTAATATTTTTATTCATCTATTTAACATACCTTAGACGGTTTTAAAAACTCTTTTTCTCTTTTGTTATTTTTAAAAATTAAAAAAAATATGTGAATTTTTTAAAACCCTTTTTAATGTAGGTCAGTCAGGTCTAATGTAGTGTGTGATAAAAGAGGTCACTTTTGTTTACATACACATAACACTTTATAACACTGAAATAATTCATTTATTTTTTACAATTATTCAAAGTAATTTTTCAATTAATCTTGAGCACGCCCATGGAGTGGTCGGAGGTACCAGTTAAAATTATGCTCATTACTCTCTCGTTCATAAAAATAAACTATAGACTATGCGATTTTCATGCATTTTAGTACTAAAAGGCTGTCCCACTTTAAGTTGGAATACACCGTTTCCGAGAAAAATCAATGTGAAAATTTTACGCTTTTTCCTCATGAAAGTTAAATTAATATTTTTCGCAGTAATTGACTTTGAACTGTCAACATAAGTATAACCTACGTGTTTCATTGTCCAATTTTTGTCAGTTTATGAGAATCTTTTTTAGTTTTTACTTTTTGGCATTGAAATATAATATTTTCAATTCAACAAAAATGGTTTTTACTAATCAGGATTACGCTAATATACATATAGTTTATTGCGGAATGAGGTGTATTGCTTGAGCAGTAACGTAGATACGCTAAAAAAATTTCCGATTAAGAGAAACAAGTTCAGGATTTTAGTGAAATAACACAGCTTATACATTTTCTCTTCCAAACCCTGAAAATACAAATTAATACTTCGTTAATGTGAGTAAAAATATAACAACAGTGATCTTGCTACAACAAAATCCTATTTCCTATCTCCCAATTCAAAAAAGGTCTAGAATTAATTTTTTATATATTTTATTTATAATATAAAGACCAGTTGATAAATCTGAACTGATTCGAACAATCAGTAATATCAAAAGCAAATTTTCTTGTAATACTAATGGACTATCCATAAAAATTTTCTTAAATCTCCCAAATTTAATAATGTGTTGGTAGTCCTGGTCTCATTAATTAACGATTTTTTAGAAAAAGGTATATTTTCAGAGTGCCTAAAGACAGACATTATTATTCCTCTTCATAAGGGTGGTCTACTTTAGACTTTACTTCTAGAAAAATTCTTCCAATAATTCACATATATCTGACTCATTTATATTGACAATTGAGAAATACATTATGCATTTTAAAGTAGACGACTTTTAAAATGATATTGCCAATATTGTTGAGTTGCGCTCCTGGGATGACTTTACTTATAAGATAGTTCATTCGATTACATGAAATCAACTTTAACTTGAGAATATCCGTCAGAAAAAAATCATAGCATGTAATTCGTCTTTAAAAAGACAAACACATGACATGATGACAGTAAAATTCTCCTGTTAGTGATTCCATAGTAAATTATGAGGGAAAAACCAGAAAAAAAACCTCATAATACTATCCCGATATGGTAAGTATTTGTTCGTGCATTTAGTTTACCTTCAATAAACACCAAAATTCTGATTTTATATGTTTCGTTATTTAAAAAACATAAATGATGTATTCTCTATATGTTACTGACTTACTAATACTGGTATTTTCTTATTAATAACTTCCTCTTTCAATATTGGTAACTAGATCCTACTACATTCTGCTATTGGGATAGTATTATGAGGTTTTTTTCCTTGTTTTTTTCCCTCATAATTTACTATGGAATCACTAACAGGAGAATTTTACTGTCATCATGTCATGTGTTTGTCTTTTTAAAGATGAATTACATGCTATGATTTTTTTCTGACGGATATTCTCAAGTTAAAGTTGATTTCATGTAATCGAATGAACTATCTTATAAGTAAAGTCGTCCCAGGAGCGCAACTCAACAATATTGGCAATATCATTTTAAAGTCGTCTACTTTAAAATGCATAATGTATGTCTGAATTGTCAATATAAATGAGTCAGATAAAATTAAATTATTAGAAGAATTTTTCACTATGTAACAAAAACAAAGTTTGTTTAATTTAGTGTTTGTATTTTGAGAACGATTTCCGAAGTGGAAATTGAAACGTCAACAAACGTATTTTTATCTTTAATTGTGGCTTATTCCCAGTTAAATAGTAATTAATTTAAAATGCCACAAGAAAATAGCTTCAGAGTAAGGAAGATGTTTTAAAAATATTACCAGGATGTCGTCTGGGCCCGGGCTAGTGTTTTTTTAATTGGGATAAAGCATTTTCCAGTTCTTTAATAGTGAAAGGTAGATTTAATGGATCGTTTCAATTATCAGTTGCAAAGAGATCAGTATTTTCTGTCTTTATTTCCTTTTCAAGAAATGTTTTATTGTAGTTAATATACAGGGTGTTTCAAAAAGGTATGTCATAAATTAAATCACGCATTTCGGGGACAAAAATAAATTGATTGAATCCAACTTACCTTAGTACAAATGTGTACACAAAAAAGTTACAGCCCTTTGAAGTTACAAAATAAAAATTGTTTTTTTTTGTATTAACTCCTAAACTACTTGACATTTTGTAATAAAGATGTACACGTTACTTTCTTGGTTTGAACTATTTTTTTATGAAAAAGAAACAACAAAATCTAAGCGCACAGAAAAAGTTTAAGGGTGGTGTGTAGCCCTAAATCCCCTCAAACTTTTTAGTACGTTCAAATCCAATGAATTTTGTGGCATCATTAGTTTAACACATTATTTCTAAAACTTTTTTGCCTTCTATCACTTTTTCGAAAAGCTAGTTTTTTCCTAGTTGGACATAAAATTACAATTAGTTTCTACTGGTACAATAATTACAAACAGTTTCATCAATAATAGTCAATAATTTGTAGGTATCATTTATTGTGTGAATAAGATTAATATTAAAAATGTTGATATTGAAAACTATGTTGTCAATAAACTATCGGGAATATCGTAGGTGAATGTCAAGGAAAATGTGCAGCAGCCGCAAGGCGTTATGCAGTAACATACCCCAATCGAAATACACCCGATAGACGATCATTTCTGACAGTTGATCGTCGTTTACGGGAAACGGGTACATTCCAACCGCAAGTTGCTGGTAATAGTGATCGTCCAATAACAGATGCAACTGATAAAGACATTTTAGAAATAATTAAAGAACTCCCTGAAACAAGTACAAGGGTAATAGCTGCTCAACTAAATGTTCCTCACGTAAGGGTTTGGAGGCGTTTGAAGGATCAGCTGCTTAAACTCTATCACTTAACAACGGTTCAAGAGTTATTGGTTGAAGATTATCCGAAAAGGATTGGATTTTCCGATTGGTTGTTAATGGAAAACACTCGAAATGTTAATTTTATTAGAAATATTTTGTTTGCCGACGAGGCTACCTTAAGTAGAAATGACTCATCACCAAAGGACTTTCAATGTTAATGTTTGAACAGGAATTGTGGATAACAATCTAATAGGCCCAGTATTTCTTCCCAACAATTTAAATGGTAATAATTATTTGCAGTTCTTGGAAAACGATTTACAAGAGTATTGGAAGTGAATATTGCAAATGGCAAAATATGTGGTTTCTACGAGATGGCGCTACACCGCATTACAGTAATGAAGTCCGGGAATATCTTTGCACGCAGTATCCTGGTTGGTGGATTGGAAGGGGTCGTGACGCACCTATTTCTTGGCCACGCAGAAATAGGTGCGTCATTTCCAGGTCTTAAAGCCATGGACTTTTGCTCTTGGGGGTTTATGAAAAAAAAAGTGTATTCTGTAACAATAGAGGACGAACAACAATTAAGGGTTAGAATACTTGAGGCTGCAAATCAATTTCGTCAGAAAAATATGATTTTTCAACGCATTCGGTTTTCCTTATTAAAACGATACCGAATGTTTATTGAAGAAAATGGGGGTCATTTTGAACATTTATTGTAATATCATATTTATAGAGGTTATAGGCATTTTTTGTACTTGTTAATTCATTTACGCAATTTATTTAGTCGCACGTAATTTTTTAAAGGTTAATGAAAAGGGCCGTAACTGAATAAAAACTGTTTTTTGAAAAAGTAATAAGAGGCACAATAATTTTAAAAAGAATGTGTTAAACTAATGATGCCACAAAATTCATTTGATTTAAAAGGTACTCAAAAGTTTTTGGCGTTTTAGGGCAGCACACCCCCCTTAAAGTTTTTCTGTGCGCTTAGATTTTGTTGTTTCTTTTTTATGAAAAATGCTTTCAGAACAAGAAAGTAACGTGTCCATTTTTATTACAAAATGGACACGTTAGGTGTTAGGTGTTAATGAATGGACGTTAAGTAGTTTAGGAGATAATACAAAAAAAACCAATTTTTATTTTGTAACTTCAAAGGGCTGTAACTTTTTTTGTGTACACTTTTGTACTAAGGTAAGTTGGATTCAATCAATTTATTTTTGTCCCCGAAATGCGTGATTTAATTTATGACATACCTTTTTGAAACCTCCTGTATATTTAAAGACATTTCTTTAAAAGTTGTTAGCTATTTCATGAGAAAAGGTGAAATCCTATTGTCTACTTTTAATTTAGAAATAATTGGCGTGTATTTCAAATCAGAGATTTTTCTTATTCTTCTGCATACTTCGCTGACAGTAGTTGAGGAATTTATTTCTGAAACATACTTGAATCAGTAGGATTTCTTAGCTTGTTTCATAATAAGCTGTGTCTTAGCTTTAAGTGATTTAAACATGATTTTATTTTTATGTGTTTTATGTCTCTGATATTTATTAAATGCAGTTTTAATTGCTCTGATAGCAGCTACACATTCTAAGTTGCACCAAGATACAGGAATCTACATAATTATTTATTGTCTTTTGTCTATTGTCTACTCATAATAATTATATTTAAGTTCTTTAAGGATTTATCAATGCTTTCAGTTATTTTACAGTTTGGCATTGACTTTATAATATAGGCATTTATATAATTTTCGAATTTTAACCAATCGATGATTTCAGTTTTTCATCTGGGTGTGAAAACCTCATGGGTCAGAGCCATAGAGTTTGTTATTACTATTTTTTTACTAATTGTTCTTATCATATTGCTCACATTGTAATTATTTTCAAGTAATCCGTACTTTTGTAAATGTGTCAATGGCTTTTGTTGCTGAGACAGGTTAATTTAAATTATATATAGAGATTAATGTGAGATTGTAAATTACGGGTTTTCATTTGTAATTGAACAATCCAAACAAAGTTTTTAAAAGAAAAATTTTGATTCCTATTCTTTAATTAACCTGTATAAATTAATAACAACTAAATTCCGAAAAGGGTTTCTTCTTCTTCTTCAAGTGCCCTGTCCGTTGCGAACGTTGGCTATTAACATGGCAATTTTGATCTTGTTTGCGGCGCTTCTGAATAGTTCGACCGATGTGAGCCCGAACCACTTCCACAGATTTTGGAGCCACGAGTATCTTCTCCTGCCTGGCCCTCGCTTACTGTCTATTTTTCCCTGGACAATCAATTGTAGCAGACGGTACTTATCGTGTCTCAATATGTGGCCTAGATATTTAAGCTTTCTTTGTTTAATTTTATTCACAATTTCTTTTTCCTTTCCGATTCTTTGGAGTACTTCTATGTTGGTGACATGTTCGGTCCAGGATACACGAAGAATGCGTCGGTATACCCACATTTCGAATGCTTCTAGTTTTCTCGTTAGCGTCTCCGTCAGCGTCCAGGCCTCCACGCCATACAGCAAGATCGGAAAAATTTAGCATTTAACTATACGTAGTTTTAGGGGAAGAGACAAATCCTCGCTTATGAGGAGCTTTTTCATATTACTAAATGCTGCTCTAGCTCGTTCTATTCTTGCCTTAATTTCTATGGTCTGTTCCCATTTTGCATTTACGTTGGTGCCAAGGTACACATAAGATTCTACATGGTCAATTAGTATGTTACTTATCCGTAATTGTCGAGCAGGTTGTTGCTTTTTGCTTATCAGCATCCACTTTGTCTTCTTGAAGTTGAGGCTCAGGCCGTATTGCTCACTAACTGAAGAAAGTCTTTCCATTACTTGTTGTAATTCGTCAATGGTACTGGCAAGGATCACCGTGTCGTCGGCATATCTTATATTGTTCGTTAACTCGCCGTTTATTTTTATGCCCTCATTTGCATTTTCCATACATTTGTTAAATATTTCCTCGGAATACATATTGAATAGGAGTGGGGATAATATACACCCCTGACGGACACCTCTTTTGATCTGCACGCTTTCAGTGAGTTCGTTGCCAATTTTTGCTCTTGCTGTTTGACCCCAGTATAGGTTTGCCACAATTCGAATGTCCTTGTCGTCAAATCGAAAAGGGTTTATTATATGCATATGTGATATTGGTAAAATACCAATTTAACCACTTTTATCTAACGATTTTTTCTAACAATTTAACGCAGTAAATAGCGCGTAGAAGTAAGTTATTTATTGTACACCAACATAATGTCACACATAGGTAGAAAGAGGAAGTTCTATTGAATCTTTTCCATCCAATTATTGAGTGAGGTGAAATAAATGCAACCGCAGTGTACTTTGTTCGCTAAACATAATTGCACTTATAACGAGCTGAAATTGAAATGCCGTTGCAATTTTTCGTTTGTTTGATTCTGGACGTAATCAGTTAATTCGGTATGAATGATGCACCTGCACGTAAGGATTTAAGGAAAACAGTGGATGGAACGAGTTCAAGGGAAAAATAATTTTAAAATTTTAATTTGACTTTCGTGCTGTTTACTATTAATTCTTAATGTTTATAGGACAATGGTTACCTAAATCTTGTCTATTAATAAACAAACTTTATAGAAGCTGATTATTTACTTTATTTGTAAACACATAAGATATTTTCCATTTGACATGACAATTGACATAGACAGGGAACATAGGCATACCTAATAGAGCAATTTTAAATAAGTAATTGAATTAACTAATTATTTAATTATTATATTTACGAATGTGTATGGATACGAAAATTAACATTTAAGAAAATAATAAATGAAATATTTCTTTTAAAATTAGTTGTTGGGCATTAAGATAATAATAAATATAGAAGAAATTAGTATAATAATATTATGATTTTCAATTAATAAACTTAAATAGTGATTAAAGAAATAATTTATAAGTTATAGATTAGAGAATATTATAAAAAATATTTATATGAGGGTATTTTTAAGAAATTAGCACAATAATAGTAAGTTAAAAAAGTTTTTATTTTGTTAATTTAATAATTATAATATTATAGATATATTTAAGTGAGCCATGTGCATAGGCAACCAAATATACACTAAATTGAGTCTGTGTTATTATGACATCAGATTGAATTTCAACAGAAAGTGACATTTGAATAATAATTACGGATGTAAAAACGTGTTATGTATTAATTTAAGATGTCTTATTTATATATAAGTTTATATTCTGATCTGAAAAGCCTAAGTGTCCATAAAATTCTCCATATAAAGGTTAAGAATTATCTGGAACTTTGAAATAATACAATATAAGGAAGTAGACTATTCGAGAACATTCATACATCTATGAAATAAAACAATTCGAATATGATTTCTTTTAAGAACATTCGGGAACGATGAAATGATATAAATACTCGGTGGTTTGCAGGATGGAAGACAGTAACAGTAGGACAGTAGGAGAGTAAATTAGAACAATTAAACAGTTGGAGAGTTAGTGAGTCAGTCGGTCAGTAAAGCAGATAGTATACAGTGATCAGTATTAGAGTATTAATTATACAGTACAGTATGTATATGGTGATTGGAGATGAGAAGAAATTAAAATTATAATAGTTATATGGTGATTGGAGATTGGTATATTCAAAAGAAGAATAAACATAAATGCTATTAAGAAGAAAAATATTTTAAATTGGTGGAAGCTGATAATTAAAACATTGTGGTGTATGTGGAAAAAGGAATTTTACAAAAACAAGGATAATCGAGGCTGAAAACGAAGATATTGAGTGGTGATTAAACCCTTTATTTTGGAAAACAGTTACATTTAGGCATTCAGTGACAGAAAGGTACCAAATTTTGTTAATATAATTTAATTATTGTAAGAATTTCACATTTAAGATATGTTGTTCTAAATTTATATTTTATTATCTCTCTCTCTCTCTCTCTCTCTCTCTCTATATATATATATATATATATATATATATATATATATATATATGTGTGTGTGTGTGTGTGTTTCATAATAATTATAATAAAGATAATTTAAAAAAGCAGTTACAAAAATTCTTTGAGAACCGCGATAAATCCTATACTTATATATGTTATTTTAAAACACTCATTACTCATACACATACAAAACATCATAGCAATATATATATATATATATATATATATATATATATATATATATATATATAGATGTATATATATATATATAGATATATATATATATATATATATATATATATATATATATATATATATATATACAATGTATATATACTTTTACAAAAATTAATATTAAACTCAACAGTCTTTCGATTTGAACCGCGTCGATTATGATGATTGCGCCGAGCTTTAAACATTCTCTTTGATGTCTTCTTCAGGATTCCGAGGTATCAGTCTCCCGAGTCCCCAGACACTACTACACTGATCACTGACCAATGCATTACTTGTACTTGGAACAGAGGATGGTTCATTTATACCGTCGATGATGACGTGGCTTGGGTAAAGGTTGGCGTGGGGGTTGTGTGAGGAATGACGCGGAGTTGGTGCAAACATTTCTGCCAGTAGGATTTTGATCGCCAATAAAGGCAATGCCACCGTCATCCTAAACACTCCTTCTTGTATAAATAAACTCTCAAATCTCAATAATACTCCAGACTACAGACCAGTTCTTAATAATTTAACAACATATCCTAAAGTTTATTTTATTTTCTTTTTTGGATCTGTAGTGCAATTAGATATTATTATAAAGAGTTATTAAATATCTTAGTAAGCCCAAAAGGTGTATGTGGATAACTCATTAATGTAAATTGTAACTTTCTCATGAAAGAGATAGGTACTTCTGTAGCGAGTTCGTTACTTCTATAATCCTTAAACATTTTTAAATAAAATTTTTAAAATCAAATCCTCTTAATGATTTTCTTAATTCTTAAATTTTAAGTTGGTATTAAACAGCGAGACCAAGCATTCAGGTTTGCAACCATAGTTTAGCTAATTCAAAACAAGTGCCTATCGCACACTTCTGCTTCGACGTTCTTTAAAGACACTTGAGTTCAAAGGTAGGAGACAGAGGTGGCTTAAAAAGTTTTTTGAAATTTTAAAGTTTTTTATGAAGAGAAAGTAGCAGAAAGTTTTAGTTTGGGTTTTTTTAAGTGTTATGTTTGGTTTATAGCCGCCCTGAGCCGGTAAGTCTATCAAATTATCAATAAAACGAAAATATAAAAACCATCAGCTATTTTGAGATCCTATAGTATTATCACTGTTCATTTGATTCGATATATTTATCTGAACTGTTTTCCATCATTTCATTAAGAAATATTCAACATCTAAATCGAAAGTGTTATTAATATAAAATCATATGTATTTTAATTTTACTTCTCGGCCGTAAAAACATAATTATCTATCTTTAAAACAATCTATTAAGAGTATCGTTAAAAATATTCTGTCTTATATCGTTCTTTATATTATAAAATATATTATTATGCATATCATGCTTTTCGTTAAAATTGTCGAAATACTTAATCCATTCTACTTAAAATATTGTCATACCTTACGACGGTCACATTAGTTACAAAACCATTAAGTTTTTTTGCTTTCACACTTCATAAGTAACCTTTATAAAACCTTTCAAGGTTTATAAACCTTGTGTTTTTTCCCCTGCTCTGTATCAAGAATAAGAAAGAACTCTGAAACAAATGTTTTTTTAGCCTACCTTTGAGAGTCAAGCAAAAGTCGGGGGAAGAATTCTGCATTATGTTTTTTTTTGGATTTTGGTTTTTAAAAAGAAATAATTAAGTTTGGATTTACACATTTGTCCGTCATCCATAGCTGTTCGTTTAGAGGTCCAGACCTCTCTTAAACTATTCCCGGACAACTTTAGGGAACCAGCCGGAACGACCTCCCCCATTTAGAGTGTGGAACACTATTCGTTTGTATTAAGTCTTATTCACCAATTTTAATAATTTTTTTTGTATATTTTACTTCTACTATACTCCATTCGCTTAGCTCGGGCATATTTTGACAGATTCATTGTCGAAAACCTACAACACAAAAATTCCTACTACTCAGTAATAATAGCTCAAGGATATTACTATTGCAGACTTCTTTGTTTGAAAAAAGAAGAAATATTCTAAATAGTGGAAATGTATACTAAACCCATCAAATTTTGGGTAGTATATATTTAAAAAAATATATTTTATTTGTTATAATTTAACATAACCATTTATTATATGGTGCAGATAAATAAATATTAATTGTTGGTAATTGGCAAAGTTCTATTTTATTTACTATTTAGTTGTTTACTATTAATATTGGCTACGAGTACGTATGCTTGGTCGTATAGTAATTTCCAGCCACTTTTGGTCTGTCAAAAAGTAACTAACTCCGCAAAAAAATTATTACTAAATTCACTAGACAGTTCGGACTGGAAATATCGAACCGAGTATATTTCATAGGAGCGGCTATCGAGAGCTCTCCGTGCTGGTTGTGAGATTGGCTACAGGTTGGTATCTTGACTTAAATCGGCGCGTAATTCAAATGCTTATTGCAAATGAACGCTGTTTCAAAAACAAAAATATTAAGTTATAAGCCATCGGGATTAGTATATTATAAAAATTATTATGTTATTATATACAATGTGTCCACAGAGATTGTGCTAAGAAACTTAATTATTTTTATTTTTAACGAAAGTTATTCTTCATTAACTTTTACCTGTTTTAAGACAAGGAAAAATTTATAGTTGTTTTTAACAGAGACAAATTCATAGGGAGTTCCAGAAAAGTTGACTATAAAATGAAGCAGGTTTTGAAAATCTTGAATTTTATTTCATTTTATGGACTTTTCAAACAAGAATTTTGTTGTAAAAATTATTTATTAGTACTTTTACAATATTTGTGATCGTTATCCACATTTGAGCTAATATACGGACGTGTATTTAACACATCCGAAATTAACTGTTTTTCATCCATATTTGGCTTTTTGACAAAAGTTTTTTAACGTTTTTGTTTCTTCTTTGTAGAGAAAAACTGCAACTGCTTCTCAATTTTCTTGTTTGTAGGTTCAGATCTAACAGTATTAGGAAGCGATAGCGACACATTATTAGCTTCAACATTTAATATTAAAGAGGCCTTTTTTAAATAGCTGCAACATTCTTGTAAAGCCTTTACATTTGAAAATTCTCTTACTTGTTCAGATATATTTGTTACCAAAGTAAAAACTTTTTTCTGCATAGCTTCAACTTCAATATTTCAATTTTCATTGTTTATGTTTTGCATTGTGTTTAAGTGTATTTTAATTTCTTCATTACTTTCATTTTCATGTTTGTTTACTGTCGGTGGTTTATTATTATGTAATCCTACGTAGTGTATATGTTTACATATGTGTTATTTAAAAAGTAATCTACACACGAACATTGGTAAACGTGCACACATATACTGCAGTATTTGCACTGTAATTCACAACAAGGAATGTCGTTTATTTTTGTAACAGTATAAGTATTATTATCATCGCCAAATGTTGATAAAAGCGTTTCATTTTCATTTTGATTTACTTCAAAAGATGATATTATTGCTTGACGATGATTTGAAACAATTGCAGAAATGCGTTTAGTATGCTTAATTTTAGTTTGTTTTTCTATTCTATCAACAACTTTATCTCGAATATATTTTAAAACCGCATGTAAGCCTTTATCTAATCGTTTTACAGTTGTACCTTGCAAATAAAAGTATTTTATTGTCTTGTGCATAGACTCTAGGTACATATTGGTATTAATTCCACATTCTCGTCTATAGCAGACTGCCCAAAATTTGGATTTAGTACTATAATTGTTTTAAAATATTTTGCAAACTCTACAGTATCTGGATCTTCATAAAATAAATTTAAAGTGTTAATTAAACTGCTTTGAAATTCGTCTGTCTTTGGAATATATTGCAAATATTTCAAAGTTTTATACACCCACTTTTTTTTGTCACAGCTGGATATTTTTGATAAATTTTGTAGCCAGGCACGGTCAATGTGCCATGCACAATATAATTGATAACAAGGTTTGCCCATTAGTTGCTGCCAAGCGTTGTAGAATACCCCCGTAATATCAGACATAAAAGTTTTAGGAGTAATTATATGTCCTAAAGCATCCCTAAGTTTTTCAAAAAAAACTTATGTATAAATGTGTCCTGTCGGTTTGTGAACATACATGCACATGGAAACCCCTCGCCAAATTCGTCCACAACTATTATAATGTTGTAAGCTCAAAGTTATAACCATTTAAACCATGTATTGAATCTATGGCAATTATGTTTTCACCAAACTTCTCTAACATATATGTCTGTGATTTATTCATAATTATTAAACAGAAATCATTTTGCTCAAGATTTTCATGTTCAATACCCTGCTTTTTATAAAATATGACAGAATTTTCCTCAAAACTTCTTTGTTCTTGCACCCACATGTCCACACTGATAGCATCACTTCCATTTCTTCTACCATCATCTGATATGCTTATACCATAAGAATTTTTGATATTGTATATATGTTTTTTTGTTAATAGGTGAATTCTTTGCACATCAGTTTCAACAATGTGATCTCTATTTTGATCCAGTATCCTGTAAAATATTTTAAATTAAATCTGATGTAAAATATGTGCTATTTTACACCTATGGTCAGTAGACCGTCAGGTGAATATATGTGCTAGTAACTTACTTAGAAACAGATACTCCTGCTAATAATTTGTTTGCAACTTGGCTTTTATCTGTTTTTGATAAATGCAAATGTCGAATTTCATTGTCATGGCGGTAGTGACTTTTGTAATATGTAACCATACATTTTCCATTATTTAGTTGGCTTGATATAATTTGACTTGTGCAAGAAAACAATAGTTTTTCTGACCCTCGCATCTTTTGCAACCTTTTTCTGACCTCATCCTGAATAATGTTAACTGTAATATTGAAAGTATTTAGTAAAACATTTATTATTCAAATTGTTTTATGCATTACATTTCTTATAGCTTCTATTACAGTGGTAATAAGATATTTTAACAGTGCCATCATCAGTTTTCCTCAATTTGCATCCTCTTGTCAAAAGATATTCTGTTTTTTCTTTTTTATTTATATCCTCCAACCAATTGTCAAACTCTGAAAATATATTTTATTATTTTAATAACACAATTTGTTTTACAAATACTTACCTTTAGCATCATTAAAGGTAATCTCTATCATTTCTATTGCTACGTTGTGTTTGTCCTGTAGGTGTGTGCGTAAATCCTTAATAAATTTAAAAGAAATTGCACATTCAAAACACTTCGAATTAAACACATTTAACTCATAACTTATTATTTCAGTCTTTTTCTGGTTGTGAACTTTTTATTATGTCTATTCAAGCATGATTGACTGGAGAGAATTTTTTTACAAATTTTACACATAACAGCCATATTAAAAAAAAGAAAATCGCAGTTCCCTGATTACAATCGATTACAACAGCTTTATTTAAATAGCAATCATTTATGATTTAAATGGTTATGTTATGATTTTTCTTCGCGCCAATGTCAATGACAATGAGTGCCAGCGACCTCATTCAGTCTTCGTCGTAACTATTACGGCACGGAGAGCTCCCGATAGCCGCTCCTTATTTCATTTAATAATAAGAGCCGTCATTTTTTTAAATAATTTACTGAATAACATTTAAGGACTAATTGTCAAATACACGTAGAAGTTGTTAAGTCCTGCCTTTCAACTCTGTTGTACGGTTTTATGTGTACACATTTAATCCGAGAGTTATTTATTGATATTTTATTATTATTATATATTTAAACCTTTGAACATCTATCCCGTCAGGATAGTGTCCTTATTACTTGTCAAGACATTTAATTGAAAGCCGAAATACCGAATTACATCTCTAATAGGCAATTAAATTACCTTTTTAGGCATAGTCATTAAATTTATTCTTATATCTTATTATTTGTTAATTTAGATTAGATCATCAAGGATCAGTTGTGTATAACCAAGGAATTTATTTTTTGTATATAATTAACTAGGTTAACATCCATAACTCCACATTTTGGAGCAACTTCTATAATCACTTTTATTCACATTAGTTATATACCTATAGACTATTACCTTGTCATTCATTTTCTTATTCTATGGTCTCTGTAGGGCATGCAAATTGGCCGAATCCTCTTTTGAGTGTTAAGTAGTCACTCTCCGGCACCTTCTGCTAACCAGTTTTAAATTATACGTTATCTTTTACATTACCCCAAATACTTGTGTTACATTACATATATACACTTTTATTGCATTGGCGTCCTAAACCTCTCAGTCACACACATTTTTTGTTACACTTCACCTACCATGTGTACTAGTGAAAATTCATATGAATAGATTAAAATCAATGTAAGAAGAGACCCAATGATAAACATAAATTTTTGAGAGAAAAAATAGCGTTTTTACAAAAGTTTTATTAAAATATATACATAATTTAATTAAATTATATCTACTTATGGATAATCTTATTAGGATAATCAACCGAAACGTAAGCAAATAACTGTAATGACTTATCAGATATGCGGTCTGTTATTATTTGGAAATAAAACTATTTTTCTTTAGGTCTCGATACCTATTTCGCTAATTATTTATAGGCTTATTTCGTTTATCTTTTTTTCCTTTATCCTTTTATCCCACATCACTGGGTGATCCTTCAAATTTTAAGTTATTTATTATTAATTCTTCTCTAAATAGTAGTAAGATAGCCTTTCTAATTTCTTGATCATCACCAGCTTCTTTAAATATTTAAAAAAAATTAAAAATATGTAATAGTAAACAAATTAAATAAAAAACTTAAAAAACTCTAAAACGATATAACAAAAACCAAAGTGAAAATTATTTTTCTTAAATATGCTATAAGGTTTATAACATATTTTGGAAATAAAATTCACCTGCTGCTATACATCGTCAATTCTGTTAATTAATTATTATTGCCGTGTATTTATATTTCACTAAAGACCATTAAAGGTGGGCAAAGTTAAGGAATCTAGATGGTCATGCATGGGAACCTCCACATCCTATCCACCTATTTCCGTATATGTGATGAAGATGTTGACAGTCTAAGAAATGTGGTGATGTCCCATCGTGAATAAATTACATCTTTCATATGGCGGTATTGGCTAATAAATTAGGCAAAATCTCTTGCAAAAAATCTAAATACACGACAAAGTGGTGCATTAAAAAATGGAGTACTTTAGTTGTCTGTATATTGTTCCTATCTGAATATTGAACTGAAAATCTATACTGCGTACGTGATTCCCGAATCGTATAAGGATTTTACTTAAATTGTTGAACTTATTGAATGTAATAAATATGTTAATTATTGTGACTTACCTTTTAATTGAGAAACGCTAGATTGATTTCAAATTATAAAATCTGATTAACATTTTTATGTAAATCGTTTAAATTTTAATATTTTTGAAATGTTAAATTATTATTTAAATATTTAAATACTAATCCAAATTTTTCATGATTCGAAACTTGATATTCTGAAAATCGTTTTTGATGTTCTCTACTGGTTTTATTTCTACCACTTCCTTCACAAAATCTGTAAACAAAGATAGTGTCCAAATATTTCTGATATTGAAAATAAATCATCAAAAGAGATGGGAGCCCTATGCTCTTTAATTTCATTATTCATCATTAAAAGCATTAACAAAGGAACAGAATGGGAAAAAACAAATAAAAATACTCTGTTACGCAGACGATGCAATATTGATAGTCCAAGATGAAGATAGTCTACAAAGACTGGTCCACAGATTTAACATAAGAGAAAAATAATTGTGACAATACCATCTCAGAAAACTAAATATTAATCAGCAAAGAACCAACCAGATCTAAAATAGAAATTAATTGCATTATTATTGAACAAGTACTGGAAAATAAAATACCTTGTAATTACACTGTCCAACTATAGACACCTGGATAAAGCAGTCAGAGATCAAATACAAAAAGCAAATAGACTAAAATAATGCCTTATTAACACTAGATGACAAAAGATTCATACTAAAATGAAGTCAACAATTTATAATGCCAGCGTAAGACCAATAATGACTTATGAATGCCGAATGACGTATGAATGACGAAAATGTCTCAGAAACAAAACTCAACACAGCCAGAACACAAAGGCTATTGGAAACGGCGGAGATAACAGTACTGAGAATAATTACATGAAATACGCTGAGAGATCGAAAGAGAAGTGAAGATATTAGAAATAGATGTAACGTATAGTGTATAAATGAATGGACACAAAATAGAAAAAAAAAGAATAGAATAATCACATAAGCACAATGGGGGAGATCCGTGTTGTCAAAATAGCAAGGGACTGCGCAAAAGATTAAGTTTCAACCTTACATAGAGGTATTAATCTGCAAATGAACAAGCAGAATTGCTTATAAAAAGAAAGAGGAAGAAAATAATTTATGTTGCATTTTCCAATTAATTGAAGTAATTTAAATAATTTACACTTTCGTAAACTGCATATGAAAAATCGTTAAGATAGTATAATAAACACAAAAATTATGAAAAATGTTAGGAGTGTACCAAATATAGTGCTGAAAGACTAACTAATAAAATTCCATCAGTTATAAGGGACATCTTTAGTGAGTGTACCAGTGAAAATATTGTGAAATTTCTTAAAGACATTAATGTTCTTAACAAAATGTAATATTTATTTATAAGTTACTTATCTCATATTTATGTTTATATGTCGCTAATAACGCCAGAGTTTGATGCGACCATGTTTGTAAATAAAAAAAATGGCAGATAAAAATGATATTTTTTAAAATATTTCGTTTAATTTATTAAATTTAATTAAAATTTAAATTTTATTTTTTTCAACATTTTTGTCTATTTGCATTGTTTTTAAGAGCCTTATTAGAGTTTTCAAAAAACATATACAGGATTAAATTTTTTATATGAACACAGGAACAAATTTTTTAAAGCCGACTCTGATTTTTTTAGTTTTAAAACGGTTAAAAACTTAGGTGCGTAACGTGTTATTAAATTACACTCATGGACAAAAATATCGAATCTTTTCGAATTTTCTAATTTTTGTTTTTTCAAAATAAATTCTAGTCAATGAAGTCATTAATTGTGAAATAGACTTTGCATGATCAGTAACAAGCATTTCCCCATCTAGCTCTTATTACTGCTTGTATCCTTCTTGGCATGCTTGCAAATAAATTTTGGACATATTCTTGGGAAATTGCATTCCATTCATGCTGTGCATCACGCCGAAGCTGCTCTATCGTAATTGGAACGAGATTTCTTTGTCGTATGTGGTGTTTAAGGTGATCCCATATGGATTTAATTCCGGGCTAAACGGTGGCTAGTCCAATCTTCGAATTTGGACCTCATTAAGATAATTACGCACTATGCAACGGCATGTGGTCGAGCATTATCGTGCAATAACATAAATCTGTCATATTCAATGTAACCAACATATGGCAAAACATGATCTTGCAGGATGTTTTAAACGTAAGAGTCACCAGCCATCCGTCCAATCACTTTCACGAGTGCGGTGCGTCCCTCCCAACCTTCCCAACGAATTATGCCACCACCTAACAAAACAAACTGTCTAAGCGAGATTGCATCTAACGAATCGTTCTCCAACTCTTCCGTAAACGTGGTTTTAACCATCTGGCTTACATAATAGGATTCTGATCTCATCAGCGAGGAGAACATTTTTCCAGTTGTCGATATTTTACTAAATATATGGTCTTGCAAATTTTAAACGACGAGCTTCTTGATTTTGGAGAAGTCGTGGAACTTTGGCGGGCGTCTGGGCTTTAAGTTTGCATCTTGTAGTATTTGCCTAACTGTTTCTGAACTAACATTAACCTGTCTAACATTTAATAGCTCCTTTCTGAGGTGCATCGGTGTCAATGGACGATATCGTGTAGAATTAAGAACCAAATAACGGTCATCAATTGCGGTTGTGCATCTTGATAGTCCTTAAACAGGCCTTCGTACAAAATTTCCTGTTTCATAGTACGTTTTTAAAGTATTCTAAAATGTAGACTGACATCTCCTGAGACGTCATGCGATATCTTTTTGTGCTTATCCTTCCTCATACATAATTACAATCTGTGCTCCTTGGGCTTCATCGCAGTATCGAGTTGGTTGCCTACTTGTTTTAAACTTAGTTAAATCAAAACAATATTTAATTAAACTTAATAAATAAACCAAAAACAACCGAATTCGTATGATGTTGCCTTTACGTGAAAAAGATTTTTATGATAAAATGTACGAATGACACTAAACGCTGAATAAACGTCTAAATATTTCAAACCAGTTGAATACATCAACCTGCTATATGAGTATCACCAGTAATCTAAAATTATTTTGAAATAATAGGGACTACGGAAAAAAATTGGAAATTCGAAAATATTCGATATTTTTGTCCATGAGTGTATAAGATAAGAGATTAAACTAGGGGAGCAGACACTTTTTAATGGAAATTTGACATTCCTTGTAGGTAGGAATGTAGGTCTTCCTATGAGGTAGGAGTATAAACACTTCTTCATGGCTCACCCTGTATGACATGAATATGTTGATTTGTCCTTCGTATTAAATTTTGGTAACATTATGCTCTGTTTTCAGTCGTTGCAAAATTGTATAGCTAAATTTTTATTTTACATCTTGTCGATTACACACACAGATACATTCGCATTTTTTTATTTCTTGTAATAAATTTACTACTTTATAAAAGATACATATATTGAACATTATACCAACGTGTTATTAATTTAAATCAGAAATTATTAAAATTCACTTTAAATCAAAATTTTACTTCGTAGACCGTTTCTGTGACTTCCCTTGATAGGCAAGAAGCGCTGGGAGTTTTTATAGCATTAAAAAAGCGATCTCAACCAAACAAAAAAAAAAGAAATTTATTCTAGCGAATCTCACAATTCTTTTCTTCAGGTATAACGAGGACAGAAAAGCTCACGAAGGGCAGAAATGGAAGCTGCCGCCTCTCGGCCAACCGATAAGCCTTTTTAGCGCTAGTGACGACACCGGCAGAACGATCATCATGCCGCAGGATGACAGTAAGTTTTTTTAATAAAAAATGACTGTATGTAATAATGATAAGAACGTAGAAAAGGAAAAAGTAAAAAAGGAAAAAATCTTTTAGCTATTTTATCTGTTAAACTAAAAACGTTTTGCAATTTTAAACAAATTTAATCTTTTAAAGGACTTTTATCGATTAGTTTATTTCAACAAGCTTTGTTTATATTACTTCATAGTACATTACACTCGGCTTAAATATTTTGAAAATATTACAAAGTGGATTAAATTTTTTTTCTATTTATCGTAGTAATTTTAGTAGTTGTGAGTTTCTTGAACCGTATTATATTTAATATAAAATTAGTGTTTCTTGGATTTAGGTTCAATAAAGATATATTATTATATGTGGAACTAGATTTTATTTTCCATAACAATCAACGTTTCGACAGGAAACCCTTGCCTTTGTCAAGATTCTAAAATGTATATGTATAAGGACAAACAGATATTGTAAAATATATATATATATATATATATATATATATAAGTCATATATATATATATATATATATATATATATATATATATATATATATATATATATATATATGACTTACCAAAACGTAAAACGTGACACAGACATTAACTGACAAATAAAAGTTGATTTTTGATATCTCATGGTTTACTGTCATTAGTATATAATTATTTTTATATGGGCGTATCATTGATGTTTTCGAAAAAGGTAAAGTTAAGATATGTAATGACTTTAAGAGCTTTTTATGATGTTTATTATTACCTATTATTTAAATCAGAGTGAAATATATTTTATTTAGGATTTGTGTTTCTTTTTTGTCAGTTATTGCGTTGGTATTTCTTTTTATTTCTATTGATTCGTATATCTCCCTCTTCTTTTTGTTTTGTTCTGTTTTTAAAATTTTTATGTTTTCAAAATCAAATTTATGCTTCTTGTCACTTTCATGTTTTGTGAGCGCAGTGACGTTGTTCTTGTCATATTTGTGAGAACGAATTCTGGATTGAAGCAGTTGACAGGTTTGACCGATATAGACACCTTCACAGTTAATACATGGTATCTCGTAGACAACATGTGATTTTTTAAGTTTTAGAGTTTGTGTTTTTAGTTTTGTAAAATATTTATTTAAGAGATTGTTTTCTTTGTGGGCCACTGTTATATCATGTTTGGCCAAAAGATTTGTTAGTTGTTCGGATAATCCTTTTATATATGGAAGACTTATGTAAGTAGTTTTGATACTGTTGGGTTTATTGTAAGTTGTATTGTTATGGCTTTAAACGTGAATGGTAACATTATCGAAAATGTCGAGAAATTTCGATATCTAGGGTGCTGGATAACGAAAGATATAGATCCAGACATAGAAATAAAATCGCGAATTGAACAAGCAAGAAATGTCTTTTTAAAAATGAAACAAATGTTTACGTCCCAAACACTCAATCTCAAAATCCGATACCGAATGCTGAAATGTTACGTTTACAGCACCTTATTATATGGAATGGAGGCCTGGACCTTCAAAATCAACTCACTAAGGCGTTTGGAAAGTTTTGAAATGTGGTTATTTCGAAGGATGCTGAAAGTCCCCTGGACAGCGCATATGAGCAACGAGCAGGTCCTACACAAGATGGGTACCGACAGAGAACTCTTAAAAATAATGAAAACACGGAAAACCTCATATTTGGGACACATATACAGAAATGAGAAATACCAGCTACTGCAGCTTCTTGTAGAGGGGAAGGTAGAAGGAAAACGTGGTCCTGGTAGACGGCAGGCGTCCTGGTTGAAGAACATTCGTGAGTGGACTGGTTTGGATTCTCAATCTTTAATAAGAAAAGCCAGGGACAGAAATGATTTTGCTAAGGTTATCGCCAACCTTCATTGAAGACGGCACCCAAAGAAGAAGAAGTATTGTTATAAAATTTATTGAGTCTTGATTTGAAAATAGTTTCGATTAGATGTTCGGGATATGCATTCTTTAGAAGGGCATTTTTTGCTTTTTTTATTGCAGTTGGTCTGTTGGCAAAACATGATATAACAGTGGCCCACAAAGGAAACAACCTCTTAAAATTTCACAAAACTAAAAACACAAACTCCAAAACTTAAAAAATCGCATGTTGTTTACGAGATACCATGTATTAACTCTGAAGGTGTCTATATCGGTCAAACCAGTCAACTGCTTCAATCCAGAATTCGTTCTCACAAATATGACAAAAAAAACGTCACTGCGCTCACAAAACATGAAAGTGAGAAAAAGTATAAATTTGATTTTGAAAACATAAAAATTTTAAAAACAGAATAAAACAAAAAAAAAGAGGGAGATATACGAATCAATAGAAATAAAAAGAAATACCAAACCATTTGTCAATAAATGACAAAAAAGATACACAAAACCTAAATAAAATATATTTCAATCTGATCTAAATAATAATAACAAACATCATAAAACGCTCTTAAAGTCATACCATATCTCCACTTTACCTTTTTCGAAAACATCAATGATACGCCCATATAATTATATACTAATGACAGTAAACCATGAGATATCAACTTTTATTTGTCAGTTCGTTAATGTCTGTTCCACGTTTTACGTTTTGGTAAGTCATATATATATATATATATATATATATATATATATATATATATATATACTTCTAGCGGTTAATATGGGCTCCGTACTAAAACGGTATTATACTAACTCCAGGAGAATATACGCCGTGTATATTATTATCTGAGTAGCGCTTTATGTAGACTCCGACCAACACGTCGGATCAAGTGGACTCCGTAACTGGATAAAACATTTTTGGGATCCGTATACAGCTTTTAGCGTACACAACTAAGCTCCTGCGATGTTGCCAGTAGTTGTATTAGTCGTAGATTTTCAAATTTTAGAGCAGGTACATTTTAGAACTTAAAATTTATTTAGATATCCACCAGGTTAGTCATCGAGGAATTCCAAGAATATTTGGCTACTGTTTTTAAATATATTATAATATAAATTGTTAATATAATTTTATTTTATTTTTATGTTTAATAAGCACTTTGATAATTTAAATTACTTTCTCTAATTATTTTCAAACTTCATCCATTATAAACTTATTAATGCTAATATATAGCATTATTTTATAGCATTCTAATATTTTAGCTATGGATTAAATCCGAATAGCTTTTTGATATTACTTTACTTTCTCGGAGACATTATATTGTAACACAAGGATCTTATTAAATTACCAAAACCTTCCTTTCATATTTTATTCACTTATAAGGGGCAGCACTAACATCAGTAAGATAATAAGGCGTACCTATAGTTCTGGGCAGCTTAATAGAAAACTTGAATGTAGCAATTTTATTGGTTTCGGGACTGCTAACTGGATTGGGGAAGCAGGATATCAGCATTAAGTTAATGCATATAGGAATTGTTGCTTGACGGTTGAAATATCAAATACCAGAAGGTACGACGGTGGCAGTCTGAGAAAGCAAAGCAAAACAACTTAACTATTATTAGACAATATCATATTTCCTAATAAACTAATATTCACTTTATAACGAGACAAAAAGATATCGAAACAGTATGTACATACCAACGGGTTTCCTATGTCGGCATCCAGCAAAATTGTTGTAATATTGATACGGAAAACAAAACCTTGAGAGAGAAATTGGCCCCAAGAAACTCTGCTTTAATAAACAGTCGAATAAAATACAGATTCTCGATTTAAATAGTAAAAAAATTAAAGAACAATTTATTAAAATAGAAACAGCGCCGATTTACGATGTAATCCATTAACGGCCCAAGGTACAAAGCAGCTCCTAGTTATGCTGATGATTACATCTATAAATATGTAAACGACATACTGAACAAAGTCCAGAGAGCACGAAAAAAGTTTCAAGTAAACTCAACGAAGTGAAAGCCAAATACCAGCGCATAACATAAGAGACCGTCAGTAAATCTAGATACAACGTTAAAGTCAACAATTTCAATTTCGAAAGTATGGAAGACATTAAATATCTTAGAACAATAATCGCAGTTGGTAATACTACCACTGAAGGAGTTTAGAGCATAACACAAGCTTTAGATCTATTTTTATGTACGGATGCGAATCATTACAATGACTGAAACAAATAAAAAAAGACTTCAAATATTGATAGATAATTGATAGGGAATAAGCACATCTATAGATAAGAATGAACAGATCATACAAGGTGGATAGCAAGGATTTCGGATTGGAGCCCAATAGGAAGGAGAAAAAGAGGTAGACCCCGAAGATCATGGAGGGATGAAGTGGACGAGGCCATGGAAAAACGAGACCTTAGAGATGGAGAATGGCAGAACAGAGAGGACTGGAGACGTTGGCTGAAAGAAAGAAGGCGGCGACAGCTGTAAAAATCCTTATATAGATAGATAGATAGATAGATAAGAATGAATAACATATCTTAGATAAATAAGCGGAACAAAAGAAATTGTGTATAAACTTGAAATTTCAGAAAAAATAATTAAATGAATTAATGTAAATCGTAGGAAAAGAAATAAGAGGAGCCATGACACAGTGAAAAACTAGAAATCTTATGGAAAAATACAATAAACTATTACATTTGCTCTTTAGCACCGTGAGAAGATCAAAATACAAATCTGCATATATAATTATATTAAAGAAAAGTTAATAAAAACTTCTGTTCGTCAGCAGCCAGAGAAATTACACATTATAATATATTGAATAATGCTTTTAACATAAAAAAAACGGTGTTATAGTCAATAACAAGAAAACCAAATAAAAGTTCATTAACAGACAAAAGGTATGATATAGAATGGAGCATTAATGTAACAATAAAACCATATACTTTTGAAGGATTGGAGCTATTTAGATATCGCTGATAACTTTGTCACATAAAAGATAAAAGCGAAAATGCATGTAGCAAACCATAGACATATAGTACAAATAGACTGAATACTGCCATACATTCACGTTTCCGCAATGCGACAGAGAAAACTGACGAAAAGCAATATCTGTATCTTTTTCTAATGGGACGGGATTATCGACCACGTGACCTTCTCATTGGTCATTTAGGTCACGCGTTCGATAAACCTGGTAAATTAGAAAGAGATGCAGGGACTGCTTTTCGCCAGTTTTCTCTGTCGCAGTGAGGAAACGGACCTGTATTGCAACAGTCAGTCTATTTGTATTTTATGTATATGTAGCAAACTGATATCCTCATATCACTATTAAATCTACAAAAAGAAGAAACTGCAATATAAACAAAATTTGTTTAGTACGTGTCTAGAAAAGAACTCTAAAAAAGAATTTGGAGATAGAAACGTCAACTACATGTGTAATATAAAAATCAAATTTATTCTTTTAACCAAAATGTTCACACCAAGTTTTAATGTATTTAAATATCCGGTAGCTCAAACTACTTGTATGCTATAATAGTATTCAGTAATCCATCTCAATACGTCTGACTTTATTTTTTTTTTAATTTTTTGGATAGAATGAAAGAAATATGCCACAATATTTATTATGTACTACATATTTTATTTGACGCTTCATTGTTCAAATAGGAGTTCGTTCTTAAAAATGTACAATATTATTTTTACAAGGTATTACGTATAAGATGTTATTTATGTTTTTACTTTATCTAGTTGGTCATAATAATCAATTAGTATGCGGTTGTTTCGCACTCTGTATTGATTTGTAATATTATCGATAACAGGTTTATATATTTCTCTAATAATTCTTCTTTCTGCGATGCTCAATCGGCTCTTATTTTGTTTTTTCGTCGTCCATGTTTCATGTTTTAATTCTCCCCGTATAATTAGCCCATTAACAGAGAGTCATTCCATCCAATAAGAGTGGAGGCTGCCCAGTCATCAAAGACAATCATTCCATCCAGTAAGAATGAAGACTGCTTAGTCATCAAAGACAGTCGTTCTATCCAGTAGGGGTGAAGGCTGCCTAGTCGTCGAAGAGACAAGTGCTATCTGCCAAACAAGAGAGTCGTGTCTTGGTTAAGGGGTAGCTGCCCTTTGCGCTATCGCCGATTCTTTTGTGGTTGCTGTATGTCAAGGGGTAAGGTCAGCCTACATATCTGTTGCTAAAATTACTTCGCTGCTGTAACGAGTACCATTTACTGGTATATGAATTTTGTTACGAATTTATCTTATGTGCTAAATAAACTCTAATAAATCTTTTACCGCGAATTAAAAAACATGTTTTAACCTTTACGTTTATCTAAATAAATATTTACTATGTTGTATAATAGTTGTTTATTATGTTTGTTTTATTATTAGTATCTCTATAGGTATAATTTAGAATATAATATTATTTGTCTTATATACAAAATCATACGATTTGCGTTACATTGATATTTATGTGGCAATTAGCTATAGAGTCATTAGTCTTTCCTGTCATATCATATTTTCCTTAATCAACAAACCATAATCAAGCGGTTTAATTTGTGTAATACAATATCCCAATTCGTCTCATAATATTTAGTTTTCAAAACAGCTGTTACGCTAATAATTCGTTCACCTTTGTTAAAACACTTTGGATTATGACTACTTTTTCTTACCTACGCAATTTTAGTTTTTAAATTACAGTATTTATTGATATGTTATTGATAGGTTATGCAAGTGTTGAGGAATAGTTTGGGATTGATATATGAGGTTGTGAAATATTAGGTATTGTTGATAACTGGGTAGTTGTTATATTTTTATCTGTGTATGTAGTTTGAGAACTTGGGAATATTGTTAAGGGTGATATTTGAGATGGAGTTAATATTGGTATAGTTAATTAAGTAGGTATAGTCGAGGATTGTAAGGAAAAGGACTTCGCTGAAGATGCTGATGTGATCAGGACGTCATGTGTGGAAGAGTATTAACTACTGTATTTATAGTAGTAGTTGGCACTGTTGTTGTAAAGTTCTGATTTGGATTTGTACAGAATGACCAATTTGCTACAAAATGGTCAGATTTTTTACAATAGTAACACATCTGTTTTCTAAAGATAAGAAAATACGATTAGATGTTTGATCGTGGTTTCTGACAATTAAGGGAGGAATTAATGTAGCTTTCAAAGGAAAGATAAATGTATGTCTTGGAAAGCTCAATATTATATATCTATATACTGGGTTTGTTGTACCTCTTCGTAAAAAATTAATTGGAGGTAATAAATTGAGGCCTAATTTTTTAAGTTCATATTCTATGAAAGTGTGATAAATACTAGGACAAACATTAGAGATCAGTAGTCTTTCATTTGGTGTAATTAAGCGTCGAGCATAAATTATTTGATGATTGATAGTTATTCTTTCGTTGTCAGCCTTCATGACAGTTTTTTATAATTCTTCACTAGCTAGGTAAATACAAATACGGTGATTTGAAATTCATGATGAAAAAATGTATATATCTTGGTTCTATAATTTTTCACAGTGCAAGTAGATATTGGAATTGAATTTATTAACGCTACAGAATATGAAGAAGTTTTATATGATGTCAATAACGTTTGGAGCCTCGACGCCACTGGACTATTAACATCATCCATTTTCGTTGTTTAATGACATCAGGTTATATAAATAATATGAACTTGTTTTGAATTAAGTATCTAATTAGATTAAAATGCCTTACCGATTTTCTCCATTGTTATTCTCCATTGTTATTTACGGTATCACAACAATTTATTACACTTTTAATATTAACTGGATATAAATAAAAGCACAAAAACTAGGTGCGATTAGGCTGGTAATTAAATAAATCTAGCTTCGACGAAGGTTCAAATCGTTGTCTCTTATTATTTTCTTTTCAAATATTCGGAGTTCTTCCTCACTTGCTTTAGTCATTTGCTATTACTTGTATCCATGTATTAAAATAGGTTTGAAATTAGTAGCAATATTATTTCTCCGAGAAAGTGAAGAATATCTATTTGCTATCCAGATTTAATCCATAGAATAAATATTGGAATGCTATAAAATAATGCTATTAGCACCAAAAAAATTTGCTGATAATCAGTAAAAAACTAAATAAATGTCCTTTAACATGCAAAAAAAGATGATATAGAGTAGAGCATAATGTTACAATAAACCCATATCATTTTAAAACATTGCAGTATTTAGTATATCGTAGATAACGTTCTCACATAAGAAATAAAAATGAATATTTAGGTAGCTAACTGATGTATATATTATAACACTTTTAAATCCAGAAGTCTAATAGGAATCTATAAAATCAGGATATATAAGAAGATAATTAAATCAGTGCTACTGTGTGGATATGTGACGAGAACACTGTCAAAACAATGTAAGTAAAACTCAAGTAGTAATTAGATCAGGATTGCTAGAAATGTCATCGGAAGTATTTTCCAACTTATATAGGTCCGAGTACTAACCAATACCAAACGGAACTAATGCCAAGGTCAAACACATATACAAAGGTAGCAACGTCGTACAAGAAACTAAATCTCAACGCCAAAGTTGCGCCAAGCTTGCGCTGGCTATATCCAAAGGCTCTCTAATAACTGCATTGTCAAGCTAAATTGGGAGGATCGAGAAAAAAAATGCCCTTAGGACGTCCACGAATGAAGGAGGGAAGTAACATATGGTCAGATTTAGGAATAATGATACTACCTACATCTTATCAACACATCCCTGTTCAATCAAATGCTATCCTACCTACAATCAACAACTTATTTGTTAGGGATTATCAAATCAATTACAAGTAATCAAATGAACTAGACTTGAAAAAGTTATCCCAGGAAAGGCACTTCAGAAATAGGGAAATATATTTTTACAACGTCATTTACGTGGCTGAGTTTTCAATACTAATGAGGAGACAAAAAGAAGAAAAGGTAATAGAACCTTGTTGCGTTCTGACTATATGATGACGATGACCTTTATATAACATATAGGGAGAAAGAGAGACGAATGTCTATGTTCAATCTAGAACTCGCTGGTTTTTCTCCATTTCGAATTGGGTTTGTATATGTATTACTATAGAAAATAAACGGAAGAGAACTATAATTATGAAATTTTATCTAAAATGTAAAATCAATAAACAAATTATATATACAAAAAGATTATATAAATCCCTAATATATACAAAAAAGTAGTTATTCATAACTCAGGTGGCTTTACAAAAGGTAAACGAATGAGCATAAAAGCAGAGCTGTTTTTAAAACTTAATATTATTAGACAAATTGTGGATATCCATTACCGCTTGTCTATAAAATGAATCAGAAGACTATGCTAAAATATGATACGGCAGGAAAAACGGCAATGTAAAGCAAATATGATGATTTTGTCACAGCATAAGAATATTGCCTCGTACTGTTATATAGCAATTTGTTGTCACAAGTTTATAGTTTTTCGAAAAATGAACTCAGATTTAAATATTTAAACGTCAAATAAAATATAAAAACCTATTTAACCTTATTCCCAGCATTATTCTTAAACACTGACATAACGTCACAAGAAAATAATTTTAAAAAATCATTGCGAAATTCAAAATTTATATTTATACCTGTATGTATCTCAGAAAATAATAATATTTGTATAAAGTACAGTCATATTTTGAGATAAAATCTTCAATTCAGAGCAAAAAACTGAGCACACAAATATTTATTATTTTATGTACTATGTTGTAAAATAGGTATACTCAAAACTTATCTACCAAGTGCTCTACTCCAGTTTAATATCTTCTTCTTCTTCTTCTTCCTTCTTTATAAATAGGCTTAATGCCTGTTTTACTTCGGTTTTGAGCCTCAATTGACGTTGTCTAACCATCTTTTCCTCGGTCGTCCCAATGATCTCCTTCCATTTGGCGAGTTGTCTCTTGCTATTCGTACTATTCTATTTTCTGTCATTCTTTCGAAGTGTTGATTCCATTCCGCTTTTTTCTTTTGGTCCACGCGTTTATTTCCTCTAAACCACATCTCGCTCGTATTTCTTCACTTCTTACTCTTTCTCTTAGAGTTTAGTTTGTTATTTTTCGTAAGACTTTCATTTCTGTTGTTTCTAGCAGTCTTTGTGTTTTCTCCGTATCTGCTCTTGTTTCCGCTATGTATTCCGCCAGTTTACTATCAATGCATAAAATATTATAAAAATTTCGTCATAGTTGTAAATTTATATTAGATAAAACCAAATGTAGAGCATATAGTGAAATCCGAATATCTTAGAATAACTATAACGAACGAGAACATTATTGATAAGAAAAAGCCAGGCCCATCGCTAAGAAAGTGAGAAAGCAATTGGCAAAAGCAAAGGGTACTTTGTACTAAAGTAGCCGTACTCTAAAGCATAAGCATGTCATTTTCTACTCTTTTAGTAAGTGATGGATCCGACCGTTACTTGATAAAAATTCATTTTATCTAACAATAACAGATGTATGCGTTTACACGTTATAGTTTGTAACTGAATAAGTTAAGGACGGGAGAATTGTTTGTCTCAAGTTGGCCATTCAGAATTATGTCTTTATTTTTTAATTTGCTAATTTCCATAGATTCTACTTTTCATAGAATATAAAGGTAGCTTCAGGGCTTTATTATAAATATACTTTTTTAGGAATGAAAATACGTAAATAGAACCTGGAATATGCATGTAACGTAACCTTTGATCTCTGAGATAAACCCAACTCCTGAACAATGGCGCCGATATATGTAGTTAAAATTTTGTACACCTATTTTAACCGTTTATTTCCTTATTATCCATATATGAGTGGTGACCGATATTACAAACTCATTTATTTTTCACAAAGAGACTGTATATTAACTACATTTATTACTATACAAATCTGATCGAAATATTGTCTAAAAGTAAGAGTATGTAAAATTAAAATTTTTAATGAAAAGTATAAGATTAGCCATATTTTATAGGGTTTAAAGATCTGCCAAATCGGCCTTTTTAATGCCAACTATCCTAATTATGTCTATAAACATTAGAGAAGGGAATATCCAGAGATAAAGATAGGTACTTTCCTTTACTTAACTTTATCAGACATATGCGGTTAACACAAATGTGACGTATTTCTAGTGCAGGAAACATATTGAGGGCCAAACATAGGCAAACAAGAAAAGAAAAACTTAAAATGAGAGGGGACAAAACCAGTCAGCTAAGGGAATCTTTCAACGGTGTTGAGCTTGGATCTGCTATCTACGTATATACCTAATGAACAATATTACGGCTCCTGACTAAAGATCTGAGCACAAAACTAATTCTAAAATTTGGATCAAAAATACAACAATGGCTTGTATTGTCCGGGTATGCCTACACAACAGAAGATTTTTCCTATCATTCAATGGTAAAAATAACAGATGGAAAACGCAGAAGAACGGTCTCCTTTGGGGTAGCGTAATGGTACCTACACTGTATAATATTTACACAACCCATACCAGTAAATACTAGGACTTTTATTATGTAGACGATACATCGATATTGTTGCACAACCAAAAACTTTTGTTGCTGAAGTATAGAAAAATCTAAATCATACTTTAAACACAATAAAAATACACTATGAATCAATTTTAAGCCAAACCTCAGAAAAAGTCAGAGGTCCTGCTTTAATGTCCCTAACAGAATTGCTTTTAAAAATCTAAACATCCAATAGTGTCATGAAATTTTTAAACTCTGGACTTGCTATAAATACCTTGAAGATAGTTTGTATCACACTTTGTCATTCATAGAACATTGTTTAAAACTAAAAGGCAAACTAAGGACCAGAAAAATAATCTCTGCAAACTTGTCAGCTAAAAATGAGAAGCATCCTTTCATCCTTAAAACGTAGACGCTTGCACTCTACGCTTCTGCTACCAAATATACCTTGCAAGTATGGATGACACCAACACATATTTAACACGTAGATTTAGCTATAAATTAGACAGCCAAATTCAGCGATTATTAAGACACACACACACACACACACATCCATACATAAGCTCTACAATATCGTAGCTATCAATTCACCTAATATCCGAAGATAAGTAGCTAGACTGCTAGAGACCAAAAGATACAAAGTCTAGAATCGCAACATCCACTCAACGAATACCAGCTCAATTTATGACTAAAATCGAGAAACAACTGACCAAAGATTATTGCAAATTTGACACTAACTCCACGTTTATTGATTACATATTACCCCTAAATAGCAGATAAAACATTTAGAAGTATGTAATATTGGTGAACTGGTACATTCTTCTTATATAAATTAAGCATTCTTCCCTCTTTTGTGCACTACTACCAATTTTTACATAAAAATATCTATTTTTGCACTTAAATATTTATTTTAAGATAACCTATCAAGAATTATATGTAGTACACAGATAAAACCAGAAATAAAATAATAAAGAAGCTGTATACAAGATATCGTAAAACAATGGATTAACTAAAAGTTCTTATTAATCGTATTCTTAAATAAAACGTATAAAGACATATTCATGTTAACAAAATACATTAGGAAATATTCGCATATGAAAAAACACGTCCAACTTGGTAATGAAATCCTTTTGTATTTATAAAGCTATTTTTAGAATAGCAGGTACCTACCAAAAACAGGTATTTGGTATTATACATATCTATTACATATTGTCAATATGATCGCCAACATTCATAACGGATAGGCACATCAAGAAGAAGAAGAAGATTACATATTGTAATGCGTATGAAAAGGAGTCCGTATGAACCGTTTAAAATATATAAAATATATATATCAAGAACGCTGGCCTAAGTGCATAGTTGCCAAACTATCAGAGCTTACTTAAACCGATATTCCTATGGTTCCAATATACAGTGAAAAAGATCTAAACGACCCCTATAATATATACACGTGAACTAAGCGAAATACATTTATGATACAGGGATACTTATGAGCTCCAAAATTTTATTAAGAATTATGAAACTATACATCTTAACGAATCGACAGAGCCAATATTATGGAATGGTCATGTGAGCTCCGTATATCGGTGTCCACTTGACCACGGAGCTCACTTGAACCTGAATTTTAACATGGGCGGAGTTCACTTTATGCCGTAAATATATATATATATATATATATATATATATATATATATATATATATATATATACAGGGTGGTCCTTATATAATTGTACAAAAAGAAACCGTAGATTCTACACTTTAAAATATTACGATTTAAGTCTAGTTGCTTTAATAAAATGTTGATATTAAGAAAGATACAGGGTGTTAAAGTGGAAATTTAAAATTTTTTTTTTCGCTATAACTTTTATGTTTGTCAACATTTATGTATAAGAATTTACAACTGGGTACTATTAAATATCAAAAATTATAATTTGATATATACTTTGATGTAGCTGATAGGAGGCGCCACATATGCCACATATGTGGCATACATTTGCACGTAACTCTTTTGCTCTTTAAGTTACCGATATTTTTAATAAAAAATATTAAAGATACGTTATTTCAACAAAAAAAGGTATACCTGTTAATAATTTCAAAACTCAACAGTTTTCGAGATAATCGCAATTTAGAAATCAACTACATAATTCTGATTTATCGCAATTACTCCAGGCAACGAAAGAAAATTAAAGAAAAACATCAATACTTCTGAATTTTGGTATAAAATACCTTTAATAAAGTTAAAAGTTAATAAATTATTAAATAAAATAAATATATCAGCAGAATAAAATAATAGGATTTGATAAATAACACAATAATTGGATTTTACATCAAACATTTTACGTTTTGTATTAAATTAAAGTCATAATCAAAACATTTTATTTACAAACCAAATTAAGAAATAGTTAAAGTAAATAAAATGAAACTTTTTGTCAAAGTAAGTGTTCACTATGTCCATAATTTTCTTTAATTAATTTGTCAATACATTCCATAAAATATCGTCTCATATTAAATAGCGTCATTGGTTCTGAAGAAACTGCTGCAGTATTTATTATAAGTGTTATAAGTATAATAATAAATAATTTTTTGAAATGTTTATGAATTAAATAATTATATTAATATATCACCACAAGAATATGTCTACCATGAACAATCCAACGTTCAGGAAAGTTGTATTTAAATACTGTCTCACTCCGCTTTCTCTGTAATGTAATGGTTTACCATCTTGTAGAAACTACATATTTCGCCTTAAATTTGATGACAATTCTTTTAATATATAAATAAAATCATTTTATAAAAAATGTAAATAAATGTCGTTATTCAAATTGCAAGATAATTCGCATATCCGTATAAAATAATTATCAATGGTTCCAAACCATCGGACATGCATTTTAAATATCAATTTTGAATGATTTTTTACGGATATGCGAATTACCTTTCAATTTGAATAAAAAATGATTTTATTGATTTATTGGAAGAATTGTCATCAAACTTAAGGCGAAATATGTGGTTTCTACAAAATGGTACACCATTATATTATAGAGAAAGCGGAGTGAGACAGTATTTAAATACTTCTTTAAACTTTCCTGAACGTTGGATTGTTCATGGTAGTCATATTCTTGTGATGAGATATTAATATAATTATTTAATTCATAAACATTTCAAAAAATTACTTATTGTTATACTTATAACACTTAAAATAAATACTGCAGCAGTTTCTTTAGAACCAATGACGCTATTTAATATGAGACGATTTTTATGGAATGTATTGACAAATGAATTAAAGAAAATGGTGGACATAGTCAACACTTACTTTGACAAAAAGTTTAACGTTATTTAGTTTAACTATTTCTTGATTTGGTGTGTAAATAAAATGTTTTGATTATGACTTTAATTTAATACAAATTAAAATAAAATGTTTGATATAAAATCCAATTATTCTGTTATTTTATCAAATCCTATTATTAATTATCCTGCTGATATATTAATTTGATTTAATATTTCGTTAATTATTGACTTTATTAAGGTATTTTATAACAAAATTCAGAAGTATTGATGTTTTTATCTATTTTTCTTTCATCGCCTGGAGTAATTTCGTTAAATCAGAATTATGCAGCTGATTAATAAAATGCGATTATCTCGAAAACTATTGAGTTTTGAAGTTATTAACAAGTATACCTTTTTTTTGTTAAAATAATGTATCTTTAATATTTTCCATTTAAAATACCGGTAACTTAAAGAACAAAAAAGTTAAGTGGAACTTTATGCCACGTATGTGGAATATGTGGCGCCCTCTATTAGCTATATCAAAGTATTCATCAAATTATAATTCCAGATATTAAATAGTACCCAGCTGTAAATTTTTGTATATAAATGTTTACAAACATGAAAGTTACAGTGAAAAATAAAATTTTAAATTTCGAATTTAACACCCTGTATCTTTTTTAATATTAACATTTTATTAAGGCAAGTTGGCTTATATCGTAATATTTTAAAGTATAGAATCTGCGATTTCTTTTTGTACAATTACTTAAGGACCACCCTGTATATATATATATATATATATCGACGGAAGAACTGGTCCAACGAAGACTGTAGTAACTCATTTTTTATGTAATTGAGATAATTATAAAAATGTATTTACACTGTTACCAAAATTCATTAATCTATTAAATGGATGTTTTTATAGCATTAAGTGATACGTTTAATAATGATCTTACAAGGGTAAAACAGATTTAAGACAGAAATGGTCATAAGTGACTTTTGAATGAGTTACTATAGTTTTCGATGGAGATATTTTTAAAGTAATAAATACCAGAATTATTTGTTTCTTAACTTTATTTATATAAAATGCTACATTTTGAAGAAGCTACTGATATAATTTGCAGTTTTATATTTTAATTCAATTTTCCTCATCCGACTCTTCTTCGCTCTCAACTGAATCAACTTCGAGCTCGACTTTAGGAGGTACATAACTCTTTGAATTAAGATTTTTATAAAATCCATGGTACATTGTGGGTATTTTGCCGGTATTACACAGCAACAGTAATCCTTTTAGCTTTTTTTCTTCAATTGGTAATGGTGCATCATACAGTTTCGGTGGAAATTTGATAGTAGTGGAAGGCCGTCCTCTGCATTTTCGATTTAATTTTATGTCACAACCTCTAAAACCATCATCGAATTCGTATTTAAACATTATAGAATTTTGGTGTTCATGCGAAAATTTTATTTCTCGTATTTTGCTAACTTTTATTGATTTCTTTTCGTTGTCAAGTTTCCAATTCTCGGTATCGGTCAGTTTTTTAAAATTAAAAAAATTATCTTGGGACATTTCCGTAACATCATAAAATCTTCCTGTAGTTTTAGCCATTCTAATTAATGTAACCCACTGTTCTGGCACATATACAACCGATTGCCTTTTCTTTGCATTTTCGATAACAGCATGCATACTGTCACCCTCGTTCTGAGTGTGGCCTTTTTCCAGAAATCTGTGAACAATATCAATATGAAAATGAGCAGCAGCAAAAGCAAACATCGAAAACACAAAACGATTCCTCTTTTGTCCCCCACAGTTGTCTGAGAGGAATATTATCGTTTTAACACTTTGTTGTGCCTTGAGATCTAAAAATTTCCAGAGGCAACTGGCAATTTCATTAGGACCTCTTTTAGCCACCTGCTCGTGCCATACATAGCAGTAACCCTGATTATTTCCAACATCATAAACTGTAAAGTTATATGTAGAGTATTTGCTTTTATAGTAGAAATCACTTACGTTAGACAAAGGTGTAGCTAAAACCTTTTGAAGGTCAAAGCAAGCCACACACAAGCTCTTATCATCTAGTGCAAGCTGTTTGTCTATGTCTTTTAAGTTTCTGATAACTTCTTTGTTTTTCATATGGGACTCATATTGTTCGAGCAATTTTGCTTTTTCAGTATCACTAGCTATATTAAAAACAGAACAAACAGTACACTGGTCCTTTTTTGGTTTAAAGAACCCAATATTGAACTGATCATTGAAAATATCTCTATACTGGCGTGACGTGGCAGCTGTAGTGATGTTATTTTTTCGCAATGCTCGTTGTACAATCGGTACATTTTCTGGATAGTTAGCCCTTCTTCAAGGTACATCTTCATTGTATTCTTACGGGTATAATGGGAAGGTACTACAGGAAACTGATTTATGTGATTTTTTACGTTGTCTATAAGTTCTGGTGATAGTTTATGTGGTCTGTTAGTGTGCTTTCCACGTTTATCTTCCTCTATTGATCCACCATCTTTCAGTTTCCTTAATGCTGTAGTGATCCAAGTTTCTGAAACGTTAAGGGTTTCCAAAAACATAGTTTTGCAAACACGTTGTTTTTCATTGTGAATGTAGAAGTAATATTCTCGAGAGTAATTTCTTCGAGACCGTTGTTCTGCAGTAATATTTACTTGTTTTTTGGCAACCTGTCTCACATGACGAGCAATAAAATCCCACTTACTCGTATGATCTTTTAACTTCCAAAATTCATTGAAAAAAAGGTCTCTATCTTCTTTAGCTATTTTGGTAGCACATTTTAATCTACATGTGTTTGCGCATGGTGCACCCATCTGTCTTCCTTTAATTTGAATACCTTTTCGATTTTCATGTTCAAGTCCCAGGTTTAGACTTGTTTTAGATTTTTCATCCGCCCACTTACTAACGTCTCTATTTCTTTTCCTACTTACTCTCTCTATATTGCCTCTGCTTCTTCTCTTTCTATTTGTGGTTGCTTCAGTTATATTCTTATTAGGTTCACTTATTACTTCAGGGATGTTTTTGTCTTATGTCAAAATGTAATCTGGGTCAGTATCAGAGTCTGCATGAAATGGTTCCTCATCGCTTTCCTTCTCAATTATTTCATTTTCATTCCTATTGGCTTCATTCTCTTCTAAACTTACTAAAATTAAACAAAAATGAGGTAAATGCCTACGTAATATTTTTTTATGCGGAATTTAAACCAACCTGTAGAACATTCAGGGTTAATATCAGCCTCGTGGTTACCAGAATCCTCATTCGCCTTTTTGTATTTGCTTTCTTCTACAATACTTTCAGCAATATGTTTACCTTAAAAAATAAGTAGGTTTTTACTTTGCTGTTATTATTTTAAATAAAGTTTATTATAAATTTACCTTCAAAAGAACGATAAGAAATATCCGTTTCAGTGTTTTTATACGCTTTCTCAGCTAATTCCAATATTAACTTACTTCTGGAACACATTATGGCAATTATAACAAAACTAAACTTTTGAATATAACCTTAAACTAACGCAGAATACCGTAGTAACTCATGTTACGATACCTATGCTATCGCCTCAGATAACAACGAAGACTATTGTAACTCAAGATACGATGATTTTCTACGGTTGTTTTTCATAAATCGGAGATACTATAAAACTCTTACACGTAATACTGGTTGCATAACTACGTTTACTGAGATACGATTCTTTCCTGGGGAAGATATCATTATGTTTTATTGTTTTGCGCTCGTAACTCAAAAAGTGGAAAATATGAGTTACTACAGTCTTCGTTGGACCAGTCGATATATATATATATATATATATATATATATATATATATATATATATATATATATATAAATATATATATATATATATATATATATAAATATATATATATATAAATATAAATATAAATATATATATATATATATATATAAATATATATATATATATATATATATATATATATATATATAAATATATATATATATATATATATATATTTACTTATATATATATATATATATATATATATATATATATATATATTTATATATATATATATATATATATATATATAAGTAAATTTTCAATATTGGGTTTGCAGCAATAATAAAAAAAAATAAATATAATATAATAATAAAAATTTAAAAGAGTACACGTATCATTTTTATTGCTGCAAACCCAATATTGAAAATTTACTTCCTTGTTGTCAGCAAATACTTCTAGTTCATTATATATATATATATATATATATATATATATATATATATATATATATATACGAATGACTAAATTATGGCTTTTTGAATAGTTTTCCTTTTAGACTTCAATATTTTAGATTTTAATTATAAAAACCTCTGTTGATATTTATTTTACATCTCTCTTTATTCTGTGCATTTTCGTTGATTCTGTTAAGTATATTTATTTCTTTTTTTTTTTTTCCTTCGAGTTGTTACCTTATGAACTCACTTTAGCCCTTGTTTTCCATATTGTCTCTATATTTAAAAATGTAATTGATATATTTTTAAGGAAAATAATATACAGTGTTTAAACATGATTTCAATGCCTGATTATTACCCTTTAGCTTTTTTATGATATAGATTTATCATTTTATTAAATGGGAATATAATTGTGTTGAATCTTTCTGTTTTCGGACATTAAATTTATTTGAAACATTTTCTACGTGTTGTCCCATTTGTAGTGAATATATTTTGAAATCACTGTTTCGTAAATTTTGTTGTATATATATATATATATATATATATATATATATATATATATATATATATATATATATATATATATATATATATATATAATTTTTTGTTTAGTATCGACCGTACCTATATTATTTAAAATATTTTGTTGGATATTTTGTCTATTTATCAGGTTCTATCGGTCTGTAATTAAAACAATTATGTTTTATAGTCACTTAATATTTCGCCAATTGATTATTGGCTTCATCAGAAGTGCTCTACAAATTTATTAAAACAAAGAGATAAACAACATTACGATAAAATTACATAAATATGTAGTTACAGAGGTAGAACTGTTCACAAAAAGAGAGACGTGAATAACATTGGTTTAACACTTGGACAATTAGACTGACAATTTTCTAAATAAGTTAATATACACATAAAACAACAAAAAGTTTATAGTGGATTAGACGATTTTTCTGAAATTTTTTTATATATAAAAAATAAGGTAGCAGGTATATCGTAAATTAATATTGATTAAAATAAATTGCAGAATATTGCTGTAGATGCTGCTTAGCTGATTAGTATCTGTTTTGTAATTTATTACATTTTGTGTTTTAGTAATATAACACATTTCCAGAAAGAGCCTGTTTTTATAATTAGTTGATGTTGTAGGATTTTAACATTCGTATAGTCAAATTTGTGACCTGTATTGATTTTGGAACTAATTGTTTTAGATCATCTAATAGAAAACACCACAATCAACCTCCCATTTATACTAATCTTCCTATACAAATTTGTAGATGACAATATCTGTGCAGTACCAAACGATCAAGTCGACACTATCTTATATGCGCTAAATACGTTTAACTCTCTTAATAATAAAATACAATTTACTGTTGAAAGAGAAACTAACAATAGTGTACCTTTTATTTACACTAAAGTAATCCGCAGGGATGACAATCGTATAATACTAGATTGGTACCAAAAACCTACTGCACCAGGCAGATTTCTAAACTTTTTTTCTAACCACCCAAAAAACCAGAAATATAATACAGTTCTCACTATGAAAAAAAAAGATACTCAATATATGCGATCAGTTTCTAAATAATAGTCAGAGCAAATTACTTGAAATATTTATTAACAACGGTTATCCAAAGGCACTCCTTAAACAATTAATTTACAACTCCCACTATTATCATGGACCATTGGGTAAAGATACTCCACAAAACTTTACATATAAAAGATTGCCCTTCATTAATAATCTAACAAATAAGATTACAGCTCTCTTTAAATCATACAATAACATCAAAATTGCTAAATACAGTGATATTAGTAACAAAAGTCTATTTTCTCGTATACAAGATAAAACACCAATAATGTATACTACCAATACAATCTATAAAATACCGTGTTTAGGCTGCGAAGGTTGCTATATTGGACAGACAAGCCAATGGTTGAAACAACGTATTACCCAGCACAAAAGTGACTGCCGTAAAGGTAAAAACACATGCGCTGTTGTCGAACACTCTTCCAATACAGGTCTCAATTTTGACTATACGAATGTTAAAATCCTACAAACATCAACTAATTTTAAAAACAGACTGTTTCTGGAAATGTGTTATATTACTAAAACACAAACTGTAATAAATTACAAAACAGATACGAATCAGCTAAGCAGCGTCTACAGCAATATTCTGCAATTGGTTTAAATTAATATTAATTTACGATATACCCGCTACCTTATTTGTTATATATAAAAAAATTTCAGAAAAATCTTCTAATCCACTATACACTTTTTGTTGTTTTATGTGTATATTAACTTATTTAGAAAATTGTCAGTCTAATTGTCAAAGTGTTTTAACTAACATAACTAATGTTATTCATGTCTCTCTTTTTGTGAACAGTTCTACCTCTGTAAGTACATATTTATGTAATTTTATCGTAATGTTGCTTATCTCTTTGTTTTAATAAATTTGTAGAGCACTTCTGATGAAGCCAATAATCAATTGGCGAAATATTAAGTGACTATAAAACAAAATTGTTTTAATGTCAGACCGGTAGAACCTGACATATATCCAACAAAATATTATATATATATATATATATATATATATATATATATATATATATATATATATATATATTTATTTATATATATACATATATATATATATATATATATATATATATATATATATATATATATATAATCAAAAACACAACCGTAAATATAATGGTGTAAGGTTTCCCGATTACTTCATTCCATGTCTGCCTTGGTCTTCCTCTTTTTTTTTTGTTTTTCAATATTTTTGCTTCCCACTAGTACGGTATCCTTCATCCAATGTAAATGACTCCACCAATTAGCTGAGTCTCTTTTATAAACTTACATGCGGATTGTATTTTCAGTTCATTCTTTATATTATCTGTGTTCCTTATTCTATCCATTTTAATAGCGCCTTTAGCTCTTCTTCAACACTTCATCTCTATAGCCTGTATCTTTTGCCGTTCCGTTAGTCACATTATTTACTGCCAAAAGTCAGGACAGGTCTATAAACTAATTGAAAAACTTTAAGTTTTGTATTCTGTGATATTTATTTTCTTCGCATACATTTTTTGTTCATTATATGATACAGTTGTACAATGTATCTTATTATACAGGTTGGTCCTTAAGTAATTGTACAAAAAGAAACCGTAGATTCTACACTTTAAAATATTACGATTTAAGTCAAGTTGCTCAAATAAAATGTTGATATTAAGAAAGATACAGGGTGTTAAAATGGAAATTTAAAATTTTATTTTTCGTTATAACTTTTATGTTTGTCAACATTTATGTATAAAAATTTACAATTTGGTACTAGTAAATATGAGAAATTATAATTTGATATACACTTTGATGTAGCTGATAGAGGGCGCCACATATGCCACATATGTGGCATACATTTGCACTTAACTTTTTGCTCTTAAACTTACCGGTATTTTTAATAAAAAATATTAAAGATACATTATTTTCACTCAAAAAAGGTATTGTTACGATTTTAAATGTTATGGCATATAGAACTGTAAATATTTTATGACTAATTCTTTTTTATTGATTCTCGTAATTTGTAGGTCAAAATATACCTGAGCTTAGCTACCAGTTGTTTACCAGAAATCTCTAGACCCTAATTTTAGTGAGTCATCCACGTCTCGAGGTTGAAAAACGAGTCGAGCGCCTTCACCAAAATACGAGATTATTCAGGAAGTTGGCCGAAAGTTCCAGTATTTTCGACAATGGTCAGGTCAGGTCTAGGCGGTCTTACGGTTCTTTATATAAGAACGAAATTTTATTGAAGAAGTCAGTCATAAGAAGATCGGTAAACGCGGTACTTGTAACGAAACGTGAAATAAATACATTTGTAAAGTTATTTAATAAATTAGTAATTAGCTATCGTGAGTTTTAATAAATTAGATTATAGACAATAAATTAGAATAAAGACAAATAAATTCGAACTATATAAATATACAACATTTGGTGTCAGGTGTAGGGTATTTAAATAAACAAGCGGGACTTTAAATAAAAAGAAGTGAAATTGGTGAACAATGGCTACGATTTACGAGCTCACAGTTACGAATCTAAGAAGGCATCTTGAGGATAGAGAATTAGCTTCTACCGGAAAAAAGGCTGAGTTAGTCCAACGACTAAAGAATGCTTTGGAGGAAGAGGGTTTAGATCCGGAAACTTATATATTTGAAGATGCTGTCATCGCGTCAATTTCAAAATTAGAGAATAAAGTTTCTGGTGACATCGCATCGTTAGAGAACAGAGTTCATGGCGATATTTCGAAAGTTTCCTCTGATGTAGCCAAAGTCTGTGGTGATGTAGCCAAGGTTTCCTGTGATATCGCTTCTTTAGAAAGCAAAGTTTCTAACGAGATTTCTTCTTTGGAAAGCAAGGTTTCTGCTAACATCTCTAAAGTCACCTCTGAGATGTCTGCCCTCGACGATAAAATGTCTTCGTTAAAGAACCAAGTTGCTGCCGATATGTTGGCCTTCGAAGAGAAGATAAAAGAGATGGAAAGGAAGATGGAGGAAACAACGACCGCAGAGAGAGAAAACAATCCAATTATTGCAGAGACAAAAGAAGACGAGACGAAATATAAGTTGGAAACACGGCCGAAATTCGAAGGAAGCGGAGGTTATGTTCATGTCAAAGTTCCAACTTTCGACGGAAAATCGTCATGGAACAACTACATGAAACAGTTCGAATCAGCTGCAAGAGCGAATGGATGGTCAGAAAAAGAAAAGGCTGTAAACCTGACTATAGCTCTTCGAGGAGATGCCTTAGATGTGCTCCAGACCATAGCCGTAGAGGAGACGGATGATTTCGAACAACTAAAGAAGAGGTTAAATATGCGATATGGCCACGAACACTTGGAACATGTATATCAGTCGCAGCTCAAAAATCGAAGACAGAAGAAAGATGAGGCTCTTCAAGAATACGAAGTAGATATCGCCAGATTAGTGCGATATGCTTATCCAACAGCTCCCGAAGACATGATGGAAAAGTTGGCCGTTCAAACATTTATTGATGGTCTTCGTGATCATGAGATGCAAAGAACACTACGATTAGCTCGTCACAAGACGCTGGTTGATGTCTTATCCGCCGCCCTCGAATACGAGTCAGCTACGCAGGCCTCTGGCGGTTACAGTAAAGTTAGGACTGTAAAAGAGGAAGAAGATGAAGATAAACTTGACCAGCTCGTTAATATGATGAAAAGCATGACATACAAGAAAACGAAGACCATAAGATGCTGGAATTGTGGCGAAATAGGACACGTACAAAGTGCATGTAAGCATCCTAGGTACGACACAAATCAAGAAACTCACCATCAGGAAAACTAGAACGGGTCGGCCTTAGGGGGGCAGCTTCGACCCAGAACTTTTCCAAAGACCCTCTGATACTAATAGCTTCTTTGAAATGTCGTGAAGATAGTGTATATGTAGATGGAGAAATAAATGGTAAAAAGCATACGTTGTTGGTGGATACGGGAGCGACCAGAAGCATTATTCGCCCGACAGTTATAAACAGCAATAAGAAACTGTTACCAACGAGGTTGCGACTGCGGACCGCTACAGGTGAAAATGCCAACATTCATGGAGAAATCCAGGTACAATTAGGAATTGGAACAGAAAAGTTCGTCCATACTGTTATAGTTGCTGACATCGAAGAGGATGTTATATTAGGAATGGACGTAATGAATACGCATGGATTCCAATTGGATTTTAAGAATAAGGTAATCAAAGTTGGTAACGAGGAGGTATTTCTCCATCCACATGATGACAACACTATGCAAGCAGCCGTTAAAGAAGATACAGTCGTGCCTGCGAGAAGTGAAACGATAATAGTAGCGCGGCTACAGGGAATTGTGGACGAAGGAACACCTGTTATGATGGAGCCTTGGAATCATGACGACGAAGTTGGCCGTGGAATCATAATTGGAAAAGAATTAGTGACTTCGGCTAAAGAAATTCCTGTGAGACTTATTAATGTCAATGACTACCCAGTGACCATCAAGAAAGAGACAAAAGTAGGAACTTGTGTACCTGTCACATCCATAATCCGTCAGACGACAACGTCTGATAATTCCAACGATAAATTTGATCAAATGGTTGCGGTTGCTGGACAGTCTCTGAATCAGATTGAGAAAAGGAAATTAAGGGAATTTCTTCGGCAGTATCGTGATATTTTCGTACCGAAAGGAGGAAAGACGGGAAGAACTACCGTTGTTAAGCATAAAATTGATACTGGTAATGCTAAGCCAATTCGTCAAACAGCTCGACGATTACCACAGGCGAAAAGAGAGGAAGCTGAAACGATTGTTCAGGAAATGAAGAAAGACGGGGTGATAGAACCTTCTACGAGCCCATGGGTCTCTCCGGTGGTCCTGGTTAAGAAGAAAGACGGAACAACGAGGTTCTGTGTGGATTACCGTTTGCTGAACAACGTTACCAAGAAAGATAGTTATCCTCTGCCTCGGATCGATGACACATTAGACACATTGGCTGGAAGTAAATTATTTTCTACTTTGGACTTGAAGTCTGGATACTGGCAGGTAGAAATGGACCCGGTAGATAAAGAAAAGACAGCCTTCACCACAGGATCTGGATTATGGCAATTCAACGTTATGCCATTTGGACTTTGTAACGCTCCTGCGACATTTGAGAGGCTTATGGAAAATGTGCTGAGAGGGTTATCTTGGAAAACATGCCTAGTTTATCTAGACGACATAATTGTCTTGGGGGAGACATTTGAAGACCATCTGAAGAATTTAGAAAACGTTTTTAATCGGCTTAAAGCTGCCCAGTTGATGTTAAACCCCAAGAAGTGCCAGCTATTTCAAGGTAAAGTCAATTATCTGGGTCATATAGTCAGTAAAGAAGGAGTGGCCGTGGATAAGGGAAAAATCGATTCTATTAAGGAATGGCCAAAACCAACTGACAAACACCAAGTGAGAAGTTTTCTGGGACTGTGTACTTACTACCGGAGGTTTATTAAGAAGTTTGCAGATATCGCTAAACCATTAACGCGACTTACAGAGGAAGCAAGAGAATACCGCTGGGATGTAGACTGCCAGAATGCCTTTGAAACCTTAAAAAAGCATTTAATCACAGCACCAATTTTAGGGTATCCACTGCCAGAAGGAGAGTTCATCTTAGATACAGATGCAAGTAATGTGGGAATTGGAGGAGTGCTGTCTCAGATTCAAGGAGGACAGGAAAGAGTCCTTGGATATTTTAGTAAAGTTCTCTCAAAACCTGAGCGAAATTATTGCGTCACGAGAAGAGAACTTCTGGCAGTAGTGAAATCAGTAGAGCACTTCTATCAATACCTCTATGGAAGGAAGTTTTTAATCCGAACCGACCATGCCGCCCTTAAGTGGTTGATGCAGTTTAAGAATCCAGAGGGTCAGATAGCCAGGTGGATCGAACGACTCCAAGAATATGATTTTAAGATTGAGCACCGGGCCGGAGTTAGCCACCGAAACGCTGATTCTCTTTCCAGAAGGCCATGCCCAGCAGAGTGTTCTCACTGCAACAAAACGGAATCCAAGGAAGCAGCAGTGCTAAGAACGACGGTGGTCCACGACGACTGGACGCCTACCAAGATCAGGGAAGAACAAGAGAGAGATCCAGTTATACAGAAAATCCGAAAATGGAAAGAGGAAAACCGTCGACCACCTTGGCAAGAAATATCGAACCTAGGCTCAGTAGTTAAGACGTATTGGGCCCAGTGGGACTCATTTATCATGGAAGATGGCTTGCTCAAACGAGTCCTGGAAAATGATGACGGTTCAGAGAAGAGAAGACAGTTGGTGATTCCAAAGAGCAGAATAGCCGAAGTACTTCGTCAGTTACACGACAGTCCATCAGGAGGGCATTTTGGTGTGAAGAAGACCCTTCAGCGAATTCGGGAACGGTTTTATTGGATGAACAGTTCCGACGATGTAAAAGACTGGTGTAAGAAATGTACTATTTGTGCTACGAGTAACGGGCCTTATCGAAAAAGGAGAGCTCCTATGAGACAATATAATGTTGGAAGCCCGTTTGAAAGAATAGCTTTGGACATTGCTGGGCCGTTTCCAGAAAGTGATAATGGAGGCAAGTACATGTTGGTAGTAATGGATTACTTCACTAAGTGGGTCGAGATTTACGCACTTCCAGACCAGAAGGCGGCCACCGTTGCAGATAAGTTGATCCAAGAATATATCAGCCGATTTGGAGTGCCTTTGGAGATCCATAGTGACCAAGGCAGGAACTTCGAAAGCGATTTATTCCAAGGAATATGTGATAGACTAGGTATGAAGAAAACAAGGACTACGGCTTATCATCCGCAATCGGATGGTATGGTAGAACGAATGAATAGAACAGTTGGCAAGTATTTGACAAAGATGGTGTCCGATCATCAGCGAGACTGGGACCAATATCTCCCGTTCTTCACAATGGCCTACAGATCTGCTGTTAATGAATCAACAGGCCAGACACCAGCCAAAGTCCTATTCGGACGCGAGATGCGACTACCTTGTGATCTAGAGTTTGGGTGTCGACCTGGAGAAGATGTAGCAGGTGAAGATTATGTGATCGAATTACGAAGAAGAATGGACGATGTACACGAGTTGGTCCGTTCCCATCTCCAGATCGCTAGTGACCGAATGAAGAAACGGTACGATACGCAAGCCGAAAAGGGGTGTTTTAAGAAGAACGATAAAGTCTGGCTTTATAACCCCAAAAAGCGAAAAGGTTGTTCTCCCAAATTGCAGCAGTTTTGGGAAGGTCCATACCTCATTATGGAGAAGATCAATGATGTTATTTACCGAATAAGCAAGATTCCGAGAGGAAAGCCGATGATAGTACACCATAACCGGCTGGCGTCTTTCGAGGGTGACCACGACGTAGATGAAGAAGTGGAAGTAAACCAAGTCCAAGATGTGTCTGACCTCACGTTTGAGGAATTCATGGGTGCCTATGGAGGTACCGGTAAAGCAAGACATGGTGTTACCACTGAAGAAAGGCAAGATCTACTCGCGCTTCCCGATGACTACTCACTGGCCCTTACCATCCCGGCCAGTATCAAAGATGCACCAGGGTTGGCATCCGTCTTTCGAAGGAAGTTTGGTCGAGTTGCAGAACTTCAATGCCAAGTGCCAGCTCCTGGTAAAACCTTGAAACTTCAAGATGCATCACGTTACCTTTTCTACCTGGTAACAAAAGACACTGCCCGTGACCAACCTACCTACCGAGATGTATGGGAAGCCTTACTTCAGTTGAGAGAGCACGTACTAGAGTCCGACGTGCAAAAGTTAGCCATGCCAAAGTTGGAGTGCCGCCAATTAGATTGGAGGGTTATACGAAACATGGTGGAGGAAATCTTTAAAGACACCGAAGTCCAGGTGTTAGTCTGTTGCAATCCGCATAGTTACTGCTGCGGAGAGAAAACCGTCCCTTGTCATTTCTATACAACTGGAAGTTGTAAAAGAGGGTCCAGTTGCCGATATCAGCATGTCGTTCCAGTTCCAGTCCCGACAAGGTTCCAGGAGGAACCATCTTTTAAGAGGGGGGCAATGTTACGATTTTAAATGTTATGGCATATAGAACTGTAAATATTTTATGACTAATTCTTTTTTATTGATTCTCGTAATTTGTAGGTCAAAATATACCTGAGCTTAGCTACCAGTTGTTTACCAGAAATCTCTAGACCCTAATTTTAGTGAGTCATCCACGTCTCGAGGTTGAAAAACGAGTCGAGCGCCTTCACCAAAATACGAGATTATTCAGGAAGTTGGCCGAAAGTTCCAGTATTTTCGACAATGGTCAGGTCAGGTCTAGGCGGTCTTACGGTTCTTTATATAAGAACGAAATTTTATTGAAGAAGTCAGTCATAAGAAGATCGGTAAACGCGGTACTTGTAACGAAACGTGAAATAAATACATTTGTAAAGTTATTTAATAAATTAGTAATTAGCTATCGTGAGTTTTAATAAATTAGATTATAGACAATAAATTAGAATAAAGACAAATAAATTCGAACTATATAAATATACAACAGTATACTTGTTAATATGTTCAAAACTCAACAGTTTTCAAGAAACTCGCATTTTAGAAATCAACTACCTAATTCTGATTTATCGCAGTTACTCCAGGCAACGAAAGAAAATTAAAGAAAAACATCAATACTTTTTAATTTTGGTATAAAATACCTTTAATAAAGTTAATAGTTAACAAATTATTACATAAAATAAATATATCAGATGATAAAAAAATAATAGGATTTGATAAATAACAGAATAATTAGATTTTACATTAAACATTTTACGTTTTGTATTAAATTAAAGTCATAAACAAAACATTTTATTTACAAACCAAATTAAAAAATAGTTAAACTAAATAACACTAACTTTTTGTCAGAGCTGGGTAGTATCCGGATACTTCTGTATCCGGATACAGTATCCGGATACTTTTTGTGTATCCGAAGGCTGTATCCGGATAATTTTTTAATTTTGTATCCGGTATCCGTATCCGTGACCAAATTTGAAAGTATCCGGTATCCGGATACTTTTTTTGATGTCCGGATGCTTTTAAATTTTTAATGTTCGACGATAATGGAACTACTTTACGCACCACACTGCCCTATCTTCAATCCAGGTGTACATAGTATGATCGTTGAGTGAGAAGTATGATAAATCCCATTTTCCATACTCGTGATCGTGATCGTTATAATATATTATTATAGCCAATAGAGCTTTGTTTTTACCTAATCAGTTAAAAATCTTCAAGAGCCCTGTATAATTAGAAGAATTTGAAGAACCCTGTATAATTAGAATAAAGTATTTTTTCGGATTAGAATAAAGTCATTCTTAATATTTATAATTTTGGTTTAGTGTGTCCCTATTTCCCCTAAAGTTTAAAAGTTAAAAACTCAGCTGATTCGACGCTGGCGAAATTCAATATCGAAAGCTCAAGACAGTGACACGTTTCGTTTTTACAGGAAAAATCCTGCAAATTCTTGTCTACCGAGTACAGACACGGTGATATGATAGAAAAAGTTTTTCATTATTTCAGTAGTCCATTGCTCATTTGTGTAAAAGGTGTAGTGCGTTTATATGCGTATAGTTTTTTCTATTCGGAATAACAGAATTTTCTAAAGGTAAGTTGCATTTAATTTTCGATTTAATTAGTAGATATCTAAAGTTTACTGGCGTTTTATTATTAATAGTAGTCTAATATTAGTAGATTTCTAGAAATAAAAAAAGAAAAAATGCATTAGTTATTAAATAAATAGGTATCTATCTAATATCTATCTGATGGTAAGTAAAAAAAGTTATAATTATTTGTTAGAAGACTACGTGATCACGCAGCGTTACTACGAAACCGGAGTAAATAATTCTTATTTAGCAAATGATTATGATTACTTATTGAGATACAGGGAGTCAAAATTGCAAATTTAAATTTTTTCTAGTAGCATAGGCATAGACATACTTGACGATGTTTTGTTAAGTTTTTAAATGACAGCGTGGTGTTTGAATTTGAAGAATGCATTAGTTATTAAATATATATCGGATAGTAAGTAAAAAAGTTATAATTATTTGTTAAAAAAGACTACGCGATCATTATTATTGAGCAAATGATTATGATTACTTATTGAGATACAGGGTGTCAAAATTGCAAATTTTTGCAAATTTAATTTTTTTCTATTAGCATAGGCATCATAGACATATACATGAAGATGTTTTGTAAAGTTTTTAAATGACAGCGTGGTGTTTGAATTTGAAGAAAACAAAAAACTAAATTACATTAAAACACACAGAATTTCACAATTTTTTAGTCCCGTCTAACGTCTATTTCATACAACTAAATAACTACAACAATAATGTTTATGCCGTATTTTGTTTTTTTATCATTTAATAACAAAATTTCGATGGAGTTACGTTTAAAATTTGTATACCATGTCCTTTCAGACCATTCATTTTAATTCGTGTGCCATGACAAATTGTGATATTCTTAAAATATTTTCAAACTAGCTTTGTCGAATTTCGATAGGAGAGCTCATTTCGTTTAAAAAATGATAGTATGAGGGGGTAAGTTAGACAAGCTTTTTTTAATTCCAGATAGAGCAACATGAATTCAATTGATCCTGCAGTTGCATCTACCAGTTCCAATCCAGAACAAAGTGATGACACTCCAGAAGATCCATTTGCTACAAGTTCAGATGATCCCGATTATCACCTAGACCCAGAAGAAGAATTATCAGATTCCGATTCTGCCCAAAGTATACCTCGAAAATCTCAGACAAATTCTCTTATGAATTTCTTCAAACTAAAAGGAAAAAATGAACCAAACCAAGTTTGTATGATATCCGAACCTCTAACAAGACTTGTTAAAAACATGGGAGAAAAATCTGATGATCCACAAAGTTCGCAATTTGCTTGTAGTTCCTCCATACTAGATGGAAAATACTTTAAAATAAAAGAAAACGACGGCGAAAACATTACAGCTGATTGTCAACTCTGCCTTCCACAGAAGAAAACCATAAAAGGGATAAAAGGTTCTTCTTCAAATTTTTTTAAACACTTAAAAAGGATTCATCCTAATAAAATTGACGAGTATAATAAGTATAAAATTTCAAAGAAAGATTTGACCAGAAAAAGACTTAATGCAACTCAAGATTTCGAAAGTCGAGAACCCAAACAAGCTAAGCTTATTCAACCAAACATTTTTGGAATGGCCAAAGAGGGAAGCAAATCAGTTTTAAGCCAATCTCTGTTTGAAAAAAGAATAATAAATTTTGTTGTGAGCACAATGAGTGCAATATCTATAATAGAACACCAAAGTTTTAAGGATATCTTCCAAGGATTAAATTTGAAAATACCAACAAGAAAGACAGTAATGAAACGAATTATAGATTCGCACGATGAAAATATGCAAATTATTAAAGATAAAATTAGGGGTGTTAATTACGTATGCACCACAGCTGACATATGGTCAAATAAAAAAAGAAGCTTCTTAGGAGTTACAGTTCACTGGTTAGATGAGGACTTTATCCGCAAATCAGCTGCACTTGCCTGTAGAAGGTGAATAAATTATAATTGTATATTTTTCGATATTTCTTTGGTTAAAACGCTACGATCTACCTAATCTCAAATATTAAGTATTTAATCATTCTACGGGGTAGCCAAAATCCAAAAAGGAATGATTTTATGAAAAAAGATGAAACACTTTAATTTATACAATTATTAAACTTACAACTATTTTTAAATATACAGTATGTTCATGTTGTAAAGAATTATAGAAATAAGGCAAAGCGAAGATACATTTTTCAATCGGAAAACTTTATACATTTGTAAAGTTTCGTCAATGATCTGATTTCCGATTTCAGCAATATATTTATTTGTTAGATTTAGGACCTAGCACCTTTTTGCATGGAAGCAATAAATTAAAAATAAAGAAAATCGTTGCTTAAGTTCCTATCTTACCTTTTGAAGTACTATTCAATGCACTAATAATAGTTTATTGTCCGAAATTATTGATTTTTATCACCCTTTTTTATTTATCGCATTGACTAGTACTTACTTAAAAAGATATTTACAAGACAGCCGATTTTCTGTTTTCAACAATTATCATGTGAAAACAGGTACACAGCTAAATTGTGATTTTCAAATATCTATACCTCCTAAACCCAAATATTTAAACAAAATGCCGAAATCAGATAATGCAGGAGAATTCAAAATTGTAAAAATATATAGGATGGTTCAATTGAAAATATGTATATTGCTTATCCACCGTTTCTGTGCAACACTCTATATTTTTAAATATTTTTAAAGGGTCCTACCCTATTTTCTTTCTTTAAAATTTTTCTTTGTAACGAAAATACATCTTACAGCCTTTATTTTTCGGCCATCCCACTATACAAATTCATAGTCTTGTACATTCTACATGGACGATGTACAAACAAAAATTTAAGAACCATTGTTTATTTTAGGTTTAAAGGTGTTCACTCCTACAGAAGCATAGCTGAGATGCTAGAAGATATAAATTTAAAATTTGGTTTAACAGAAAATAAAATTGTGGGGACAGTAACAGACAACGGTAGCAATTTCGTTAAAGCTTTTAAAGTATTCGGCGAGAAAAATGAAGAGGACGACGATGAGGAAATTGACGAAGAAGAAAATGAATTGCAAATTTTACATTTAGAGGTTGATGAAGGCAAAGAGTTAGAAGACCAGGATATACAGCTACCCAAGCATATGCGATGTGCCACACATACTTTAAATTTAATAGCCACAACAGATTATAAAAATACTGTTATAAACATTCCAACTATCCGCATAAGAGAAAAGAATGCATTTAGTAAATGTGCTCAGTTATGGAAAAAATCGAATAAACCAAAAAGCAATGAAGTTATAATTAAAATTTTAGGACATACTCTAAGTTCTCCAGGGGCCACTAGATGGAACTCCACTTTTGATGCAGTTTCACAGATTCTTCAAGCAAAAGAAAAACTTCCAATTTTGCTACAAAATCTAACATTAGAACCTTTTAAGGAAACTGAACTATTATACCTAGAGGAATACTGTTTAGTTATGAAACCTTTGGCTTTAACGTTAGATTTGTTACAAGGTGAAGAGAATGTATCTTTTGGATATTTGTTACCCAGCTTAATTTCATTAATTAATAAATATGAGAAACTTCTTGCCCAAACAAAATTGAAATATGGAGGAGAACATCTAGCAAAAATGTGCATTAAAAGCTTAAATACTCGTTTTGCTAACATTTTAAATTTGGAATGGGAAGATCCAATTATAGCTGCAGTTCTTCTTCCTAAATTTAAGCTAAAGTGGTACAATGTAGTACATAATCCCAAAAAAACTTTAGAAGATATCAAAAAATGCATTATAACTGTTGCAAAAAAACAAATGGAGTTGGAAAGTTGCAATGAATCAGACGAAAGTGGAGATCAAAATTTAGATGACTTTTTTGATTTTAGCGATTTCCGAGACCAGCAAGTGGACAATAGCTGTACTATTACATATAATGAACAGGAACAGGGTTCCAGCGTAAATAATAAAACTTCAAAAATACAGTTAGAATTGTTACGATATTTGGAGGACAAAAGAACCAATTTACAAATCCTAAATGAATACCCAACCTTAAAAAGGGTGTCAACAAAATATAACACATGCTTACCTTCGTCAGCACCAGTTGAAAGACTTTTCTCTTTTGCAACTATGATTGATACACCTAAAAGAAAAGCTTTAAGCGATGAACACTTTGAGGTATTGGTACTTACAAAGGCAAATTCAAAGGCACTTCTGTAAATATATGCGAAAAAATCTTCAGCAATTTCTTTATTAATACGTTTTTATTTTTATTTAATTTTTCTTTACATATTATAGTATGTTCTGGTTTGATTAATCATGTTCTTGTTTTATTATTCATAAGTAATAAACAATTTCTTGAGTGTTTTTTGATTTCTGTTTCCAGTATTTTATGCACGTTCTTTTTATTATTATATACAATAAAAATACATGCTCATCACATAATTCTATCACTAGCAATTTAGGTCACTTTTAAAAGTATCCTTAAAAGTATCCTAAGAAGTATCCGAAAAAAGTATCCGGATACTTGTATCCGAATACATTTTGAAGTGAAAGTATTCGTACTTTTTTAAAAAGTATCCGGATACATTTTGAGTATCCGTATCCGGTATCCGGATACTTTTTTTCTGTATCCGACCCAGCTCTGCTTTTTGTCAAAGTAAGTGTTCAATATGTCCACCATTTTCTTTAATTCATTTGTCAATACATTCCATAAAATATCGTCTCCTATTTAAATAGCATCATTGATTCTAAAGAAACTGCTGCAGTATTTATTATAAGTGTTATAAGTATAATAATAAGTATTTTTGAAATTTTTATGAATTAAATAATTATAATATTATCTCAACACGAGAATATGACTTCCACGAACAATCCAACGTTCAGGAAAGTTGTATTTATATACAGTCTCACTCTGGTTTCTCTGTAATGTAATGGCGTACCATCTTGTAGAAACCATATATTTCGCCTTAAGTTTGATGACAATTCTTTCAATAAATCAATAAAATCATTTTATGATTTAAAAATACCGATAACTTGAAGAACAAAAAAGTGCCACGTATGTGGCATATGTGGCGCCCTCTATTAGCTATATCAAAGTATGCATCAAATTTTAATTTCTGATATTCAATAGTAACCAGTTGTAAATTTTTATACATAAATGTTTACAAACATGAAAGTTATAGTGAAAAATAAAATTTTAAATTCCCACTTTAACACCCTGCATCTTTTTTAATATCAACATTTTATTAAAGCAAGTTGGCTTAAATCGTAATATTTTAAAGTGTAGAATCTGCGGTTTCTTTTTGTACAATTACTTAAGGACCACCCATTATAACCAATTAGGTAATTTTTATAATATACAGAAAAATCAATTTAAACATTTTGTTAGTAACAACAATTTTAATTTTCAGTCATTTTTCGTGTCTACTGCGCTGACCACACCTATTGTACGTTACGACTACCAGTAGATACGACAGCGGAAACCATCAAGCTCGTAGCTGCGGAAAAATTAAAAATGAGACCAAGTGACGAACTATTATTGGTCGAAGTAAAGTCTAATGGAGAGAGGGTCGTATTCAAGGACAACGATATCAGTATACCTACAGCTCTATCTCTTAATGGAAGAATCTTTGTGTCTCCAAAAGATCATTTAGATGCTCTGGTGAGTTAATTAATTTTTGTATGCATATATTTACAATCTAAGTCAGGGCAGAATGTTTTACAACCCGGTGGAAAGTCTGAGTTTATATATATATATATATATATATATATATATATATATATATATATATGTGTGTGTGTGTGTGTGTGTGTGTGTGTGTGTGTGTATGTGTGTGTGTGTATATAAACAAACAACAAAGTTTATTGGGTCTGCAGTCAGAAGTTTGGCCGGGATGTTACAGAAGCACTCTTTTGACTTTTAGTCTAGCTTTCGGAATTGTTTAATTCCTTTTTCAAGACACTGTAATTAGAAGAATGTGTAAATATTTACAATAGATCACAAAATGTCAGTGCAACTTACTAGTCGTTGAGATTATTTGTATAAAGCTATGACACTCAACATGAATAAAACACATATAAAATATAACATATAAAATAATGGACAAAATACATTTTAAAATTTAGTTAAAGATAGTAAAAATTCGTTTGTGACGTCTTTTAATGGTGTATTTTAACTGATCCATAGAGAGTGGAAAGAAAAAAAAACAGAAATAGTATAATTAAAAATTAATTAGGTGTTCTTCATATTTTATTAATATAAAGTAATGTATTAAACCTGTGTTGATGGTATGCAACCTGTTTTGCATGCAGGTGTATTGTGGTGTGTATATGTACAAGTAAGTCTTAATTTCATTTTTTATGTTTTGTCAGTAAATAACAATAAATGTTGCTCAGTTTATCTATATCAGACTTTTTATTTATACAAGACGTATTGGATTTTATGAAACACCTTTCCAAGAAAACACTTTTAGAATGGTGTTTTTCCTTGCCAAAATACAGAAATCCTCGAAATTAAATTTATGTTTTAAACTTAATGCATATTCTGTGAACGCGCATGCGTTAATTTTTTTGGTTTTTATGTCGCTGCGATGTGAGATCACCCTACTGTAAAAATTACGGGACGTTATGTGAAAAGGTATCTTTTCTTTACACGTTCTTATAAGTTAATCCATAATTCATCATCATTAACACACCTTTTATCAAACGATATGTAGATGATTTGATTTTATCAGTCCCGGAAAACAAAATCACTGATGTTTTAAACATCTTTAATGCCCAGTGTGAACACTTAAAGTGTACGGTTGAAAGAGAGGCTGAGAATATGATTCCTTTTTTAGACATGCTGATACATCGTGGCAGTGATGGCATGCTAAGGACGAAGTGGTATCGTTAACCTTGTTTTAGTAACCGTTTCATAAACTTTTATTCTCAACGTCCATCTAAGATGAAAACAAATTTGGTTTTGGCCCTCAAAACTAGGGTTATCAACTTATCACACATTCAGTGTTCAGGGACAAGGGACTAAAAAAGTTGAGATCTATGCTAGAAGAGAACTCCTATCCCATAGGGCTTTTAAATAAACTCATTTTTGGTACTCCTTTTCCGTTGCAATTTTCTGACAACCAAAATTTTCGTAATAATGAGGTCTGATAACTGACATTGGCATTGACACACAACACGTCAGAGCTACCACAATCTAAAATAACGTATGGTTGCCTACCCTATATTCAAGTCCTAACACCTAAGCTAATGAACATTTTCAAAAATGTTAGTGGCTTAAAAATTGCGTCTAAGAATGTAAAAACGGTATCGAAGTTGTACACAAAGACAAAGGATCTTTTCACAATACAGGAATCATCGAGTATTGTTTATTCTATACCGTGTGCTAATTGTAAAAACGTGTATATTGGTGAATCATTTCGTAATTTTCAAAGTAGGGTGATCTTACATCGCAGCGACACAAAAACCAAAAAAATTAACGCATGCGCGTTGACAGAACATGCATTAAGTTTAAAACATGAATTTAATTTCGAGGATTCCTGTATTTTGGCAAGGGAAAAAACCATTCTAAACGTGTTTTCTTGGAAATGTGTTTCATGAAATCCAATACGCCTTGTATAAATAAAAAGTCTGATATAGATAAACTGAGCAACATTTGTTGTTATTTACTGACAAAACATCAAAAATGAAATAAAGACTTACTTGTACATATATACACCACAATACACCTGCATGCAAAACAGGTTGCATACCATCAACACAGGTTTAATACATTACTTTATATTACTAAAATATGAAGAACACCTAATTAATTTTTAATCATAATATTTTTTTGTTTTTTTTTTCTTTCTATTCTCTATGGATTAGTTAAAACACACAATTAAAATATGTCACAAACAAATTTTTACTATCTATAAGTAAATTTTAAAATGTATTTTGTCCATTATTATATATGTTATATTTTATATGTGGGTTATTAATGTTGAGTGTCATAGCTTTATACAAATAATCTCAACGACTAGTAAGTTGCACTGACATTTTGTGATATATTGTCAATATTTACACATTCTTCTAATTACAGTGTCTTGAAAAAGGAATTAAACAGCTCCAATAAACTTCGTTGTTTTTTTAAATAGACAGTCACTAATATCCAGTGTTTATATTATATATATATATATATATATATATATATATATATATATATACATATGTATATATATATAATATATATATATAATATATATATATATATATAATATATATATATATATATATATATATATATATATAATATATATATATACACACACATATGTATATATATATATATATATATATATATATATATATATAATATATATAATTAAGAATCAAAAAATTATTTGTTTGTTTCGAAGCTAATCACTACCATACTAACAGCTATAATGGATTGGATATGTAAATAGATAAAGTAAGTGGCATTAAAAGTCACTTAGGTCCCGTAGTTTTTAACATAGTACATTTTTCTTATATTTTTTATTGTTTCAAAATGTTCTTGTTTCAGACATGTTTAAACGAACAAGAAGAATCTACTCAAGGCATTGATGGTGATCTGGAAATGTTTAGTACAAAAGAACTGGCTTATTACATTACACTTTTTGACTGGGATCTTTTTTGGTAAGCCTAATGTGTATCCGATAAATGTTTATACAAAGCCATCGAAAAATTAGAATTAGTGTAGGCTACGTATTAAAAATTGCTGTGATTATGATTTGAGTCAGTTTTACATAACAAATCATAATATAAACAAACATAGCCTAATCTCTTTGTAATATAGTGTTCTTTGAAACTGATATTCACATTAAATACGAAAACCACGCGAAAACTGCAGTTGTTTATCATGAATCTCATATACGTCTCTCATATCTCATCTATCATATCTCATAGACGTATTTCTCAAACGTCTTAAAGCAGTGAACTTCTTCTTGTTCATATAGCATGTCCTTTTATAACGTTGGTTACTATCACAGCTATTTTATTCTTTTAGAGCTATACTTTAGGGTCACTGTCACGCTGAATAGCATGTTTGTATCAATACCATACCAATGTCTGTAGTTCGTAAATCATCACATTTCTTCGTCCTGGACCGCGTTTGCCTGCTATTTTTCCTCGCCTAATATTGTGTACCAAACTATATTTGCGGTCTCTAATTACATGTCCAAGGTTCTCCAGTTTTCTCTTTTCGATGCTTTTTACAATCTCGTTGGTCTTGCTGAGACGTCTTAGTATTGTGGAGCTTGGTGGATGTGTAAGGCGGATCTGCAATAATAAGCTTAGGTCTCCGCTGCAAAATATTTTGGTCATCCGTCCCAAAGCGACCATAGTCTACTCTGGATCTAGTTTCACTGTAGCTTTCTGCATTACAATATGACTGATATTTATATTTTATTATTTATTTATTCTGAGTTTCCGTATGCTCAGATTTAGACCTGCTCCTTTACAGTTCTTACCAACACAATAAAGAAGAGTATGTAGGTCTTCGTGACTAGAAACTAGAAGTACTATGTCGTTCGGATATTGAAAATTATTGTTTGTCTTCTTCCGTCACAATTATTCCTTCATATTTTTGGAAAGGGCATTTCTAAAAATTCTCTCGAAGTAAATATTAAAAATCGGGGGCGACAATGTGCTTCTAATATTAAGAGTCTGTAATTTCACACCATTTTATAAAACTGATGCTATCTGATTTCAATTGCCTCTTCTTCTTCATGTGGTTTAAGCTTTAGCTCATTATTACGGCCTATTTTACTTTGTCTGCAGCAGTTCTCAAGAGTTATCTTTTTTCATATTTCTTAATGTTTCTAATGATTCACGTGTTCTCGACACTTCAATACAAATTCGCAATTATGCGAACATCTCTGGCATCCAAACCAACGTTTTTTTGAGCTTCCATCAGTGGACACCCTTTTAAATTTTTTTAAGAACTTCAGAACTGAAAATAAGAGTGATAAAGAGTAATTATTTAAATCTTAAATATGTGTGAGTCCATTTCAAGTAGGTAAAAAGATATAAGAATAAGACTTATAATCAATTTGTCCTACCAACAACAACCGGTTTCGCATACTATAATTTGCTATGCATCTTCAGTTTAGCGGTACATGGTAAACTATATGCTGAAAATGTAATAACCCGTATTAGGGTGATATAGTACTAGTCTAGTATAAAATATATAGCTATTATATCAATATTATATGTGTGTGATTTATTAAATATGAATTTAAATTAATTAAAAATAAAAATAAAGTGAAAAATGATTTAGTAAAATTGAAATTATATAAATATTACTGACATGTCGATACAAGCATTATTATTAAGTATTTGAGACAACATAGTTTAAAAATCCGTTATGGTAAACTGGTGACAGGTGGTCATCGGTTTTACTGCAACTATTTTACGAATAAAGGGATAGTTCTTGAGGGGAATTTGTATTTTATTTTTAGATATACTTTTATATATAATGTAGGCATTTGTAATAACTGATCCAGTGGGAAGTTCGACTGCTAGTTTACGGTCCCATTTTACTCCTCTTCGTAGTGAATTCGAATATGACTTTATTTGATCTGAAAGGTCAATAAACTCTTTACAGTTATTATAATCGATGACTGCTTGTGGTTTTTCTACCATTTTGTTGTTTTTACTCATAACCTCTACTTTGCTGTCTGTGTACTGTACTAAGCATTAGTACATCTCTTTTATCTTTCCATTTTATTACAACTCCTGTGTTACTTTCTCGTGCAATAATTTCATTTCTTTTCAACTTTGCTTTCACAACCTTTTGGGGGTTTAATTTTCTGTTCGATCTGAGTGTGCCTATGAGATGTGTTGATCTATCTAAATGTTGGTGAGCCAAGTGAATACTAGTATAAAAATTATCTGTGTACAGTATTCTATCACAATCTAGGAGACCGTCCATCAGCGACATAACAACTGAAGATGATGCTAAAATCCCTGGCTCCAAAACGTCTCTTCCGCAGTAAGCTTTCATAATGAAAGTATACCCATTTTCTGTGCATAATTTGTAGAGTTTTATCCCAAATTTATGGTTTTTATTTTTGATATATTGTTTGAAAGCCTGCCGTCCACGAAACGGTACTAGAGTCTCATCAATGCATATGTTTTTGTTGGCAGTTTGAAATTTGGCCAGTAAACGATCAATTAAGGAACTTTGAAAATAAGGCTATTATCGAGCTTAAGTTAATTAAATCTAGCCCAAGTACTTTCGCATCTTAAAATAGCATCTTCAGAGGCATCTGAAATAAGCCAAGAAAACGTTTTTTTAGATGAAGTAAATTAGTTAACTTCGATAAAAACTCGAAGTTAATGGATGAAAAAAGTTTTTGAGATTAACGTTTTAGACTTACTTCGTCAAAATGTAAACTACCCGGCAAGCGTAGAATGTGGAAACATTATTAATGATATAAAATTGTACAAAACACTACACTAAAACGAGGACAAACAGTTTAAAATTACTTAAACTACATTCTCTGTCAGTATCTGGAGGGATAATGATCTAAGCGGAAATGATACGGTGACATGTGACATATGACAACTTTGATAGGCAGTCAAAGTTATGGATCTGTGATCAGCAAATATTAAAATTCTGTATAAGTTGTCATTGGCCAAAGGTCCAACTAGAACTACTACTGAAAAAATCAGCTGATGAAGTAGGACATAAAGAATATTTTGATTTAAACTAGATTGCATAATCCAGATCTCACACTCACACCCGTCTGTAATAATAAGGTTGTAGGTTTGAGGCTAAATGAAGTGTACATAAAGTGTGAATGAAAGAAATAGACCAAACGATCTATTGGACAGTGGGTAGTTGACTACAATAAAATGGTCTACCAGGCACTGTCAATACTTCAAAACGAGAAGAAAATTGACTATGAAATTATGCTATAATATATGAAACTTCTTCTCGTTTTGCAGTATTGACAGTGCCTGGTAGACCATTTTATTGTAGTCAACTACCCACTGTCCAATAGATCGTTTGGTCTATTTCTTTCATTCACACTTTATGTACACTTCATTTAGCCTCAAACCTACAACCTTATTATTAACGTTATTACAGACGGGTGTGAGTGTGAGATCTGGATTATGCAATCTAGTTTCAATCAAAATATTCTTTATGTCATACTTCATCAGCTGATTTTTTCAGTAGTAGTTCTAGTTGGACCTTTGGCCAATGACAACTTATACAGAATTTTAATATTTGCTGATCACAGATCCATAACTTTGACTGCCTATCAAAGTTGTCATATGATGTCACCGTATCATTTCCGCTTAGATCATTATCCCTCCAGATACTGACAGAGAATGTACAATGTGTTTTGTACAATTTTATGTCATTATTAATGTTTCCACATTCTACGCTTGCCGGATAATTTACATTTTGACGAAGTAAGTCTAAAACGTTAATCTCAAAAACTTTTTTCATCCATTAACTTCGAGTTTTTTATCGAAGTTAACTAATTTTCTTCATCTAAAAAAACGTTTTCTTGGCTTATTTCAGATGCCCCTGAAGATGCTATTTTAAGCGAAAGTACTTGGGCTAGATTTAATTAACTTGTGCTCGATAATAGCCTTATTTTCAAAGTTCATTTATTCGAGCATTCAACCTCATTTCAATGATCAATTAAGGGTTGAATTTTGAAAAGTCGACCACCTCTTGGAAATTCTGTATTATTAGAAAAATGCCACATACGTAAAATTAGTTCGAAACGATTTCGTGACATACGCTTTATGATATTGACGTACAGGATATTATTGGAGCAATAATCGGATAGTCGAGGTTTTTTATTTAAACCATCCACATAATTATACCCAGGAAGATTTCAAATTCTGAATTTGTTTCCAGAAGAGGTTTCCATCTTTTGACTCTTAAATACTGCGAAATATTTTCATTTTGTTTGATCTGGTCAGCATATCTGTGTGTTTCAGTTACAATATAGTCAATGATATCATCTGTTAGAAAAAATTTAAAGAAATCATAGGGTTCTTTTTGCGCTTATAGCGATGCAACTTCAGATGAAATGTAAGGATGTACTGCATTGAAATCAAACACCTTTAGATTTTTTCCCGTTACAGCAGTCCATGTAATTTGAAATTCGGTAGGAGTAACAGGAAGTTCAATGCCATCGTGATCTGTGTCTTCAGGTGATTGACTAGATTGATGATCTGTTGTCTCCGTGATACGGCTTGAAGATTATTCCACAGTTTTACGATTATCACTAAATGATTCAGACTAGCCCGCAACACTACACTACTTATCACTTGATCTACAGTACTTTCGTTTCCATTTTTTGGTAGCCGGTTTTCTTGTTCACTATCTGAGCTGGACAAAGATGGTATATAATCGTCTTCAGAATTATCACCTTCGAAAGGATCATCTACATCTTCATCACTCATATCAAAGTATTCATCCTCATGCGATCTCTGCAAATATTGTTGTTGTTCGTAAGTATCAAATTTTTTCGCCATAATAAACATAATACGAAATACGTTCTAATACGAAACAAATTCGAACAGCACTGTTACTCTAACGAAATCTTTACTTAAACTAAATTGCAAGCTGAGACTTGTAACGGTAGGTAAAGTATATTGCGTGAGTTACCTACAATGCACGTGGCGTGGAAGTGGTATTTTGGTCTTAGAGCTCCGTGCGTTAAATATAATTCACAGTCATAAATCAAGAAAAAATATTTTTTTTGTAACTGAACTCAAAAATTTAATAACCTAATGAATTTTTAATAAAAATTAATAAAAAAAGTTTGGAGATTAAAATGGAAACTTTTTCTTTCTATTTGGGCAGCCAATGTGTTAAAATAAGAAAGTTGGTGTTAGCTTCTGTTACAAGACGCACCTTGTATAAAAACATTTTATTGTAAAAAATGCGGAATCTTTGGTAAAAATACCCAACGACATATCCGAGCGTTTTTAAACACGCTACCATTTATTTATTATCGAATGTATTCCATTTGGCTATTCCACTCTGTAGAATGCACTGCACCCTAGGGCTCTTATCCGCAGTCCCATGGCAAGGTTACTATTAGTGGATATCCTTAACATAATTCATAAACATTCGCCCCACAATTTCAATTCATATCCTTATTTTTTTACTTTGGTCATTTCTTATTTATTCACGTTCCCAGAAATTTTACTTTTTTTTTATATGGCTAGACTCCCTAGTATACGTCGCTTTGTGATAAATTTGGTGTTCTTAGATTTAGTCGTTGCACTAAAACAATGTCGTTGCATTCAGGAAATGAATATTGCCACTCGCTATTTACTTTTAAATCTGTATAGAACTAATATTGTTTTTCTTTTTGTTATGTTGGATACCATGGTACAATGAATACAAGGTATGATATTGCGCATGACATTTGACAGCTGGCCCAGGAGTATGATGTAGTCAAGACCGCTCGAACCCATTAGTACAGCTTAACGTACACATTAATTTTGAAATTATGATAAAAAAAGGATAAAATTTTTTTTAATGTTTTATTTTGGTTATAATTGAATAAAAAATATATTTTCAGTAGCTTAAAACCTTTACTTTTTCTGCGATTTAGGCGAAATATTTATTTTTGTTTTCATACAGTTACTAATATAAGCACTCTTTTTGTACACAAATCCGTTGAAATTTAAAAATTTTGTGCAAAGCAAACACTGTGAATAGGTAAATAGTAGCAAATTTGCGTATTCTGATTCACTGTCAGTCATTTCCAAGCAGTTTTACTAAAATAAAATATAAAATAGATTACAAGAAAGAAAAATCTGATTTATAATTCAATATGGTATTTTAGATGAGTTGTAATGAAATTTAGTAAAATAAAAATTTTGCACATTACTACAACCTATCAATTATTATATGCAAAATTTACTTACCAAACTACATAATGATATGAAAATAAAATTAGTTCAAACGCAAAACACAATAAATATCGACTTCAGATGACTTTACACCGACTTGACAGGAGGCGTGTATAAAAACAAAAGTTCGACAATAATATCGATTATCAATGGTCACGATTGCAAGTTATGAGATAATAAATTTATTTTAAAGTAACTTAATACTGACTGAGTCATCTATTTGATAATATATATATATATATATATATATATATATATATATATATATATAATATATATATATATATATATATATATATATATACATAATGGCCATGCACTCCAGTGTGGGGTTAAACCGCAAATGCTTTCTAGATCCTATTTCTCAAGTGGATCAGTCTTTTTTGTTTATCTTATCTTCTTGACAATATCTCTTCATTTTTTCCTGTCTCTAGTTCTTCCTCTTCATTCGCTGACTCCTACCCTGTGGAGATCTTCTTCAACTTCTTGCAGCCACTTTGATCTCGGTCTTCCCCTTCTCTTTCTTCCTCCTGGATTCCATTCTATCAATGCGTATGTCACTGCCTCATCGCCTGCTCGCCAAATGTGACCTAACCATCTAACTCTGCATTGCTTTATTTTAGTTACGATGTCTTCCTTAAGTTCTTCCTTAATTTCTGCATTTGTTCTGCTTCTATATTCATTTTGCTCTGTTCTGATTGGTTCTAGTATGGTTCTCATAATCTTTTTCTCTGCTATTCTTAAGTCTTCTTCATCTTTTTTAACCATCGTCATTGTTTCTCCTGCATTTAATAATATTGGTCTAATTATGAACTTATAAATGCTCATCTTACTTTTTTTAGTCAGTGTTTTGCTTTTAAGTAATCTTTTGTTTGAAAAATAAGCTTTATTCGCTGCTAATATTTTTTCTTTTATTTCGGATTTCCTTTCTCCGGATTTACTTATTGTAACTTCTAGGTATTTAAAGTATTTTACTTCTTCAAACTCAGAACTTTCTATTTTGATTTTTTCCTTCATTGGTTTTTTCCCTAATCTTAATATTTTTGTCTTTTCTTGATTTAATCTTAGCCCCATTACCTCCCCTTTCTCTCTTATTTCTTCAAGCATTTCTTTCATTATTTTTCTGTTCTTTGCAATAATAGCAATATCGTCTGCATATGCAATTATTTGACCACCTCTTGTTCTGAGATTTCCTTTATTTATATTTCGGAGTACTTATTCTAATGCTAGATTAAATAGCGTTGTTGATGAGGCATCTCTTTGTTTCATCCCTTTATTTATACTGAATTCCTCTGTCTCTCCTCTTTGTGTCTTTATGCTTATTTTTGTAGTTCTCATTATCATTTCTATTAATTTTCTGAGTTTATGTGGAATTTTTAATTTTTTAAGTGCTATCATTAATACGTTCTTTTTAATTGAATGAAATGCCTATGTGAAGTCTATGAATAACATTTCCAATTCTAATTTACACTCGTTTGCTTTTTCCATTATTTGCTTTATTGTGTGTATTGCATCTATTGTAGATCTTTCTTCTGTGAATCCACATTGGTACTGTCCTACTGTCTTCTTTGTGATCTTTGATAACCTCTTTTTTATTATTGATGTCAATATTTTATATGTTGTATTTAGTAATGTTATTCCTCTATAATTTTCACAGATTTGTTGGTCTCCCTTTTTATGTACTGTTATGATCTGTCCTACCTCCCAGTCCCCTGGCATTTTCTCTTCTTTCCATTAATTTTTCAATAGTGCCAGTATTTTCCTCTTAGTTCTCTTCCCCCGTATTTTATTATTTCCATATTAATTCCATCTTTACCAGGGGCGTTTCCATTTTTGCTTCTCTGTATTACTTCATCCAATTTCTCTAATGTTGGTTCTTTTGATATTTCGAGGTCTACTTCATCTGCTTCTTTTTACCGTTTCCTCCTCGTTGTGCATTTCTTCTTCTGTTGTCATCTCCGTCAAGAGCTCTCTGTAGTAATCTCTCCATACTTGCTTGTATTCTTGGTCCTCTATTTTCACTATTCCCTCTCTATTTTTTATTCCGTTTGTTTTGCTCTTGTATTTTTTGTTTTGTTCTTTAATCTTTTTGTGAAAACTTTTCGTATTTCTGTTTGTTCTTTCCTGCTCTATTTCCTGCATTTTTTTGTCTAACCGTCTTCTTTTATTTTGCCTTATCACTTTCTTAGCATTCCTTCTTAATTTTTCATATTCTTCTCTGTCTTCCTCTTTCTCTGTTCTTAGCCATTTATTTCTGGCTTGCACTTTTTTCCTGTTATTTCTCTACATTCTTAGTTATACCATTCGTTTTTTGTTTTAGCCTGACTTTTACCTATTTGCATATTTGCACCTTCTTCTATTGATTTTTTGATCGTCTCCCATTCTGTGCTTATATCTTCTGCTTTATATTTCTCTTTTATTTGAACTGTTACTGCCTCCTCATATTTTTTTCTTACTTCTTCATTACTCAATTTATTCACATTCCACTTTTTATGTTGGTTTTTTTGTTTTGTTTCAATTTTAACTTTTTGTCTTATAGTGGCTGTGACCATGTAGTGGTCTGAATCTGCACACGCACCTCTGAACGTTCTTACATCTTTTATTGACGATTTTTTTCGTTTATTATTCATTATGTGATCAATTTGGCTATATGTTTTCTGATCTGGTGATCTCCATGTTACCTTATGTATTTTAGGGTGTTCAAATTTTGTTGAGCTTATTAACAAATGTGTTCTTGTTGCTAGGTTACATAGTCTTTGCCCATTGTAATTCGTGTGTTCGTGTATTGTATGCTTTCCTGCAATTTGCTGTAAAAAGTCCTCTTTTCCAATCTGGGCGTTGAAGTCTCCCAGTACAAATATGACATCTTCTTTGGGTATTTTTTCTATCTCCTCTTCGACCTTATCATAAAAGATTTCTTTTTCGTCTGCATTGCTTGTTTCTGTGGGGGCGTATAAATTCAAGACTGATATATTTATTAAATGGTTTGCTGTTGACTCTAACATAGGCCATCCTTTCGCATATTGGCTTGAAATTTATAATTTTCTCTCTTAGGTGCCTTAGTATCATGAATCCCACGCCTTTTTGTCCTTGTTTCTTTCCTCCTGAATATAACATTGTAAAGTCTTGTTTATCAATCTGGCCCTGTCCCTCCCAGCGTAATTCTTGCAGTGCTGCAATATCTATTTTATACTTTTTGAGTTCTTTTCCTATTTCTAGCATTTTTCCTGGAGCTAGCATAGTTCTTATGTTCCATATGCTTATTTTCAACTCTGTTTTTTTTTTATTCTGTTGTCTTCGTCCTTTATTTTTGTTTTCTTGTCCATCTTTCTTTATTTCACTTTTGTTGTGCCCGGGTTTATCTGCAGTCATTTCCTGTTTCTTTACCTCGTCCGTCAACCAATAATGCATCCTCTCATCCCTTGCTAGTTTTTTGAATCACTTCCATGATGTTCCTCCAGCTGGTTGGTGTTTCTATTCCATCTCCTTTCTAGACCATCTATTATAAGTTTGTTGGCTTTAATTTGGACACGTTTACCTTTCTTTATTTCATTTTTTGCTATTCTTCGTATTTCCCTCTGTATTTGTAATTCCTCTATCGTTCGTTAGATCGTTGTTTAAATATATTTTTTATTTTTTCACTTCTTTAAGTTTACTTTTGTTTTCCATAATTTTTGTTTTTTCTTCTTTGTTTGGCAATCTGACTAAACATGTTTTATCTTCTAGTTTCACTGCTTTATCTATATTTACGGTAATGTTCAGCTCTTTTATCAGAAAATTTTCTATCACTTCTTTTAGTATTCTTCTATCTCCAGTTTCTATTGTCATTCCCTATATTATCACATTATTTTCTTTTCTTATTCTATCCAGCCTTTCAAGGCGTCCTTTTGTCTCATTCAGATCCTTTTTGATTTGTTCATTTTCTTTCCAGATTTCACTATTCTCTTGTTTTAGTTCTGCTAGTTCAGTTTTAAGTTCTCTCATTTCTTCTCTGTATTGTTTTTGTTCTGTTTTTACTTCTTCTATATCAGTTTTTAATTCTTGTAACTCTACTGTTAAATTTTTTATCATATTTAGTATTTGATCTATTTTGTTTTCATCTTTGTGACTTTTAACTGGACTTCTTTGTACTTTTTTACTGGGGCCAAATAACAGTTCCTCTTCTTCTCTATTTCTTTTCCGATTGTCATCGGATGTATTATCATCTGAATCCATATTTCTGCTGCTACTACTCGCGATAGAGCCAACCTCCCCACTCAACGCGTCGAAGGAAGATGGTTCTCTCAAGTAGTAGCTTGTAGTAATTTATTTTCTCTTTTTCGTCCTGGATAAATTAATTTTTAATTAAAATAATTTAAGTTACTTTGGAACGGTTTGATGTGGCAACGCCCACCTCTAGCTTTTAAAACTGATATATAGTGTTAATTACCTGGGCCGGTTTTGTTTTTAGTTTTTTGTGTTGAGAGTAAATAAAGTTTCCTTCGCCTTCCTAAATTTATCGAGGTTAAGCACTTACCTCTCTTCCAATGTTTTTGCTATAATTACCCTTAACACTTTTATTCTTGTATTACACACTGCACGCAATATCAGCAGAATTATCGACGCACAATAACCAAAAATTGAAATTATTATGGAGCAGAATTTACACACATCTATTCCTTACACTAGAGATGGAATAATCACCTATTTCTATTCTATTTGAAAATAGAAAAATAATTTAGATATATGCTTACATATGTCTCTTTATACAAATATCCACTTTGCAAGGCCCTAAAAAATTTGATGGGTAAAATTTAACCGGCGCCCATATCCCAGAAGAGCGCGTAAAAACTACCAGTAAGGCGCGCCTGTGTCGTTTTTATTTGCCATTGTATATCTGGTTTTGTACCTTTTTCAAAATGCGCTGTGCAGTTGCTTGTTGCAATAGTGACAATGAAGATACAATCTTTAGGTTTCATACATTTCCTAAAGATAGTGTGACCAGAAAACTGTGGATAATATCTTGTTGTAGACAGGATAATTTTAATTGTAATACTGCGTGAATTTGTTCTAAACATTTTAAACCTAGTGTCTATTTGCCCAAATCAAAATCGGTTACCCTTTCAATCAACCAAAAGAAACGCGTACAAATAGCCGAACACAGAGAATTCAAAAAGTATGTTAATGAGCTTCTTATTACTTTTAATTCAACGACGTAAGTCTAAATCTTTATTTTTATTAATTATTGGTCATAAAAAATAAAAAATATAAAAGGGAAAAGCAAACTTTTCTTTTCAGTAGGTATAATTTTTTACATTATTCTAAAAGGATATTACTTACCTATCTTTCTAAGAAAATAATAAATAAATCTCACATCAGATGCATCACAACCATCTGTATGTATGGTAGCTGGCATCAATTCACTACTTATTTATGATTAAATATTATAATAACATAATTTTATCATGTCTTTATAATTACTATAATTAAATTAGTCAAAATATAAATAAAAACTTAAAATTAAAATGAAAATGACAGTAAAATGGATTTACGGATTTATTAAAATTAAAAGTCTTTACTATACAACTTCATTCAAATGTTGCGGGAATAAGCGGTCTTGACTACGTCATGCGCGACAGCGAACCGATTTTGGAACATTATGTATCATACCTTGTGTTCATTGTACCGTGGTTGGATACCATTTTTAAATTATTTTTTAATGCGTATAAAATATACATACACAACCACTCCACGTTATTCAAATGAAAAATTTATAGCTTTTTCAAATTTACTTTTTTTTTCGATTTATCGTTTCTGAAACTCCAATATAAACGCTACATATTAAATAAATGTATTTATTTGTTTTGTAGGTGTGTCCATGAATACGAACTTTTGTACCATACATTTGGACGGCATCATTTTGGACAAATAACAGCAAATCTTGACGTGTTTCTAAGAAGATTTAACGAAATCCAATTTTGGGTCGTAACCGAAATTTGTATGACCGGCAGTCTGAGTAAAAGAGTGGCCATACTACGAAAATTTATAAAATTAGCAGCTTAGTAAGTACTTACTTTTAAAAATGTCACATGAATAACTAAATTGCAAATAAAACACTAGGCCCAACTGTATTGATTTTGATGTTTTTTTTTGTTTTTGTTTGTTATTTGTGTTTTTATGTTACCTACATAAGTGAAGAAATAAAGTATTTTTATATTTCCTTTAACGTCAAATATAAAGTGAAGTGCGGTTTGTAAGTGACATAATATCTGTTTTATTAGTATTTTCCCTCCTATTTTCTTACCCTAATTAAGGCAACCCTTACAGCAATGTAATATGTTTTGGGAAGTAACCTTGATACTTAACTGGCGCCCACAATTTTCTTTTTAGTTCGTTATTTATTTCAGTTCTATTTTCTTGTACACTCATGCTTAATTATATCAGTTGTTCATATTAATTTCCAGTTAACTGTCTTTTAGAGACATGCAAGTTGGCCGAATCCTTCCTGAGTTTAATTTGTCATCCTCTGGCTAACCAAGCGGCATTAAGTCTCACAGTATTGTGTTGTGAGCAATCCCTTTCTTGTTAAATTTGTGCTTACCGCAGAAGCACGCTCAAACAATTTTTGTTTGGTACAAAACAGTTTGTATTTGTTAGGGTCTTCCCCTGAATTTACACCATCTGAGGAAATTAAGTGTTTAAACAAGATCATTTACTTTTGGAATAACTGACATTTCTTTGGATTTAAATTGAGATTGTTACACCTCGCCACATTTAAAAGTAAGCTACCATAAATGCCATATCTGATCTTTTATATAGCGATGATCATTTAGTCTAACATGTTCAACATTTGTCACAATGTGTCACGGTTTAGGTTGTTCGTTGCAATACAATCTTTGCCATAAACAAAAATTTACCTGCTTCGTAAACAAAGATGAAATTTAAAATTATTTTTTTTTGTTTTTCAGTTGTAAGGAATATCAGAATCTCAATGCATTCTGCGCAATCGTAATGGGTCTCAGCAACGTCGCTGTGTCTCGTCTCTCCAATACGTGGGACAAGCTCCCGTCGAAATTTCGAAAGCTCTTTACTGAATTCGAATCATTAATCGATCCCAGTCGTAATCATCGAGCGTACAGGGTAAGCGTTGGTAAGATGCAACCTCCTGTTGTGCCCTTTATGCCTTTGCTATTGAAAGATATGACGTTCACTCATGAAGGGAACAAGACTTGCCTGGACGGGCTGGTCAACTTCGAAAAAATGCACATGCTCGCTCAAACAATGAGGACCATTCGCTTTTGTAGAAGCAGACATTTAGGTAAGGTATATATGTTTATTACAACTATCTAGATGCGGAAAAAATTTATAGTTAGTATTACAAAATTGGAGATATACTCCATTCGCTTAGCTAGGGCATATTTTGACAGATTCATTGTCGGAAACCTACAACACAATAATTCCTACTTCTCAGTGTTAAGCTCAAGTTTACTACTATTGCAGACTTCTATTGCATATAAATAAATATTGATTGTCGGTAATTCGCCAAGTTCTATTTTATTTACTATTTAGTTTGTTTACTATTAACATTGGCTATGAGGCTTGGTTGTATAGTAATTTCCAGTCACTTTGTCTGTCAAAAAGTAACTAACTGAGAATTAAAAAAAAACGCAAAAAAATAAATAAAAAAACATATATATATATATATATATATATATATATATATATATATATATATATATATATTTACGGCATAAAGTGAACTCCGCCCATGTTAAAATTCAGGTTCAACTGAGCTCCGTGGTCAAGTGGACACCAATATACGGAGCTCACTTGACCATTCCATAATATTGGCTCTGTTGATTCGTTAAGATGTATAGTTTCATAATTCTTAATAAAATTTTGGAGCTCATAAGTACCCCTGTATCATAAATGTATTTCGCTTAGTTCACGTGTATATATTATAGGGGTCGTTCAGATCTTCTTGACTGTATATTGGAACCATAAGAATATCGGTTTAAGTAAGCTCTGATAGTTTGGCAACTATGCAGTTAAGCCGTAGAGCTCCAGCGTTCTTGATATATACATTTTATATATTTTAAACGGTTTATACGGACTCCTGATTTTTTTATCATTCATACACATTGCAATATGTAATAGATATGTATACTATCAAATACCTGTTTTTAGTAGGTACATGCTGTTCTAAAAATAACTTTATAAATACAAAAGGATTTCATTACCAAATTGGATGTGTTTTTCATATGCTGAAATTTCCTAATGTATTTTTTAACATGAGTATGTCTTTGTACGATTTATTTAAGGATAGGATTAATAAGAATGTCTTTTATTTCATCCATTGTTTTACGATATCTTTTATACAGCTTCTTTATTATTTTATTTATGATTTTTTCTGTGTACTACATATTATTATAATTCTGGATGGGTTATCTTAAAATAAATATTTAAGTGCTAAAAGTGATATTTTCTTATCTTTTTTTTATTTCTTGCAATGTGTATATGTGTTGATCTGGTCAGTGTTTTCTCGATTTTAGTCATAAATTGGTCTGGTATTCGTTGAAAGGATGTTGCGATTCTAGACTTTGTATCTTTTATTCTATAGATACTTATCTTCGGATATTAGGTGAATTGATAGCTAAGATATTGTAGAGCTTATGTATGAATGTGTGTGTCTTAATATCCGCTGAATTTGGCTGACTAATTTATAGCTAAATCTACGTGTTAAGTATGTGTTGGTATCATCTATACTTACAAGGTATATTCGGCAGCAGAAGCATAGAGTGCAAGCGTCTACGTTTTAAGGATGGAAGGATGCGCTTCTTAGCAATTTAGCTGACAAGTTTTCAGAGATTACTTTTCTGGTCCTCAGTTTACCTCTTAGTTTTAAACAAAGTTCTGTGAATGACAAAGTTTGATTCAAACTATCTTCAAGGTATTTATAGCAAGTCCAGAGTTTAAAAATTTCATGATACTATTGGATGTTTAGATTTGTAAAAGCGTCTCTGTTAGGGACATTAAAGTTTTTTGTTGTGCAACAATATAGATCGTCTACCTAATAAAAGTTCTAGTATTTACTGGTATCTTCTTCTTAAAGTGCCTATCCGTTCCGGATGTTGGCGATCATCACGGCTATCTTTACTTTGTTCACTGCAGCGCGGAACAGTTCAGTGGTAGTCGTATTATACCACTTTCGTAAATTTTGAAGCCAGGAAATGCGTCTTCTTCCCGGTCCTCTCTTACCATTAACCTTCCCTTGGAGAATTAGCTTAAGAAGGCCGTAACGTATTTACTGGTATGAATTGTGTAAATATTATACAGTGTAGGTGCCATTACGCTACCAAAAGGAGACCGTTCTTCTGCGTTGTCCATCTGTTATTTTTACCATTATGTAATACGAAAAATCTTCTGTTGTGTAGGCATACGCGGATAATACAAGTGAGTTTATTACCTAAGGCAATGTCACATAGTTTTTGGAAATGCCCTCTAATTTAAGGTGTCGTAAGCGGCATTTAGATTGACAAATACCACTCCTCATACCTGATATCTTTCGTACCCGTCTTTGCTGTGTTGGGCATGATTTAGTATTTGTGACGTACGTGATCTTCCCTGTCTATTGCCACTTTAGTCTTTTAATTTGAGTTTTTCTTCTATTATCAGTAAAATTATATTAAGGATCACGTGCAGAAGTATTTTTTATAACTGACAGAATAAATAAATATATTGGCCGATAGCTTTTGTGGAGTTTATGCCAGGTTTAAGTAAGGCAATAACTTTCTCTTTACTTTGCTTGTCTACAGACTTTGGATATCAGCCCTTGTTGTATTTTTGATCCAAATTTTAGAGTTAGTTTTGTGCTCAGATCCTTAGTTAGGAGCCGTAATATTGTTTATTATACACATAGATAGCAGATCCAAGCTCAACATCGCACCGTTGAAAGGTTCCCTCGGCTGACTGGTTTTGTCCCCTCTCATTTTAAGTTTTTCTTTGCTTCTTTATCGACATTTTATTATGCGATTTTTAGCGATCAGCCTAATACCAAATACAATATATTTGGCCCTCAATATGTTTCTTCTTCTTCTTGCAGTAAGTCTTCTATCGGAGGTTGGCTACCATCACAGCAATCTTTACTTTGTAGGCTGCAGCTCAGAACAACTGTATTGAACTGCACCCATACCACTCTCTTCAATGTCGCAACCAGGAAATACTCCTACGTCTTATATTTCTCTTTTCCGAGATTTCTCCTTGGATTATGAGTCTAAGCAGAGGGTACTATTCTCCTCTCATTATGTGGCCCAGATATTCAAGTTTTTTCGATTATATGGTTTTTACGACTTCGTATTCCTTCCCCATCTTCAGCAGAACATCTTGATTTGTAACTCTTTCTGTCCATGGTATTTTCCACATTCTCCTGTAACACCACATCTCGAATGCCTTAATGTTTTTTATGTTTATCTTTTTTAGTGTCCAGGCTTCCATGCCGTACAGCAGATCGGAGAAAACATAGCACCTTAACATTATTGTTCTTAAGTTTATATTTATGTCCCGGCTGCATAGGAACTTTTTCATTTTGACAAACGATTGTCTCGCTATCTCTATTCGCCTCTTGATTTCTCTTGTCTGGTCATTAGTATCATTGAAGCAAACCCCTAAATATTTGTAGGACGTTACTCTTTCAACTGGCTGATAATTTATGATTAAATTCATATTGGTGTATAGCTTATTTGTTACAATCATGAATTTAGTCTTTTTGATGTTCAGTTCTAGACCATACTAATTGGTATGAGTGTTTATGTTTTCCATCAAAAACTGTAAATTTGCTAGGTTATCTGTTACTATTAGCGTGTCATCAGCGTATCGTATATTGTTAATTAACTCTCCGTTAATGTTCATACCAATGTTTTGCTCTAGGAGCGCTTCCTGATATATTGTTTCGCTATATATATTGAATAATAGTGGAGAAAGCACACAACCCTGACGCACACCTCGACGAATCTCAATTTCTTCGGTTAACTCATTATCAACTTTGATTTTTGTTGTTTGTCCCCAGTACAACCTGGATATGATGTTAATGTCGCAACTGTCGATGTTTTTGCTTCTTAGGATTTCATACAGCTTTTGGTGTCTGACTTTATTGAAGGCCTTCTCAAAATCTATGAAACCTACGTAGAGGTCTTGGTTTACTTCCAAACATCTTTGAATTAACACACTCATACCAAACAAAACTTCCCGTGTTCCCAGTCCACCTCTGGATCCAAACTGTGTGGTGCTTATGTCCTCTTCTAATTTATTAAATATTCTTTTGTGAATTATTTTTAAAAATACTTTTAGTGTGTGGCTCATCAATGCTATAGTTCTTTGGTCTGAACACTCTCTGGCGTTATTCGTCTTCGGGATTGTGACAAAAGTAGAGGAGAGCCATTTCTTTGGTATGATGCCTGTTCTATAAATTGTGTTAAAGAGGTTCACTATTATTTCAAGTGCGTCGTCGTCTATAAGTTTTAACAATTCTACAGGAATTTCATCTGGTCCTGCAGCTTTACCCCCTTTTGTGTTCCTTATAGCATATTCTACCTCGCCTTTTAGGATTTCAGGCCCTGTTGTGTCACTGCTATTTCTGTAGGTATGCCCTGTCTGTAGGTTCTGTCACTGCTATTTCTGGTCTTTCGTCTGCAAAAAGTTCTTCAATGTATTCTGTCCATCTTGCCAGTTTTTTATTTAAATCTGTAATTATTTTACCTTTTTGTCCTTTACGATGGATGCTTGTTTCACTTTTTTACCTGTTATTTCCTTGATCTTGTTATTCATGTTAAAGCTATCATACTTTCTATCATATTTATCTATTTCCTTGCAGTTGTCCAGAACCCAGTTCTCTTTGCCTTCTCTAATTTTTCTCTTAATATCACGGTTCACTTCTTTGTATTTTGTCTTGTTTATTTTATTTCTTCGCCTTTCCTCTATGAGATGCATAATTTCGTTTGTCATCCATTTCTTTTTCTTAATTTTGCTTGGAGGTAAGGAGCCTTCACCAGCTGTCATAAGGGTTTTTTCTATCTCCGTCCATTTATTCTCTACATTGCCTGTGTTCCTATTTTTTGCAGCGATGCTTCTAAGATTATTGTTTACCTGTTCTCTTGTCCTTTCCAGTATAGTTGCGTTTCTCAGTTGCTTAACGTCTATCTTTTGTTTTGCTGCACTTTTCTTTATTTTCTTGAATCTTATATTTACTACCGCCACCATTGGATTGTGATTCGATTTTATATCAGTGCCTGGATAGGTTTTTGTAGACGTGATGGAGTTTTTAAACTGGCTTCTGATTATTATATAATCGATATGATTCCTGACGATGTTGTCTGCATTATCCCTTGGTGATGTCCACGTGTACAATCTACGGTTTGGTAATCTAAACATTGTGTTCATTACTACAAATTCTTTTTCTTGGTAAAATTGTACGAGACGAGATTTCATCAAGTAACGTTTGAATCCATCACTTACTAAAAGAGTAGAAAGAGACATGCTTATGCTTTAGAGTACGTCTACTTTAGTACACTCACTATCTCAAAAAGGGGTTAGGCTTTGTAAATGGGTATATTTATTTAAAAAACCCTTAAAAGGGCTACATCAATAAAACAAACGTTTTCGGACCACACAGTCCATCATCAGGTTTTAAAATCGAAAATGCTAGTTCACAATGCCTGAGCCACCAAAATACTAGGGTAAAAACCCTTTAAATTACATTTAGTTATAAAGGATTGTACATTGTGTTATAAAATAACTGTGATGTTCAGTATTAAATTAAATTTGACTAGAGGTAACACATGGCTGAATCGAGTTACCAGAGCCGGTGAGAGAGAACCTCTACACGCGGAGAACCCCAGCTGTTCCCCCAGCTAGATAATATTTATTTATTTTGAGTATACTTATTTTACAACATAGTAAAAGAATAAATATTTGTGTTCTCAGTGTTTTCTAAGTCTGCCAAGCATAAACAGGCGGCCCTATTAGATTACACAATTATTAAGAATGTCCAATATCTGAATTGAAGATTTTATTTCAAAATATGACTGTACTTTATACAAATATTATTCTTTTCTGAGATACCGGTATAAATATGAAATTTGAATTACGCAATGATTTTTTAAAATTATTTTCTTGTGACGTTATGTCACTGTTGGAGAATAATGCTGGGAATAAGGTACAATAGGTTTTTATATTTTATTTGACGTTTTAATATTTAAATCTGAGTTCATTTTTCGAAAAACTATAAACTTATAATAACAAATTACTATATACCAGTACGAGGCAATATTCTTATGCTGTGGCAAAATCATCATATTTGAGTTACATTGCCGTTTTTCCTGCCGTATCATATTTTAACATAGTTTTCTAATTTATTTTATAGACAGGAGGTAATGGATATCCACAATTCGTCTAATAATATTATGTTTTAAAAACAGCTGTGCTTTTATGCTGATTTGTTCACCTTTCGTAAAGCAACCTGAGTTATGAATAACTACTTTTTTGTATTTTTGGGAGGCAAACTTCTACCAGACAATTTTTAATATGTGAATATTAGGGATTTATATAATATTTTTGTGTATATAATGTGTTTATTGATTTTACTTTCATTTGGTTTGTTTATTCATATTTTCTTATCTTTAGAAAACAGATGTGTATTGTAAACATCTGACCATTTTGTAGCAAATTGTTCATCCTGTACAAATCCAAATCAAAACGTTACAACAACAGTGCCAACTACTACTATAAATACAGTAGTTTCTTCAGCGAATTCATTCTCCTTACAATCCTCGACTATATCTTCTTCATTAATTATACTAATATGAACTGAATCCAAAATATCATCCTCAACATCATTTCCAAGTTCTCAAACTACATGCACAGATACAAATATAACAACTACCGAATTATCAACAACACCTAATCTTTCACAACCTCATATATCAAGTCCAAACTATTCCTCAACACTTGCATACTCTATCAATAGGATATTAATAGATACCACTAATACACTTAAAATAACTAATACACCTAGTAAAAAAGTAAACACGTAGCCTTGATGAAATTTTAACCCTACCTTTACAAAAACCTAAAGAAAATTTTACAAAAACCAATACAAAAACTTAAAAAATCCAAAACTATTGACAATTCTGAGACCTTCTAACAGCATGTAACCCGTAAAAGATTTTATTACTAATAAACTTGTAACACCGATATTAAATTTTGAACAAATATCTCCCAAAATCTATTTTTATAGATTCCCAAAAGCTCCCAAATCTATTTTTATACAATTTTCCTATAGAATATAAAAAAGAAATAAAATTCCTAGGGATGCAACTGGACTCAAAATTAAGTTTGAAAAGTCATATACACTCGCTAAGCTTATCGTGCCTAGCTGGACTAAACATTATGAAATCTGTATCACATAAAAATTGGGGAGCAGATTTTCCAACTCTAATAAATATATGTAGAGCTTTAATTAGATCAAAACTGGACTACGGATGTGTTGTGTATAACACAGCAAATCAAACATTGCTTAAAACTTTGGATGCTCTTCCGAGTTCAGCCGTTAGACTTGCTGTAGGAGCATATTGCACCAGTCCTGTGGACAGTCTACTCTGTGAAGCTGGAGAACCACCCTTAACCCTAGGAAGTAAATATTTAAGTCTATCGTATGTCTCGAATATAAAATCTAACCCAAAAAATCCAGCTCTTCATCATGCTGTTCCTAACAGGTTCTAGGAGGTCTATTAAAAAAGAAATAGGGGTCCTGTACCTTTCTATGAACGAGCCAATAGATACTTATTCGATTTTAATATTGAACTACCTCCCATTTATCCTACCTGTGTAATAAATTTATGTTGTCCTTGGGTTGTTCCCTCTCTGCTTTGTAACCTTTAAACTTACAGCATATACCATATATATAAAATTCGTGTAAAGTTAGTGTATATAAAATTACCATTTTATATACACGAACGCATCAATGCCATAAATCGAGTAGGAGCATGCTTTGTAATATCACATGAACATTCCATCTATAAATTGTCAAATTGTCTCCTAAGACAAGTATTTTTACAGCAGAACTATTTGCCATCAATAAGGCCCTAACCTTTATTCTAGAAAAAAACTTCCCAAATCTCTTATAATATCTGATTCACTTAGTTATCTGACATCCATTCCTCAGATTTATCCCTCTCATCCAACATTATGTACAGCAGATTAAGTTAATGTTGTACCATATATACCAAAACAATTTGACAGTAGTTCCTCTGGGTACCGTCACACGCTGGAATAGATAGTAACATAAAGGCAGATAGTCCAGCTAGTTCCGCACTAACCAATTCAGTCGCATCAGTCGAAAATCTAACTGTGCATTTAGATTTAAAACCTTACTTAAAATTAAAATTGCACAATGTTTGGCAAAACCAATGGAATAGAAGCACAACTAAATTGACAGAAACAAAATCTTCCTTTCTTCCATGGAACTTCTAGCTTTGAAAGCAACAACATTAAGTCCTTATAACACGTCTCAGATTATGACACGCTTCTACAATACATAAATACTTGTTGAAGAGAAAAGAGGAACCAGTGTGTTTTGTCTGTGAATGTAAAGTGACAGTGAAGAACATTTTGATTGACTGTCCAATCTACTTAGTTGAAAGACTATATTACCACATTCCAAAAACATTAAAAGAACTTCTAGGAGAATCTAAATATGTAGCTGACTTGATAGAATTCTTGAAATCAATAACTTTTTTAATAAAATTTAATACAATACATCAATAATTTAAATATATATTGTATACATTATTATGCAATTGATATTTGGTATATGCCTTAAGTCTTTATCACTTTTTGTATTTTTCTTATGCTAATAACCCTAAGTGGTTGAAGCAAAATAAATAAAAAATAATACGACAATTTTTAACCTCATTATCATATCACTACAAATCCGTATCGAATAAGAACACATACTAAATTAAGAAAGCTCTTATAACGATATTGTCCAGGAAAAAAATCGCTTAAGGTAGATCGGACACATGCATAGACGCCGAGATGTCAAACTTGTAAAACTGTATGGAAGGAAGTTAGCACAGAAGAATGCCACTTAAACATCTCAATATACAATGGAGAGACAACATACAATCAAATTTTAAAAAATAAACATTTCATTTGATTGCAGATTCGTGGGAAGATCGGTCAACTTGGAGAAAAATAGTAGTTAGCGAAGACCCACCCAGTGTTGTAGCGCTACGTAATGATGATGATAAAGAGAAAGGAGAAACAGTGACAAAAATCAACAAAAATGAACTAATGGAGCAAAGCTGCTTCAAAATCTTTGACTGGAGAGGATTAAAATACAAGTATAAGAAATGCAATGGCTGATTGATGGATTCGAGATACTTGAGGCTTGAGAAGAGCACTCTGCCGAAACAGCTGTAGTGATAAGATAGAATTAATTTTGTCGAAGTTTTAAAAATAAAGTTTTCAGTGTTTTATTGTTAAATAAAATGGAGTTTACATACGACATTATATACGCTATAATAACTAGATAACTTATATAACACCGACATATAAGGAGAAAGTTTACTGAAACAATAAAGTACTCAATATTTGTTATGAGTGGAAACGATATAAATAAACAAAATGGAGATAAAGAAACAGAAGACGACAAAGAACGTTTTAAATTGATTAATGTATTCAATTTTTAACAATGTATATTTAAAGGTCATTGTCAGAGCCAATGTGCTAAATGTATGTAAAATAAAACTGTTTAAGGCAGATATGTTACAAATACATCTAAAACTAAAAACAATCGATGTTTATATGAAAGATGAAACCGTATGACACACTACCGTGCAATGTCCAGGATCCGGTATCGTAATAAGAAGTAAAATTTCACTTCCAGGCCATTGAAATGTGTTAAATTTTACTTTAGATATTCTTTTTATGAATATAATAAGTAAACATATAGTAAGCTTCATCTTCTTATTGTGCCGTATTCTAATAAAGGTTGGTGATTACTTCTTTAAACACTTCACATAAATTATTATTGTTTAAATTTAACTACTTTATGAAACAAATATTGCACGTCATAAACTACAGCAATTGAAAAACTATAAAGATCTGTTTTCAGAGTTCTCTTTAATCTTATGTAGTTTATTGTAATCCTACCGAAAGGCTTCTACTTTCTTCAACTATTACAAGATAACTCTACTCGATATTCGTACATTTAGAGACTAAATGTTTAAGTGCCCATGCATTTAAAAAAAAAATATATTAAATGGAAACTAACCTTTTTCAAGTTTATAATAGATACTTTTTTAAGTTTGAAAATAATTGTAATTAATAAAGTAATTGAAAATAATAAGTTCCAAAATGTACCGGCTATAAAATTTTAAAATCTACTACTAATACTAATATTGGCAACATCTCAGGAGTTTAGAAGTGTACGCGAAAATTTATATACGGGCCCCAAAAATGTTTTATCCTATTACAGAGTCCACTTGATCCGACGTGTTGGTCGGAGTCTACATAAAGCGCTACTTAGATAATAATATACACGGCGTATATTCTCCTGGAGTTCGTATAATACCCTTTTATTACGGAGCCTACATTAACCGCTAGAAGTATATATATATATATATATATATACATATGTTCAAAAGTTTGGAATAGGTCAAATAATACAAATACAAATAATACATCTACGCCTATGGTGGTCTTAAAATTGTTGTTGATATTCATTCTATAGCGTTTTTAAATAAAAATGATAAAAAATTTGAATAGTTTTTGTATGATTTTGGTCACATTCAACTGATTAGCGTATTTATACATTATTTCAGTCTTTGTTCAAATTTGAATTGAGCCGTTTAAAAATGCCTAGAAACGTGATATCTCATTTTGACAGATCTAGAGTAATTGCTTTGTTACAACAGGGCTTTAGTCAAAGTTATATCGCGAATATTATTGATTTTACTCAGAGTGCTGTATTGAATATTTAAAAAAAATTCAAGATACAAATGACGTCAAAGATCGTCCCAGAAGTGGTAGAAGTCGATGTACAACAGCAGCACAAGACCGGCAAATAACATTGATAACTCGCAGAAATCGTCTGGAATCTACAAGTGATATATCCAGAGAAATTTCTAGGCTTTAAGGACTGAATATTTCACGCCAAACAATAACACGCAGACTAAATGTGGTAAATTTGTATCGTAGAAGACCGCTACGTGTTCCTAAACTAACCTACCAACACAAAATAGTAAGGTTGCAATGGGCTGGAGAAATGGTGGATCATGGTCCTAACTGGAATATCGTAATGTTCTCTGATGAGTCAAAAATTGGCTTGGTATCTGATTCGCGAAGAAAACTGGTTTGGGGGGCCCCAGGACAAAAGCCCGACTAGAAACAGTCCAACCGCGTGTCCCATTTGAAGGTGGCAGTATTATGATTTAGGGTGGTATTAGGAGTGGTACACGGACGCCACTGCTGGTTCTGGAGAGAAGAGTCACTGGTGCTGTGTACATCGAGGAAGTTTTAAATCCTGTCTTACGTCTATTCCGAGGGGCAGTAGATGATGAATTTGTGTTTTTGCATGACAACGTACCTTCTCATCGAACAGCAGCAGTACAAAATTTTCTGGAAGAAGAAGAACTATTTACATTACAGTGGTCCGCGAATTCCCCCGACATGAACGTTATTGAACATGTTTAGGACATTCTCAAAACACGCATCAAGAAGCGAAACAATCTCCCTATTACACCTAGAGAACTAAAAGATGCTGCTCGTGAAGAATGGAAGAGAATACGGCAAGCCCAGCTCGACCAGTTAATCGGCAGCATGCCAAATCGCCTACAGGCATGCATACAGACCAATGGAGGAAATACTTATTATTAGTTTTATTAAAAATTATTTTTTTCTATACTAATTTATTTTTAAATGTAAGTTGAACATTGTAAGTTTTTCACTAAAAGAGAATAAATATTTTTTTTGCATATCGTTTATCTGATTTTGAGATTTATTTAGTATTGTTAAGAATTGAAACAAAATTATGTTTAACTATTCAGAAGAGTTTGTATATAAAAATCAATATAAAGATGAAATATTCCAATATTCCAAACTTTTGGACATATGTATATACAGTGGTGAGTGCTTTACCACCCGGCTTTTTAACGTAAGAGATAGGAAACACAGTTACCTTGTGAAATAAAAAGAGATGAAACTCGTAGAGGTGGGAAATAATCGATAGAAACCTATAATTTACATTACATTGCATTAACACTACATTACATTACATTGCATTAACACTATCGATAGTTTCACACCTTTAGACGTTAGCTTCGAGCTAAATCACCTCGGTCATAATTATTATGTGTGACGTCGTATATGTGACGTATTTCAGTGACATTTTTTAATTTCGCATAAAGTAAAAAATGATTGACCACAATAAAGCAAAAAATGTGAATAAAATGAATTAATTAATAGTGATTATTTAATCTAAAGTTTTAAATTATTAACCAAGAATAATTTCTACTATGATTTGAGGAGTTTCATACACTCTTGACACGAAAATTGTCCTTCGTGGATTAGTGGTAAGAATTCAACACTGCGACGCAGAAGATTAGAGTTCAAAACCCACATGTGGTTTTCTTTTTTTTTAATAATTTGAAATTATGCAGAGATCGTTTTGATTTGAATCACTAAACATTTATGTCAGTCGTTACTAGTATTAGAAGTGTTTAATGTTAAACATAAATATCTTTTTGAATTTGAATTATTTTGTATTTCCGTTTTATAACATTGGAATAAGAATAAATTGTAAATAATGAGTTTTTCGAAAACTTGTTACCTAATATGTATCATATTTTCTATTATTTTTTGATTGAGTAAAACAAAAATTTTATCCTTGGTGTAAATTAAACCCCAATCTTCTAGTCAATAGACCACGTGTCTAAGTATTACACCAACTCCACACACAATAACTGTTTTCGGACAAAACATACCTACCTTTAGTTTAGTCAAATATATCAGTTGAGTTATTTTTATTATTAAATAAACTTAAAGATTTATAATTTAAAATCGCTACTAATTAACGGTTTTTACTTTTTTTCTTAATTTATTCAATCATTTATTCTTACATCAGAAATTATTAAAATAAAATATTTTCGCGGTCATCCGTATAATTATGACTGAAGTCAAATAGCCACGTCTAAGAACTAGCTTTATCTCATTCTTTCTCAAAAATCCGTCTTCTATCCTTTCCGCTATTTTGGAGGGTTTTAAAGCGACTTAAACACTTCTAATACTATAATAACGTCTAAAGGTGTGAGACTATCGACGGTGGTAATGTAATGTAAATTACAGGATTATTTCCCACCTCTACGAATTTCATCTCTTTTTATTTCACAAGGTAACTGTGTTTCCTATCTCTTACGTTAAAAACCCGGGTAGTAAAACACTCATCACTGTATAATATATATATATATATATATATATATATATATATATATATATATATATATATATATATATATATAGTGTGTGTGAGTATGTATATGTGTGTATATGTTTATGTGTATGTGTGTGTGTGTATGTGTGTGTGTGTGTACAAATACTAGCGTATGCGGATGACATCGATATCATAGCAGAAAAGAATCGGGCTACACGTTAATTCTAGTAAAACTATATGAAGTTGACAATCATTAAGAAAGTACCAAAACCCAAAGTTCTAACGGTTGGAACATATTATATTTTCGTAGGAGTAAGAAAATTGATATATGTACGCTCACAAATCAACCAAAGTAATTTAGTAACCGCAGAAATTAACAGACATATATATATATATATATATATATATATATATATATATAGCAAATAGAGCATACTATGGATTAAAGAAACATTCAACGTCAAACATAATCACAAAAAGAACGACAATATTAATATAGTAGTAGACAATCTCACAGTTAACCTTTCTAATTTTACTGTATATAAATTATAATAGATAGTTATAGTATACTTTAAACCAAATTATTTACCTTAAGGTAGAAGTGTATCAATTGCTAAATTTTATTGCAAAACTTAATTAAAATTATTTTTGAGTAAGCGTAATTGACAATTGTTAGGATTACAAGGTACAATGCAATGAATATTTTAATGAATTAATATTTTATTTGTGAGATTAAAAATTGGGGTTAAACGCTTTTGAACACGTATCCCAATTAAAATATTCACCTCATAAATAATAAATAACCTAAGTCATTATTTGAAGTTGCGTCGAATATTTGTTACCAATAAAACATTTAGTCAACGACTTTAGGAATTATTCCACATCTTCGATTGAGAAGTTAGACGTAAATGGATTCGAACTTATATTCAAATTATATTCGATTTTATACAAATTTTATCAAGCATTCCTCACTTATGCGTCATAAACATGAATGATGACAAAAAGCGATTAATAACGTTTAGGCTGTTTTGAACGTAAAATCCTCAGATATATTTATAAATGTGTGCAGTTAAATGGATTATGGAGTAGTTAACACATTTATAACCAAAGAACCAAAGGGCCAGTTAGAGCATAAATTACGAGTGTTAAGAGTACGAAATTGGAAAACTATAGCCAAGGAGGAATGGATTCTAATTAAAGAATATTATTCACATGAAGTTATGTGATAACCTGTTTGGTTAATTTCATCTAAAAACGTTACTTGTAGATATATAAAGTTTATAATTGACGCATTATCTAATTTATAATCTAATCTATGTATGTTTTTAAATTATTTTAGTTATTAGTTTAACAGTTAGAAAACTTCTTTTTATCATGTTTTAGTTTTGGATCCACCTTCTCCCAAAGGTGAAGGTGAAGTAAAATCATATATATCATGTTTACGGGTGATCGACAATCAGAGGGTACTAACAAGCCTTTCTCAAAAATTGGAACCAAGAAGGTCTTAAGGAAGGAAGGTACCTACTTAACTTCGGCGATCAGATCAACCTGTCCATTTTTATACCTCTTTGCGATATGTAGCTTCTAGATGCACAAATATACTTTCTGCTCAAATTCTATTCTCTAAGACAAATAGAAAAATTAACTCAAGATAGATTTCTTTACTACATTATGTTAATTATTTAAGATAAACTGATGAAAATATTTTTTTTTTATATAAATTTTTAGTAATTTAAATAGAGTTGTTTTATTAACAAAAAAGTCAAGATGTTAAATTTCTATATGGTTTTTACTTATATTGTAAACAAATCATTCTTTATAACAGAAATCAGCAGTAATTAAGATCCCCTCTTTTGAAGTGAATATTTCTTATCGCTCGGTATGATGTTTTTGCACGGAAAATAAAATTTATTGTGACGCGAAATATCAAGATGCGTGTCGTAAACTTGCGGTATACCGTAATATATTTTCATAATATACATACATATATAGGGTAAAGTGTGCAAATCGCGGTCACCTAAGAAGAAAATTTAATATAAAAAAAAGTAAAACTCTGTGAATCAAATTTAAGCCGTCAATCCGTAATTTGGGGTTTTAACTTATTGCAAGATACATTTAATTTCAAAAATATAAAATTTTTGTCTTTGACAGAGACAAAACATAAAAAAGTATCTTTGACCGATATTGTCACCATATATGGACAATACCGGTCATGAGTGTGGGTAATGCCAGTCAATTTGTTTGTGTTATTATTAAAATAAAAATCAATATCTAACATTTTTTTGTTATAAAACGATTAACGAATGTGGCTTAATGGGTCATAATTCAAGTAAATCAGTAAGAAAGGTGAAAAAATTATTTTTTATTACAAAACAAACAAAAAATAACAAAAATATGTGTTTTAATGTAAAAATAGTTGACAGTCATCGCAGGTATAACTCTCTGCAGAATCCCATACACTGCACTCTGAATAAGCCCATCGTGAGCAAACGGTAAATATATACCACAATTCATTGTTTTCGCCAAACTCGCTGTAAACCAGGCATCTATCTTCGTATGCATCGTCACTGTTATCACATGATATATCAATATCCGATTCCAAAGAACTAGAATCAAACACCTTTTTCTTGTAATGCCAATTACAAGAAAAAGGTGTTTTATTACAAGAAAAATTATCTTGTAAACCCAAATGCTAATTTTTTCAGTTCTATTGCTGTTACGCCATAAAAAATTAAGCTAAATATTTTTTGTGTGGCTATTTCAGCTTCTTGTTCGGCAGAAAATACTGATTTTCTACCTAATGAGACACCTTGAAGATTTTTATTTTTTATTCTTTCTTGCAATGTCGAAAAATGGATGGATTAATCCCTAAGGATAAATAGTATAGGGTATAAATTATAGCATGGGGGTAATACCGGTCAACTGACCGGCATTGCCTCCTGTTGGCATTTTTTTTCTTAGAATTTTTTACTCGTAAACATGTATTAAAATATTGATCTTTAAAAAAGGAATAGGCAGCTAACGTCATTATAATCAATTGTAACCAATTTTAAGATCTACAAGTGAATAAAAATGAATTAAGACCTTATATTACTCAGCATAAAAATAAGATCGAAAACACTGAAAACAGGTTAATAATATTTCTATGACAATGGTTTGCGCCAACTCAACGCTCGTCAGCAATATGAATACACAGTAGTGTAGCGACACGTTGGCAGTTATAGGAGGTTGCCAGATTGAATAGATTTCGCACAATCGGGGTGACCGCCATTACCCACTGACCGGTATTTGTACAGTTTACCCTACTTTTAAAAATAAAATTTAACAAACCTCATTTATTGTTATCATAACATCTCGAGAAGGACTGCATCGATTTTACTAACTTTGATTTTCAAATATTTGTAGAAGTCACAAGAGAGGTTTAAAAGATGAGAAAATATGATGAAATTGTAAGGAAAACAGTAAAAATACCAATTTTATTTTGACATACAATAGTATATTACATAACGAGAGATGTAAGAGTTGTAACAAGCATGTAATAAGCTTACAACTCAAGTTGTGTACTATACTTTTTCTACCATTATTTTCGTTTATAAAATTAAAAATTAAATTACCACTATATTTACACTGACAGATTAATAATTTTTAATCTGTCAAAATAACGTCTGTTAATTCGTTTCCATGGTAACTCGACCAACTGACTTACGAGGCTTATGTGATATTACACATTTTTATAAAACTGAAGCGTAATTTTTTTTATTACGTGCTATTCATTACGTGTCAGTATCTGTTATGATGCATTTACTTAGCATCCAAATAGTAGGTAATATACAATTTACTAGTAAGAGAGTAGAAAATACTATATTACATAACGAGTGTTGTAAGAAGCTTATTACATGCGAGTAGAAAAGTTGCGCGCGAGCCGCGTAGCGGCGAGCGCATTAATTTTACAAGCATGTAATAAGCTTACAACTGAAGTTGTGTACTATACTTTTTCTACGATTATTTTTGTTTATAAAAATAAAAATTAAATTACCACTATATTTACACTGACAGATTAATAATTTTTAATCTGTCAAAATAACGTCTGTTAATTCGTTTCCAATGGTAACTCGACCAACTGACTTACGAGGCTTATGTGATATTACACATTTTTATAAAACTGAAGCGTAATTTTTTTTTATTACGTGCTAGTCATTACGTGTCAGTATCTCTTATGATGCATTTACTTAGCATCCAACTAGTAGGTAATATACAATTGACTATACTGTTTTTTAACCAGGAGTAGTAAACCAAAGTTAGCTTGGGCAGCATTCGGTAAACTGAACTATATACTCAGAAATCAACAAATTCAATTACATCTTAGATCTAAAGTTTTTGATGCATGCATTATTCCGATATTAACTTATGCGGCACAAACATGGACAATCACAAAAAAGAATATGAATATACTTAGAGTCACTCAACACGCGATGGAAAGAGCAATGCTAAGTATATCACTTAAGGACAAGAAAACAAACACATGGATAAGACAGAAAACCAAAGTCACCGATGTGGTGCAAAAAGCATTAAAGCTGAAATGGGAATACGCTGGACATGTAGCTAGGAGCGATCTAAACCAATGGCACAGATCAATTTTAACCTGGAGACCATACCAACACAAAAGACCCAGAGGCAGACCTCCTATGAGATGGACAGATGATCTGAAAAGGACTGCCGGGAAAAATTGGCTACAAGTAGCGTACAATAAAAAACAATGGAAAGGAAGACTTGAAGAGGCTTATGTTCAGATGTGGACGTGAATGGCTAGACGAAGAAGAAGAAGAAGAAGTAAACCAAAAAGACAGATTCACACTCAAGAAAGTTACTAGAAAAGTCACCAAATGCATCTTCTTTTTTTGTTGATTATCTTGGCCTTGAGGTAATCGAGTAATCAATATTGGACAACCTCACACGTCAATTTTATTAACCTAACTTCGTTTATTTATGTTTGAATAATAAAATATTTTTTTTCAATTCACTTCCAATATATATTACAATTATTACAATAAAAAAAGGACGTTTTTCACATTTGGTCCTATGTATATATATTTAAATATCGGGTGATCCAGTTTTATAGATCTCTTAAGTCTATGGTATCTAATTATAATTTAGAGAATATTTTGATCGGGAGAGTCAATAATCTAACAGATCTAAGTATGGTTTTTCTCAGAAATTTGTCTTTTAATAGTAGACCATATTCTTATTCTGGTATGATCAATTTCTTGAATCTAGTTTTTTTCTTACCAGATACTTTATATAAATAAATGTGTACTTACAATTTCTTTAATGCTGGATTCTTATTTAATTTTAACAGTGAGTTTGTCCCATTTTTTATCAACAAATAAAATTTACTAAAAATACTGGATTTCTGTGAGATAATCAACAAATCCAATCTATTATGTTACATTCTTGCATAATTTTGTAGTTATCTTGTGATGATCTACAACCAGCAAGAACAAAACCAACTGTATCATACAATCAAACTAAAACACATTACTTTACTAATGTTCTTTTATTGTGATGAAAACAAAATAGAAATGCTTCTTAACAAGTATACACTAAATTTAAAAGATAGTTGCCGTTTTTCTTATGATAATTAGATATAAATAACATACATTTATAAATTTATAAACACTTTAAACTATATATGTAGTATAAATATCATCTAGAAAAATATCACATTAAATACTATTCGCATAACACCAAGTCCAAGTTATTACAAACAATTTAAACAGTCAGAAATCGATTTATATATTAGAGGAAAATAATAATAAATAAATTTCCCAAATATCATTAGTGTCAATATGTCATAATTTAGTGGAGTAAACTTGCCTACGGTCGGACCAATTGCAAACAAGCATTGCGGCGCGGAAAATTTGAATTACTCCTCCTGTTTAAAAAACAGACCATAGTAAGAGAGTAGAAAAACAGTTATACGCCTTGCGATTAACGTCAATTAAACCGTTGCTATCTTCACATCTATTAGTTTTACATTTTTCTTTTCACGCGAATGACTTAAGTTTGGTTCCCCTTCTCGAGATTTTTTTTGTGTTTATATCCATTATAGTGAAATAAAATAATAATAAAAATGAAGTAATTAAACACAAATACAAGATAATAATGAAGATATACATGATGAAATAATTATATATTATATTTAACATATTTTGAAAATTACTTAAATCATTAATCAAAATTTTTAAAGTAAAAAATTAAGATTTTTTAAAATTTAAAGAACTTAAAGGTGTGGTGTTACTATAAAAAATATTAACAATTCATTCATAAGCAGACATAAAATTTCAATAATTCGCATATAGTAATAACGCGCTATAAGAAGTATTCACTTCTATCGTCTCCTCAAGTGCCACGCACCGTTTTTGATCTTGCTCTGTCTAAAAGATTACTTGTTACGTAATTGCAAACATGTAGTTTGAATATTCTTTGCAGGTGGTTATGAAAAACTCTTATGTCGAATTTGTTTTATCGATTTGTATTTAATTTTATCTGATATGGTTTATATTTGCTTATGTTATATTGTATATTTTCGATTCACATTAAATATGTAACAGATGTATCATAATATGACTCTTTCGAATTAAGAGATGCACAATATTCATGTTTTGAGAAATAGTGTTTTTTCGTAGTTGCTGTTTATAGTTTGAATAAAATAATTTTCATTTCGAAAAGTAAACGTTTCAATGTTTTGTCATAATACTTGCAGTTTGACATTATACAGTTTAATTAATTATAAAAACTAGTGAAACAGTGGACATAGTAAATTTATAAAAAGTTAATAGTAAATTTATTTTTATAAAAAGTATTTATGAGTATGTTTCCTGTCTTTCTTCTTAAGAAGTAAGCATAAATACAGGAAACCCATAAACTGAAACACAAGAAAGTGATATTGGTATCTTCAAGGTCTAAAAGAGTACACATCAAAGTGCTGATTGAAAGTTTCGCCCTTGATCTGAATGGAATAAGCCACAATTAAAGGTTTAAAGTACGTTTATTGACGTTTCAATTTCCATTTCGGAAATCGTTCTCAAAATACAAACATTAGTATATTAGGTTATATTTATTTTCAATATCCACGTCAGGGAATGGCCCTGCAATATCAGTAACTATAGTTAACTCTCTCTATCGAACCACTAACATTTGACTGTTTCATGAATGCCCCCGTTTTATCAAATGAATCTTTGCTTGTTACACATAATTCTTATTTTTGGCACCATAGTTTTATATCTCCTTTGCACTCTCCATTTTTGGTTTCAACAAGACTTTCCCTAAATAAGCGTTCATTTTGCTATCCATCTTAAAGCCTGGGAGAAAATGGCTTCTGTGATAGTTTTTTAGCGTTCGTATTTAAAACGAATTTTCCTTTGTCTCGAGGTGCTTAATATCGGTGTATGATAACTGCTCTTTGGATCTCTTCGAAAGCTTTTGACACTTATCATTGAATATGTACTTGCTCTCTTCTTCGATTAGCTTTGTTAATGGCTTAGCGATATTAGCACACCATGTGCTATTTTGTTTTCTGTACACATAAAAAAACTTGGATTTTAAAAATTTTAAAAACTTGGACCGACAAAATCCATTTAAAGATGGTATTCCGGGAAATCACTGGTTTCAAAAATTCATGGAAAGGCATCCTGAAGTTAGTAGAAGAATGTCCCAAAATCTTACCGTAAGTAAGAGTAATGTCAGTGAGCAAAGTATTAGAGAGTGGTTCAGAAAGTTTGGGGATTACTTCACCAGCAACAATCTTATGAATATTTTTGAGGATGGATCCCGAATATTTAACTGCAATACAGCTTTCTTTTTATGTCCCAAGGAGAATCAAGTCTTAGCAAGAAGAGGAACAAAGCTGGTGTTTAATAGAATAGCTAATGATGAAAAAGAGTGTTTGACAGTATTGGCTAATGTATCGGCAAACGGTTCACTCTCTCCACCAATGATATTAGACTTCCGACGCATATTCCAAAAACTGTGCCACAAAGTTGGGGTTTAGGGTATACAGAAAGCGGCTGGATGAATATGGAAGCTGTTTATGAATATATTGCGAATTGTTTTTATCCATGGCTCTAAAAACATAGATTTCAGCTTCCGATTGTATTATTCCTCGATGGACACACCCCCCACATATCTCTAGCGCTAAGTGAATTTTGCAAGGAGAAAGGAATAATATTGGTGGCATTATTGCCAAATTCGACCCACGTTCTGCAGCCTCTAGACGTAGCTGTATTTAGACCGGTGAAAGCAACATGGCGAAACGTGGTACATGATTTCAGGTTTAATCATGAAATGGCGAAAATTAAACGAACCAACTTTTCAGGTTTAGTCAAGATTTGTTTCGACAAATGTTTAAAAGAAGATACAATAAAAAATGGATTTTAATGTTGTGGACTCTTTCCATTTAATTCATCAAAGGTTCAGTATAACAAACTCTTCAAGACCAAAACCAAAATAGCAGATCCTTCAACAAGGACTTTCGAAATTTCTAACAAAGATCAAAATAATCAAGAAACTCAAGAATATAAACAATTCAAACAGCAATTCGAAAGTCATTTTGGTCCTGAAACAGTTTGTTTTTTCAAATCATCTGGCAGCTCTTAGCAAGGAGACTCTACTTTCGAAAAATTATTTGTGTATTGGAAATCTCTAGATGATAAAAATTTAGATGCAGAACTGGATAACAGAAATGAAGACTTACAAATTACTCTAAATGACACAACATTCATCAATAATATTTCCAGTATTGGTGACTTTAATGAAGATAACTGGGATGTTCTTGACTTCGAAGTCCAGGAAAATGGGAATCTTGCTATGTGTAGGGTCAATTCCTCCACTAGTAATGATTTACAGGAATTAGTCTCAGACAAAACAAATAAGATTGTTCTAGAAATTCACCCTGTTGTTAACACTAATAATTTAGAACATGGTGATAATTTTGATGTGAATGAATTCAAAGATTACGATTATATAGCAAAAACGCCTCAAAAGCTTGTTACACGCTCTGAGATGAACTTTGAAACGACAGATTTAAAACTAGTGCTAAGAAGTCCCCAGCCAACACAAAATGACATTTTTGAACAAGTAGGCAAAGAATATACTGAACTACCTTCAAATACATACGTATCTCCTCTACAGCACACGGAAAATCAACAACAACCAGAACAACAAAATTATAAAGACAACGACATTAATGCAAACTCCACAGATGCAATGGATAAGATTTTAAATAGTGTCCTATCCAATTTTCCAATACCTTTGAAAAATATACCAACTCCGTTTAAAAAGTCGTTTTATTTTCCTAAAAAACTGGAACAATCGACAAACAAAAAAGTTACCAAAAGAATTACCCCTACCGTTGCTACGTTTAACGAGTTTATCGAATATCAGAGAAGACTTGAAGTCGACCGTGAAAACAAAGAAAATGAGAAAAGGGAAGGAAAATCCAAAAAGGAGACGAAATTAAAAGAGCTTGGTAATAATAAAAAAAACTAGAAGCAACCCGAAACGAAACCGTGGCAACATCATCGGAGAAGTCTGGACAAAAGCATGCGACTGAGCCCGAGAAAAATAAACCAAAACTATATAGTTCGCCAACCCCCAAAATAATAAAAAAATTAAAAAACATATACATAAAAGACGATTTTGTTTGTTACAATATATGAAGGACGACTTTTCCCAGGAATTGTTTGTGATATAAATAGTAATGGAGCATAAAATGAAGTTATAGTGAAATCTATGGAGGCAACTGGACCAAACTGGAAATGGCCAGAGAAGGACGATATATTAACTTATGTAGTAAAGGAGATAATTTCCAAAATTGAACCCCCTAAATTAATAAATAAAAGAGGTATTTATTCCGTACCGAAAATGAAGAAATTGACCAAAAATTTTAGCAAATCTTAAACTGTCTTAAACTTTATAATAGTATTTTGTATAATTGTATTTTTTATAATCAAAATTTGAAAATAAGGTAATTGAAATTTTTTTTTGGCTTAATTTTATACATTTTATTTGTTTTGCTTAATATAATAAACACTTTTTTATAATCAGGGGTGTTTTACTGAATATAGACAATGTTGATAACATCTGTTGTTATCTCGGTAATCAATCGGTAATAGGTTATAAAAAATCGGTAATAGGTAAAAATATTACTATTAGGTCGGTATTAGGAAAATTTGCTCGATTTTGATTTAGTATAGATTTTGCCTTAGATTTAGTATTTTGTTAGCAATAAAAATTGAAATTTGAAAAAATAATTTAATTATTTGGAACCGTAATATAGTTATCTTCACATAAATTCTACGAGATTTTTATAACTATAAAAATATAAATTTCGTCTTCTACATTGCGTCTTCTACATAGCAGATTATTTTAAGTTGTTTTTCTCTCACTTAATATCCTTTTTTAGTTCTTATTTTTTTATTATTTAATCCATGTAATTGCATTGTAAGTTTATGATGTTTAATACCTGCAATATAACCTGCATACAAACAGTAAATTTACTAAATAAATAGAATTTACTGTTTGTATTTTGAGAACGATTTCCGAAGTGGAAATTGAAATGTCAATAAACGTATTTTTACCTTTAATTGTGGCTTATTCCCAGTTAAATACTAATTAATATAAAAAGTTATTAGGACTAAAAGTAAAAATAGATCTTTGATTTCTCAACTTAAAAAATTTAATAATTTAATAACTTTTAACCCATTTTTAATGTATTTTTAGCCGTACGTTATGATGGGACTAGTTGTAGGTATATTAAAATATTCAAATTTTAAAATTTATTTATAAGCAAATTATTTATACAAATTTTTAGCTACCACTTTTTGAGATCGAGGACATACATATTCGTATTTAGCGAACAATTTTACATATGATAGAATACTTTTCAACTATCCAGCCTTCCATGCATAGTGAAAGGAACTCTGCTGCCTGACTATTAAACTTTATAGAATAAAAATATGGGACTGTGTTTCCCTTAAATACCTACTAGTTATCGTATATGGCATAACATCAATAGTGATGACATGACATAAATATAGATAAACTTTTTTTTAATATAACATAAGCAAGGTTTTGATTTGAACCAATTTTAAAATCAGTTAATAGTTAATGTGAGTTTTCGAAAAATAGAATTTATAACGACCTGCAATAGTTAACTCTTAACTACATACCACTAAATCGCTAAAATAAACTGAATTATATATTCCTAGAGATTATATATCTCCATGTTCTTTTCTAATTATTTTAGATCACAGTTCACATCCTTTAATCTGCCAAAAGAAGTTTTCTTAGATGTATGATTTACAAATATTATTTGCACTGTGTAATCGTGTTTTCTTTTTATCTACATAATATTCATTCTCTCTTATTTCTTTTTTAAGAAATCTGTAAATACTTATTATTATTACACTATACTTTTTTTTCAAAATCATTATTATAATTATTGTTCTCATATAACGTCATGCTTATAACGTTCTCATATAACGTGATCCTGGCTATTGTTTGTACTATTATAGCTATACCTACAATTATTTTATAGAGAAGAAAACATGATATATAAAGTAACTCTAATATATGTTTCCTTTCTTATTTATTTATATATCTATATTATTTCTACTTTATAATTTTTATCCAGATATATTTTTCATTATTATTTTTAATATTTTGGTTAAACAATTCTTTTTACAATATTAATTTTTATGTTTCAAAACGTAGGCGTAATCGATATCAAAAGTTGTTCTATTTTTTGAAAATATTGTCTAAAAAGCACAAAAATCAGATTAACCTTACCCCTCCTTACCACTTAATTATATATCCCCTTAAATTATTTACTAATCAAATTTGATTAATAGGATGAAAACAATCATTAAATGTTAAAATATAACTTTAAGTAAAATTGAAAAAAAAACACCATTTGAAAGACATTGTGTGAATATATTACAGTAATATTTATCTTGTAGTTGTAGAATATACCTCCTATGTATTATAAGTATGGATAACTCTTTTTATCTAATTCAAAAGTATCTTCTAGAGCTTTAAAAATTGTATCACCATCTTGTAATATTAAAAGTATTACTTACACCTTTTTTATTACTAATAAAAAAAATAAGTTTTTTTGAATCGAAAGATAAATCAAAATTTCAAATAAAAAGCAGCTAGTAATTAAAAAAAATTAAACGTGGCACATTTTAACAACATTTATTACTGCACAAAATGTGATACACTTCTCAATTGTAAGTAATAATTAACAACGTGTGATTAAACCAGATTTTGATTAAACGACAAAAAACACATAACGTAAGTTATGGATTTATGTTTTTATGAACGTAGGTTATGTTTTTAGGTTTGCAATAGATATGACATTTTGCAGTAGGCGGTGACTTTTATTGATATAATTTGAGAGAGTTTCTCTTAATATACTTAAAATTTTTGTAAATTCTAATTTATAATAACTAATGCCACCATTAATATTAAATATCTTCTTAATTAAAGAAATAATTGTTGCAACTTAAATTGATGACAAACGCAACAAACTGCAAGCAAACGCGTGTGTCTTCGTAAGTGTTTGGAACGAAATGTGTTCCTAAGATCAAATTACATCAGAACTAGAGGCGGAAAATCTGTATATATTTCCAAAGACTACAAAATGCTGAGGGACTGAAATACTTCCAATAACTAACATAGAAGATTCTGTTGACACTGCTTATTGTACAAATAAAATTATTAGTTGTAGCATTTACACTTCTGCAGAGAGTCATAAGTCTTCTAAATTAAATGGCGGGTTATGGGACTGAAATATAATAGAAAGAGAATATATATAACATAATTAAAATCATTATAGTATAATGGCAGTGAGGTATGGCTATTTAAATCAGAATTATTTGAGATAATGCTTTAAGTCGCAGAAATGAACATGTAAAGAGAGAGAGAGAGAGAGAAAAGAGAAATGCGAGCTGAATGAAACAAATTGATAAAGGAATAAAAGAAGGGGACCTGGAGATGAACTTATGAAACGATCGATTAAAGTATAAATTGAAAATCATAAGATGTCGGAGAACGTTATAAACCGATCGCAAAATAACCATTTATATAGGTCTTATATCGGTTTCAATATTCTTACTGCAACTGGACTATTAATCGACCAACTTTCTATTCCTTTAGTTTGGTAGGAGAGTATACTAGATCCAAAACATACAATATTTCTAGTGATACTTTTTCCTCAATCGATCTTAGCTTATAGGAACCAAAGCCAGCACCGTTTTTAAATTTTCTATATGAAAGCAATGGGTAGGCCATGTAATGCGGATGGAGCAAATCGACCCAGCTAAAAAAACGCTCCTTGATAGACTTATTGGTCAAAGAAGAAGAGGAAGACCCAGAACAAAATTCCTAGACAACATGGACCAAGATATGAGAAATATAGAAATACGTGCTTGGTGGAGGAAGGCGATAGATAGGGACGACTGGAAAAAATTCCTGGGGAGGCTAGGACCCAGACAGGGTTGTAAAGCCAAAATGATGATGATATGAAAGCAATCTGTTTCCCATTTTGCTCTGCAACTCTATCAGTAAACCCAAAGTAAAACTTTAAAAATTCAAAGCGTCTCAAACCAACTAAAATAGTTTATCGTATATAATTTCTAGCCGAGTCTTATCAAAACAGCCAACGTAAGGACGTTAAATTCTAATTATTCGTTTACCTGTTTTTGCAAAGTTAAAAACGCGTTTTGTGAAAGTGTATTTTAATGATAAACGTTGGTAAGGTACTTTTATTTCAAACAATATCGACAACTATATAAATAGGCCAGTATCTTATGGCCCCAAATAATTAATATTTTGGCATACAAAATATTAATTATTACATCATGGCATCATCATCTACATCAAGTCAACCTAGTTCTGTACTAGACCAACAACCCGTTCAACCTAAAAGTTACTCTTCCGTAACCAGACAACCAACTACTAGTGTTTTTCCGTCAAGAAATTAAGCAATCGTATATGATTCAATAGACAACACAATTTAAGCCTAATAATTCGACCAATCAACATTATTTTCTATTCAAGGCTATCCAACAACAGAATATGCATTTACTTAGCAAATAAAAAATTGGTCGATGATTTTATTATCAACCACGGAAAAATCAACATTAATCAACAAGTCTTGCAAGCACGTCGACTAATCACCCCCAGCCAACGACTAGTACTTTCTAACGTATGTCCGTCCATTCCACACTTAATCTTGGAATCTGAACTGCAAGCACTTGGTGTTAATCTTTTGTCACCCCTATCATTTCTACGGATAGGGACTTCAAGTCCCGAATTCCAGCATATATTAAGCTTCAGGCGGCAAACCTACATATCCCCTTTAACCAACCATACCTTACCCGATTCTTTTGTTATTACTCATGAGGAAACATCATATAGAATATATTTATCTTTAGATAACCAGACTTGCCAAATATGCAAAAACACCAAGCATTTAGCAAAAGACTGTCCAGCAAAGGTATCTGTATCAGGCGACACAACTTCTATACCTCAGAATATAGAAGTCGGTCAGAACCCTATTGATAATAGTAACAATCAGGTGACTAAAGAAGTAACTAGTACTATCCAACAAAATCAAACCCAGCTAAAGGAACAAACTGCGCAACATGAAACACTAAATACAAAACTCCTAACTAATCAAATAGAAACAGATCCAATACCACAAAAACGCACAGTTTCTGAGCGTTCTACACCGTCCCCAACTCCTTCATCCGAACACATCTTTGAATTACCAAAAAACAAAGAGAAAAAGACTAAATTAAACCAAGAAAAAAAACCAAAAAATACGCTAGAGGAAATGCTAACACCAACAGAAGAATTATTTAGAGACCAAAATTCCAATTATCCCTTAAACTATGAACAACTAATAGATTTCTTCGAAAATTGCACAGGATCTTCGGACCCACTAAGTATCGCAAAGATATGTACCAATGAAATTTCTGAAGTCACAGATCTACTGACAAAAATTTACCCTAAACTAAATGACAGAAAAATTAAAAGTAGATGCACCCGAATTAGAAATAAAATTCTCCCACAAATTGATCCAAACTTCCATATCGAGGCAGACAACGATACCTCTATAGACACATACTAACATAATACTAGCATTCAGCAGTTTAATTCAATGGAACCTAAATGGGTATTACACCCATTTAGAAATGTTGCAAATATTAACCTCAAAATACAGACCAATGATTCTATGTTTACAAGAAACTAATTTTAAAAGCAACACTGTACATAAATTAAAAAACTTTAATTGTTTCTTTAAAAATCCACAACATGCTAAAATAGCCAGCGGAGGAGTAGCGATATACATAAAGAAGGACATTGATAGTATAGAAATACCATTAAAAACAAACCTCGATGCAATTGCAGACAGAATCAAAGACGTAACTACCTTTTCTGTATGCAACATATACATTCCCCCCAACCAAGAACTGAACCATAACGAAATATCGGAGCTCTTAGATCAAATACCTATTCCACGACTAATTGTTGGAGACTTCAACGCACATAACCCTTTATGGGATTCAAAAAAATTAACGAGTCTCGGTAGAAAAATAGAATCCCTTCTGGAAAAATTTAACCTGAATCTACTTAATGACGGACAAGACACTCGTTTCGACATAAGATCAGGTGAAGGTTCTGCTATCGACTTGTCTATATGCGAACCATCAATAACTCATGTGCTTTCATGGGATGTATTACTGGAGCCATAGGATAGTGATCACTACCCTATTATAATACGTAACGAAAAATCATCTACAGCTATACCGGAAGTAAAATGGAACTTGAAAAATGCTGTCTGGAAGAAATTTCAAAACCACATCCAACACAACTTGCATGCCATAAACCAAAACAGTAATGTGAATGAAGAAGTAGATTTTATTACAAAACTGATAATAGATTCAGCAAATAAAAATATTGAAAAAATTAACATCGCCAGTAAATTTCATCCAGTTCCTTGGTAGAACCAAGAATGCAAACAAGCAATTCAACAATCCAAAAAAGCGTTTAATAAATTCAAACGACGGAAAAATGAACAAAACTCTTTAAAGTTCAAACGACTACGAGCTATAGCCAGATATACTATCAAAAAAGCAAAGTGCGAATCTTGGATAACATACGTTTCAACAATTAACAGTTCTACTCCAATGACAACTGTTTGGAAAAAAGTAAAAAGAACATCTGGTACAAAATCACACAAGTCAATAAATCTGTTAGAGCAAAATAATGTACTATATAAATCTCAAAAGGAAATATCAAATATACTGGCATTAGGTTATGAAAAAAACTCAAGCGATGCATACTATTGACCAAATTTCTTAAAGAGCAAAATAAATGAAGAAAAATCGACCATAGACTATGAAGATCAAAATAACAGCGAAATAAACTTTCCAATATTGATGGATGAATTAGAAACGGTAATGAAAAACTGTAAGAACTCGTGCCCTGGGCCAGATAATATAACCACTATTTTTCTAAAAAACCTCACCTACTCATCTACCCAGTAAGAATACTTACTCAGCATGTTCAACCTAATTTTCTCAAAAAATGTATTTCCAGAATCCTGAATAAATTCAATAGTAATTCCTATTCCTAAACAAAGTAAATCAAAATCAGATCCCGAAACATATAGGCCAATATCTCTTACTTGTAGTATGTGCACAATGCTAGGGAAAATAATAAATAACAGACTTATATGGTATCTGGAATCAAATAAACTAATTATACCTAAACAAAGTGGCTTCCGAAAGCCTCGTTCTACTGTAGACAACCTTATTAATGTAGAATCGGAAATACATGAGGCTTTCGCAATCAAACAACACTGTATTGGAATATTTTTCGACATTAGTAAAGCCTACGATTCAGTATGGAAATATTCAATTTTAAAAACGCTTAGCGAATGGAAAATAAGAGGTAATATACTCAAATACATATCAAACTTATTAAAAAATAGACAATTTCAGGTCAGAGTAGACGGCGTATATTCCTCAACAAAAAATCAAGAAAATGGTATACCACAGGGCTCGAACCTTAGCACTACTCTGTTTCTTATAGCTATGAATTCTATTACCGCAAAAATTAAACATCCTTTAAAAGCTAGGATATATGCAGATGATTTAGTTATACTTTGTAGAGGAAAGAGCCTAACAACCATCCATAACCATGTCCAAAAAGCCATAAATCATATTGAAGAATGGTCATTCACAAGTGGTCTTCAGTTCAATACCCTCAAAACCAAAGCAGTATGTTTTACGAAAAGTCACCAAATACAACCTAAAAACTTATATTTAAATGGAGAACAGCTTAAATATGTAGACGAAGTTAGATTTCTTGGTGTGATCTTTGACCAAAAACTAACTTGGAAGAAACATGTAGAATATTTAAAAAAGACATGTCAGCCTGGAATAAATTTGTTACGATCACTCGCAAACAAAAAATGGGGCGCCGACTCTTCTACATTACTACATATCTACAAGGCTCTAGTACGCTCCAAACTGGACTACGGCTCAATTGTTTATAACTCCTTCAAAAAAACGTACTTAAAAACAATAGACGTTATTCAAAATACAGGTCTCCGAATTTCCTTAGGAGCACACTACACAAGTCCAGTACAAACTCTATACTGGGAAACTGGAGAGATTCCACTCGCATTTAGAAGACAATATCTAAGTCTTTCTTATGCTGCGGCAGTATCGTCTAATCAAGATAATCCTGTTATACATAACGTATTCGCTGACCGCTTCAAAAGTTGTTTCCAAACTTCAAATCGAATTGATCACCCTCTCTATTTCCGTCTACATACCTACTTGTTAACAATGGGTATTGCGCCTAAATAAATCAGAAACGCCAGCAAGTCAAATTAATCAAGAATTTCTAAAAATATTAAGCAAATATGGTAGCTGTTTCAAAGTTTACACCGATGCCTCCAAAAACGAAGACGAAACTGGGGCAGCAATCTACTCTTCAGAGTATACAGAAGCTTACAAATTACCTTCATATACAACAACGTTCTCAGCTGAACTGTATGCGATACTAAAAGCACTAGTTCTGATAGTTAACAAAAATAAAAAGAGAAATATCATTATTACAGATTCTCTTAGCTCAATAATGGCATTAAACCAACTCTACAGTAATCATCCACTACTCCTTCTCATTAAAAAGGAACTAAAACATGCGGAAAATATGAACATTAAAGTTAATTTTATATGGGTACCGTCACATACTGGAATCGAAGGAAACGAGGTTGTAGATAAAATAGCAAAAAATGCACCTACTAACCCAAATGCAGAAGAGAATACGAAATGTTTTCACACCGACCTAAAAGTATTCTTTAAAGAAAATATTAATTCAATATGGCAAGATACATGGAAGAACTCTCCAACCAAGCTGTACGAAGTTGATAAGAATCATAAAAAATTCCCAAAATTCAACAATAGAAGACAACAAGTAACTTTCACTCGCCTCCGGATTGGCCATACTCGGTTAACTCACGACAACCTACTAAAACGTACTGATTAACCTGTGTGTGACATGTGTAAAAGTGTCTTAACGGTAAAACATTGTTTATTGCAGTGTCCCAAGTACGATGTACAAAAACAGTGCTCTTGGAAAAGACAGTAATACTAAAAGTATTGTCGCCTTTCTCAAAGACTGCTAGCTGATATCAAAAATCTAATATTTTACTGTGTATAGAATCTAGGTTTATTTCTATTTATGTATTGCTATAGTTAATATTCTATTGTTAAGTTCTAACTTTGTATCACAATCCATACAAGCTAATAACCCTGCGTGGTTGATGCGTCATATAAGGAAAAAAAATCTAGCCATTGCGGCAAACAAACTAAATTATTTAAACCTTTCATATGCGTTTTAAGTATCTTCGCTTTATTAATCCTAAAAACTGATTTTGGCTGAGTTGGCAGGCTATTATCTATCAAAATAGAAACTGAAACATCACAAGCAATAGAAATACGTAGAGGAGTACGACAGGGTTGCATTTTGTCACCTCTGTTATTTAATGTATATAGTGAAAGCATATGTCAGGAAGCCCTTTTACAAGCAAACGGAGGAATCGTAATTAATGGAGAGATTATAAATAATATTCGATACGCGGACGACACTGTACTAGTTGCAAGAACAGTAAAAGAATTACAAAGATTACTTACAGACATAAATATTGCTTGCAACAATTATGGTATAAATATCAATATTAAAAAAAACAAGTATATGGTCTTCAGTAAAAACATGACACAACCAGCGTATATTAGTATAAACGGCACTTAAGTTGAAAAAGTATCAAGTTACAAATACTTGGGAACTTTAATAAACGAAACTGGAGACCAAAACAGTGAAATAAAAAGACGTATCGAAATTGCCAGGGCCACCTTCACAAAGATGAGAAAATTCTTCTGCAACAGAAATATAAGCATCCCTCTACGATTAAGAATGCTGAAAAGCTATGTATTTAACACGCTATTATACGGTGTAGAGGCCTGGACTCTCAAACAGAACAACATGAAAAATATTGAAATTTTCGAGATGTGGTGCTACCGTCGAATGCTGAAGATTAGTTGTGTTGAAAGAATAACAAACTGTGAAGTAATACGAAGAATAGGAAAAGACCCAGAGATTTTGTTAACGCTAAAGCGAAGAAAACTCGAATATTTTGGTCACCTGATGAGAGGACATAAATACGCATTACTTCAAAATATAATGCAGGGAAAAATAGAAGGAAAACGGAATCCAGGCCGTAGAAGAATGTCATGGTTGCGGAATTTGAGAGAGTGGTTTGGCTGCACCACTAATGAACTCTTTAGGTCAGCCATAAACAAGGTCAGAATAGCCTTGATGATTTCCAATCTCCGATAAGAGTGTCACAAAAAGAAAAAAAGGCTGGCTATTGCAGACCAAGACTGATGTGAGCAGTATTTCGAGGAGTAGGGACATACTATTCCCGACTAGCTATATCCATATTAATCGGCATTATGTCGTTTAGTTTAATACTTTTAAGTATGTAGTCTTCAATTTAAATTCAATCACTGTTTATTACCACTGTGTGGTTATTAGCGCAAATACTTCAAAGTAACTAACGAAAACCACATTTTTACTTAACAGTAATAATTTTAAATCGCGTTTTGCTTATCTTGGTGGAATTACTTACTTTTTATTTTTACTGAATGTGGACTGATAAGTCCGAAAACGTTTGTTTTGAACCAAAATTCAACTAATGTAATCTATTTGGATTTTAATTTAATTTTTAAATTAAATATTATAATTAATTAACAAGTTTTCGCTTCGATGTTAAAGATTTTTATTGAATATCTGTTTTCTATTTAAAATGTATCTTCCAATTTAATTTCTGATTAAATCTGATTTCTGCTTAAAGAAGCAGTAATATATGTACATTGTTTACAGCATTTTTAATAGTTGATTTAATTGAAAGGCTTCCAACCTACAGAAAATAAGTTGATCGCCGGCATTCAGAAGTGTTTTTACCGGTGGAGTAACTTATGTGCAGGTGTCATAAATTGATAAGTTAAACAAAGTTCAACCTAAAACTGATCTTTTAGGATAAACCATTGAACTATTTGTTCAAATATGTTCAATAAAATGTAAATATTCATGTACTTTTAATCACCAACTTTTTTTTAAGGCTTCTTTTCTTTAATATCTATTCTACGAATGTTAGTCAGCTCTTCTAATCGTCTCTTCTCATTAATCTTATTAAAATTAACTAAATAAAATAGTTTTGAATTTTTTTTATTGAGTTAATGCCTCGGCAACTAATGATCATTGGCATGGTACAGTCAGGTACCTAGTGTAGTGTGTGTGTGTGTGTGTGTGTGTGTAGAGTAATTGTCTTGATACTTAGCAAAGTCGACGTCATTGTCTTTGCTAAGAGACGCTAATTGTATCCGAACGTCTGCGGTCTCTCCGGTGAGTACCGATCGCACAAGGATAGAAATTATTTTCATTCATTAATTTTTAATAAACGAAAATTTCTCCACCCAGGTGAGATTCGAACTCACGACCTTTAGGTTTAAAGGTAGGCGCTCTTACAACTGAGCCACAGAGGGGGATAGTTTTGAATTAAAACGTAGAAAATATAAATAAAGGTGTAAGTTGTATATTTTTAATAATAAATCTTTAAAGCGTACTTTGTGACAATTCTAGTGTTAAATTGAAAAGAAATGATTATTAAGTATAGAAGCAATAATAATAGAATAATGTAATTTTCATATTCTGTCCAGGATTGTAATTAAACTTTCTTTAAATATCTGAAATTCAGTTGTGTTAAAATTGTACACTATTTCTTAATTGTATAAGTTATTTGCCCAAAAAGGATCAAATTCTGACATATTTATTTTTATTTTTTTTACGCACAACAGGCCGTTAAAGGGCACTTTTTTTAAAACATAATCCTAATATTAACTAATTACAATTATTTTAAACAAAACTTTAACTTAAATATGTATATATAACATTCTTAACTGCTCTGAAGGACCTGGTGTACAATATTTCTCCATTCGCTTCTATTTTGTGCTTTTATTTTCCAGTCCATCACCTTCACGTGTTTAAGGTCTTCTCCGCTTTACTAATCCACCTCGTTCTGGGTCTATCTATTCTTTTGGGGCCGATTAATTTTCTGGTTATTACTAGTTTAGGCATTCTGTTTGCTGCCATTCTTTCCACATATCCCAACCGTCTGATTCTTTGTGCCTTGACGAACTTGGTAATGGTAGGTTCTTTGTATAAATCCATTAATTCATTGTTGGTTCTTCTCTCCCAACCATCTTCTGTCTTCCATCCTCCGAATATGCGTCTCAATATTTTCCTTTCCCATCTTTCCAGAGTATCCTCTTCCTTCTTATTTAATGTCCATGTCTCACCGGCATATGTTACTGTGGGTCGAATTACTGTTTTATATATTCTGAGTTTACCTTGTGTAGAAACATATTTTGAGTTCAGTAGGGCTCTTACACCACCTAATTTTTTATTCCCTTTTGCTATTCTGGCTTGGAGCTCCCATTTCTCTTTTCCATTTTTATCGAAAACTACACCCAGGTATTCAAATTTGTTCACCCTTTTAAAACCACAGCTTTCACCACTTACTGACCTCACACTTTCTCCCTTCTGTCCCTCCCATGATCATATATTTGGTTTTGTCTTCATTTAGTTCCAATCCGAATTTATGTGCTTCTTCGATGATTTTCTTCACAACTCTTCTTAATTCTTTCTCGGTTTTTGCTAGGATCGTTAGATCGTACAAAGTAGAACAATAAAAGAAGAAAAGAAACATAATTGTGAACTTGCAATAATATTCATACCTACCAATGGTTGAAAAATTTGTAGTTATATAAAACATAATATCATATGAAGTATAATTCTTGATCAATCTTAAAATAAATATTAAATTATATGCACCTATTCGTGTAAGTTATAGCTGATAAATTCTGAATTATTGAAAAGTTATACTATTATATTAATCCTTTTATAGATATGATTGGTTTTTGTTTGCTTCAGTTTAATTGCAATTTTATTTTAGACATTTAAAGAAGTTTAAACCTGTACATATTTTAAATCTTGAATTATTAAAGAACCTAAAACTCACCTCTTAATATCACAACAAAAAAAATAATATAACCTTTCTACCAATTTTACAATACAGTGTAATAAATCAATCATATATTTGGATTTTTCAGTATGTGTACAAAACGTTTAAAGTAAAAAATAATAACTTGACTCAAAATTAACTTTAAGAGCTGTCTAATGTAAACTTCAATCTTAAAATCCTCTCTGGCAAATTAAGTAGTTATCGATTCGAGAGCATATGAAATGAAAACCATCCACAAACTTATTGGAAAGACGGTCATAAACACATAGATTATAGGAATAATGGAAGGTATTTGGAAAGAAAATTAATGTTCTGAGTCAAGTACCGATAGAGCTTGATCCAATAAAAATTAAAGTAGGTAAACAGTGGCCAATTTAATAAGGGGACCAAAATAAACAGTTCCGAAAAAATTTAAGATAATGCAGCCCCAAAAACATTAACAAGATAGCAAACATTCAAAAAGAGACAAAAACAAAAAATCCAAATAAAAGAAAAACTGTTCACTTTTAACAAAATTAAAGTAAAAGAAAAGTTTTACGTTTAATGTACTTGTTGTGTAGACTGAACGTAGATACCTAATATACATTTTAATGTAAGTCTAAAATTCTTAATTAGAAATCTTCTACATTAGAATATTATATATATATATATATATATATATATATATATATATATATATGCTTTCTGTAGTTTTCCGGGTCCGACTCCGCGTTGAATAATTTTGATTTATCAATGACAAGTGCGACCTTGCCGAAACGTCGTCAAAATAATGGTTTTTATCCAAAGCAAAATTATTCAACGCGGAGTCAAAACCGGTAGACTACAGAAAGCACATATAACTCCCGCAGAAATTTCAATATATATATATATATATATATATATATATATATATATATATATATATATATATATATATATATATATATATATAATAGTTGGGTAGGTATTATTGACTGACACGTTATGTAAACTAATGTTTTATTTTGAGGTTGCAGTCATTTGATTCATCAGGATATGTTAAAATAAATTTAAATTATTTTTAGTAAATACAATGAAATTAAAACTGAAGGACAGTGTATAAAAGAAGCATAAAACCTTACAACATGAGGTTAATTCATAAAATGTGTACACTATCAAAAAACATTAAGTTCAAAACTCTTGATCAACTAACAAGTACAATGTTTTAATTTTTTAATTGTTGGTAGATTAAAAATTTTAAACTTAATGTATAGTGTAAAATATTTTATGGACTAACCTCATGATGTAAGTTTTTATGTTTCTTTTACACAATGTTCTTTCGTCTTGTAACGATAAGACTACCGAAGAGAATTGAAATACTAGTATAATATATCACCTCAATCAACCATGGGAGCTTATCGTCTATGCTTCGCCTAGCTCAGTTTCTGAAGTGTGAATCCGTCTTGTCTTAAACTATTAAACTTAAATTTAAATTAAACAATGAAAATTCAGTTGGTAACAAATAAAACAATGAATTAACCAATCATATTTATTTAGCATAAAACAAACAAAATAATTATATTTTACACAAGCAAACCCTGCCTATTGCTTTACAATCAACAAATATAAAATTGATACTTATGGCTTCATGTGGTTGACAGGGTAACTTGTTGATGGTGGTGGTTGGATGGATTGTCACTAAATGAGCAGATTTCAAGTTGATGGAACGCGTTGTAGTTTTAAGCAGAATTAATTGATATGAATTTCATCTCCGTAGACGGATGGGGTTAACTTCCTTGCCGATTATTTCATAAAGTCACAATTAAACAAATAACAGGTGGCAAGAAGTAAAATCAAATAGAATTATTATTAAAATTGGTGTTAAGTTCTGTAAGATTCCTACATGTATAAAATCGAAAGCGTGGCTTTGGAAGAAGTGAGGTTATGAATATTGAAAATACTGTCAGAATTATAAAATATAGGTTACAATGAAAGTACCCACCCCAACAGATTTCTGCAGACCATAAAATGAACCATAATAATTTTTACCTTCTTTTATAAATTTCAACTACACACAAAAAAGAATATCCCACCACGTTGGAAAAACTGATTGACTGAAATAAGTGGGAGAAGTATAGCACAGAAGCCATAGATCATTATATCGAACATATGTCTAAACTGGAATTATCTCTTCTGTCAACATAGAACAGAATATTTAGTCTACCGGACAGAAAAAGAGAGAGCGCCAACAATTTTTTGAAGAAAAATTAGTAAAAAAGAAACTGAAGGTTAAGGAATTAATAAACTAATAAAGAAATTAAAATAAAATAATTATTTAAATATACATTAATAAAGATGTGACATTTATAACTTTTCATTTTTCATTTTACTTACTGAAAAAATAATTTAAATTAATTGTAACATAATATCCTGATTAAGCAAATTAATTTTGCGAAAGCGCGATATTAACAAAGAGTAACATATCCTTCTCCTTACAATTAATGATTGTAACCTCAAAACAAAAGATTAATTTATATATATATATATATATATATATATATATATATATATATATATATATATATATATATATATATATATATATATGTATTTGATGAGACAATCACATTGATCTTTACCACTTTTATGTAATATATTCTGGATAAAGGTTCATTTTACATATATCTTTTTCATTAGAAGTTAGTCAAAATATTATATACCTAGGTGTTTCTAAATCACTATTTTTTGTATAATGGTCTGTATAGTTAAATTTACTTTATGCATATTATTGTTTGTATATTATTATATTGATTAGGTATATATTGATTGTATATTTATTGTATAATATAGTATGATTGATGTTTGGGTTATTTTTTTGTATCTTAATAATTTCTTCTCATCCGCTTTACGTACACTAAATATTTTATGATTTATATTGCAAATTTACTAGCACATTCTATTTACAGTCTGATGTAGTTAGAATACACTAGTAAATCCGCATCAAAGGACAATTTAACAAAATATTTAGTATACCTTTTGCACTCGTTTTGATCACTTAAATTTCCGGATCTTGAAAATAAATAAAATATTTTTTGATATCAAATAACTTCGTAGCATTATATCGTTATGTATCTATTTGCTACTTCTCTTTTTACGTGAAGTGTGGATGGTTAAAATGTTGTTAAATCCCTATTTATCTTAGCACTGCCCATGTACCAATAAATTAATAGGTTTTTAATCATACTAATACTCTTATCTACTGGTGAATTTATTGGTTTGCAAATAACTATTTTAAATAAAATGCAAGTTAATGTTTTAGAATGAGAAACTGATTTAAAAATATCAGCTACTTTTAGAACATGTCGACAGTAGTGATGAAATACAGTGCTTTTCAGATAAAACTATCCACCTTAAATAACTTTTGAACTCTAATTTTTTGGAAAAACTCAAAAACACGTCAATTAATATTTGAAGGGGAGACGTTATATCATATTTAAGGTTGTTGGGAAATGCACCCTTTCACCCCCTATATCAACCCTTTATTTTTTTTAAATTATTTCCCCCTTTTTTATTTTATATTTAGAGTCTTCTTTTTGTGTTGATTTCAAAAATGTATAAAACCTTTGGCTTGAAGTGATTAGTTTATGAGATAGACAATTTTTCTGTTAACAAGGATACTATCTCTCTCACCTTAAATGACTGTACCAAAATAGGTTGTAGCAGAATTTAAACTTTTTAAATACTTAACCTTATTATTTGTAGTACCTTCAAAAACCAAGAAATAAAAAAATTCACTTTTTATTAAAGTTTTATCAAAAGTTAAGGATAACCTTTTCGAAGATTTGGTTGTATTTCAAAATGATAGAGCTTCTCCACACTTTGCTTTACCTGTGCGATAATTTTTAAACGAAACGTTTCTTGGTCCTTGGATAGGGTAGAGACGATAGATGATCGATTAACCATCTAGATCACCGGATTGAAGACCCCTAGACTTCTTCTTTAAAGGGTATTTAAAAACAAAAATTTATGCTATTCAACCAGAATCTCTAGATGATATACGACAAAGAATAGAGGATAAATGTCGATAATTAAATGCAGACGTGTTAAGCAATGTCAGAGAAAAATTTCAAAATAGATTCTATTGTATGGAAGTGAAGGACAGTCATTTTGATCAATTATTGTAAAAAATTTTAGTAGTGAAATGTTCATTCTAAATGTGTGTAATAAATTGTTAAAAAATAATTTTTTTTCTATCCAATTTTCTTGCTTTTGTATTTATTTTTCTCATACACTAATCACTTCAAGCATCATATATTATACATTTCTGAAATCAGGACAAAGAGGAGAATCCAAATATCAAATAAAAAAAGGGGAAAGTAATTTAAAAAAATAAAGGGATGATACGAGGGCTGAAAGGGTGCATTTCCCAGCAACCTTAAATATGGTATAATGTCTCCCCCTTCAAATATTAATTGACGTATGTTTGCGTTTTTCCTAAAATTTAGAAATTCAAAAGTTATTTAAGGTGAATAATTTTATCTGAAAAGCACTGTATGTTACTTAAATTGTATGTTCTCAATAATTTCTCATATGCTTACACAGTGTTTCTTATTTTAGATCTTCAAAGATAAAATAGTAGGTATATTAAACTATATAAATGCATATTGAGGTCTTTATACGAGCGAGCGATTTTTCAACGGCGCAACTGGAGTGCTCGAAATAGAGCAAGTATTTTAAAAACCAATGATCCACGAATACTTTACGCTATTTTTTTATTGATACAATTTGAAGTCATGTATGTATTATTACTACAAAAAAGTGGAAAAGAGCTAATAATTTAAGATGGTTACCGCAAAAATCCGAAGACGCGTATAAATAAGAATACGAAAAATTCATTAAATGGATTGAAGAGCAAAAGGTAACAGATACAGATAAACGAGTTGTGCTTGCTTACCTTCAGAAAATGTCGAAACAGTACAAGTGGTCGACTATGTGGTCTATCCATTCGAAATTGTAAAGTATGTTGAGGATAAAAAAAGGGGTCGATTTAAAATTATTTGTGAAAGTGCATGCTTCATGAAGGCAATTAGCAAGAAAGACGTGGCCAAGAAGGCATATATGTATTCAAGGGAGACAATTTGCAAAAGTCTTGCAAATGTTCCGGACATAACGTATTTATTTTTGAAGGTGGTAGCCATTTGCGGTATCTTTGGCTCTTGCAGAAGATGTAAGATACATGAAATCAAGAAAGAAGGAAACGTATTGCTTATTACTATTCAGCCATCTAAGACTGTGATGGCTCGACGTTTTACAGTTGCTGATAGCTATGTAATTAATTGTGTGCGTTTGGTGAAGAAGTATTTATTATTGCGCCCCAAAAATGTAAATACATATCGAGTTTTTCTACGGTATGATAAAGGGAAGTGCACTAATCAAGTAGTTGGTATTAATACAATAATCAAGAAAATTGCAAATTGCACGGGACTATCTAAAATTGGACAATCCTGATCCTGAGAAATACGCGGAACATGCAATTCGACATACGTCTGCTACTTTCACTACAAATTTCATACTTTCGACCTATTTTCAATTACAAATGAAAATTATGCTATAAATTAGTTATTAATTTAATGGTTTGTTTCCCTCATTCTATATCTTACACCGTTAAATAATGAAAGCAATCGGAAATGCATTTCATTTCCCATCTGAAAAAATTCGTTTAAATTGTTTTGATCTTTTTAGTGTCTCTCTGTTCATTTCCCCGTAATTATTTTTATATAGCATGTTTCGACAACTTCAACAGTTGAACATCGTCCGGTTGATCAGTTCTTTCGTCCTTCGAATTCTGTATTTCTTACTATCTCTTAGCTTGTGCTCTTGTGTACACTATTATGCTTTTTTCTGTTTATTCGTTTTAGTTATTCTTATGTGATTTCAATCCGTGATAAGGCATCTACTGTAAAGTTTTTAGCTCCTTTCACGTACTATCTAATTGTGAAGCTATATTCTTCCAGTTTTAGTGTAAATTTGGTTAATCTACAAGAAGAGTTTGTCACTCCCAATATGTATACTAATGGGCAGTGGGGTCCGCCCATTAATTTAAGGTTAATCATTTCTTTTTGTTGTAGGTATACCTCCATTTTAATAGTGTAAGATAATTTAATGGCGCTTTTGTGAGTGTCCTACTAGCGTATGCTACGGGTTTGTAATTTCTATTTGAAAGCGTTGCTCCTAAAGCTATACCTGAAGCAACAATGTATTGAGCATATCAAATGCTTCGTTGCAACTATTTTTTCTGGATCTGGTGTTATCCATTTATTAAAGATCTTATGTCCTAAGTATAAGAGTTCCTTTTTCACAAACTCACATTTATTAGTCTCACTAACCCACTATTTAAACTCGCAATAAATGGGAAATGTGTGAAATATACTTACAAAGTATTCAATGCCAGTTAAATTACGAAAACTATGAACCATGAATGAGAAGTATTCATTTATACCAATGCTTAATTTCGTAAGACAATAATAGTTTTTGCCTTCAAACTTCTTTATATTACACGTATTCCATGTTATTCGCCAAACAGTTATATTAAATAAGGGAACCCAATTGATTTATATATTTCTCCAAGAAACTACCATTTACCTACATTAACAGTAGCATCAATACATTTCTCGGGATTTTCCCAGACACGGTACTATTTTGTGCTTAAGATTTATGTACATACAAAACTGTCTTTAATTCTTTGTTATGAATTATCGTATTATGTTGCTGTCATAAAATATTTGAACTACATACAATTATATATGCAAAAAATCTTTTTGATTACCTTTCTACGGAATAGGAATAAAATACACTCTTAGTTAAATTCCAATTCTCCAGATCCGGTGGCTTAATGAGCTATACTTTATTCCCCTTGCCACCAATAAACGTTTTTAACCATATACCACCATTATTCTGAAAATGGATGAAGTGAGACGTCTGATACATAACGATTCTTTATTGCCTATTATACAAACTGTTAGAATTTGGCTATAATGTCCTACCTTTGACCAAAAATTAGTATATATAAAATAGTATATGATTGTGATAATCAATGTTACTTATAGTTCTATCTAGCCAAGTAGACTCACATACTATTTATTTAGTAGTTTTTAGAAACTTAATATTTATTTCGAATTGTTATGTCAATATTTTGGCAGAAACCGTAAGGAAAACACTCCAATGCATGCTGTCGCATCAGATCTTCATTAGAATATATATATATATATATATATATATATATATATATATATATATATATATATATATATATATATATATTGTTCGTTATTTCCTGATCGTAAATTTTTAAATAGAAACTTTTTTAATTCCTGGGTGTGTCGGTCTGTTATAAATAAAACACCTAATTATTAATTAATTATTTCTGCTATTTGTCATTTTCAATAAGTACCTACTTATAAACATTAAATAATGCACAATAATATTTTATGTCTGCACTTTTTGATGGTTTACCATGGAATACCAAAGTGATATCCAACCCTAAATACATATGGCGGGTACTTCAAAATACAAGTGGTTTAGGGCCATATTCTATATATCTGCCAATGGTGCATTTAAAAAAACTTAATTTATTAAATTATGATACATCTTGAAAAAATCTTTGATATCAATCTTACTATTGATAAAATTTCTTTCTTCTTCTTAAATTAAATGAGAATTAAGAATTAAATTCTTTTTTAATGTGAATCATCTCCAATATGCATCAATTGCTTTAGTTTTAAACTTTTTGCAAAATCTGTACATTTTCAAAATCAAATAATGACTATTTTCTAGAGAATGCCTGGCTAAGGCTCTAGTGTTTCATTTTTTGGTTTGTACACTATGTTTGTGTGCAATAACCCTTCTATGTAGATTATTGGTGTTTTTGCCCAATATATGTTTAATTGTAGTCTATACAATTTATTTTATAAATGGCATCTGACAGATCTTTATTAACATTGGGTTTAAAAGTTGAAACATTTTTCGGATGTTTTTGACGATTTATGTTCACCATTGATATCATATTTTGCCAAATATTTTCGACATTTGTTCAGAAAATCGATTAATGTAAGGATATATATCGTAAAAAGGTAGATCCACCTTCAATCGGATGGAGGCCTTTTTCAAGAGTCACAACCTCTCTCTTGATACAAAAGTAAGAATTCTGTGATGCTGAGTCTTCTCTGTCCTTTTATATGGTGTTGAATCGTGGACCTTGAACGAAGATATGTGCAAAAAATTGGAAGCATTTAAGATGTGGCTATATCGGAGAATACTTAAGATCCCGTGGACTGACCGAGCCACAAATGAGGAGGTCCTTAGAAGAATGAATAAGAACCGAGAGGTACTGACCACCATTAAATCTCGAAAATTAAAATTCTTCGGGCATATTATGCGAAATGAATCCAAATATGCTCTCCTTCAAACCATCCTGCAAGGAAAAATATTTGGAAAGCGAGGTCCAGGAAGAAGAAGAACATCTTGGTTAAAGAACCTCAGAATCTGGTTCAATACAACATCTGTGCAGCTTTTCCGCGCTGCTGCAGATACGATAAAGATTGCCATAATGATTGCCAAAATTCGTAACGGATAGGCACATCAAGAAAAAGAAGAAGAAGAAGAAGAAGGATATATAGTGTTTGTTTGATTTAGTGACTTTACTATTATTAATAATAAGTACTTTGGCTTTGTTTTGGATTGACAACCACAGTACCATTCCGAAAATCTGAAAAAAGTTATCTTAGAAAAACCAGATATAATTATAGTTATATTATAGTTAGTTATAATTAACCAGAATTTTACAACCATCTGATTAAAAAGAGAAGAGGCATTGTCAGAAATCAATCTAATTCCGATACCAATCTCAAACAAACTCAAATCATACTATCAATAATCATAGTAATGTCACTAAATCAAACAAACACTATATATCCTAACCATACATTAATGGATTCACTAAACAAATGTTAAAAAAGATCAGTCGGATGTTATTTAAAAAAATAAATTGTAAGACTGCAACTCAGGAAATATTAGGCAAACGCACCAATATCTACATAAAAGAGTTGTTGCACACAAAAAGTGTCCAAACCAACAAATTAAACACTAGAGCCTTAGCCAATCAATCTCCAGAAAATAACCATCCTTTTGATTTTGAAAATGTACAGATTTTGGAAAAAAAAAACAAAACTACGACAAATGATGCAAATTGGAAATGATTCACATTAAAGTTCTGCCAATAAATACACTGATATCAAATTACTTTCCAATATGTATCATAATTTAATAAATTGAGTTTTTTTAAATGTATTGGCAGATATTTAAAATACCTGAACCGCTCGTATTTTGAAGTACCTACCATATGTATTTAGGGATAATTGTTTATTATGTAATGTTTACATAATTAAAGGGCTTATTGAAACTTGAAAGTAGCTAATAGCCGAAACGTAATAATTAAGTGTTTTATTTATACCCGGAATTAAAAAAGTGTCTATATATATATATATATATATATATATATATATATATATATATATATATATATATATATATATATATATATATATATGATACCCTTTTACTCTCTTCGACTATTGTATATACTAAACAATAAATGATTTATATGATTATACGATGTATAGAAATAAAACTATCAAAAAGTAGATTTTGGCTTTTATTTATGTAAATCATGAATATTAAGATTGATTTAGCAGTTATCGAAACTATAACAGCTTCCATAAAATATTGGGTAAAATTTAAAAATAAATATATTTTTCAAACTATAGATATATACCACAAAAGTAGACTACTAGATAAGTATTTAAATGTAATAAAACTAGTACTGTAATTTCGGGTGACTGACCCTCCAGGGTAAAAATTATGGAAATTACACGGCAGACACAGTAGAAAGAGCTCTAGAAGCTATCAGAAATGGAGTCCTATCTCAAAGAAAAGCTGCAATAGAATTCGGAGTGCCAGTAAGTACTTTAAAAAATAGATTAAAAAATGGGCATACAAAACAATATGGTGGTCAAACAATTGTTACAAATGCTGAAGAGGACCCCTTCACGTCTCATATTTGTAGCTTATCTTTATACGGATTTTCATTGGATCAGACAGATTTACAAAATTTAGTGAAAAATTATTAAGATCGTGATGGTCGAACTATTAAGCAGTTTAAAGATAACTTGCCAGGAAAAGACTGGTTAAATGCTTTCCTTAAACGAAATCCGTTGTTAACAGAACGTTTTGCAAGCAACATCAAACGATCGCGAGCAGAAATAAGTGAAATCGCTATAAAACACTACTTTAACCAATTGCAGAATGAACTCGTCGATGTCCCAGCTAACAAAATTTGGAACTATGATGAAACAAATTTAAGTGACGACCCCGGCAAAAAGAAAATTGTAACAAAACGTGGAACTAAATATCCTGAGGGAATGATGAATTTTAGTAAATCGGCAACATCAATGTTTTGTGGAAATGTGGCTGAAAAATGCTACCTCCATATGTCGTATATAAATTAAATAAACTGTGGTCGACTTGGGTAGAAAATGGTCCAAATGGAGCACCGTACAACAGATCGAAAAGCGGATGGTTCGACACAGTTTGTTTCGAAGACTGGTTCGCTTCTCTTTTATTGCCAACATTGAAACCCATTCCTGGCATTAACGTGTTAATTGGTGACAATTTATCGTCCCATATATCAATAAAAGTTTTACAGCTTTGTGCAACAGAAAATATTAAATTCGTGTGCCTTCCTGCCAATTTTACGCACCTAACACAGCCATTAAATGTCGCCTACTTTCGACCGATGAAAATAGTCTGGCGAAACATTTTGGTAGAATATAAAACACTGAATGTTAACACCAACCTACTCAAAAAAAGTACCTTTCCCACCCTATTAAAAAAACTGGTTGACATAATTAGTGTAAATGGCGGAAAAAATTTGGAAAGAGGATTTAGAAAGTGTGGCATTTTTCCCCTAAACGCAGAAGAAGTACTAACTAGAATTCCAAATTATAAAACTGATGCTACGGAAGTACCTTCGAGAGTAAGTAACGCTGTTTTAAATTTTCTTGCAGTAAAAAAGGGGAGTACAGTCCACAGCTGATGGAGTTGTTAAAAGAAAAAGAAAAATAGAAATTGCTGCAGAATAAAGTATAAGTGCTGAAGATGTTGAAATCCAACAAGAGGCTGCAGTTGCAATAAAAGCTGCTAAGAAGAAGCCAGTAAAAGAAAATGGCACTAAAAGAAAATAAAAACAAAAATTAGAATGACAGCAAAAAGTAAGATTGGAAAGAAAACTGAACAGGCGAATAATCAAGCCAATAATCAGATTTGTGAAACAGATAAAGAAAATGAGGTCCTCGGAGACGTTAATAACGAAGTTGTACTTACAGTAGCCTAGATCAAGATATGTATTTCAATTAAATGTATTTCAAAATTTGGCAAAAATATAATACATTTTTCAGGCCACCCCTAAAAGTTAGGCCACACGTATTGCAAGAATGTATATTATGACGTATGTGATTTATCAAATTTATGTTTGACAATATTTGAATTATCAATTTTTTTATTTTATGATTAAATTATAAGCAATTAATTTTACTAAATACTACTAGTACTGAACAACAAAGACTACTTTGTGAACAATAAATTATATTGTTTACAAATCAATAAACATAATGAAATGTACTCAGTTGACGAAAAATCGCATAATGTTGTATTCAGGCAATAGTGCGAACCTAAGAGAATTTTATTTAACGTAAAATATTCTAATACACTAAAATTTAATTCCAAGTTATACGACAATTCAATGAATTAGAATATAGTGTTACTATGATCCTTATTCCTAAAAATAATTTATGCTATTTTTAAACATAAAACTATAACAGATATTATAATAAAACATGAATAAAACATTTTTATTATTGCTTTTCTCCTCAACTGAGTACATTTTTTAATCTATTTAATTTTTTTTAAACAGTAGATCACAAAATAAAAATGTTTGCCATTTAAATAATAGATAAATATAATATAGTTGATTTAAATATTGTCTAATATCAGAAACATCAATATGACAAACCCCAACACATAATACACATTTTCACGGCGTCTGGCCTGACTTTTAGGATTGGTCTGAAAAATGTATTATATTTTTGCAAAATTTTGGAATATGTTTAAATCTTAGAACAATTTTAACATTTGTTTTCGATACATATTTGAGTCCTCTACAAATAGTTTCTTATGACTTTTGGTGTAAAATAATTAGGGAAGCAGAATTTCAATAATTTAGAATTTCCCATTGAGTTTCCTATGGTTCGTTTGACGATTCACCACCCTGTATGTATATATATATATATATATATATATATATATATATATATATATATATATATATATATACAAATACAAGTTTCCAGAATTTTCTAGAATAGTCCATCTCTATAGTCGCTATTATGAACGTGTCACATGCCGCATCGTAAATGCTGCAGATCCTCGTCTCGAAGATTCTGGTGTACGCGTCATCATTCTAAAGGTTGCCATACACACTACGATAAATCGATAACGATTTAACTGTACCATTAAAACTGTACAGTTCGTCGTTCATTCAATTACCATACACGCTACGATAAATCGTTACGATTTAACGGTACCGTTAAAACTATGCAGTTCTCTTCTTATAAATAATCAACAATTTTTATGAGCAATTTTCATTTAATTTTTGTTTGTGTTCGTGATGGCTTCGACTGACGACGACGTGTTAGCGGTCGTGGGATTAATATTCGCCTTGAAAAAGAAAAAACAGCGGAAAAATCGTAGCATCTGGTGTAAAGACTGGCTGATGAAAGGAGAAGTTTATTCTCATGTGAATTTGTTGAAGGAATATTTCCAAAAGATTGGCATAATTTTCCAAAAGATTGGCATTTTTTTTACATCCTTTATTTATTGAAATCTATTTCTACAAATAAAAAAAAACAATAATCAATATGTTTATCAAGTAATTAACATAGGGGAGCTCAGTCCAGTGACAGAAATCCTTAAGATAAATTTCTAATATATATAGATATTTGAAATATAAATAACAATTTACAAAGACATTTTACTAACATATTAAAAAAAATAGCAATAGTTAAAATTATAACAACACACACAATCATAAGTTGTAGGTATATGTAGTATCAGTTGTAGCTATAAAATGATATATACGTTTATGTATATAAAAGTATAGAGAGGTCTAGAGGATCACGTCGTTTTAGTCTTCCTCTCCTTGGTCGCTTAAGTAGGTCTTGGGCAAATGTATTTGGATGGTTTAGTAGTCTATTTTTGTAAGTGCCACTGAGTGAGACAACGGTGTCTTTAATATTTTGGATCTGAAGATCTCGGTGTATACCATAATTGGGTACGTACCATGGTGCATTGGTAATATGTCCCCATATCTGTATACCGTAGGTCCAAACTGGCTTTAGAACACATTTATACAGTAATAATTTATTATGTAGACTTAGTTTGGATTTTTTATTCATGAACCAATACATTTTCCTGTATATTAATCCTAGTTGCAGTCGCTTTGTCCAGATGTGCTTTCCCCAATGTAGTTGGCTGTCAAAATATATTCCCAAGTATTTAACATCACTTTTTTTGGGTATTATGGCATTGTTTATACACACAGATGGTACACTCCCTTTGCGTAAAGTAAATGTTATGTGTGCTGATTTGCTGCCATTTACTTTAATTCGCCACAGTTTTAGCCATTTCTCTAGTTCATTTAAATGAATTTGTAAATTTTGACAGGCTGTAACAGGAACCGAGCTAGAAGCCATTATCACAGTATCATCTGCATAGGTAGCGATAGTGCTGTTTACTCTTGTGGGAATATCTGCCGTATAGAGTAAGTATAAAGTTGGTCCCAATATACTACCCTGAGGTACTCCCGATAGAATTGGAGATATGTTTGATACTGCTTCATTGCATCTGACCTGGAAATATCGATTGGTAAGATAGGATCTCAAAAGAGCATACAGAGGATGAGGAAAGCGAGTTTTTATTTTTGATAGCAGCCCCTCATGCCATACTTTATCAAATGCTTGTGAGAGATCCAAAAAAGCTGCAGTGCAGTATTCTTTCTTTTCAATCGTATCTCTTGCTACTTTGGCAACTCTATGTACCTGCTCAATTGTTCCATGTTGTTGCCTGAATCCAAACTGATAATCTGGTATTAACTTTTGTCTGTCGATTATAGAATTCATTTTCTGAAGTAGTATCCTCTCAAATATCTTAGAGATAATGGGAAGCAAACTGATTGGACGATAGGATGATAGTTCTTGTGGATCTTTATTTGGTTTCGGTATTAGAATAATTTGTGCCATTTTCCATTGAAACGGAAAATAGCCTAACTTTAGTATAGCGTTAAATATGTACATAACCAACCGAAATCCTTCTTCGGGTAAATTTTTGCAGATTTTTCCCGATATTAAATCATACCCTGGAGCTTTTTTAGTATTGAGATGTTTAACTAACTCTTTTATTTTGTTAATTTTGATATTTTCTATAGGAGGTGACATCTGGTAGGGTGCATCTAAGTTCTTGTGAATGAATTCTTCTTCTTCCTTTGAGATAGTTCTGGAGTGTGGTTGAAAAACTTGGCTGAGATGATTAGCGAATGCTTGTACTTTATCTTCATCGGCCTTGGCCCAATCACCGTCTTTATTTCGAATGGGACCGTCATGCTTAATCTGATTTTTAAGTTTCTTAGAGAGTTTCCAAATAGAGTAGTTTGTGTCATATGTCGCAGTAAGACTTTCAAGAAATTCATTTATGCCCTGATCTTTGTATTTGTCTAATTCTCTTTTAAGCAAACGAGTGGCCCTATTCAGTTTAGTTTTGTTCTCAGGAGATCTGGAAGTTTGCCACTGTTTTCTAAGTTTTCTCTTTTCGTTGATTAAGATTTTTATATGATGTGTATATGGTTCACAGTTATTACTCCGATTTAGATCTAAAGTTACTCTCCAAGCAGCCTGTTGAATGATTGATGTAAGGTGATGAACTGCTTCCTCAATATTTTCACTTGTTTTAAGAGGAAGATTTAAGTTAATTGTATTTTGAATATTAAGTCTGAACAGACTCCAATTTGTTTTATGATTTGAAAACGTGGGGTATTTATTTGTATTATATACATGTTCCATCACATCAATAAATATGGGAGAATGGTCCGACGAAAGGTCAAAAGAAGGTTTAATGTCTAAAAAGTTGTTACTTATTCCTTTTATGATACCAAAATCAATGAGATCGGGTATTTTATTTCTATCTGTAGGCCAGTAGGTTGGCTGCCCAGTAGAAATTGGAGTCAAGTTATTTTCGTTTAAACTTTTAATAAGTTCTCTTCCGCGAGTTGTTATCAGTCTTGAACCCCATCTTGTATATTTTGCGTTAAAATCACCAACTGCAATAAAGCAATGACCAAGCCCTTTGAAATAGCTAGAGAAAAGGTCCTCTTTAATTATTTTACCAGGGGGACAATACGCAACTGACATCGTTATGTGCCCTTTACTGAGTTCTACAGATATAGAGGTTGCCTGAATGTTGATTTCACACACTTTATTTATTTTTAACGCAGTTCCACCATGACCTTTTCCCATTGGATGTGGTGTGACATAGGTGCAAAAATCTGGCATACTAAAATGGCTCTTGTTTGTCATATGAGCTTCAGAGACCATCATGATATCAAGATTATGTAACTTTATAAATGCCTTAATCTCCTCACTATGGTTTGTGAGGCCGTTTGCGTTCCAATATCCAATTTTAATTTTGGGGTTGAACATTAAGTTTTGATAACATCGTTATGAGAAGGTCGAACATTTTATCCATTCTATCCATAAGTTTTTGGACCATCAATTCTAAACTGTTACTTGTTTCTGTTGTATTCAGTTTTTCTTGTGTAGTTTTTGAGACAGATGCGGTAGTATGATTTGGTCCCTCCACAGCATTTGCATATGTTACAGATGGGCGACGAGTATTTGAGGAACTTGGCGGTCAATGAGATTGTATTTTCTCCCTCAATTTTGGAAGTTGTTTTCTTTGGAGCTCTTTGTAGACCAAACAGCCTCTGTAGGATGCAGGATGATTTTCTTGGCAATTTGTACACTTCACATCTTTAATTCCTGTTGGATTTGGACATTCGGATGACAAGTGATTGGCTGTACATTTTACGCATCGTGGCATTCTGTTGCAATATTTGTGAGTGTGTCCGAAATGTTGACACCTGTGGCATTGCGGAATTTCTCTTTTGGGATGTGGTGGTTCAACTTCAACTATAGAGTTAAGTAGTTTATTGACTTTGTAAATGTCTTTATTGTTTGCATTAGCAACCAATTCTACGTGGAAAAGTGGTAGTTGCTTTTTATCCTTTATTCGTTTTATGTTGGAGATATTTTTGACTGAATGTCCTAGTTCTTCGAGTGCCCTTTTAATCTCATTAGTTTCTGTTGAGGGGTGAATATTGCGAATAACCACTCGAAATCCACGCTCCTGTTTTATTTGATATGTGTGAAACTGCGTTTTTTTTTTGCTGTTAAGCTTTTAATAATATCCGAATAGTTTTCAGGTGAATCTACTTGGAGTTTAATTTGGTTATCCCTAAGGCATTTAATGGTATATAGATTTGGTATTTTTTCATCAAGCAATTCGCGTAGCGGTTTTATATATTCGACATTCTGAATAAATATTGGTGGAGGTTTTTTGGATTCGGCATTTCTGTTTTCTTCTTGTATATCATCAGTAGTTAAAGGGCTATATCTATTGGTCGTTGGCGTAGGTTTCTGCAACCAATAATCCTGAATGGTAGTTTGCTTTTTAATTCTATGCGGAGGGCTATCTTCTGATCGCTGACGCTTCTTATTTTTAATTAGACACAACAAACAAAAGATTGGCATAAGAATGGATAATGATACTTACTTACATCTGCTGTCTATGGTAGCGCCAATTATCGAAAAGAAAGATACTGTTATGAGAAATGCTATTCCTGCTCATGACAGGCTTGTTGCCACTTTGAGGTTTTTATCGACAGGAAGAAGTTATGAAGATTTGAAATTCTCGAGTATAATTTCAGCTCAAGCCTTAGGGTATATTATACCAGAAAGGTGTGAAGCCATATTTAAAGTTTTACGCAAGGACTATTTTAAGGTAAGAAATAAGAATATACTGACTTAATAATATTATTTAATGTAATTATATAATAATTTTATATGATTATGTTAATATTACATTAATAATATTTATAAATTTTCACTTTCCATTTCCTGAAATTATGTTTTTTAATTACAGTTCCCATTCTCGGAAGAAGAGTGGAAGGCCGTGGCAAGAGTGTTTGAAACGAGATGGAATTTCCCACATTGTCTAGGAGCAATGGACGGTAAACATATAGCAATTTTTCGTCCGCGTGGAAGTGCATCGGAGTATTTCAACTATAAAAACTATCATAGCATGGTGTTATTCGCAATCGTTGATGGAAATTACCGGTTTCTTTTATGTGATTTCGGAATTAACGGAAGAATTTCGGATGGCGGAGTACTCGCTAAGACAAAGTTTTTTGAAAAACTTGAAAATAAGCAGTTGTGTATTCCAACCGACGAAGTGGTCGCAAAAAGCACTAGAAAGTTGCCTTATGTGTTTGTGGTTGATGATGCGTTTCCACTAAGAACAGATTTAATAAAACCATTTAGGCAAGCAGAAGTGACCACCGATAAAATTAGAATTCTAAATTACCGTGTATCACGAGCACGGCGCATAGTCGAAAATGCGTTTGGGATAATGGCATCTCGATTTAGAATTTTTCACACAAAAATTAATATTAGCCCGGAAAGAATAAAGGCGGTCGTGATGGCTAGTTGTGCTTTACATAATTATTTAATGCACACATCAGACAATACTTACTGTCAACAACAACGCTTTGACCGAGAAAACATTGTTGAAGGGTCAATAACTCGAGGATTTGATACGGTGAATTCGAGTTTTACTAATTTGCAACGAACAAATGTTATTAAAGCATCAAAATCAGCAAAAAAAATCAGAAAAGAATACATGGAATACTTTACAAATGAAGGCAGCGTTCTGTGGCAGAATAATTTTATACATTAACTCATAATTAAAACTAAAAGAACTAAACAAGTAAGAATAATATATTAAACAAGACAAGATTTATTTCGTTTTATTTTCGCATTTACTTCACCTTCAATAATATTTCCTTAGATTCCTTACTGAGTAAGCTTCCTATATATTTTAGCAGTTGTACTTTATGAGATAATAGTTTTTCTGAACCGATAAATTGTGTAAAATTTAAATCAAATATTATTCCAATTAAAAAATTTAAAAAAATTACATTTCGTCAGCAAATTCGGACGTAATGAGAAACTCTGTATCAAGGACGAACCGATGGGGGATATACCACCACCGAAATAAATTCCTGGGCTCTACGCTGGTCTGTATAAAGGCATATAAATAACACCTCATTGTCTGTTGAATCGTTATCCATATTGGAACGAGAATGTCTTGCTACATCCTGCTCATCTAAAAATAATAATATCGAGAAATACCATAGTTTTGGTACGTACACTTCGTCGGTTCCCGCTCCAGACTTCTTTGAGTTAGCAACCTTCTTACGTTCTTTTTTATATGTTGATCGAATGTTGTTGATTTTCTTTATAACTCCAGCTTTATTAGTATTGGAGTCAACAAGTTTTAAATGTTCAATTAATTTCGAATACGCCGAACGTTTCAAGTCGCTATTAAAATAATTTTTATCTTTTGTATTCCATAAACAAGGTTTACTATGGTACAAATTTATAAATTGTTCCAGCCATTCGCGAGACCCCATTTTATTTTGTATAGGATAAATCTATTGAAATTTTTGTACTGTTCCGTTCGACGGTACCGTTTTTAAAAATCGTAGAAAACTGTGCAGTTTTACCCCATACACGTAGCGTTTATCGGTATAATTTGAACGGTACAGTTAAATCGTAACGATTTATCGTAGCATGTATGGCGTCCTTAAGAGATGCAACAGTTATATGGTGTACGTAGAGATTAGCTTTCTCGTTACACTGCTCCCTATTAGATCTAAGTGTCCGGATCAGCAACTCTATATGTGTGCCCAGGATGGCAAAATTGACAGGACTTTCCAGCTCTACACAAACCTGGATGTTTAAAAAAACCATGTTGGCGATGGAAGAGATGTGGGTGCATGTAATCCTTGAGGATATTTTGTTGTATATCTAAGGTTGGTAGAATTTATGGTTTGATTATTACGTTGATGTTGATTATCGTTATTATTATTAATATAATTGTTATTTATTCTATTTGTACTAGGATCGTTTTTATTTGGCAGGGCGGGGGAAGTTTTTTGGGGTGTTAATTAAGGCTTCAAATTTGTTTACTAATGTGACATCTGCAAACGAGTTAGGTATGTTGGCTTTTGCCTCAAAGATTATATTATTGTGTCCTATACTTTCTTTCATCTTTTTTTGACATTCAAATGGTGAGCAAGTTCTAGTAATTGATTTGTGATCATTTGTCTTGCAATAAATACAGAAACTGTTTTCTGTATTCTTACGTATGTGATTCTCCTCTTTTATTTCGCTACAATTCAGACATCTGCGATTTGTAACTGTGCATTGTCTTGTCACATGACCTAACAATTTTAGCACTGAGTTACTTTGAACATTAAATTCTATCCGATACAGAGAATTACCAAAACTTGGTTCCTGTGTAGATGCGGTGATTTTGCTGAAAGCAGCAACTACATCCTTTGGGCTGTGAGGTATATGGCTTTTATTTTGAAGTTGAAGTGACTCTGAAGGGAATCTAGTCCCTTTAGACGTGGGTTGTTGGGTCGCAATGGAGTTCTTAGAGTTGATGTTTATCATAACAATACCTCGCTTATTTAAAAAATCCAAAAGTCATCTATAGTAGGAAGCTGATTCACTGAAACTTGCTCTTCAAATGAGCGACGAGTGCTATAATCAAGTTTTTGTTCCAATAAATAAACAAGCAAGGATTCAAATAATTCCGCTTTACTTGATTTTATCAACTTGAAAAAAAAAATTCAATTATATTTAAATTGTAACTTTGTGACCCTGTAACAGAGTCACCAAATGTTCTGAGAAGAGTGATAGCGTAATTGAAAATCTTTTTACCGTTCTATATTACTGTTAAATATACAGGGTGTTTAAAAAACGTAACCCCGTCTCTAGGGTAGGTAAAAACTGAAAAACAATTGGGGTTTGCTTAGTAAAAAATTTTTATAACGCCATCCGTTTTCAAGATACAGGGCGTTGAAGAAAAAAAAGTTTACGCATTTTTTACAGTTTTGCCGAAACTACTGGCAACATTGTAATGAAATTTTATACGAATATGTTTTGGAAGCTGATACATCCCATGCATTTGTTTACTACTTTTGAGGGCGCTAGGTACACGGATCGTACTAAGTATTAGTCAATATAACTTTTTTAAGAGTATAATTATTAATCAAAATTTCAAGTAAACTTAAACATCATTCAATTTTACATGAAAAAGGTACTCTTAGTACTGGTTACTGTGTACCGTTTTCGGAATATTTTGATTTTAAAAATTATGAAGTAATAATTGATGCTGGTATAAAATAGTTAGTAATTAAACAAAGCTCACAAGAAGAAAATTAAATTAATGACTAAGAACATAAAATAAAATTCAATTACAGTAAGTGTTCAAAATGCCCTCCATTTTCGCGAATACGCAAGTCAATATTTTTTTAAAGATTCGATTAACCTTCTAAACGGTAAGGGATCAGCTATGATGTCATTAAATTGATGTTGAATTCTTTTTTCCCATTCTTGGCGTGAATTTACCTCTGTAGCATAGACTTTTTCCTTAATATACGACCAAACTGCGTAGTCCAAAGGGTTAAAATCGCATGACCGAGAAGGCCAATGAATCGAAGCTTCTGCACCTCTACCAATCCATCGATCCACCACCTTTTATCAAAGTGTGGTGGAACTCCATCGTGCATAAAAAATAAAGATCTTCGCTCGTTTAGAGTTAAATCTTCTAATACCTCGAATAAGGAATTGTTTAAAAAATCAAGATACATATCGCCATTTAAATTTCCAGGTAGAATATGATAACCTATTAATTTGTTACCTAAAGTTGCTGCCCAAACATTAACTTTTAATGAGTGTTGGTAATGTGGTACCCTTTTGACTCGTGGATTCTCAATACACCAGTAGTATGCATTATGGGAGTTAAACATACATTGTCGCGTAAAGGTGGCCTCGTCCGTAAAAAGAATGCATTTTAAAAAATTTGGATTGTGGGCTATCCTTTGTTGCAATTAATTACTATGTAACTGGGAATAAGCCACAATTAAAGATAAAAATACGTTTATTGACGTTTCAATTTCCACTTCGTTCTCCAATCCGTTCTCAAAATTACTTACTCGTTACTCCGTGGCGTTACAACCCTTCGTGGGTTTTAGCCGACTCGACAACATGCCTCCATTGTTTTCTCTCTTTAGCAACCTCCATCCAATTCACCACGCCCATAGTGCTTAGGTCTCCTGCTATATTATCTCGCCACCGGAGACGAGGGCGTCCGCGTGGTCTCCTTCCAGTTGGGACTTCCTCCCACACCAGTCTTACTGTTCGTTCGTCAAAATGTCTTCTGAGGTGTCCTGCCCATTGGAGTCTTCTGTACTTTATTTCTTTTATGATGTTGGCGTCTGGGTAAAGTTCTTCAAGCTCTTTATTAGTTCTTATCCTATATTGTCCTGATGCTTCATCAAGCACCGGACCAAAGATCTTCCTTAGGATTTTTCTTTCCCAAACACGTAGTCTCTCTTCATTTGCCTTTGTTATCGTCCACGTTTCGCTTCCATACATCACAACGGGTCGTATGATTGTTTTATAGACCTGTATCTTCGTACGTCGTGTTAGTTGTTTTGATTTTATAAGGTTTTGGAGGGCAAAAATACATCTGTTGCCGGCCTGAATCCTGTTGTTTATTTCTTGTGATCCGTTATTGTCTTCAGTTATTGTTGTTCCAAGATACTTGAATTCTCTAACGCGCTCAAAGTTAAAGTCATCGATGGTAATGTTCTGACCGATTCTGTCTCTGCTTTGGTTATTGCGGCTCATACACATATATTTCGTCTTGTTTTCGTTGATTTGGAGCCCCATCTTCTCTGCTTCCTTCTCAAACCTTACGAAAGTCTCCTTCATCCTTAATCGCGTGTTTCCGATTAGATCTATATCGTCTGCAAATGCCAGTAGTAAGTTTGGTCCTTCTCGATGAAATACTGTATTCGGTTTTTCGATTCTTGCACTTCTGATTATGTGCTCCAGAGCTAAGTTAAAGAGTTGTGGTGAAAGTGCATCTCCCTGTCTTAGTCCATTGTTTATTTCAAATGTCTCCGAGTATTGTTGTCCAACTCTCACCTTACATCGTAACCGTTCCATACACATCCGTATCAACCGGACTAGTTTTTTTGGAAAGCCAAGTTCCTGCATCGCTGTCCACAGTCTGTCCCTACATACTCTATCAATTGCTTGTTTAAAATCTATGAACATCTGATGAAGCTCACGATCAAACTCCCAGCATTTTTCCATTATCTGTTTTATTGTGAATATCTGGTCAATTGTAGAGCGGCCCGGTCTAAATCCGCATTGATAATCTCCAACGATTTCTTCTGTGTATGTTTTGGTTCTTTCTAGCAGGATGTTTGCAAGAATTTTGTAGGTGGTGTTTAGGAGTGTTATTCCCCTGTAGTTAATACATTGCTTTTTGTTTCCTTTTTTGTGTATTGGTACAATAACCCCTTCTTTCCGTTCATCTGGCATTGTTTCTTCTTGCCAAATGTCTTGAATTAGCTTGTATATCGAACTGTACAACGCTTCTCCTCCATGTTTTAAGCACTCTGCGGGTATACCATCGCTACCTGGTGTCTTATTATTTTTGAGTTTTTTAATTGCCTGTATTACTTCTTCGTATGTCGGGTATTGGTCTTCTATTTCAGCTGTATGTACCTCTATGTTTGATGTACTTCTGCTAGATTGGTCATTTAATAGTTGATAGAAGTATTCCTTCCAGGTTTTTAAGATTTCCTTGTCATCAGTGATAAGCTGTCCACTGTCGTTTTGAAGAAAGTTTCCTGTTCTTGCTTGGTACCCGGTCTTGATATCTGAAACTCCTTTAAAGAACTGCCTCGCTTGTTTGTTCTTTCTTTTTTCTTCTATATCTCTGATTATTTGTTCCTGATACTCTCTCTTCTTCCTTTTCATTAGTTTTCTTGTCTCTGTTCTTCTTTGTCTATACATTTCATTGTTGTTGTGCGAGGGGTTTTGTAGCATGCTCCTTCTAGCCATATTTCTTGCTAATATGGAGTTCAGGCAATCATCATCGAACCATTTTTTTGTTGTTTTCTTTTTGTGTCCTAGTATTTCATCTGATACGCTTGTCAGAGCTACTTTGATATTTTTCCAAGCTGAGTCTATGTGGTTATAGTCTTCTGTCTGTGCTAGAGCGATTTTTATAGCCTTTTGAAATTTCTGTTCTGTCTCCTTATTACGTAGAACTTCGGTATTCCATAATTGTGTTGGTGTATTCTTGTGTGTTTTTTTGGACGCTATTCTTGTCCTTATCTTCGCTTTTACAAGAAAATGATCCGTGTCTCCATCAGCTCCTCTTAGGCTTCTTACGTCTAGACAGTTACTACCCCTCCTGGCATCTACTAGAACATGATCAATCTGATTTCTTGTGACGCCGTCGTTGGAGACCCATGTTTGTTTGTGTATATTCTTGTGTTCAAACATTGTCGATTTTATTAGTAGATTGTGGGATGCTGCAAAGTCTATTAGCCTTGTTCCATTATCGTTGCTAACATCGTGAAGACTATAGTTACCTATTGTTGGTTTGTACGCTGCTTCCTTCCCAATCTTTGCATTGAAATCTCCTAAGATAATATGCATGTCCTGTTTAGGTAAATTATTTATCAGTTCCTCTAGTTTCTCGTAGAAGTTATCTTTTACATGCTCTTCCTTTTCCTCTGTCGGTGCATGGGCAGCAACTAGGGAATAGTTATGTAGTTGTCCTTTGATTCTGATATAACAAAGTCTTTCATTAACGGGTTTGAAAGTTAAAACTGACCCCACAAGACTTTCCCTTACTATAAAACCAGTTCCGAATTGATGTTCTCGTTCGCTTCCGCTGAAAAATACTACTGATTTATTAGTTTTTAGTGTACCTCTAATCTGTAATCTGTAATCTCTTGTAAAGCAGTTATGTCCATGTTTCTGGATTCAAGTTCTTTGACCACCTGAGTTAGGGCTCCAGGTCGATATAGGCTAAGTACGTTCCAGGTTCCTATATTCATTGTCCTTTGTCGTCGCTTTTGTCGTCTTAAAAGATCCGTCCTTATCCGAGGCATGTGCTTCGTTTTCATAACTATGTTTTTTTTTACAAGAAGGAATAGTTAGTCCCTTGCTTAACCCTCCTCCTTTCTCATCCTGGACTTGGGACCAGGCAACGGCGGAGTTGCCTGGTCCCAAGCGTTCTCAAAATACAAACAGTAAATTAAACAAATTTTGTTTTTTGTTACATAGTGAAAAATTCTTCTAATAATTTAATTTTATCTGACTCATTTATATTGACAATTCAGACATACAGGCATTTTAAAGTAGATGACTTTAAAATGATATTGCCAATATTGTTGAGTTGCGCTCCTGGGACGACTTTACTTATAAGATAGTTCATTCGATTACATGAAATCAACTTTAACTTGAGAATATCCGTCAGAAAAACATCATAGTATGTAATTCGTCTTTAAAAAGACAAACACATGACATGATGACAGTAAAATTCTCCTGTTAGTGATTCCATAGTAAATTATGAGGGAAAAATCAGGAAAAAAAACCTCATAATATTATCCCGACATGGTAAGTATTTGTTTGTGCATTTAGTTTACCTTCAATAAACACCAAATAACTTCCCCTTTCAATATTGGTAATATTGATAATCAATATTCAACAAACACGTTGAGATCTATTTTGTCCAAAACCAAACCTAACAATGAAAAAGAAAGGACAAAGAATTGCATCCACATGAATAAAAAAGTCCACAAGGAAAACAATTCCTGTAGCTGGCTGTATACCACGTATCACAAAAAAGAGGTTAGCCTTCGTAAATGGGTATATTTATTTAAAAAACCCTTAAAAGGGCTACATTAAAAAAACAAACGTTTTCGGACTAAACAGTCCGTAAACATCATCAGGTTTAAAATTGCTAGGTTAAAATGCTATTATGCTGGTTACCAGCTGTAGTCCGTTTGAAGAGGTTTACTCTCCGGACACTGGAACACACTTCAAGCATGTTACCTGAAGTCAAATTCAATTTTTTTATAACAACAATATGTACAATATTTAATAACTACATGTAATTTAAAGGGTTTTTACCCTGATATTTTGGCTCAGGCATTTTAACCTAGCAATTTTAAACCTGATGATGGACTGTTTAGTCCGAAAACGTTTGTTTTTTTTTATGTAGCCCTTTTAAGGGTTTTTTAAATAAATATACCCATTTACGAAGACTAACCTCTTTTTTAAAAAACCTCTTTAAAAAACCCACACAAAGTAGAATTGATATTAAGAGATTAAGGGAACCACAAACAAACCCAAACAGCACAGTACGTTTTAAGTACGTACATTGGAGTACATAACAGTACGTACAGAAGATTACGTATTAAGTATGTACATACCAGTACGTACAGAAGAGTACGTACTTATTACGTCTTAAGTATGTACCATGAGAAAGAAGAGTTAAAGCATATTTATTATGTTAGGTTATGTTAACCTAACCTAATTTATTTAGTTAGGAATTTTACACCTCGAGTACAGTTGTGATGTGATAATTCATTGCAAGACAGTTTCATTTAGATTTTTTTTACTTATTTTTGGTGTTTGGTGCTTGTGGTTTCCTGTTATTTTATTCAGTCAAGTGTTTTTTGTGTCAAAAATGTAGTGATAAGAAAGTGGCGGAGCAAGAAATTGGACGATGGTTGAAGAGAGTCGGGGATCGCTTAAAAACTTTCTTTCTTATTTTTAAAAGAATAAAAATTGAATTTATTAAAAAAAAATAAAAATATATTCACCTATATTTACTTTTATTTACATAAAGCATCATAAGTGTGTATAGTATGTACATAATATATATATATATATATATATATATATATATATATATATATAGTATGTACTAAGTACATACCTTCAATATGTACTAGGTACGTACTTTCAGTACGTATCAGGTACGTACTAGGTACGTACCATAATTTGGAAAATGTACGTTTTATGTACGTATTAAGTACGTACTTGGTACAGCAAAGTACGTACATTGTACGTACTTTATGTCCCATCAGTACGTACTTAATATGTCTTATGTACGTACTTGTGCTTACTGGGAAGGAACAAACTGTAAAAACTCTTACTAAAAATATACGTAATGCCCAAGAACTGAATAAAAGTAGCTATAACATTGATCAGAAATGGGAAAATATAAAAGCAGAAATAATTAAAACAGCAAATGAAACCTTAAAACCAAAGAATAGAAAACATAAAGATTGGATGACTGAAGAAATACTACTATTAATGAATGAAAGAAAATCATTCAAAACAAAAAATCCAATTAAATATAATGAAACTGATCGATTAATAAAAAAGAGAATAAAAGAAGCTAAGGAGAGAATGTTACATGAGCAGTGCCAAGAACTAGAAGAAACTGAGAAAAATATGACTTTTTTAACATGCATAAAAGAATTAGAGAATTAACAGGAATGAGAAAAACACTTCAAACTAGGCAACTAAGAGATGAAAGGGGTGCACTTATAACAGATATAAACCAAAAAATGCAGAAATGGACACAATATATAGCACAACTATTTGAAGACAAAGAAAGAACAGAAGCACCAAAAGAATTTAAGGATGATACTGGGCCTGACATTATACGAGAAGAAATTGAATATGCAATGAAACAAGCTAAAGATGGTAAATCTCCCGGGCCTGATGAAGTTCCTATCGAATTACTTAAAATTGTGAATACTGAATCTATTGATCTTCTTTTGGATCTATTCAATACCATATATAGAACAGGTATAATACCTAAAGAATGGCTCCAATCAACATTCATACTGCTTCCCAAAAAAGCCAATGCAAAGGAGTGCAATGAACATCGCACCATAGCCTTAATGAGTCATGTCTTGAAATTGTTTTTAAAAGTAAGTCACAATAGAATACATAAGAAATTAGATGAAGGCATAAGTAATACACAAATGGGATTTAGGAAAGGTCTGGGAACACGAGATGCACTGTTTGCAGTAAGTGTTCTTTCGCAGAGATGCTTAGATATTAATCAGGAAGTATATGCCTGTTTCATTGATTTTGAGAAGGCATTTGACAGAGTGCAGCATAATCGACATAAAGACATTTTATTAAATATAGACAGTAGAGACATTAGAATCATCTGTAACCTCTATTGGAATCAAACAGCAAAAGTGAAAGTTGAAAACGAACTGACCAAGGATATCCAGATTCGCCGTGGGGTCCGCCAAAGGTGTATTTTATCACCCTTGTTATTCAATTTATACAGTGAAGCCATCTCAGAATTAGCGCTTGCCAAGATCAGTGAGGGCCTTATAATAAACGGTGAGCCACTTAATAACATAAGATATGCTGACGACACCGTCCTTTTGGCAGGAACACTAGAAGAACTGCAACACCTTGCTGAACAACTAAATATATATTGCAACGATTATGGACTTAAAATCAATTTGAAGAAAACTCAAGTTCATGGTATTTACAAAAGCACAAAACATCAAAGTTAAGCTAGTACTAGATAATACAGAAATTGAACAAATATCTTCGTACAAATACCTTGGAGCATGGATCACAGAAGATACTGATCAGACAAAAGAAATAAGATGCCGCATTGAAATTGCGCGGTCAACTTTTAATAGAATGAGAAAACTTTTTTCTAATCGCGATATCAATATATCGCTCCGGATAAGAATGCTTCGATGTTATATTTTCTCTACCCTTTTGTATGGAGTTGAAGCTTGGACACTTAAAAAATCCAACATTAAAAACCTAGAAGCATTCGAAATGTGGTGTTACCGACGCATTTTGAAAATATCATGGATGGATCGCAAAACAAACGAACAAGTTCTCGAACAACTAGGAAAACAATGCGAAGTTTTAAATTCCATAAAGATCAGGAAATTGGAATACTTGGGGCACATCATGAGAGGTGAAAAGTACGAACTACTAAGGAATATAATGCAGGGTAAAATCAAAGGTAGAAGAAGCGTAGGAAGACGTAAAATCTCGTGGCTACGCAATCTCCGTGAGTGGTTTGGATGCAGTTCAATTGAACTATTCAGGCGAGTAACCAATAAAATTATAATTGCCAGAATGATTTCCAATCTCCGATAGGAGTGGAACTTAAAGAAGAAGAAGAACCTCTTTTTTGTGATACGTGGTATACAGCCAGCTACAGGAATTGTTTTCCTTGTGGATTTTTTTAAATATTAATTAATTTAAAAGGCCACCAGAAAATAGCTTCAGAACTTTGTTGCAATAAAAATCCACTCTAATCGGTAGATCATCTGGCAAGAGCTCTTGGACTTGTCTGTAATGATAAGGATGTAATTGCTGTTCTTTCAGTATCCGCCAAGTACTTGAAGAAGAAGTATTTGTTTGTCTTGCTATATTCCTTACGCTAACTGTTGGATCTTGATCAAGTAAATTTAAAATATTATTTTCTTTATTAATTGTTCTTGGTCTACCAGAATTTATTTTATTTGGTCTCACATTCCCAGTTTCTCGACAACGTCGTTCAACGGCTCTAAATGTTTTTTTACTTGGTAAGTTTCTTCTAGGAAACTTTTCTGCATAACTTGTCACAGCTGCACTAGAATATCCTAAACATTCGCCTAAGGTTAATAAAATGTCAGTGTATTCAACGTTTGAGTACATTTTGATTTGATTTTACAAATAACAAGGTTTCAAAACTCTAATTATTGTTGATTTATCGTCATAACAATCAATAAATGTCAGATTTCCATGGCACACTTGGAGAAAATAGAGGTATACCTATTAGAACTTTATCATTACTACCAGCATCAATTATTACTTCATAATTTTCAAATCAAAATATTCCGAAAACGGTACACAGTATCAAGTTTTACCAAGAGTACCTTTTTGGTGTAAAATTAAATGATGTTTAAGTTTACTTGAAATTTTGATGAATAATTATACTCTTAAAAAAGTTATATTGATTAATACTTAGTACGATCCGTGTAACTAGCGCCCTCTATGAGAATCAGATATAAACAAATTCATGTATCAGCTTCCAAAACGTATTCGTATAAAATTTCATTACAATGTTGCCAGTAGTTTCGGCAAAAAAAAAGTGTAAATTTTTGTTTCTTCAACGCCCTGTATCTTGAAAACGGATGGCGTTACAAAAATTTTTTACTAGGCAAACCCCAATTATTTTTCAGTTTTTACCTACCCTAGAGACGGGGTTACCTTTTTTTGAAACACCCTGTATAATTAAATAATGCATATGCCAATCTGGTTTACGAGGAAATAAATAAAGACATGCAGAATGAAACAACTAATTTGTAGCTATTATTATTCTCGTAGAATCACCTGAATACAAATTACATATTCCAGATCTGCATAGCTTTCTCAAATTTCTACAATCTAAGTCATGTTATAAATTACTTATTTATATTCCCTTCTGAGAAAACAATCTGCTTGTGTGTTTAACCTTTTCACTGCGGGAACCGGATATACACGTAAAATAATTTCGTGCCCGTACAACGGGAACCGGCTAAATACGCGTAACCTTTTTCGGCATTTGCTGCGGAAATTGTATGAATCAGATATTGCTTACGTATTGTATGTTGCCTATATAAAAGAGTTAAGCAAATTATATTAAAATTTACAATACATTTAAAAATTTTATGCTTCACTGCGGGAGCCGTATAAATCCGCACCTTTTTACACAGGCACGCACTACAGGGATTTACTTGTAAAATCTTAGGATTCGTCGTATTTATGTAAGATCATTTTTGGTAGCTTAGTTCAATTTATTTTGTTTAAGAATTTAATTGTGAGAATTACAGCTGCTGATAAACGTATTATTTACTTTAAAAAAGTAAAAGAGCGTGTGGATAGTATGACCTGTAATTTGATGTGACCCATTTTTCAAAAACAAAATTACAAACAGTTGAACAAAGTCTGTTACATCGGTTAATTATTAATTTTCATATAACTAAAAAACAAGTACATAAATATTTCATTTAAAAATAAAGGACATGCCGTATTAAGGCTCCCACAGTATCATCTAGGTGCTAACCAATATTATTTTTTAAATGTGTATAAGTATTGGCGCCTTTGTTCTTATATCAAGCTTTCGCAAAATTCATTTGCTTCTTCAGGATATGCTAAAATATGGTATCAGTAAATATAATGAAATTAGAATTAAAAAACATTGTATAAAACTAGTATAAAAACTTACAACATGAGGTTAATATATTAAATTATTAAATTGAAAAAACATTAAAATTAATTAACACTAATTACATTTGTAAGTTTTTATACTATTTTAGTTTTATACAATGTTTTTTAATTCTAATTTCATTGTATTTACTGATACCATATTTTAGCATATCCTGAAGAAGCAAATAAATTTTGCGAAAGCTTGATATAAGAACAAAGAGTTTCACTTATCCTTTCCTATTAATGACTGCAACCTTAAAATAAAACTTTATTATATATATATATATATATATATATATATATATATATATATATATATATATATATACATATATATATATATATATATATATATATATATATATATATATATATATATATATATATATATTAAATAATGCCCTATGTTATATCTTATAATAAATATAAATAATATCTATTTTGAAAAATAGGAAAAATACTATCGAATTATGAGTTTTAGTAAATACAAAAGAATTGTTATCAACTTTTACAGAATGGTTAACAGGCAGGTAAGAATTATTCAAATTGAAATAATTTTATTACCTATTGCATTAATTAGTCAATAGTAAAGACGGTTGGAGACAGCTTGTCATATTGTAGGGTATTGTTGAAAGATTTTTATTTACTACCTGAAATTTAGGATATAAATATTTTAATATTATTTAAGTTTAACCGAATTGAAAGACTTATTGTTGTCAAAACATCTCTTTTGGATTATTTCTATAATATAAAGAATTTATAATACTTGACCATTTGAAAACCTTTTATGAATATTCAAAGAAGTCGGAAACTACAGACTTGATAATTTTGAGATTATTTCTTCCATAAATGCATCCCTTCTTCGGTTTGCGCGCAGCGTCTATTTTATTAGGATTATAGTATTGTAAACGATTCTACACTAGTAGTGTGTACTGTTTTTACAAAAATAAGTGGGTGCTTCTTAAATTTAAATTTATTATATATTCTTAACTAATAAAAGCAATTGCTTAGTGAAATGGCTCATAACCGCAAATATCTTAGCGAAAGTGAACTTTATGAAATTTTAATGGAAAGTGACAGTGAGAATGAGTGTATTCTTCAAGAATCTGATTCAGAAAGTGATGAATCTGGAGAGGAAAATGATAATGAAGAAACTCTACCATCATCAACACAGGTTAGTGCAAATAGTGCTTTAACTTCGGAATCTACTTCTCTTCAGAATCAACAAGCTAAACGTCGTAAATATGAAAAGATTCCGTTATATAAATGGGAAAAGGGAGATCTGCAACCAATAGTTCACAATTTTAATAACAATAGATCAGGGTGTTTGAATGAAAATTTAAAAAGTAGTCCAAGTGTTTTAAATAGTTTTAAAACATTTTTTTCTTTGACTCTTATCAATGCAATTGTTGTTGAAATTAACAATTTTTACAAATACGTTGTGGAACATAGTGATATTGAACAAAATTCTCGTGTCGCAAATTGGAAAGACACTGATGTGGATGAAGTGTATTGTTTTTTAGCTTTATCGTTCCTTATGCCTCAAATGCGAAAACAAAAAATAAATTCTTATTGGTCTACTGACAGTTTCCTATCTACGCCCATTTTTTCCCAAATTATGTCACGTGATAGATATCTAATGCTGTTGCGTATGTTACATTTTTCAGATAACAATACTGTTGATAAAGAAGACTCCCTTTTTAAGCTGCGAATTGTTATAGACCATTTAAATACCGCTTTTCGTAGATTTCTCTATCCATTTAAAAACATTTGTATCGACGAAAGTTTGATGCTTTATAAGGGAAGACTAGCATTTAAACAATATATACCCTCTAAAAGACACAGATTTGGAATTAAATTCTACGTTTTGTGTGACTGCGAGACAGGCTACATTTTGGACTTTATAATTTATACTGATTCTAATACTGAAATTAAAATCTTCGATAAAGACCTAAAAATTTCTGGGAATATTGTATATACGTTAATAGAGCCTTACTTGAATAAAGGCCATACGTTGTATGTGGACAACTGGTACAGCAGTCCGCTCTTATTTGATAAGCTGTATAATGATAAAACGAATGCGTGTGGAACGGTAAAATCAAATAGACAACATATGCCACCCATGACGGAAAACCTACGTAAAGGTCAAGTAGTTGGCTACAAGACTACAAATATGCAGGCGCTAAAGTGGTTAGATAGACGCCCAGTGACAATGCTTACGACACTTCACTCCAGCAACATGAAAGATAGTGGAAAAAAAACTAAGAACAATGTTTCTATCCAGAAACCAGAATGTCTGCTGGATTATAATTTTAATATGGGAACTGTAGACAAAACAGACATGCTTCTCAGTAGCACTGAATCTGTCAGGAAGTCGATAAAGTGGTACAAAAAGTTATTTTTTCATTTGTTAGACTTAAGTTTATTAAATGCTCATGTCTTATATAATATAACCAGTGGAAAGAATATTCCCCTTGCAGATTTTCAACTAACACTGGTTAAAGAAATTATTGCTGAGCATAAGAAAATCAAACCTCGTGCCTCAACAAGTCGTAAACCGGAAGATGCCCATTCACTATTACGCCTTATTGAGAGACATTTCCCCACAATGTATCAGGCCACCGAAGAAAATAAAAGACCACCATGTAAACGGTGTGTTGTATGTGCGAAGCACAAGGTTCGGAAAGAATCACGCTATACTTGCATAGCTTGTAATGTGCCTCTATGCGTTACACCGTGCTTTGAAAAGTACCATTCTATAAAAAAATTTTAATTTTCGTTTGTAAACATTTTTGTTTGTAGTTTTTTACGCGCTATACTTGCATAGCCTATAATGTGCCTCTATTTTTTCTATCTAATTTTCCTTTTAATGTAGTCAAAACTTTTATTTATATTTTACATTTGAATATTTTGTGTACCATTAGTTTGTGGTTTTTTACACACTATACTTGCATAGCCTGTAATGTGCCTCTATGCGTTACAGCATGTTTTGAAAAGTACCATTGTATAAACAATTTATAATTTTTCTTTTAATGTAGTCAAAACTTTTATTTATATTTTGCATTTGAATGTTTTATGTACCATTTGTTTGTAGTTATTTACACGCTATACTTGCATAGCCTGTAATATGGCTCTATGCGTTACAGCATGTTTTGAAAAGTACCACTGTATAACAATTTTTGAATTTTCCTGTTTATTTAGTCAAAACTTTTATTTATATTTTGCATTTGAATGTTTTTGTGTACCATTTGTTTGTAGTTTTTTACACGTTGTACTTGCATAGCCTGTAATGTGCCTCTATGCGTTACACCATGTATCGAAAAGTAGATACCATTGTATAAAAAACTTTTAATTTTCCTTTTAATGTAGTTAAAATTTTTGTTTATATTTTGCACTTGAATGTTTTATGTACCATTTGTTTGTAGTTTTTTAAACGCTTTACTTACATAGCGTGTAATGTGCCTTTATCCGTTACTCCATGTTTTGAAAAGTACCATTGCATAAAAAATTTTTAATTTTTGTTTTAATGTAGTCTAAACTTTTATTTAAATTTTGCATTTGAATGTCTTTTTTGTAGTGTTGCAGACTATACTTGCATAGTCTTTAATGTGCCTCCATGCGTTACAGCATGTTTTGAAAAATACCACGTATTAAATTTTAAATTTTCCTTTTAATGTAGGTAATCAAAATTTTTATTAAAATTTTGCATTTGAATGTTTTGTGTACCATTTTGTTTGTAGTTTTTACCTTGATACAATTACTAATAATAAATAAAATAATAATAATTTTTCAGTATATTATTTTTTTTTTATTTTTCAAGAATCTAACAGCAACAAATTTATAGTTACTTCTACAAAATTGTAAATACAGTCCTGAATACACTGTAGTGATACACTGCGGGAACCGTATTTATACGCCATAGTACTTCATCGACTGACTGCGGGAACCGTGTTGATCAGCACAGACATGAAACAGCCGTACCAGAAACCATACTACTTTTATAACTAGCCGCAGTGAAAAGGTTAATGCTATCACTGCACTTTGTTTTTTAAAGAAACAGTTTACCTCAATACAGTAGGCTTTCGGGAAGGCATATGTCTACTTGCGTCTGCTTCCTGCAGCTACTGTGTACCTTCCAAGTCGGTCAGGCTATAATTGTAGGGAGCTAATTATGGAGAATCCATACGACTCGAAGATAGACCATGGAGAAAATGCAGGCGGTTTGAGATGGAATTTTGTGTGATTCTACGTGCTTTTAACCTTCTACTAACTTATCCCGCCTTTATTCTCTGAGGTTGTTAAGGGGACTGTATTATTTTGAGCGTCTATGTAGTACGTAAAGAATACGAGTAACACTAGACAAACTTTTATTTCTCTACATACTATAGGTAACAGAAACAGGTACAATACATTGTTACACAAAGTTGTTGGTTTCACAATCGCTGTAACAATTTTTTTTTCTTGTGAACACTTGAGAGAGAGAGCGAGAGAGAGAGAGAGAGAGAGAGAGAGAGAGAGAGAGAGAGAGAGAGAGAGAGAGAGAGAGAGCGAGAAAAATCGGTGGCACACACCGCAGGAGTGTACACAAATTTTTGTATGTTTCTTCCGCAAGAATTTTTAACATACTTACTGTTTTGGGAGTATATTTTTTAAGCAGGTTTAATTTTATTGTTGTAAGGAATATTTCAGCCGTCTAGACATACAGAGTAGAGTGAATTTAATAAAAACAAAAGGAAGGATTTTATTTCACCACCTATTTCACTTTGAAAATTACAGGGCTGTAAACAAAATCAGTTTACAACCAAATATACTTACGTAATTTTTAAAATTATAAAATTTTACAGTGGATCATCATAATTTGGTTAGTTGATCAATTTTGTCGAGTTCGCCAACCGTCAAAAGCTTTTAAATAGATGGTTCCCAGAAGTGTTCTTTTGAGCTTGTCCTTGTGGTACCCATAGTCTCACTCGTGATAGGTTATCGGAATATATTAATTCAAAAATATTTCTATAATAAAAACAATAATATTTATTTCCATAATAACATAACATTATGATCTCTTTCTAACTGATCTTCCAGCTGTTGTGAAGACACTCCAATGGAACAACACAGCTCATCTAAACTTGATGCCCCTGATAAACTTTTTTCCAAATCAGATTGATCCGATAAAATTACAGGATATTTGTGTACCCTGCGAATGATCCCTTCCAACACCCCAAACTGTACCAGTTTTCGCTCATTAATTCGAAGATTTGAAGGGTTAAATCTAATGCAGAGATCTCTAATGGTAGTGCCCCTAGTCATAGCAGCATACAATCTAAAAACATCTCGGATGGTTGGAGGCTGTCTTTTTGATTTGGCTACGAAATTTAAGCATCTGTGCTAAAAATAATATTTGTAGATTAATTTAACTATTTAAGAGTTACTTAAGATGTTTAGATGTCCAATACATATCATTTTAAATGCTTATATTTCAATAAACCATTTTTTTTGGTATTGTCGATTATAGTTTAAGAAAACATCGATACGATAGATAGAAAACGGATTTTTAAACTATATAATAATCCTTGTATCGACATGTAAGTAAGATTTATTTATTTAATTTCAATTTTACTAGATCGTTTTTCATTTATTTTTATTTAATCAATTTAAATTCATATTTAATAATCGCACATATAATATTGGCATAATTCCTATATATTCTCTACCAAACAGCACCCTAATACGGGTTATTATATTTTCAGCATTTAGTTTACCATTGACCTGAAGATGAATAACAAATTATAGTATGCGAAACCGGTAGTTGGTCGTAGAATAAATTGATTGTAAGTCTTATTCTTATTTCTTTTTACCTATTTAATAAATTAATAATTGAGGCAGTCTACGTGAGAAGGGCACATAGCACAAAAGTGGGTTTTGAGAAAAACCACTTTGAAATTTTAACTTATTGCTATAGATACTAATTTGTTGTTTAAAAACTTATTTGTTGTTGAGAAGCTTACTACGCATTAAAACTATTTATCTAGAAAGCCATTTTCTAAGTATGACATCGATAAAAATAAAGCTTATGTTTAAAAATAAGGAAACACAAAAAGCTGTTATGTGCCCTTTTTAGATAGAACAGGCGATTTTTGATTGAAATTAATTTGCATGTGAAGAAAACCAAGCATTATAGAATTATATACTTTTTTTAATACATTATATATTACATTTTTAATACATAATTAATTAAACTATCCATTCAACATTTCATATTTAATAAAGTTTACATCTTCTTTATTTAGGAATCTGAAAAGGCTTGTAACATCTTCAACTTTCTTCTGGTTCACCTCTGGTCTGGGACATTTAGTTGTATTGATAATGTGAAACTGTTGTACTCCTTGTTTCTAAAATCTGTATATGTAGTTCAAAGTTTTCTGTAAAACTTCGGGAACATGAAATGCCACCGTTACGATCATATTTTATATTAACGTACTTCATAATTTTGAAGGGAACTTTGTTTCTGGACACAGGTTTAGGCAAGAAAAAAAGTTTAATGAAAGAGTCCCAACCTTGAAGAAGGTCACTGTTCATTTTTACTTCAAAGAGCGCAGGATTTTTCCTGCATGTTACCATAGCAGTAAGGTATGACTTAGGACTTCCTATTACTTCAGCTTTGTTAACAGTCTTGTTGATCAAACCAAAATTTCTGTCACATTGGGAAAAGCTGTGGCCTCTAACCGGAAACAGTTGTATGGCAGCAGTTACTTGGAATACTCTTGCAAACCACGATAAAACTCTTGTTACAGTTAAATTTCTGTTTTGTCCTCCTGCAGCATCAGATAACAACACAGTAGTTTTAATGGTAGAAAACTTACTTATCTGTATTTTAATACAATCAAATAAAAAAGATACCACTGAATTAGGTTTCTTCTTACCATCACACTCCGTAAATGTATAGCAATAACTAGTCGTCGTTAAAAACATGAATGTTAAAACAGTACAACCAAAACATTCTTTTGTAAAATTGGATATTGACATTTAGCTTTGGTATAGGGAAATTTTAAAAATAGTAGAACTCCAAAACCAGATGCGAGGAATTTTCTTTTGGATTTAGCAATATACATATCACGGAGTTCTTTTCTTTTATTTGCTTTCCTTTTGTGGATTTCAAAAAAATGCATACATGGGCCTTTATCATTGATATTTAGCTGAATCTTACATTCTTGGCAATAATCGCACATATCTGTTTTAGGATTGCGAACAGAATAGGAAAACTTAGTTTTAAAGTACTGATAATGTTTTATAAGACATCTTGAGAATTTCCTTTTTTTTTTTCTTTAAAAAAGGCCTGGAACAACCCATACAATGATTTTATATTTAACAAAGTGTTGTCAAAGTATTGCTAATTACTCTTGTTTCTACAGTAATGACTTTTACCATGGGGTATACTAGCCAAGTGATCCCCCATTAACACAACAACGTCATCTGAAATGTTTCTGGGCCTATTCAAATGTTTTCCTCTTTTTTCTTCAAATGAATCTCCCAACAAAATCTTTTTTTTTAATAATCCGTATGCGTTTTATTGAAATTTGAAACAAGTCCAAAATAAACCTGCGACACACTAAAACAGTGTTTCCTCTTAAAGACATTTCATAGGCCCAGGCGTGATCTCTTGGGTTTTTTGGGTTAAGAGATTTCCTTTTACTTTTGGGATCTTTAGCCAGGTCCATACTAGAGGTGTGCTTATTAATGCTTTTAGACGAACTAGTTCAACAGAACTATTTCAAAAAATGAACTAGTTCGCGAAAGAACTATTTGTAGGACCGACATCGAAATCCAACCCTAACAGAACTGGTTGCCAGATGTCTCGTCTCAATCATCACACAAGCTCGGCGCTGGCCGCCCGTTTACTTCGGTTTTCAGTCAGTCTTTCACTAGTTCACTACCGTACAAGTAGTTCGGAACTATTTCTTTCAGTCAGTCTTTCACTAGTTCACTACCGTACAAATAGTTCGGAACTATTTCATTCGATCGTATAAATTATTATTTGATTAGTTAGTTTTTATTTGCAAAAAATTATTAAGATTTGTTTTTATTAACCATTTTAAATATAAATATGGTTCAAGTATGATTTTTTTTATATTTACGTATATTTAAACTCATAGGTATTTATAATTAGGTTATTTCTAAAAGAACCTTTACAAAAAAAATCAGTCAATTTTCTAGGAACATTAAATAACACATTTTCATTTTCACTTTTACATAAAATTATATTTTATGTAAATGCCTCAATCATTTTAACCACAACTAAAATTTTTATGTCAAAATTACAATACAAGAAATAACACAGCATGGCAACATCCAAGCCAATATATGGACATAAGATCCAAACCATTATGACATTAAGATAATGCAGGCCATTCACGTTCCGACTTGTGGTACGACTAGTGGTCCAACTTCTGAAGTTGGATCTGAAATCGGACAGTGAGTGGGCTAGTTGGATTAGTTGGACAACTAGTGGTACGAGTCGGAACATCAAGTGGGACGACTTAAAGATCCGACTTCCGACTGGCGACGAAGTCGGAGCGTGAATGGTGAAGTTGGAAGTCGGATCACAGGTTGGATCGAAAATTTCCTCAGTTAGTTGGCCTTCGGCACCTGTTACGTATGAGATTTCTATAAAAATACTTTACGCAAAGATCTCTAGTTCGCGAATATTTAATAGAAAATAAACTTTCAATTGCACGAAAATTACCTTTTTGTTAGGGCAAATCATTTTCCTTTCTGTAGATCTATTTCGGACATTCACACGCAGGTAAATTTCCGATACTCCGGATTGGCTACGGAAGAATTATTAACAAACAATGAAAATTAAATCATAGTTGTAGCAAAAGATCCCTAGTTCGCAAAAAAATAATAGAAAATAACTTTCAGTTGCACGAAAAATTATTCCTATTAAAAATATACGACATACACACATTAAAATAAATCCCGGCTCCAGTTCAAAACAAATCAAATATAGATTTCATACGTACACAAATCTTTAAAAACTATAATTTTTTTCTACATCTTAAAACGTCATAAAAATCAAGAGTTGAAAAAATTAATTAGTTCAGCCCTAGACAAATACCTAGAGAAACGAAACCTAATTTTTAAACATACATATCATAACATACATATAAAGATAACAAGCACAATGCTGTCATTTTCCTCCTCCTAATTATATTTTGCGTAGTGTTTATTCGATACATTTTTTGGTTAAGCGATGTACACCATCGTGAAAATAACCTAGAACTAAAGTTGGACCGCTAGTTGGATAGAAAGTCGGAGAGTGAGTGGAGACGAACATCCAACTAATAGTCCTACTAAGTGGGACCACAAGTCAGAACGTGAATGGCCTGTCTAAGACCTTATGGTATTGTCACATTCATAAGAATTATGAATCTGTTATCTGAGGCTAATCGGCATTTTTTTTTAAACTAGTTAGTCCATCCATTCACAAAATAATAAATATATGTTCTAATTCATTCATTCATTATTTTCTTCTTTAGAAGTCGAGACATAATTTATAATGCAAATCGTTCGCAGTGAACTAATTCTATGAAAATTAATGAACTAGTTCAATTAGCTCAGTTGAAAGAATCGTTCATTAGAACTATTTCGATGGTGAACTACACATCCCTAGTCCATACAGCTAGACAACTGGCTATCTTGTAGACTTTTGTTCTGGCAGTTGTAAAAGCAATCAAAAAGCTCTACTTGAAAATCAAGAGGCAGATTTTCGTGGCATTTGTTCTGGCAGCAGTCAGTAACTAAATTGAATGACTTGGAACTAACCTGCTTTCCTGACACAGATACGTATTCTTAACCTTGAACATGCCGTAATTTATCGGTTTCTTGTTTCTTATTTTTCTGTTTATGGATCACTTTCCTTTTCCTCTTCCCATCAGAACTATTAACTTCTTGAACATCATCACTATATTCTTCATTATGTATCATAGTTCTTATCAGACTAAAACTCGATGTAATAATATAATAATAGAATAAAACTTATCAGAATAACAACACCGATACTTTAACCTCACTATAATATATTAATATTATATGACACATGACAAGTAATCGAAACAAATGAGAAGCGATAAATAACCGTCCTATACAAAACACCTGCAGAAATCGTTTATAAACAATCACATATCTAAAAAAATATCCTGCACACTAATATTCAAACAGTTCCATCAACCATATTTTTAAAGATAAAAAATGAAAATTATACCATTGTAAAGGGGAAAAGATGACGGACCTAAATAGCCATTCTGCTTAAAAAGGGAACGCAAGCCTATGTGTCCTTTTCACGTCGACCGCCTCAAGTAATAATTACAATTAAAAATCCAAATAAATTATAATACAGTTCAGAACATTTTCGGACTTATCAGTCCATCTTCAGTAAACCTAAAAAGTAAGTAATTTCAATAAGTTCAATAAGTAACGTGAATGTAAAATCATAACTGTTAAATGAAAAATGTGGCTTAGGTTACTTACTTTGGAGTACTTGTGCTACTAACCGAAAGAATCAAACACTGGTTGGGTTTAAATTGTAGATTTCATACTTAAATGTAATCAATTATACGGCATTATGTAGTAATTATTGGTGAGTTGTAAAGAAGGTTGTCTATGTCTCAGAGAAAGTTAAATTGTACTTTTATAGTAATATAAATATTTTTTAATTGGTTGGTAAAATGTGTGTACTAAGTATTACTAATAAAGACTATTGGTAATAAAAAAATGTTATATTTTATAAATGAAAAAAAAAATGGTATATTTTATAAATGAAAAGAGAGATTTTATTTTTGAATCAACGTTAGAGGGATTTTTAGATAAAAAATGTGGTAGTGTTAAGAATAGAAAGAAGTATAGTTATGCTATAAGTTGGTAATGTAAAATTGTGAAGTTAAAAATTGTTGGTTTGAAAAACGTAAAATTGACAAAGGTAATAATGAAAAACTTAATGATTCCTGAAGTGGCAGTGTGTCAGTTAAATGTATGGATTGGAAATCATAGAAAAGTGAATATAAAATAATTAATTGTCGGACTAAATTGTGATGTTAAACAAAATGAATGGAAAAGAAATTGTCTGTTGTTATTTGTCAACAATGTCATGAGTAGGTATGCAGCGGCGGCTCATGGCCTAAAAAAAAGTGGTGAAGATGAGGAAACCTTGCTGGAGCCGAAAGGAGTTTTGGTACCTACGTCGCGTCTCATTAAAAATTCGTTAAAATAATGTAGAATTTGGGGCTCTAATAACTTGAACGCAGTATTTTAGGGCACTTATACTAGATATGATTCATTCTGCTTGACTGGAGTATTTTAATTCTGAACCTTCGACATTTCATTGAGGGTTTTTTGGCGATTAAATCACCACGCCTGGTAAAACGGGTTTGTTTAGCTTCGATTCAGCCGCCCACTCTTCAGAATTCATTATTTTATCAAAAACCTCTTTTAATTTTCCCCAGTCTTCAATAATTACACTAATTAATTTTGAATTAGACGGCCATCTTGTCTCTGTAATTGTTGGCATACGTCTAGCCGATGTAGATGCAAGAGCGTACGATCGTTTTGCTGAACTATGATGAAACAATGGGATTCCAGTGGGGGTAATAGTTGCAAAAAAAGTTCAACATTTTGATCTTTTCTTGGAGCTCTGTTGCAAAACAAGATTAAGTCGATGGGCTTATAATAAAGTGCACTAAACAAATAAACTTAATACTGTAACTAAACTAAACTAAAAAATACACTTCATAAACTATACTATATAAAAAATATCTATATAATAGACTAAATTTCAAAATATTGTTGCTGAGAGAAATTTCCGAAAAATAGGAATACTACATACACATTAAAGTACTGGGTGAAGACATATAGTTTATTTTTCAATTGATCTACAGTGCCCTGTTTTCTCAGCTATCACTAACTACAGGGTGACGTCACGTTGGCATGGCAACCGTGAACTTGGACTTACTGTCCAGTACGTACCGCTAATAAAGCTAGTTATCTTTTTTAATTTTTAGATTAATTAAAAGAGAATAAATAATTAATTTCAGAATTTAGATATAATAATGTTGCTTTTATTTTTTATTTATTTGTCTCAATTTAATTATATTTTTTTGGTGAACCTCACCTTCACCTACTTCACCTGGCCGGCCGCCGCTGTAGGTATGTAATGAAACAAGATTTTTTTAAAATGCAAAGACAATTGATTGCGAATTGACATAGTAATAGATCAAAAGTCGGAAAGTAGGGAAGTGAAATTAGAAGTGGATAATATGTGGCGACTTACTTACTTTTTAGGTTCAGAACTGAAAATGGACTGATAAATCCGAAAAAGTTCTGAATCTTATTGTAATTTATTTGGATTTTTAATTTAAATTTTTAATTAAATATTTTACTACGCTCATTTGACAAATCTGAGTTGCTTTCATAAAGTCCTCGTAGACACACCTGTCTCAGGACTAGCAACTTCACATGGAGTCATATGTCGCCATGTTACCAAATCTTACGGTAACTTTAACATCATAATAATTAATAACACATAATGTAAACTAAATTTAAACGAATAATTTTCAACAGGTTTTTACCCACATATTTAGTGGCTACATACATATATATCTAGACACTGATGATGGAATATGGATTCAGAAAAAAATGTTTTGTGATTACCCGATTGGGTTTTTAAATTATATACCTTTTATAAAGGATTTTTAATAATATTGGGTTACCCTTATATAATGATAAAGAGCTTTTTAGTCTTAAAGAGCTCTAGCCATTTAGGGGCAATATTTTAGACCATTTTAACACAAGTTTTATAATTTATGAAATATCCATATAGCACCCGAAGAGATCTTTAATTAGTGAGAATATTCTATTGACTAGATCAATCTATAGAAAAACAAAAACCTAGGTAACTTACTTGTAAGTCAACATCTTGTGCCATCATCTTCAACTTTGGAGTTGTACAATACACATTGCCATACTGAAACAATGGTACCAGAGCAACAATTCCATAATAAACCAAATTCTGAACACAAGCTTTGACTAGATTATTCTCCACATCTGAAAGTGTAGCTATTTTTGCTACGTGATTAAAGCCATCAATATATGGGGTAACTTGCTGAGTAGTCAGATCCCATTGTTGCTCTGGAAGTTCTCTTATGAATATTGGAACTTGGTGATCCATTACTGGAGATGGATCAAGCCTTATTCTGCATACTTTTAGATGGGTAGTTGTGGCTCCTTCAGTCAAAGCACATTCTCCTATAACAAGCACAATATTTATTTTCTTGTCCATAGTTTAATTCTTATATACAGAATTACAATAAATGTAACACAATTGTTTTGTAATCACTTTGTTGAAACACTCAGTTATATTATCAAAGAGTTGTAAAAGAGAGGTAATTATAATATGAGGCCATTATTTGCAAAACTTGCTAATCGACAAAAGTTTCGAAAATTATTATTTTTTGATAAGTTTAAGTATTTCAATTTTAACTAGGAATCGAATGATATAATCAGAATTTCCCAAACTCGTTCTTTAGCATACAAATAATGTTGAGAAAATTACAGAACTCGCCCTTTGCTTTGAATTTTAATCTGCCAAACTTACTATTTGTATTACCACTAATGAAATTTACCAGGTCGTTCACGTGATGAACACGCTACTACAACAGCTGTGTTAAAGAAACAAATTTGCAGTAGTTTATAATTATTCAAGTGATTCATCATCATCAACTAGCCTCTAACGTCCACTGCTGAACATAGGCCTCTCGCATGTTTTTCCACTTCGTCCGATTTTGCACCATCTGAATCCAATTTGTAGTCACATAGTAGTATGTAATCCATGTAGTAGTTTTGTGCATCGCTAGTTTTAAATTGACTGTGTTCATCCACTGGCAGATTCTCTTGAAGATGATGTCGAACGACAGATTTATGGAATTGTGAGTCATGCGCTGCAAGATCGAGAACAATATCGGCAAATAGTCATGAAAGTTACCCACGCCTACTTAGGGCACGGTACTCAAAGAAGTGAAATTTATTTCCTGAAGGTGTTTTGCGATGTTCACCATCATACACAATATTTCACAAGAGATGGTACTCCTACGCCGATAACCTAATTTCGGTAAGAGCTCATATAATGCAGTTCTAGTTGGCGGAGTTGAAAGTATTTTTGATGTCCAATGTTGCCACCAGACATTACCTCTTTGTACCTCTGTTCCAGCTGGTCCATGTAATCACTTAGATCTTGCCAGTTGTATTCAGCATACAGACCAGACGATAAGATGATAGTTCATCTGGTAGTTTCTTTCCTTTTGGGAGGAATACTAACCTTTGTTGCGTCCCTATGTGTGAAAAGTACTCTCTTTGAGGCATGTATTGTAAACCTCCAGAAACATTGCCGGTAATTCTTCTATGGCTGCTTTTAAAGCGATGTTTGGAATTCTCTATAAGCTCATAGTTTCATGTTCAAATGATAAATCTACAGTAATACATAGCTGCAGCCCCCATGCCATATTCTCAGTTAATTTACAGATGTGTATTTGGTTATACCTTATTTACACATGTCTTATTTTTACACAGGATGTCACTGATTAGCCATTGGGACGTGCCATGTTCCATAATGCCATCTTTTTTGTTACTACTCTACTCCCAGTTTCACCAGAAATACGCTCAATTTATTTAGTTTAAATGCTACACCCTGTATATTGTTGCAGATTTTTAAAAACTTGTTAAGAATAGGTACATTTATTATAAGTCAATGAAAACAAAAACAGAACTTTGAACACTGCTGTATACATAGGATTATTTGAAAGAGGATTGTCTTTGTAACAATATGATTGATAAAAACTTATCATAATGATGAAATAAGTTTAATAATAATAAACTAGTTTTGTGTCTTTCATCAAATTAGGAGGTTTTCACATTAGGAATATTAAGTACCTATGTGGTAATGACACATACTGTTCTTAACAGCATAAATTTACAATAACAATTATTCTATTACACATACAATAATAAAACTACAAACCTTTGGTGTTTAGTTCCTCCTTAACTTGAGTCAGTATCGGTGTCAGCTTAATTTTTGTCATTTTCCCTTGTGACAAAAAATCACTTTCCATTTCCCTCGCCACTAAATAATCTGAAAACTTCTGAACAACTGATTCATACTGTACTGTCCTAGCATCACTGTCACAGACAAAACATAAATTAAAGTGAAAAGCATTTCTAATATATTTGTCTTTATCATCGATTCTAACAGGAAAACCAAGGATTTTGTAGTCCTGAAGTGTTCTAAAATATTGATATTTAATATTCAATAATTAGAAAAGCATTGTTATTCTTACACTGTTATGACACTTCTTTGCAATTCTGCTTTTGTTATAATGTAAACACTAATACTATCAAATAGTTCTTTAGATATATAGTTTTCAGGGACCTACAAAATAAAGTCATGAAAATATGAAATGCACAGGTATTTCATTTAATTACTTGACATGATATTATAGGACCAGCAGTCGGATGAAATTCACAAAAAAATATACAACGGATAGGACCTTCTTTTCTTGGAAATTCTATACGGTTTTTTAATAATTCCTTTACATTCATTTTAGAGAAGATATTTGAATTAAAAATATGTATAAAGAATAAATTAAAGGGAAATTATATAGAATTTAAAATATTTATAACCTCTCAGTCTTCTTCTTCTTCTTTTTTTGGCCTCGCCTATCGCTCGCTACTCGCTAGTATGTCCTAGACTTTACCCAGTTTACTTGGGGAGTAGACACTTTTTGTCTTGCTTCAGCAATCAGTGTCCACCTACACTTATATTCTTCCCTTGTTTGTTTTGGATTATTCTGTATGCGTTTTATACTCCATTCGCTTAGCTCGGGGTGGCTCGAGCATATTTTAACAGATTCATTGTCGAAAACCTACAACACAACAATTCCTACTTCTCAGTATTATGTGGTATTATTAGCTTAAGTATACTACTATTGGAGACTTTTTTCTTTGAAAAAAGAAGAATTAGTCGAAATAGTGAAAGTGTATACTAAACCCATCAAATTTTCCCTGTATATTTAAAATATAATATTTTAATTGTTACAATTTAACATATTGTAGTAACTATTTGTATTATTCACGTTGTTTATTTTAGCTAATATAGTTTTGTTGTTCGATTATTTTTGTTTAATTCTTTGTTAGTTCTATTTAGCTACTTAGTTAGTTCTATTTTGAATTTTATTATTAGGGATAATCAAAGTTTTCCATTTGTTCTATCAGATAATGCGTTGGTAAGTTCGGTAAGTTTTTCTTAAATAAATATGATAAATGTTCTTTAAAAGTTAATATTTTTAGATGAGTAAGGATGCTGTTAAATTAAAAGGTAATCAAACGTTTGATACAGTACTGCATAAAGATTTATTCAAAACACCAACTATATTTGTTAATTATTTACTCATTCGGCGTAGGTTGATTATTAAAATATATTTATGAAATTATGTAAATATGTTCTTAATAACAAAAACATTTCAGTTAACATCCAGTTCAGTTTGACATGGCGTCAAAAATTAAATTCGCTTAGAAATTTATAGCATGTATAAATAAAGTTGCTATTATAAAAAAATATATTTTATAAAAAAGTTACGGTAATTTAGTTTATATCGTTAAGTTGCTCCAAATGTAGGCAACCAGCATAAACCTTTGTTAGCATTTACCTGGAGTTTCTTGAGAATATTTCTAATAAACGTTTAATATTTTCCAGTTAATTTATTATTTTTTAAAAGTGATGATAAGAATGCCGAATAAGCAATATTTCAAAGGATATTTAATCACAAAACGTACTTAATATTGTTTTATATAATCGTCATAATAAAGTACGTTAAATAAAAAAGGTAAATTCCCGAGTCGTCCAAACTAGTTTCTGATAGGAATAATAGAATATTATGATATTTTTTAATTATATTATTGATGATATTGGATTATATTTTTGATGAATGATATTTTGTAATTATAATATGAATATTATATTTTTATCTAACGTAGTTTATTATGAGGATTATATAACACAATATTGAGTACGTCTTGTGATTGTATATCATTTGAAAAATTGCTTATTCAGCATTATTATCATCACTTTTAAAAAAATAATAAATTAACTGGAAAATATTAAATATGTTCTCAAGAAACTCCAGATAAATGCTACCAAATATTTCAGTTGGTTGCCTACATTTGGCGCAACCTAACGATATAAACTAAATTACCGTAAATTTTTCATAAAATATATGTTTTATATATATAATAAAAACTTACTTTCTTTATACATGCTATAAATTTCTAAGTCATAATATAAGTTTGCAAAAGAGGTGTGCTTGGTTGTATAGTAATTTCCAGCCACTTCTAGTCTGTCAAAAAGTAACTAACTTCGTAAAAACATAATTACTATGATATATATATATAATCACTGGACATTTCGGACTGGGATTAGCGAACCGAGTATAAACATAACTCGATGGTTTTAAATCTCGTTCTGTGGACGTTCCATCTCTGTCAATTTCAGTTTTTTTGTAGCTTGTATCACAGAATAATATACAATCAGAATGCCCACTCCCAGATGCCGCCTTTGAAGTTTTTCAGCAAGCTCGCCATGTTTTAGAAGGAAACACATAACACACATGATACTCATGATACTATAAACTAAAGATTGCCCACGCGCATGCGATCAGTCGTGTGACGTCACTTGGCGACAAATGTCACCAGAAATGTTCTGTGTTGTATGGAGTTTTGTCAGATTTAGTATTGTTTTATCGTTTATCTTGTACGTTGACAAACCGGGAAGTCCCATGTATCCGATTTCCGACATACGAAAATCGTATGGTTTCGTAGTTGCTATTTGGAAGCTAGTCACATGGATGCGATTGTCGGATACGAAAATCCGTATAAACTGTCAACGGTCAATTTTTTGTTTATTGTTTGGATGTTTGGTGGTTTGGCTGGTAATTGCTATTTTACCACTTTTGCGTAGTAAAAAGCAGAAGGGATTATTTCAGCATGGTAAATAATCCCTTCTCCTGCTTTCAATTACTCAGTTTATAATGGATAACGTAGAAGAAACTATGTAGGTTATGAAATGTGCAATTACGCATTCTAAGGTAATTGCAAATATTTGTCAACATCATTTAGCTTCATTTCCTGCAAGAGTGCAATAGATTTATTAAAAGCCCCTTGTGACTTTTTTTCCTTAAATATTTAACTAACCCAATATTTTCTTTGTCGAATTGTACGTTATATATATATTTTTTTAGAAATTAAAAGAAGCAGACATAATAACAGCTTTTTATTAACTTTACGAACATAGCTTCTTCGATTAAAATTCATGTTTCAATAAAATAAATGTACAGATGTTAAACTATTAGAATACAATTTAGGTTACAAAACATCCGTTTTGTCGGAAAAAGTTAAAATAATTTTATCTTTATCCGATGTCGGAAGCGTAGTTAAAAATTTCGAATTAAATTCGGCGCGAAAATATTCTGATTCGATTTTGACCAATGAGAATACTTTCGGATCATCGTGTCGTCGGAAATCGGATGCATGGGACTCCGCCTTATAAACCATCTTTCCGAAGGAGGTTTACTTAAACCATATCCAGATTTTCTAATGAAATATAATGAACTGGACCATATTTTTAACAATTTTAACAAAGGGTCATTAAAATTAACCAAGAATTATTTAAAATCGCTAATGGATTTAGCTGTGTTCAGATGTAATGTTTTTTTTTCATAGTAAACGTAAGTGCAGATGTCAAACATCTTTTTGTTAGGTGTAAATTATATTTTAAAATTAGAAAATTGAATAGATATATTAAAGAAACATCCAAAGTTAAGAACAAGAAAATATTAAAAATTGTAAAATAAATTGTTAAATAAACTGTAAATTATTACAGTGTACTTTATTAAATCAATCCATTGTATATAAATTTCCATTTCGAAAAGGATGTTGAGTTCCTACTTTTTTATATCATTTTATTATCTATTTAAATTCTATTAATTTACATTGCTAGGCTAACAGAGATGTAAACATATCATATTTTTAAGTTTTAATTGCAGATATTTTACCTAATATCCCTTAATATTCTAAATATTTAAATACAAACCCTCTCTTTCCATATATGTTTTATCCACGGTGATGATAAAAGGTTGGTGATAAAAGTGACTTTTATCACCACGTGACGTCAGGCGCGTCGACGTACATAATTCGATTGCGAAGTGGGTTTATCTTGGAAGTCTTAGTATCATGCATGATACTAAGACCAAAGAATATAGACGCTTAAGCGTCTATATTCTTTGCTAAGACCACAGCGCGAAGGAGATGCGCGTACTTAATTTTCCATGGAGAGTGGGCATTCTGTGCTTGTATTGTAGCCACGCTTGTAGCTATCTTCACCACAGCGTATTCGGGATGATGATCGAGCAAAAAGACAAAAGGGGCAATGTAAAGGTAGTGGGGGCAAACATATTGTTAGACAGGAAGTGCGATCTTTAGAGGCCACATTAAACAAAGAAAGAGAGTCTCTCTCCTTATTTGACATCAAATTTAGTTGGGTTATGTTATTATTTGTCCCCAATGACGTATAATATATAGACTCGGTGAACGCTTTAAAAAGTGTCCAAAACATGAATACCTTTGTTATTGTTTATTGTTTTGATACGAAGATGCACGAAGTTCATGATTTCTTACGAAGCATCACGAAGTTGATCTTGTGTTTGAAAACATCATGGACGTACTCCATTTTGTGTGACAAGCAAATTTTATTTTAAATTGTTGAGAGTTATTTACTTACTATTTTAGTAAAATGCCATACTATTTTATCAAAATAATTATTTCTCTTATAGACGGGAACAAAAAGAAATCATAAATATTTAATTTTAATTAAAAAAATAATTATTGTCATTAACATATAAATGAGCACGCCGCTGTTTTGATAAACATACCTTGAGCCGAGATCTTTCCGACACTTGATTCTATAGCGAGAATAGGGGACTGCGTAGTCTATATATTATACGTCATTGTTTGTCCCCAATGACGTATAATATATAGACTCGGTGAACGCTTTAAAAAGTGTCCAAAACATGAATACCTTTGTTATTGTTTATTGTTTTGATACGAAGATGCACGAAGTTCATGATTTCTTACGAAGCATCACGAAGTTGATCTTGTCACAGAATAATAAACAATTTGTTTATTATTCTGTGATCTTGTGTTTGAAAACATCATGGACGTACGAAAACATTTTCTCCATTGTGTGTGACAAGCAAATTTTATTTTAAATTGTTGAAGTTATTTACGTACTATTTTAGTAAAATGCCATACTATTTTATCAGAATAATTATTTCTCTTATAGACGGGAACAAATAGAAATCATAAATATTTAATTTTAATTAAAAAAATAATTATTGTCATTAACATATAAATGAGCACGTCGCTGTTGTGATAAACATACCTTCAACCTTGAGCCGAGATCTTTCGGACACTCGATTCTATAGCGAGAATAGGGGACTGCGTAGTCTATATATTATACGTCATTGTTTGTCCCAAATGTCACACGAAATCTTATTTATATTGAAGTTTTTTAACAATTGTGTCGCATTTTAGACTCTTATCATTAATAATTAATTAAAACTTTCTCGTCTAAGACACATTCTGCGAAATATTATATAGCTACTGTTGATAAGTGTCGGAAAATTTAAATTTGGCGCATTCGCATTTCCGGATATGTCCGCCATCAGAGGCCACTTTTTTGGTCTCCTTTTCATAAGGATAAGATTCCCTCTTTTGTCTTATTGCTCGATGGGATGATGTCAATTGTCAATAATGTTCTGATTTATTTATATTTATCATATTTATATACTTTTACCAGCAGTTATAAATATATAAAGTTATATATATAAAGTTTTTCGGAAATATGGACCCTTCAAAGAAAATTTCTTTTGGATTTAGCAAAACGAATAAAAAACCATTGATTTTTAACAAACCCTTAGATAAAAAAGTTGATTATATTGTCAGTTTAGAGGGTCAATCAGTCAAACTGAAGGAGTAAGTAACTATTTTATTAGGCTATAGGTTACCAGATGTAAAACTAAAATTTTAGTATTTATGATTATTAGGTAATGTTCTTTTATTATCAAAATACATTAATACAAACTGATACTGTCTACAATTATAAAATAACTGTTCCAACACTATTATACATTCTAAATAAGTTGTATTAACAGAAATATTAAAGTGGTACTTTATGACTTTTAGTGAATCAAAAGAAGTTGAGAAAGCTCCTTTAATTATACCCCTAAAGGATAATCAGAAAGATCTGCTACAAAGAGTTAGGGATATGAAAGCCAAACAAAAAAACACTACAAAGAATGGAAATGATTCAATTGAAGACAACAGACCTGATTCTGACTTAACAACAGAAGAATTGGCAGCTCGGGAGATAGTAAGAGGTTCGTATTTTTAGAAATGTTGTACTCTGTTGTAAAACAGACTAAAAAATCATTATAACAAGATATACCTAGTTGTGCAGATCCTTGTACCAATCTAACACACATAAGATGGATTGAAATATTTTTCTTCAATTTAGAAGACTGCTACCAAATTAATAAGTACCAGAGGTAAAAATGCACAATAATAAATCTTTATTTTGACTTATTAACCAGCTAGTCACAACTGTAGGAGAAAATAGAAACAATTTATCTCTAAAAATGCGAAATGTGTTTAAATGTAATTTTCAGTGTCTTTTCTGAACTGAGGTTGAAGAATTAATCAATATCACTGTATATTTCTTTCAATTAATAGGCAAAGTTTCACAAAGAGGGTCTGACTTTATAATTATCACAAAGTCTCAATATTCTGACAGCTTACTATATGCTTTTAGCACAACAGCATTTAAAACAAGTCCATATCGCCTGACAGGGGTGCCTTTGTCAGTGAAATTTTGGCTCATTACTAGCGGCAATAAAATTAGAAACAAAATAAGTTTTTATTTCAACATTAGTTAAGAATAAATAATTTACATTGACTCAAACTAAAAACTATTTGGCAAGACACAATAATATTCAAAATGGAGTGTAATGGAGAATGAATAAGGCTTAATCAATACTGAACATAGTGCATTAAAAATGCATTTATATACAACTATCCCACATCACAAGAGATTCAGTGACCTAATGTTATATTATCAGGTAATATATCATGACTTATCAAATGGGATGTAACTCAGCTATATAAATATAGCATTTTTCATATAAAAAATCATATCATGCATATCATTCAATATTTACATTGTCAGAACCCCACAGTGTTGCCAAAACATCAGAATAGTTAGTAAGAGAGGAATTTTTAAAATGTCAACTATTTGTCAAACTATTATATTAACCCACAAGGAATCTACGTTCCTGTAGTTGGCTGTATACCATATATTAAAAAATTTATTAAAAATCATTTGTAAAAGGTATATATTTAGGCCCAAACGGGCTAAGTTAAAAAGACAAAACGTTTTCGGAATCCATATTCCATCGTCAGTGTCTAAGAGTACATGAATGTAGCCACTAAATACATGGGTAAAAACCCGTTAACAAATAATTAATTACATTTAGTTTACAAATTTTCTTATAATGTTTTAGGATGTTAAAGTTACCGTTGGATTAGGTAACATGGCGACATATGACTCCACATTGAAGTTGCTAGTCTTGAGACAGTGTTGCTAATCTATGAAGACTGTATGGGAGCAACTTATAGTCTTCGTAGACACACTGTCTCAAGACTAGCAACTTCAACGTGGAGTCATATGTCGCCATGTTACCTAATCCAGCAGTAACTTTAACACCCTAAAACAGTTTAAGAAAATTTGTAAACTAAATGTAATTAATTATTTGTTAACGGGTTTTTACCCATGCATTTAGTGGCTACATTCATGTACTCTTAGACACTGATGATGGAATATGGATTCCGAAAACGTTTTGTCTTTTTAACTTAGCCCGTTTGGGCCTAAATATATACCTTTTACAAAGGATTTTTAATAATTTTTTTATTATATTAACAGTAAATACACTTAGTTTTAATACTACTGCAACACATCAAAATACATAAGAAAACATTTTAATACAAAATTATATATTCTAAATTTTGGTTGAGTTTACTGAAAGTACAAGCTGATTATAGCCACAAATATCAAACATGGAACAAAAAATTTTGATATAGCAGTGTTGGCATGTTTTTATAATGTAGATGCTGTATGCTTCAAATATAAAAAGATAAAGCTTTAGAAAAGTACATTTTGTTTGTATTATGTTATGAGTTCTGCAATTTTTGATTTATATAAAACAAAAATGAGTAAATATTTGTTTTTTTGGAGATTAATTGCAATTAATTATTAGACATTTTTTTAGCAATTAGCCTTTCATAGATGAAGGGATAGATTTGGCAATCATCAAATCAGCAGTTGCCAGATGTTTGCAATTAATCTCGAAAGAGACAAATATTTACCCGTCATTGCTTCATAAAAATAAAAAATTGTGGAATTCATAAAATAGTATAGTCAAAATGTACTTTTTAAAAGCTTTATCTCTTCATATTTGAAGTATACACATATTCATTATAAAATCATGCCAACACTGCCAAATCGAAATATTTTTGACATTTGCGGCTATATTCAGCTTGTACTTTCGGTAAACTCAACCTAAATTTTAAACTTACCTCTTTTAGGGCTTTAATAGTAAAAACGTCCCGCCATTATTTCTTGTTCAAAATTGTCTTATATAAAAGGTTATCATCTTTCTACAGACTATTTATTTGTTTTGGCATATCACAATCACAATACACAACAATAATTAGTTTTTAAAGCTATTAATCCAAATTTAATATGTATTTATAAACACAATTTATTAATATATATTATATTATGATTATATTGTGTAAGAAGTCAAAACATAAACAAAATTCCTACTCTAAAAAAGTGGCAACATTTTATACACTTTTGCCATATGCTTAACTGTCAATAAAATTTGAAGTATTTCTGTATCAGTTGTGTACAATTGTCTAATATATTTAATCAAAATTATTAATTTGTGGAATATTAGACTTAAAGATTATTTCATAAAATTTATATTATTAATAGTAACCAATGTTAAAACACCTTTAAAATACCAAAAATATATTCTGCCTTATGGCTTTTACTCACGTCTGTAAAACCTAAAAACCTCTCATAGATATTACCTCGTAACGCGTATTGAACAACAATTGATAATTGTGAATGACATATGTTGGTAGTTTCATCTACTTCTAGTGAAAAGCAAATGGTTTCCTGAATCTCAGATTCAATAACGTTACTCAAAATGTAACTAATTGATTCTATTAATTCATTCTGGATTGTTTTAGATACACTGCCAAATGTTTTCAAATCAGAAAGTAAATTAGAAAATTCCAAATCATATTTCTTAAACATATTTATTAGTTCTCTATAATTACCTTGATTTAACGAATGCTCTGATTTATCATGTCCCCTAAAAGATAATTCCTGACAACTTAAAAAAATTACAATATCGATTAAACGACGTAAAACTTCGTGATTATTATCTAATGAAACATAGATATTTTGTTTTCCAAATAAATCTAATTCAATCTTGCTGTAAGTATGATCTTTCGAAATATCATGTTTATGTAAAGCCCTAAATAATTCCTTTAAATTATCATAACCAGATTCACACCACAGATTTTAATGTTTGCCCCTATTTGTCGAAAATCAAATGCAAGACCAATAGAATGTTTTTTATTTCACTCCCGGTAAGCCATGAGTACTTGCTGTACCAATTATCTGAAAATGATCTATTACTTCCCTTACCCGCACTAATATTTTATAAGCCGGGACATTTTAGGCAAAGGACACCCCTTATTTTTAATAACAATTTGTTCTTCATATGGGATAGATGAAAACCCATTATGCAAAATATAATTTACAATATCAGACTTACCAATACTTTACACTTTAATTTAAAAAAAAAACTTCTAAGTAATATGTCAAAAAACCCTTTAACCTTTAACTATTACGGCAGACGTAACGTATCTGCTGTTGAAACTGCCCCTAAACAAATCATAGTTTGATCAAAATAAAAATAGTAAATTTTTGGTTTTAGAGGCAAAACAAAGATTAGCTCAAAACGACATAACTGCTAGTAAAGTTTTTGTGGTCCCTGCAAAGAACGCAGATGAACTTCCCTTAGAAGGTAAGATGGAATCAACGTTGGTTGATTATGAAAATATTCCAGTGAATGATTTTGGTCTAGCAATGCTCAGGGGAATGGGGTGGAAAGAGGGATTGAGTATTGGGAAAAATCCAGTCAAGTAAGTTTTAAAGATTACTCTTGTTTGTGCTTTTAAATATACTCACATCACTTCCTGTAGTATTTATAGTATTTATTATAATTGCCTATAAGAGTGCATTATTTTTTTTTAATTAATCATACGCCATACAACTTAGGTCAAATATGCCAATATTCCAAAGAATAATTTTGGAATAGCGATGGACTGAGTCGATGGACAAGTATTGGAAAAAATCCAGACAAGTAAGTTTTAAACATAGTTTTTGCTTGGGATACTGTACTGTTAAATATACCCACATAACTTTCTATAATCATTTAGTAACTTACTATAAATGCTATAAGTGAATTTGTGAATAATGTCATAGTTTGTTACAAAAGTTGACCACCTTGTATATGTGCAACATGGATATATCACAGGATCTAGATTAGAAATATAAAATGACAATTAAACTTTTAGTACTCATATCAGAATCAATAAAAAATATTCACTAATGACAACTAAATCTAGTGATCGGTTAACGATTTTTTGAATTATTTTTTTGGAAAGATGCGTAAAACTGTATATTTTTCATATTTTAGGATTGCAGCTGTGAAAGCACCAGATCTGAGACCTAAAGGTTTGGGATTAGGAGCAAGTGTTTTAATTAATTCGGAAACTCCATTACAACCAGCTATAGATAATAAAGGTCAAGCACTGGTATTGAAAAAAGGTTGTTATGCAAGAATAATTGCTGGAAACAACAAAGGAAGTTACTGTGAAGTAAGTATTCAATTAAAGCGTAAAATTAAGGTTGTGCATCGAAGTACGATATATTCCTTATTATCAACGATATATAAAAAAAGTTATTTAAAAAAATTTAGAACATATTAATATTGTATTTATACGGGATTAAACTACAATAATTTATTGTAATAAAAATTAGATTTTACGTTATGAGAGATGAAAAATTGGCTACTGGGACATGGACCACAGCAAAATGGAAAAAAATCTTTCAATTAAAAAATGCAGCTAGGATCATTTTGAATAAATGAACAGAAATATTTATTAGCACTTTTTGTGTAAAATGAGAGGTTCTCTAAAAACAATGCTTGAAGGACACAAAATGTCCCCTTTAAGTTCTTCTATCATCACTGTTAATTCAAATATAAATATGTATTGCTTAAATTTGCTTAAAACCCTTATAAACAAGTTAATTTACATTTTTTTAAAGAAAATTACAACTTTAAATGGGTATAACTTTAATATAAATAAAGATAAAATAATTTAATATTTGCTAATTTAAAAGCAGAAGCCGAGTTACGATCGAAAGTTTCGAAAAATACTTATTTTGCATCCATTTTGCACTACTTTTACAATCGCTCGAGTTCTAATTTTTGGATTAAAGTTTACTAAATTAAATCGTTTATAACAATTATTTGACTACTCCAACCGAAATTCACCCTCGAAATTCGTAATCAGCAGCCAAAAATACATTAAAAAACTTAAGTGAACATATCAGAATTGAAAAAGCCACTGTGACTTATAGCTGGTCCTTAGCTAATCCACTAATTTGCTTATTTTAGGTTCAAGGATTAGATGATGAAGCTGGAAGGGTGGTTGTTAAAACTTCTCTTAAAAGTAACATATTGACCTTAAATGAGTTTATGCTGGTTCCTGTTACAAAGGAAGAATATTCAAAAAGTTCCAAGGTGATAAGTGAGTATTTTTTTTTATATATTTCAGAATTTGTTTCGGCAGATAAACTATAATATATATTTGGTGAAAATTAAGGCTAAACAGCGTACGTATGGCTTTAACAAAAACCATTAAGTTGTAGCAGTGATACCTAGCCAAAACCAAACGAAAACATACACAACCATAAAAAATAAATCATAACTCACAGCACACTGATAAGGAAACGAATCTTGTACAAAATAATTACGAGGTTGTCAAACTTAGAAATCAGGCAAAGTAAATATCAATAGTATAAATAAATTTATATTTATTTATATCAAAGAGAAAATAAATCCCTGAAGTGTTTCAAGGGCTTGATCAAAATTGGAAACGAGTAAGAAAAGGAAATGCTTATGAAAAACAAACACAAGCTTAGAGAACTTAAGTAGGAGAAGATATACATAAATCATGTTATGACCACAAAAGATCGTGAGAAAAACAAGGAAAGTGTCAGAAAAATAAAAATCTAAAGAAAAATATGTAAAAATTGGTTATTGTAAATTTATAGTAAGCGGATCTAAATGGAAATAGAATAGTTTGAAAGAAAATCTTGGACCAACAAATCCAACAAACTAGAAATAAATAGTATCGTCTTATAAAATCAGGTAAACGTGGACTAGGACGTAGACGAAAGATAACTTAAAAATATATAAAGGCGATCTGAAAAAATAAAGTTACCAGAATTTAAAAAAAAAACGCATAAGTACTATCAGATACGCTAGTGTGTAGATTATAGGTCTTTAAGGTAAAATAGCAATAGTAAAACATAAAAGATGACAAAAGGCATTGAAATAATAAAAAGCTGAAACTACAAAATCATACTTACGCAGGTGTACAAGCTGGCCTGAAACGTAAGTGCATTTACTGGAATTGAAAGAAAATATACATAAAAACAGTAAAACATAAAAAAAGACTTGAACTGAACGCAATTAAAAAAAAAGTAAATAAAAATATTTACTTACGTTTGTTAGATATATTGATCAGTCACAAAACACTGTTAACACCTAATTTAATTAAATTACAACTAACTTAAAACAGAAATTTACAATATTTATATAACATTAATTGATGACCACCTGTCTGTGATTTATGTTGAAATTGCTGATCGGCTGGGTTATTGGACGGCACTACTGCTGTCTTCTTCTACTTACTTATTTTGTTTCATTTCAACGAACACTCCTACATATTTTCTTACTCCTCACCATTTTCTCATCAATTACTCCAACAAGAACCCTCAGACGCCAGGGAAGACTTCCTTCTATACTTACACATACCTAGCCATTCAGCTATCCGCCATCTTTGATCTGTAAATCCCATAAGTCCTCTACTTACAATACTTCAACTGTTATTTCTATTCCATGTTTTAACATCTCTACAGTGCGTTTTCAATTTTAAGCTTACTAATTGCCGGTTCTGGATGTGAGTTAACAATTTTTATTTTTGACTATCAGAGAATTTCGTCTTGATGTCATTTGTTGGAATCATAGAGATTTCAGAAATATTTTTGTGATATTTGTATGATATATCTTATGTTGTGTACTTCTATCCCATCTTTGCACTTTACACTATTCATCTGTGCATTTCCTAGTTGCGGTTTTAAGCATTTCATATTCTTATTTTGTTCTCTCAAGTTCTTTCTCAAACTTTTCTGCTTATTTTAGTTTTTTTTTGTATCTTTAAAATTGTTATTTTTTTTTGTTTATATTATATTCTGTAGTTGTCTTTTTTCTTGTTCTATGAGCGACTCTTGTCATTAGTACAAACGGTATATGACTTTTCTATGTATCGATTTTACTATTCTTCACTAAAAGCATGTTTATATTACAGATAGTGCCATGTACAAAGAATATAAAGAGATGGACGAGAATAGAATTAAAACAGAAATAAAAACTGAATATAAGGAAAAGAACTCTACAAATACGGTATATAAAGGAGGGTCCAACATAAAAAACGATGAAGGATCTGATGCCGAAAGAAAATATAGCATTGTTAAGACAAGGCCAGAAGGAACCAATAACTCTTCTGGCGATGATCAATATTATAAGAGATCTAGCAGTAAAAGTAGTAGTAGTAGAGACAAAGAAAAATTTAGTCGACGTTCTAGGAAGTATAAAGATTCTTCAGATTTAGATAGTGATCACGGAAAATCGAAGAGAGTGCATAAAAGAAAAGACAAAAGGAGGCATAGGGATAAAAGCCGGTCACCGTATGTTAAATCAAAATATAAGAATAAGAAATCATCCAAAAGCAAACATCGATATAGTTCATCTTCAGACTCTGATTATGATAGTAGATCAAAATCTAGGAATGACAGAAGCAGTAGCAGCGGTAGTGACTATGATAGGCATAAGCGGAGAAATAAGAGATAGACTAATAATAATGGTTTTTATTAAAATTGTACATTTTTTTAAGAATTCTTCAATTAAATTTGTTCCCTTTAATTATTTGTGATGTCTAAATTCTAAATTAAATTTAGATACATAGTCATGTTGTCTTCTTTTTCCCAATTCTTTCACTTTTGTTATATTTTACTTTAAATCCAAAAAAATACTCATAAGTATTTATTGAAATATTTACTTATTAGTCGTGTAATGTCTAATCTTATTAAGACCAGGGCTTTAAGCAACACCACACTGCTGAAAAAAACGAGGGGAGAAATTCTTCGAATATCCCTAAGGATATTCAAGAGAAAAAAGCCCACCGTTCCATCCATCAGAATGGATTCTAGCGATCTAAGAACTAAGTTTTTAACTTAAATTAGTTTTCAGAAACTTTTCATTCGTCTTGATTAAGCGACAATAAACGTAACACTTTTTTGTGTAACGTGACGGCATTGCCCCAGGCCTAGGGGGTAATGGCGCCACCTACTGAACTAAAATGATGGATAAGACTTCTCTATAAAACATGTAAGCAAATATCTTTATTGACATTTTATTTGGAAACATAAAAAAATAACAGTACAATGAATGATAAATGAAAGGCATAACCTAAAAACAACCTACTATTCTATTCACAGAAGTCACAAACATAATGTTGGCACTGTTTTTTCACTGCATTGAGAATGAGCCCATTTCGAGCAAAGTGAACAGCGATACTAAAGTTCAGTGTCTTCAAATTATCCCCAAATTAAACATGTCTCCTCATTGGCCAACACAGTGGGTAGGGAGATATCATCATTTGAATCATCCTCACAAAGTTTGTCATCATTAAAATCTTCTGACGATGTTTCATCAAAATCGAATTTTGGTCTGAAGTTTTCTTCATTTTCTTTGTTTTTTATTCTTGGAAAGCTCGTCTTCAGGTATAAATGTCCTTCTGTGTTGCTTCAATTTTTTTATTTTTTTTTTCAATATTTTTGTTCTTTTCGCAATCTGTAAATGTCGTTTCACTGCTTTCGCTTTTTACTTCAACTTTCTTTTTTCTTTAGCATCTTGCAGGATATCTTTAATTGGTGTCGAAGTCAGGGTAATAGAATGTTGCTTTCTATCCTGACCTTTTTGTTTAGCATCGTGCCTGTTAGTTGGCATTGGTGAAATGTCGAGAATGCTTTTTGAAAAATCTACTGTTTCTGACGATGTCCACGGTTGACTACGATTAATAATCTCGATAGCAGTAGCAGTAGCAGGACTTTCATGAGGATTTTCATTGATAGGTGGCTTAGTAGAGGTATCATTGAGTTTTTCAGAATTTTCCTTCTTGTCATCAACAATTATTTGCTCTATTACTGAATGAACAGGAGCAAAATCTTCTTCACTGAATTTATCTGGTTGAAACGGAAAAATTCCACATGCTTTGAATCCTGCCACTGCTTTTTCAAGGGTAGCAATCCTCAAGTAAGCTTTGCTGAATATCGGAGCAATATCCTATGGAGTGATTTTTTGATGAAAATTTGTTTTCATAAAATTATCACACCCCTTATTCACATTCTTAAGAGGCCCGTAGAAAGATACATCTAAGGGCTAAAGTCTGTGGGAGGAATGGGGTGGAAGCGACACAACGTGAATGTGGTTTGAACGGCAAAAGTCATAACATGGCAAAGAAATATGGGTTCCATGATTATCCGTTAACAGAAGGACAGGGTTCTCTTTACTTGACTTATTGGTTCTCTGGAAATGTTTCAGAAATCTAAATATAAATTTTCGTTGGACCTCCCATTGTGTGAACATCTATAAATGGCTCCGGGAGGTCCTCCTCGCTTCAACAAAAGTGACATTTATTTCCTTGGATAAATAAACATTGGGGGCGTATATATTTCTGAAGCGCTCATGGCACACACTGCAGTGATATTCTTGCCATGCTCCCAACTCGTAACTTCTCCCACTTGCTTTTGTCCTTTTGGTCATCATCATCATCATCTTGGTGCTACAGCCCTTAGAGGGCCTCGACCTTCTTAAGCTTTCTACGCCATTCTGTTCTGTCCCTTGTTTGCATTTTAAAGTTGCCGACTCCGATCTTCTCCGCATCTTGTGTTACCCCATCCATCCACCTCAGCTTTGGCCTACCCCGTCTTCACATTCCCACGGGTTGCGCTGTTAGAATCTTTTTTATCATGTTCGATTCAGGGGCTCGGGCTACATGTCCTGCCCACTGCAGGCGGTTTCGCTTAATTATAGTGGTAATATCTACCAAACGTATGCTTGTAGATATTCTGCAGTTCAAAGTTATATCTACGCCTCCAGATTCCGTTCTCACAGACCGCTCCGAATGCGGAAAGGTGAATGCTCTTGCGTAGCACTTTTCTTTCAAAAATGGATAGAGCGGATTCATCTGTTTTCGTTACCATCCATGCCTCTGATCCATATGTGAGAACGGGGACTATCAGCGTTCTATACAGCCTTATACGAGTTTTTTGAGACAGACGTTTGTTAGCTAAGTACTTTGATAGACCATGATAACACCTGTTTGCAATTATTATTCGCCTTTTTATTTCCTCAGATGTGTTATTATTGGGGTTAACCGATGTCCCTAGATATATGAACTCTTTGACTGCTTCAAAGTTTTGGTCATTGATGATTAAATTTGTGTCAACATTTCCAGCTCTTCCATGAATTTGGTTTTATTTTGATTTATATGTAACCCCATTCGTTTTGCTGCTGCTACTAGCTCGGTTAGGATTTCCGCAGTTCTCGCCCTAGTTCTTGTTATTTGTCCTTTTTGTGCAAGAATTTTTACCGGTTTTTGTACTGTGGAAATTCCAGTTTCGTCCATATTATGGACACGGTTCGGTGGAAAGTTATACTTAGTCGTTACAGTGTCTAAATTTTGTAAAAAAAAATCAACTTCGTCTTTATTAAATGCTTTGACCCTGTTCAAGCTTCCAGAGTGGCTTCCGATTTTCTTAAACTAATTTTATGCCTGATGATAAACCCACTTAACCAATCTATCCCGGCCAACTTGGTCTCTTTTTGCTAAAGTTGTGTTTGATTTGATGATTTTCAGCCAATTCGAAAGCCAGTCAACTTAGTTCATTTGTAGTGATGCGATAAAATAGTTTTGATAGGCTAACCACACGATTTGATAAGTTTTGTTCTTGCTCTACAGAAAAAACGCATTTACGACTCAATTTTGGCTTAATACCATTGTTTGACTTTAGACTAACCCTTATGTTGTTCAGGGTATGCCAAACAATGTAGGTTCTTTTTTTTTGCGAGACACCATTTTGGCGAACTGCTTCAATAGCATTTTTGAGGTTTTCCTCCTTTCAAATAGCCTTTTCTGTTGTTCTTTTACGTGATCGTACCATCTGTTAATAGCTGCCAATAGCTGTACTGATCAAAGCACGCTTAAGGTCGATTCAGACACATCAGTCACGTCTCATCACAGTCCTGGCGCCGAACCGAACAATCCGTCATACAAAATATTCTTTAATAGAAATATGGCACCGGCATTCACATTCATCAGTTGACGAACAGTTTGCCAGCTGTCAGATAGTTGAAGTTCTGTGACCAAACAGGACCGGTTCGGCGCCGAGACTGTGGCGTGACTGATGTATCTGAATCGACCTTTAATCGAAAGCTATGTCTCAGAGTAAGGCCCGGCGCAAATTGAGCACAGCCCACGCGTGGGTTATTTTGTAAAACGTGGTTTTAGACAGAGCGACGCATCCCAAACCACGGCCAGGCTACTGACAGACTTGGTTGGCGTGGATAGAGTTGTGCTAGCAACACAGTTTCGTGGGTCGTGGGTCCCTACCTAACCTTAGTTATTTTGTTTTGTCTGACCAATTTTTTGTTATTCAGTGAAAATGGAATTATTGAAATTGTTCGAAGCTTTAGTGTCTTGTATGATACTAGTAATGAAGATTACCTGAGAACAAAACTAATATTTTCTTTATTTGTGCTAAGCGACTCGGATGTAAGTCGCCGTTATAATTATTAAAAAAAAATTAATTTAAATTAATTTTTTATTAAATCAAATAAGAAATATAACAAATCGAGAACTAAGGAAAAAAACAAATTTTCATTTCCTAGCAAAATGTTTATGAACACCTAAGATGAAAACTTCAAAATAAAATTTGATGGTACTTTTTCGTGATGCTCATATTGTAATGGCTTTTATACACTGAAATTAAATTAACAAAGAACGTGAAGAAAGTAGAAAAATAATAAAAAATTCTCAAATTTAAATTTATCTCAAAAACAAAATAAGATCTGGAATTTTTGTATTTTTTTAGCTCTTCTGTTGTTTATTACGTTATTTCACTTATTTTAACAATACTCTGTATAGTATTTTGTTAGAGGATTAAACTTAGTACTCTCAGCATTGTAAAAGTTTCCAAGAAATTAATATCCGATGGAGTTTTCAAAACAAGCGAAATGAAAGTCGGAATATTCAACGGCATTGTGGCCAGTTACAATATCTGCCTGTTATGCTAATTAGTAATTAGAAAGTCAATATCGGCAAAACCAGCTTAGTCAAATTATGGGTATCTACCTGTTATAGTCTTTTGTTGAAGGATTTCAATTTATTACCCTTATCATATGTAAAAGTTCTCAAGAAATTAATATCAGGTTCAGTTTTCAATGAAATAAAAATCTAATATTTAACAGGATTGTTACCATGTAAATTATCTGCTTATTATGCTAATTAGTAATAAGAAAGTCAAATCGGCAAAAGCAGCTTATTCAAATTATAAATATAGTCTTTTGTTGAACGATTTCAATTTTTTACCCTTTGCATTTGTGAAAGTTTTCAAGATATTTATATTTTCAGATTAGAAATTGTTAGTGGGATATTAGGTAAAAATTAAAAAGTCTAGAAAATAAAATCTTTATTTAAACTAATATACTGAAGACAGTATCTTTTCGTTGAATGGTATTTGCGAAAACAATCTCCTATGCATAGTCCAGGTATTTCGTCACAATCAGCACACTCGTAAATTGTGTTTTTCCTAATTTTATGGATAGAACATATTCTACACAAATATTTGACATGGGCGTAGGCTGTGTTGAAAATTCTGTATTGAAAAACGTCTACTTGGACTAGGTTGAACCATACGTGGGCTGCGCGTGGGCTGTGCTCAATTTGCGCCGGGCCTTAGTCAGGTGGGTGCAGGACTAATATTTTATAATATATAAAGACGGTACTAGATTTTTGATTCAATACAGAGCGGCGACAAGCCGCTTATACGTATTTCGACCTCTTTAGGTCTCTTCAGATCGGTATAGCCACCTCTCTGTATCGAATCTATTCCTGTCTTAGACAATAGTTATAAAATAACTATATACGGACGTAACTATTACTACGTAATAACAAAAAGAGAAATCAAACGATTTTTACCTGGCGAAATCGAATTCAAACCTTGACCACTGTTCTTTCTAAAACTTGCAAAACAAACAGCTTGATAAATTACTCGGCAAAGAATCTAAGATTGCATTCCACATGCCGACAATCTTAAATTAGTTTTAGTAGTAGATCTAAGACGGAAATTAAAACACCCCAACGATGGAAGTTTTAAAGGAACTTATTTATAAGATAATAATCTTCTAATATTAAAAGAAATTGTGTTTTTACTTTAATTTTTAATTTAATTTTTTTTTAATCACTTTTGTATTTATGTGTTAAGTTTAACAACTGTCATTTGTCAAATCACTATATATTTTTGAGCATAACCTCTGTTATTTCACAATTTGTAAAATCCACACGTTTTTGTAAAACGTTCTTTTTAAAATACATGATTATTGAGCCATCTACAGTTTATTAGAACTAATGCAGGCTTTCAGTAAGTTTACCCAATCATTTAATCCTTCGGTAAAACTACTAGATTCTGCAATACCCAAAAATCTTACAACACAATCAGAAAACGAATATGTTAACAGTTCTTTTAAGACAATAATCCATTTGCCGATTAAAATATGTATAATTTCAATATTCATTTTGCATCCTTTTAATATGTGATCAGTTTAGTTCGAAGAGGTCCTTTTTCGATTAAAAATAGTCTTTGATCTGAATCTATGATTCTATGATCATAATATCCCCTAAATTTTCTGAAATTTTAGGGTCTGTAAAAAATACATCAAAGTGAGTAAATCAGGTGCGGTTACAGTTTGATTGAACTTGTCAGAGAAAACATTACTTTTCACCTTTTTAAGAAATTGGCTAAGAGCACCAGATTGTTTTTTGTCATCTCTTCTTTTTCGGCTACTTTTTTCGATTTTGTACATCAAAAAACTTTTTTGAGTCCATTTTTATTTACCTAAATAAAAATAATAACTTGTAAACCGCAATATTATGCTTCGTCAATAATGTGGCACCGCAATTTAATAAGACGTAACCAGTACCTACGTAACAAATATAATTTTGTGTGAATTGAATGCAACACTAGATATTATTCTTTTAACTGTACAATAAACTAAATAGAACAAACTGCTCTGTATAAGTAAAAAACTAAAATTTATATAAAATGCTTGTTTTACAAATTATTCGCTTATGATCCTAACTGCTGACACAAAATTTTTAAACAACTTCAAAGAAATTTGAAGAAGATGAATTAAAAACAAACATAGATTAGCGTATTATGATTGGAATTTAAACTACATTTAAACAATTAATTTTATATTTTAGTATTTTGTATAACACCAATAGAAAATAAAATAGATCTTCAAAGCTTATTTTGGCGCTGCCAAACCTTTGGCTCCCACCGGCACACGTGCACACTGCATCACGTGCAGGTTGGCTGTGGGAAATTTAACGTCAGAAAATGTCTTAATCCCTTTAGGATTAAATGGAATTTTATTGAACTCAGGAGTGTCTAAGTTACAGGCATCAAACGCCCGAAAATCTTTTTAGACCATAATAATAAAAAGATCTTCTTCAATATAATAAAAACTACACTGGAATGATGGCATCTCCTGAAAAAATGTTTCGGAAGCAAATTGAGCATCCGTTCGGATTTCCGCGTGAGGATTATTTCAAGCAGAACACATTAGGTTAGAAAAATTAGGATAGGGTCTTGGAATCCGGGAAGTCTTACAGGTAAGAGTGTGGAGATAGTAAATGAGATTAAAACAAGGAAAGTGCAAATTGCTTGCATTCAAGGGAATAGATGAAAAGGACAAAGGACAAAAGAAAAAGGTATGTAGAAAAAAGTAACACTAAAAATGGTGTTGAGATGGTTGCTAATAGTGAAATTAAAGATAACCTTATAGAATTTGTAAAAACGAGTGATAGAATAATGTCATTGCAATTTGTACTTGATATAGAAGTATTGAATGTTGTGTATGTATGCTCCATAAACAGGAATGGGGAATGAAAGAAAAACTTTCTGTGATCAATTAAGAGACATAGCGAGTGATATTTAATCAGAGGAGAATCATAATATGGAGCAATACATAAAGAACTAGACTTTAGAACTAGAAATAAAGCTAAAAATAAGATCCATGAATTATCAACAGCATTAGATAAGGCCGTTATTAACACATTATTTCAAAAGAGAAACACTCAACTAATTACACACAAAAATCACTCCCAAATAGATTATTTCATGACAAGAAAAGAAGATATTCATGAATGTAAAAAGTACAAGGTTATAGTTAGTGAGACAGTAAGCCAACAACATAAGTTGCTTGTGCTGAATACCAAGGTAAAAAGCAAAGCTAAACCAAAAATTTTGGAGAGAACCACAAAAAATTAAGTGGTGGGTATTAAAGGATGAGAAAGAAGATTTATTCAGGGCAAGATTAGTAAAAAATGTGTTTAAATATGAAAGGAAATCCTAATACAATTTGGAGGAAGATGGCACATATTATTAGAGATACAGCTATTGAAATACTTTAAAAACATCAGGAAATAAGTCTGAGAATAAGAAGATCAAAATTACAAACGAACAGGTAGTTTCAAAACTTCATAAAATAAAGAAAGAAAAAGCAGTTAGACCAAATGATATTCCTGGGGAAGTGTGGAGAGCATTCGGAGAGACAGGGACAAGTTGTCTAATAATTTATTTAATAGAATTATGGAAGTTAGACAAATGCCAGACGAATGGAGAAGCAGTATATTTGTTCCTATTTACAAAAACAAGATAGATACAGAACAATTTACAATCTACAGGACCACAAAACTGCTTAGTTGCACTATCAAAATATGGGAGAGAAAGTAATTGAGAATAATTCGCATGCACACGTAAAGAAACCGAAATATCTGATAATCAGTTAGGTTTTATGCAAGGCAGATCAACAATAGATGCAATTTTTATTATAGGAAAGTTGATGTAAAAATACAAAAATAAACAATCGTTCATTTGGTATTCAATGATCTTTAGACAGCATATGAGAGTTCCTCGAGTGGTTTTGTGAGATTGGTTATGTCCTTCATCAGGGAGCTACACATGTGGTGAATAATTTGTTAAAGTTTGCATAATTAATTAAAAAATTCGCTACTTACAAATTTTAATTAATTATACAAACTTTAACAAATTATTTACCAAAGTAGCTCCCTGATGAAGGACATAACCAATGTCCGAAAGCTGAGAATAAAAATTTAGAAGAGCACACAAAGTAACAACTTTTAGACGAAAAAATCCACGTTTTTAATCGATTTTTCGCGAATAACTCGAAAATGGTGCATTTTATCAAAAAAATTACAGAGAACAAATTTGTAGCTTTTAAAAAGACAAATACAATTACAAATACAATATCAATGTTCAGCGGTTTTCTTCAAATGCCAAATTTGAAAGATTCAAAGTCAAATATCGGGAAAATGATGCATTTTTGGAAGAAAACTCACAAAACGTTTTTTAAAGAGCATAAATAGACCTATCCTAAAAAAATAAGGTCAATACCTCATTTTTTACGAAAAAATCGAGGAAAACAACAACCTAACCACCCCCATAATTAAAATCGATCTTCACCCTTCTGCAATTCCCTTTGTAGATGTATTGTTAATACGTCCAAGAAGTTTGACCCATTTAAAATGCTTAGTTTTAGAAAAAAGTGCTTAAAGCTTAAAGCGAGAAACGATTTACAATTTCATATTTTTTACCCTTCTTTTGTTAAATATGCCCGAAAATACTGAATATATGAAAAAAATAAAAATTACCAAATTGTAGCTTTTTTAATGACTAAAATTATCCTTTATTTAGATTTGTTGTACAATGAATATTTGGCGAGATATAGCCGTTTAAAGCATCGATTTACGATCAAGCACCATCTTTTTCGAGCCCTTTAAACTCACCCCATTTAAAAACCAAGGGTTCCAAAAAGATTTAATTCACAGATCCTTGTAGCTATTAAAAACATCTACAAATCGTTTTTGAAGAAACATCTATCGTTAAAAATTAAAGGAAATACGTTAAAAAAACCAGTTAATTTTTTTCCGGAAAATTCCATTAGTATAGTACAGTACATTTCGGAGCATAATAATCTACAAAACCGGTATATTAGCTAGTGGGGCGTTATACATTCGAAATTTTAAGCGTTCTTATTTTGAAATCCCATACAACAGAATAAAACATCTGCTCATATGTCTATGGCTTGGCAATGAAAATATCAGAGCAACAGATTGGGGATGGTTTTCCAAAGACGGTTTGTTATTACCCGTACGCATGAACAAACAACCTGCACCCGATAAATTTTTGAAAATTATTTTTTGCCAATGCAAAAAAGGATGCGGCGTTTCATATGGGTGCAGAAAAGTTGGTTCATACTGTAACTCTACTTGTTCTGGGTGCTCAGGTGAAGGGTGCAATAACAGTCCACCAATAATTGAGGAAGATGATGATGACATGGATCACATGAAGATGTAATTGATGACGAATAAAATTAATATTATAATTGTCTTACCTATAAATGTAAATATTTTCAACTATTTATGTAAATGTATAAGAATATATGGTGCCTTTTTATGTTGATAATTTTTTTTGTATTTAATTCTACTTTTTTCAATTTATATCTTATAAATTAGTTTATAAAAACTGCAATGTTGTAAAGGGTGATTTTCAAAAGTTGAAAAGTTTCAAAATTTTGGAAAAAAATTGTTTTCACCTATAGCACTCATAACAATTGATTTTTAAGGGTTGAAAATGTATGAATTTGTATTTTAACGTATAAAAAACTCACTATTTAACTAATCCAAACCAAATTTCACTCATCTTAGGATTTGTAATATTATTTTACAATTTTTGAAAATTAGGGGTAGTTTTCACCCCTAAGAACAATCAGGGTTCATCGGCATGACATAAACTATAAAGTAGAGGGTGAGTTGAGCTTAATTCCAAATTTGTATGCAAGTCGTTCCAAGGTGAAATCATTTTCTTCGCATTACTAATTTTTTTATATTAATCTCTATTGAGGGTCGCTTTTTAAGGGTTGAAATATGATGGAACTTTATTGAAAAGCACGAAACTATCATTATTTAATTAATTCAAACCAAATTTTGCCCATATTCAAGTTTAATATGTTATTTTATAATTTTTGACAATTAGGGGTAGTTTTCACCCCTAAGAACAATCAGGGTTCGTCGACATGACATAAACTATAAAGCAGCGGGTGAATTGAGCTTAAATCCAAATTTTTATCCAAATCGATCCAAGGCGAAATCATTTTTTTAGAGTTAGTAATTTTTTACATTAATCTCTAACAAGGGTTGCTTTTTAAGGGTTGAAATATGATGGAACTCTATTCAAAAGTATAAAATAATCATTATTTAATTAATTCAAACCAAATGTTAACCATATTCAGGTTTAATATGTTATTTTATAATTTTTGACAATTAGGGGTAGTTTTCACCCCTAAAACCCTTCAGCGCACTTCGGTTCGATATAGATTTTGATCCTTGGGCTATTACCTACCTTCTGCTAAAATTTCAACTGGATACATGCAGGACGAACAAATTGCGAGGTTTTAACTTTTTTCGAGCTTCAATTCCTGAACTATTACGCCTCCTTAGACAAACCCGTCTTACGCAAACAACTTTGTTGCGAGACAGATAGTTGAACGATATTTTATACAATGTCTATACCCAGGTATGGATTTATTTTTGTTCAAGTTTTATATTGGTCCACTATTTTAAATGCAGTTCAAACAGACATGTATTAAATTGTATGTTCCGTTTTAATTTGGTTCAATCTGTATATATATATATATATATATATATATATATATATATATATATATATATATATACAGATTGAACCAAATATATATATAAGAAATACTGGATATTATTGACTGTCGATATAAACAAATAACACAGTTTATTAGGGTTGCAGTCAGAATATTGGCCGGGATGTTAAAAAAACACTCTTTTGACTTTTTTGTCGAGCTTTCGGAATGGTTTTATTCCTTTTTCAAGACACTGCAATAAGACAAAAATGTAAATATTTAAAAAATATCACAATTCTTCAGTGTAACTTACTAGTCGTTGAGATTATTTATATAAGCATTTACAGTCAACATTTATAACACACATTAAAACATTAAAATATACAATTATGGACAGAATACATTATAAAATTTTTAAAATTTATTGTAAAAATAGTAGGAAAAACTTGGTTGATAGCATGTTTTACTTGTGTACCTATATTAACTCATGCAGAGAATGGAAAGTAAACACTGTAATTAATATGTAATTAGGTGTAATTGATGTTATCTTTCTTTTAAAGAATTACAAGAGGCCCTTTTTAGGTGAACTATGCTTTTTTAAACCTGTCTTAATGGTATGCAACATATTATACATAGAGGTGTAATTTATGTACAGGTAAATTTTTATTTTATTTTTGGTGTTTTTCTAGTAAATAACAATAAATGTTGCTTAATTTGTCTATGTCTGACCTTTTGTTAATGCAAGATGTGCTAGATTTTATGAAACACGTTTCCAAAAAAACACGTTTTGAAAGGTTCTTTTCTGACACCTAAGCTAATGAACATCTTTAAAAATATTAGTGGCTTAAAAATTACAACCAAAAATGTGAAAACAGTATCGAAGCTTTACACAAAAACAAAAGATCCTTTCACAATATAGGAGTCATCGAATGTTGTTTATTCTATACCGTGTACTAATTGTAATAAAATTTACATAGGAGAATCATCTCGTAATTTTCACAGCAGGGTGATATCACATCGTAGTGATATAAAAACCAAAAAAATCAATGCATGTGCATTGACAGAACATGCACTAACTCTGAAACATGAATTCAATTTCGATGATTCCTGTATTTTGGCAAAAGAAAAGAACCATTCAAAACGTGTTTTTTTGGAAATGTGTTTTATAAAATCTAGCACATCTTGCATTAACAAAAGGTCAGACATAGACAAATTAAGCAACATTTATTGTTATTTACTAGAAAAACACCAAAAATAAAATAAAAATTTACCTGTACATAAATTACACCTCTATGTATAATATGTTGCATACCATTAAGATAGGTTTAAAAAGCATAGTTCACCTAAAAAGGGCCTCTTGTAATTCTTTAAAAGAAAGATAACATCAATTACACCTAATTACATATTAATTACAGTGTTTACTTTCCATTCTCTGCATGAGTTAATATACACAAGTAAAACATGCTATCAACCAAGTTTTACCTACTATTTTTACAATAAATTTTAAAAATTTTATAATGTATTCTGTCCATAATTGTATATTTTAATGTTTTAATGTGTGTTATAAATGTTGAGTGTAAATGCTTATATAAATAATCTCAACGACTAGTAAGTTACACTGAAGAATTGTGATATTTTTTAAATATTTACATTTTTGTCTTATTGCAGTGTCTTGAAAAAGGAATAAAACCATTCCGAAAGCTCGACAAAAAAGTCAAAAGAGTGTTTTTTAACATCCCGGCCAATATTCTGACTGCAACCCTAATAAATTGTGTTATTTGTATATATATATCTTTTTCAAGACACTGTAATTAGAAGAATGTGTAAATATTTACAATATATCACAAAATGTCAGTGCAACTTACTAGTCGTTGAGATTATTTATATAAAGCTATGACACTCAACATTAATAACACACATATAAAATATAACATATAAAATAATGGACAAAATACATTTTAAAATTTAGTTAAAGATAGTAAAAAAGAGAATAGAAAGAAAAAAAAAACAAAAATAGTATGATCAAAAATTAATTAGGTGTTCTTCAGATGTTGTTAATAGAAAGTAATGTATTAAACCTGTCTTGATGGTATGCAACATGTTTTGCATGCAGGTGTATTATGGTGTGTATATGTTCCAGTAAGTCTTTATTTCATTTTTGATGTTTTGTCAGTAAATAACAATAAATGTTGCTCAGTTTATCTATATCAGACTTTTTATTTATACAAGACGTATTGGATTTTATGAAACACATTTCCAAGAAAACACGTTTCGAGTGGTTTTTTTCCCTTGCCAAAATACAGGAATCCTCGAAATTAAATTCATGTTTTAAACTTAATGCATGTCCTGTCAACGCGCATGCGTTAATTTTTTTGGTTTCTATGTCGCTGTATGTATTTACCAATATAAACGTTTTTATACCACTTCGTCCTTAGCATGCCATCACTGCCATGATATATGAGCATGTCTAAAAAAGGAATCATATTATCAGCTGATATCGTATCGTAAACCTTGTTTTAGTAACCGTTTCATAAACTTTTATTGTCGACATCCATCTAAGATGAAAACAAATTTGGTTTTGGCCCTCAAAACTAGGGTTATCAACTTATCACACATCGAGTTCAGGGACAAGGGGCTAAAAAAGCTGAGATCTATACTACAAGAGAACTCCTATCCCATAGGGCTTTTAAATAAACTCATTTTTGGTACTCCTTTTCCTTTGCAATTTTCTGTCAACCAAAATTTTTATAATAATGAGGTCCGACAACTGACTTGATTTTCAAAAATGTTAGTGGCTTAAAAATTGCCACTAAGAATGTAAAAACGGTATCGAAGATGTAAACAAAGACAAAGGATCCTTTCACAATACAGGAATCATCGAATGTTGTTTATTCTATACCGTGTGCGAATTGTAAAAACGTGTATGTTGGTGAATCATCTCGTAATGTGTGTTATTAATGTTGAGCGTCATAGCTTTATATAAATAATCTCAACGACTAGTAAGTTGCACTGACATTTTGTGATATATTGTAAATATTTACACATTCTTCTAATTACAGTGTCTTGAAAAAGGAATTAAACAATTCCGAAAGCTAGACCAAAAGTCAAAAGAGTGTTTCTGTAACATCCCGTCCAAACTTCTGACTGCACCCAGTAATAAACTTTGTTGTTTTGTATATATATATATATATATATATATATATATATATATATATATATATATATATATATATATAGCAAAAAATAAATAAATATATATATATAATATATATATATAATATATATATATATATATATATATATATATATATATATATATATATATAATATATATAAGTATAAATATATATATATATATATATATATATATATATATATATATATATATATTTATTTAAAATAAAAAATTTTAAAAGGTTAAAAAAATTTGCAGATACTCTTTCTTCGAACATGTATTTATAAAATTTTCATAATTTGTTTAAATTATTTTATTTTTCCATTCTGTTCTTTTTCTTAGCAGAAATTGCAATACTTCTTAAGCTTCTAGATCTTTCAAATAATGACGGGTCGGTGTAAATCGGCTCACTAGGGTCTTCAAAGAGTCCTTTGGATGTTGTATCTACAAATCCATGATTAAATTCATCTGAGTGATTAGTTGTATGAAAATTTGTGATGGAATTTAAAAATGGATTTCGCAATTTTGATGGTATCATTGAAATATTTGCCAAACCATGTTCTCGAATATTCTCTTTATAAGAAGAAATAGATTTACGTCTATCTAACATAGTATGATGTTCTATGTTTGCCCAATACCGCCGGTAGAATATTCCACAACATAAGCAAATAGTTAAAAGAACAGCTGATAGAAATATTACGGTGCCTATCATACCGTGGTAACTTGCAGTAGTCAGACAAACCTTTTCTTCTAGATTATCTGTACGTTGCGCCTCTTGTTGAAGTTCTTCTCTGGAGTCAAATACCTACAAAATTACATCCAATTAAAATATATTATACTAGTTTACTACAATTGCGAGCAAAAAAATCGACTCAAAAGTAAAATAAGATATATTTTTGGCTATGCTGTTTGACCACTGTATAACCACATAACAATTAAAAGTAAAATATCGTGAACAGAAGTAATTTTTATTGTAATGACACCAATATTTATAAAGTTAGTAAGAAAAGAACATAACAAAGATAACAGTATTGTATGTGAGAAAACATGTTATGAATGAAAGTCATGATGTAATGCATATAAAAGTAAATTAACATAAAAAATCAAAATTAATACTGAGTACTTCCTCCCATGCGTTTTATTACACTTTCCATTCTTCTTCTTCAGATGCAAATCCACTAATGGATGTTAGCGATTACATTTTCCATTAATTCTCTATTTCTTGCAATATGTATCAGAGATTGTATGTCGTTAATCCCTGTCCATTGCCTTATGTTTCGGAGCCAGGACATTTTCTTGCGTCCCATTCCTCTCTTGCCTTCAATTTTACCCTCGATTATAAGTTGGAGGAACTGGTATTTTTCATTTCGCATGATGTGACCTAGATACGCCGTTTTCCTTTTCTTGATGGTGTTGAAAAGTTAGCGTTCTTGGTTTATTCTTATAAGGACATCTCTATTTGTGATTTTAGATGTCCATGGTATTTTTAGAATAAGGCGATAAAGCTTCGAAAGCTTCTAATCTGTTTATATCCCTCGTTTTGAGTGTCCAGCCCTCTACGCCATATAGCAGCACTGACCATACGTAGCACTTAGTAAACCTTCAATACTCCATTCACCTTGATTCCCATCTCTGCATCCTCCAAAGACTTTTGAAATATGGCTTCCGACTAAATGATAAATAAAAGAGGGGAAAGCACACATCCCTGTCGAACGCCTCTTCTTATATGTATGGGTTTGGATATAGAATCGTCTATTTTTAACTGTGCCGTTTGATACCAGTACAAGTTTTCAATGCATCAATGCGTCTTTTTGGTCTATATCAACTTTCTTGAGAATCTGCATTAACTTGTGGTGTTGGACACGATCAAACGCTTTTTGGTAATCTAAAAAGCATATGAACACATCCTTTCTCTGATCGTAACAATTTTGGACCAGCAACTGTGTTGCCACTATTGCTTCGAGTGTTCCTAAACCTTGCCTAAACCCGAACTGGGAATCACTGATGTCCCATTCACATTTTTTGTATAATCTTTGATGTAGTATTTTTAAGAATATCTTTAAAGTGTGACTCATCAGGCTAATGAGTCTGTGATCCTCACATCTTTTTGCATTGACTTTCTTGGGCAGGGGAATAAAGGTAGAGCGTAACCACTGTTGAGGATAGCAGCCAGTTTCATAAATTAAATTAAATATTTTGTGTAGTGCTGAAATTCCACACTTTCCATGCAATCTCTTAAATACAAAATTCCACGAGGAAACTAAGTTCCTGTAGCTGGCTGTATACCATATATCACACAAAAATTTTGTTTAAAATCCTTTTTAAAAGGTATATAAAAATACCTCAAACGGGCTATCACAAACACATTGCAAAACGTTTTCGGATTAAACAATCCATCATCAGTGCAAACGGTTGTACATGCTAGTAGCCACCAAAATATATGGGTAAAAACCCTTTAAATGTTTTAAATTTTAAGTTGTTTTACATTATTAGTATTTATAATTTGTGATGGTTAAGTTACCGTTGGATAGGTAACATGGCGGCGTATGACTCTACATGAGTAAAATGGTCCTGAGACGAAGTGTCTACGAGGACCTGTTGATAACAGGTTATCAACAGGTCCTCGTAGACACTTCGTCTCAGGACCATTTTACTCATGTAGTGTCATACGCCGCCATGTTACCTATCCAACGGTAACTTAACCATCACAAATTATAAATACTAATAATGTAAAACAACTTAAAATTTAAAACATTTAAAGGGTTTTTACCCATATATTTTGGTGGCTACTAGCATGTACAACCGTTTGCACTGATGATGGATTGTTTAATTCGAAAACGTTTTGCAATGTGTTTGTGATAGCCCGTTTGAGGCATTTTTATATACCTTTTATAAAGGATTTTAAACAAAATTTTTCTCTTAAATACCTTACTAAGTTTCTGACCGATTGCTCAGGAATCGCTTCTCACTCTTCATCTAATGCAGTTTTTATCTCCGATATTTTCGCTGAAGCTGGATTACGGACCGGAACTCTACGTTTAAGTTCATCCTATAGGTGCTTAATGGAGGCCAGTCCTTTGTTATTATATTGGTACAGACCAGGTAATCTTTCGTAATCCGCGCTATGTGACATCCAGCGTTATCATGCATTAGCATGAAGTCGTCGCCTATGTAGCTGACGTAAGGAATAACATGGTCTTGGACAATATTCATAATGTAACGATCCGATTTTCTTCTAAAGATATACCATCTCAAACATACACGAACCACTTCCATGGCTCACTGTTTCGACACTGCAGCACTGGGCAAATCCTTCTCCGAGATTAAGATAGAGGAGTCATCTTCTCTTATTGTTGTACAAGCACAGTCTACTCTCATCAGAGAATAGAACTCTGCTCCATTGACCAAAGTCCAAATTAACATGTTCTCGAGCAAACTGAAGTCGAGCTTGTTCTGATGTTTAATTGGAGCCTTGTGTTAGCTCGTCTGGGAGTCAAAGTGGCATTTTTACTATTCACTGAGGACGGTGACACCTTATACATTCCTCAAGGATTGTTGAAGCTCAGGACAATGAATTGCAAGGCGCAAGGCACTAAGGACAATGAATCGATTTTCCTTTTTTGTACGTAGCTACTGTAGCTACCAGTACCACTGCGTCATAAGTAGGCGATCGACGACAGTGCCCTGACTATACCCCTTTCGTAATAATGCACTTACCTGGACCGCCTTTACTGGAAAAGTATTTATTTGTAAAATATTCACTTACTGCACTTTGAAGTGTATATACACGTCAACATTTAAAGATTGTACATACAGAAGTGTACATACACGTTAACATGAGAATTTACGTTACAAGTGAGATGAGTAGGCAGATTGAGACCCCGAACTCAAACGGAACCATATCGCTCTTGATAATGGCTCTGATAAAGTGGGTACTGAAACATTTTAAATTCCCAACGCGGTTCTTTCCGAGAACTTAGTAATTTGTATATATATATATATATATATATATATATATATATATATATATATATATAATATATATAATAACAAAAAATTTTTCAATAAAATAATATTTCCCCAAACTGTGATTTAATTTCGTTCTGTTTTACCAATGAACCTTAACGATATAAAGATTCAAAAGAACTACTTGAATTGTCAGCGCATGCGTTCTGATAAAACAAAACCTTACATTTAAACTTTCAAACAATCAAAAATTTAGTTATTGCCGACAATTCAAAGAATAACTTCCTTTTAAATGTAGTTATATTGGGTTTTTTCGATTAACCTTGGGAACACCTTTGCGTTTTAAGTTCAAAGCTACCATACATTTCCAACAGTAAAAAAAACTTTTTTTTACATAGTAACAAAAAAACCACTATGTTGTTACTACAAGTTTTTTAACATTCTAACTCTACAATTCTAAGCTACGGTAAGATCAGCAGTGTTTTTTAAAAGATAATATATGATAACTAATTATAATTTCTTCTCTTTCAGCCCTGAAGAAGCCAAATTAATTCTCTTTTGCGAAAACGTTCGGCGAAACAATTGATACTCACTAGATTCTTGCAGATTTCCCCAATATTTAAGAGTTAACTATATATATATATATATATATATATATATATATATATGTATATATATTTGTTGCCTTTCTATTTTCAAACGTTGTCTCCATCTATATCTGTTCTGCCATCTCCGCGTATGTAAGTTTCGTTTTTCGATCTCGACTACTTTATCTCTAAACTGCCTCTTTTCGCCTCCTCATGGGACTTCAATCTATTACTATCGAAATCTACCTATTCTTATTTGTTTTTATGACGTTCCCTTACTAATTATTTAGTCTTTCTTCTTCTGTATAATACACCAGATTCTTAGTTACCCCCATTATCCTTTCAATTTCCTTGTTTTTGATTATATCTATCTTGTAACTCTGTAACTTCCCCTCAAATATTCGGTTACACTGGCTATAACCTTATTTTGGTTTTTTTGTTTAGTATTTAAATTTCTACCCCATAAGTCATAATGCTAGAGATTTGTAGTGAAAAATTTTTGTTTTCGTATTCTATGTGATATGGCTGTCCCATGCCACCGGATTTACCTGCTTGTTACACTTTCTTGTTTGGTCCAGTCGAGTTTTTGTTTCTTCCTCCGTTATTTAAAACTATGAATCCTAATTATTTAAATTCGTTTGTGCTTTTTATTTGTAGATCTTCGTCGACTTCAAGCTTTTTCACTGCTTCTTCTGTTGTGGTTTGGTATTCTGTTTTCTGAAAATCTATTCTCCCATACCCAAACAACTATTAAAACTAATCAAAAAAATAATAGAGCAAAACAGAATTTCTCAAGAATAGAGATCAAGCATCCTAATACCTCTCTTCAAAAAGAGAGACAAATCGGATCCGGAAAATTACAGAGCAATTAATTTATTAAACACAACACTAAAATTAACATCTAAAGTGATAACAAATAAACTGAATGAAATTATAACATTAGTAGAAGAACAACAAGGATTTAGATCGGGAAGATCATGCTCCGACGCTATATTTATAATGAGGCAAGTGCAAGAGAAATCATTGGAATACAACAAACCGGCGTATCTATGTTTCGTGTACCTTAAGAAGGAATTTGAGTGGAATTTAACCGGACAAAACAGGCATCAGACCAATAATGGCATACACGGCAGAAGCACGACCTAATACAGAGAGGACAAAAAGGATATTAGAAACAGCAGAGATGAAAACAAAAATTGATGGTAAGATACTATGACACAGAGCTCGAAGTACAGATATACGACGTATAGATAAAGACGAATCGTACAGAAAGATACAGCACACAATAAACAAACAAGCAAAAAGTATTAAAATATTGTAAATAAATCTAGCAAAAGGAATATAAGCTATTTATAAAATTTTGTGATTTAGATGGTACAGTATTATCATGCTATTGAATAATATAGATGCTTATTCCTTGGTGCTATACAGAAAGCATGTCACCACTAACAATGATGTAATAAATATTCCAATAATTCCAAAACAGGGCTCAGAAGATATACCCTAAATTACATAAGCATTAAAAAAATGATAGCGAGTAATAAAAAATGAGGAAAAAATAATTTATATTTTCAAAGTCCTATTTAGTAGATGTTTATAAACTGATAGAATTCCAACGTTATGGAAATAATACAATTATAGTAATCACGAATAAAAAGGGCGACCTCACTGATTTAAAAAACACCATATTCCGATCATTTTTGTTTCTCTGATTACAAACAGTTCCCATATATACTAATAAATATACTAAATAAACTCCCAAACTAAATTTCTATTATCCTAAATAATAAAGTAGGTTTGTGGCCCGGTTATGACACAAATGACAATGTAACAATTGAAGGGCTTGGGGAAAAACGGTAACAAGCCACATAAATCTAAAAAATTAGATTTCCTCTAAAAGATACCTGCAAGTGTGCAACGAAACTGCTGATCAATTATTTCAGCTAGTGATAAAGAGATGGCGCGTCTAGCTAAAAGAAAAGTTGATTTTGAGAGTAGTAGTGGAAGTGAATTCTCTGATTTTGATTCAGATGACGATCTGAATGATAAATATTACAGTATTACTGTGTATTACAGACACCGAAAATGACTGTTCAACAGAAGGAGTTACACATATATTGGTAAGTTTATTTTTATACGGCTCATTCCCTTTTTTAGCAAAAGATTTTGTTATTTTTAAGCTTAGTATAAAATTTCATATTTTACCTATGTATCGAAATATGTATTGTTGCCTTTACGTACAATACGTCTACATAACGCAGTAATGTTGTGTAACTACGATGTGTACTGCATTATATCTCCGGCTGCAGTATTTTTGTTCATATGCCTAACAGAATTTCTACGAGAAATGTGTGTAGCTTATTACCTTATTGCAAAAAATTATATATCTTTTTTTTTCAGGACGAAAATGAGTCCAACGATCCCTCGGATCAGAAACAAGATATTTCTAGAGGTTATCTAAGTTTTTCAGAAAATTCAACGCCTTCACGCTGGAAAAAGTTCATTCTAATAAGAAAAGGGACCGGGAGAAAACAAGAAGAAATCTGGGCCATAGGTACAAAACATACCAAGGGACTGAAATGGAACCTAAAGCTATTGGAGAACCATGTAAATGCAAAAACAAATGTAGAACAAGCCTGAGGGGGAAAGAAGAAGAAATTTTTCATGCATTTTGGAATCTGGGGACTCGACAGCAACAAAATAACTACTGATTTGGTAGAATAAAATGCATTCCCAAAAAAAAGAAGTTACCCAAAAAAAATCAAACGCCAAACATCCTGTAGAAGTGTATCATTTAAATATTATATAAAGATTAATACCACCGACAAAGATGTATGCAAATCTGAATTGTTGTCAGTTCATGATCTCCAGCGGTCAAAAAAGCGGATATATAAAGCGTTGCCAAATAAAGAAAGGAAAGTCTACTCCAAAAACTGATAAGCGAGAAAAAGATACGAACAGAAAAAACAAAATATCTCAAGAGAGAATTCTGTCCATCCATCGACATATTCAAGCAATACCCAAATATTCCAGCCATTACAGCAGGCAAGATAACCCCAACTGCACTTACATCAATTTGTCCATATCATCTTTATATACAGATTATTATATACCGCCTCGCTCGAATCAAATGAAGAAAATGCTAAAGAATGTCAACAAATTAAGTTAAAGTTAGAGTTGAATTAAAGAAGGGCTGAGGCGATGCAACAGGATTTAATAAAAGAGTCTGCATATGCTAAATTAACAGATGGAAAGGAAGTAATTTCATTTGATTTACAACAGGCATTGCCAGTGCCGAATTTGACTGTGGGAAAAGCATTTTATTTGAGAAAGGCATGGATGTACCGGGTGGTCCAATAAGCCGATCTCTCGGTTAGAAACTATTCATGTTATAACTTTAGAAAAAAAAATTCCTTAGTAAGAGTGGCCAAGAGAAATCGCTGGAAATAACTTTCAAGATTTTGGATTAACCGCTAGGGGCCGTAACCTGCGAAGAAAATTTTGAAAACCAGTTTTTTGGGAAATATGTCCAATTATACCAAGTGTTAAATAAGTAAACTAGAAAGAAGCATAAATTCTTCACAAAGTTGTTCAAACAATTTTTTTTTGTTTTTTCAAATAAAGAGTGGGAGAGAGTGGAAAAGTATTTGTGGATAAACACCTATAAGTTTGATTTGGTCCAACCGATTTTAATGATATTAGTGTCATTAGAAAGAGTGTGGATAAATTAATTCACATCTACTATAAAATACTTGCATTTAGTTTTCATAGTCGTAGGTAGAGGGGACTTTCAAATAAAAAAAATTAAAATTTGTTTTTCTTCAAAATTTTTAATGGAAACATATATTTATTGTAAATTATAATGGAACTGGATTAAAATCGTAACAAAATGGCGCAAACCGCATGGTAATAGCTTTTATCAAACTCGAGATATGAATAAAAATGCATAAACATAAGTAAGTATAGTATTGACACACCCTGTATTATAAATTATATTAAAAAATAAGTCAGTAGGTATTTTCAAATTTTTTATAGCAGAAGAATCTTAATGTTAATACCTATTTTGTAAAAAATAGTTTTTTCGAAACTAAGTAAGTAGGCTACGACAATGAATTTGACGGGGAGTTCATATTGTTTATTTATTGACAGCAGTCAAAACATTGTTAAGAAGTGCTATATTATAATTCGAATTAAAAATTGCACTTTTTTCAATAGATATTAATATTGGTAATATTAGTAATTAATTATCAGTACAAATAATTCGTGATGAGTATATCAAATTGTATGATATGATTGGAGATTATTTCGAATGTCACCAAAATGCCGCTATTGCCTCACGTATATATTTTGTAAGATATCGTGACAGGAGACATTATGGCAAAGAAGTATTTGAAAGAAAGGCAAAAAGATTAAGAGAAACTGATAGTTTTTCTCGTCCTTGTTTTAAACGACGTAGTAGAGTTATGACCGAAGATAATGCAATCAATGTTCTTGCTTTAATTCAACAGAATCCACATATAAGTACTCCGAAATCTCTACTTCTTTGCCACAATATCTCCTGCCAGGATATCTTACAGAATATATACGTGAGGCAAAAGCGCCATTTTGGTGATATTCGAAATAAACTCCAATCATATCATACAATTTGATATAAGTACTCATCACGAATTATTAGTGCTGATAATTAATTACTAATATTACCAATATTAATATCTATTGAAAAAAATGCAATTTTCAATTCGAATTATAATACATATAACACTTCTGAACAATATTTTGACTGCTGCCAATAAATAAACAATATGAACTTAATGTTAAATTCATTGTCGTTAGCCTTTGTCAGCCTACTTAGTTTCGAAAAAACAATGTTTAATCATATGACATAACAATGGTCAAAATAGGTATCAACATTAAGAGTTTTCTGCTATAAAAAATTTTGAAAGTACCTACTGACTTATTTTTTAATTTATTTTATAATACAGGGTGTGTCAATACTATACTTACTTATGTTTATGCATTTTTATTCATATCTCGAGTTCGATAAAAGCTATTACCATGCGGTTTGCGCCATTTTGTTACGATTTTAATCCAGTTCCATTATAATTTACAATAAATATATATTTCCATTAAAAATTTTGAAGAAAAACAAATTTTATTTTTTTTTATTTGAAAGTCTCCTCTACCTACGACTATGAAAACTAAATGCAAGTATTTTATAGTAGATGTGAATTAATTTATCCACACTCTTTCTAATGACACTAATATCATTAAAATCGGTTGGACCAAATCAAACTTATAGGTATTTACCCAGAAATACTTTCCCACTCTCTCCCACTCTTTATTTGAAAAAACAAAAAAAAAAGTGTTTGAACAACTTTGTTAAGAATTTATGCCCCTTTCTAGTTTACTTATTTAACACTTGGTATAATTGGACATATTTCCCAAAAAACTGGTTTTCAAAATTTTCTTCGCAGGTTACGGCCCCTAGCGGTTAATCCAAAATCTTGAAAGTTATTTCCAGCGATTTCTCTTGGCCACTCTTACTAAGGAATTTTTTTTTCTAAAGTTATAACATGAATAGTTTCTAACCGAGAGATCGGCTTATTGTACCACCCGGTACATCCATGCCTTTCTCAAATAAAATGCTTTTCCCACAGTCAAATTCGGCACTGGCAATGCCTGTTGTAAATCAAATGAAATTACTTCCTTTCCATCTGTTAATTTGGCATATGCAGACTCTTTTATTAAATCCTGTTGCATCGCCTCAGCCCTTCTTTAATTCAACTCTAACTTTAACTTAATTTGTTGACATTCTTTAGCATTTTCTTCATTTGATTCGAGCGAGGCGGTATATAATAATCTGTATATAAAGATGATATGGACAAATTGATGTAAGTGCAGTTGGGGTTATCTTGCCTGCTGTAATGGCAGGAATATTTGGGTAATGCTTGAATATGTCGATGGATGGACAGAATTCTCTCTTGAGATATTTTGTTTTTTCTGTTCGTATCTTTTTCTCGCTTATCAGTTTTTGGAGTAGACTTTTCCTATATCTCCGGCTGCAGTATTTTTGTTCATATGCCTAACAGAATTTCTACGAGAAATGTGTGTAGCTTATTACCTTATTGCAAAAAATTATATATCTTTTTTTTTCAGGACGAAAATGAGTCCAACGATCCCTCGGATCAGAAACAAGATATTTCTAGAGGTTATCTAAGTTTTTCAGAAAATTCAACGCCTTCACGCTGGAAAAAGTTCATTCTAATAAGAAAAGGGACCGGGAGAAAACAAGAAGAAATCTGGGCCATAGGTACAAAACATACCAAGGGACTGAAATGGAACCTAAAGCTATTGGAGAACCATGTAAATGCAAAAACAAATGTAGAACAAGCCTGAGGGGGAAAGAAGAAGAAATTTTTCATGCATTTTGGAATCTGGGGACTCGACAGCAACAAAATAACTACTGATTTGGTAGAATAAAATGCATTCCCAAAAAAAAGAAGTTACCCAAAAAAAATCAAACGCCAAACATCCTGTAGAAGTGTATCATTTAAATATTATATAAAGATTAATACCACCGACAAAGATGTATGCAAATCTGAATTGTTGTTAGTTCATGATCTCCAGCGGTCAAAAAAGCGGATATATAAAGCGTTGCCAAATAAAGAAAGGAAAGTCTACTCCAAAAACTGATAAGCGAGAAAAAGATACGAACAGAAAAAACAAAATATCTCAAGAGAGAATTCTGTCCATCCATCGACATATTCAAGCAATACCCAAATATTCCAGCCATTACAGCAGGCAAGATAACCCCAACTGCACTTACATCAATTTGTCCATATCATCTTTATATACAGATTATTATATACCGCCTCGCTCGAATCAAATGAAGAAAATGCTAAAGAATGTCAACAAATTAAGTTAAAGTTAGAGTTGAATTAAAGAAGGGCTGAGGCGATGCAACAGGATTTAATAAAAGAGTCTGCATATGCCAAATTAACAGATGGAAAGGAAGTAATTTCATTTGATTTACAACAGGCATTGCCAGTGCCGAATTTGACTGTGGGAAAAGCATTTTATTTGAGAAAGGCATGGATGTACCGGGTGGTCCAATAAGCCGATCTCTCGGTTAGAAACTATTCATGTTATAACTTTAGAAAAAAAAATTCCTTAGTAAGAGTGGCCAAGAGAAATCGCTGGAAATAACTTTCAAGATTTTGGATTAACCGCTAGGGGCCGTAACCTGCGAAGAAAATTTTGAAAACCAGTTTTTTGGGAAATATGTCCAATTATACCAAGTGTTAAATAAGTAAACTAGAAAGGGGCATAAATTCTTCACAAAGTTGTTCAAACAATTTTTTTTTGTTTTTTCAAATAAAGAGTGGGAGAGAGTGGAAAAGTATTTGTTGATAAATACCTATAAGTTTGATTTGGTCCAACCGATTTTAATGATATTAGTGTCATTAGAAAGAGTGTGGATAAATTAATTCACATCTACTATAAAATACTTGCATTTAGTTTTCATAGTCGTAGGTAGAGGGGACTTTCAAATAAAAAAAATTAAAATTTGTTTTTCTTCAAAATTTTTAATGGAAACATATATTTATTGTAAATTATAATGGAACTGGATTAAAATCGTAACAAAATGGCGCAAACCGCATGGTAATAGCTTTTATCAAACTCGAGATATGAATAAAAATGCATAAACATAAGTAAGTATAGTATTGACACACCCTGTATTATAAATTATATTAAAAAATAAGTCAGTAGGTATTTTCAAATTTTTTATAGCAGAAGAATCTTAATGTTAATACCTATTTTGTAAAAAATAGTTTTTTCGAAACTAAGTAGGCTACGACAATGAATTTGACGGGGAGTTCATATTGTTTATTTATTGACAGCAGTCAAAACATTGTTAAGAAGTGCTATATTATAATTCGAATTAAAGATTGCACTTTTTTCAATAGATATTAATATTGGTAATATTAGTAATTAATTATCAGTACAAATAATTCGTGATGAGTATATCAAATTGTATGATATGATTGGAGATTATTTCGAATGTCACCAAAATGCCGCTATTGCCTCACGTATATATTTTGTAAGATATCGTGACAGGAGACATTATGGCAAAGAAGTATTTGAAAGAAAGGCAAAAAGATTAAGAGAAACTGATAGTTTTTCTCGTCCTTGTTTTAAACGACGTAGTAGAGTTATGACCGAAGATAATGCAATCAATGTTCTTGCTTTAATTCAACAGAATCCACATATAAGTACTCCGAAATCTCTACTTCTTTGCCACAATATCTCCTGCCAGGATATCTTACAGAATATATACGTGAGGCAAAAGCGCCATTTTGGTGATATTCGAAATAAACTCCAATCATATCATACAATTTGATATAAGTACTCATCACGAATTATTAGTGCTGATAATTAATTACTAATATTACCAATATTAATATCTATTGAAAAAAATGCAATTTTCAATTCGAATTATAATACATATAACACTTCTGAACAATATTTTGACTGCTGCCAATAAATAAACAATATGAACTTAATGTCAAATTCATTGTCGTTAGCCTTTGTCAGCCTACTTAGTTTCGAAAAAACAATGTTTAATCATATGACATAACAATGGTCAAAATAGGTATCAACATTAAGAGTTTTCTGCTATAAAAAATTTTGAAAGTACCTACTGACTTATTTTTTAATTTATTTTATAATACAGGGTGTGTCAATACTATACTTACTTATGTTTATGCATTTTTATTCATATCTCGAGTTCGATAAAAGCTATTACCATGCGGTTTGCGCCATTTTGTTACGATTTTAATCCAGTTCCATTATAATTTACAATAAATATATATTTCCATTAAAAATTTTTAAGAAAAACAAATTTTAATTTTTTTTATTTGAAAGTCTCCTCTACCTACGACTATGAAAACTAAATGCAAGTATTTTATAGTAGATGTGAATTAATTTATCCACACTCTTTCTAATGACACTAATATCATTAAAATCGGTTGGACCAAATCAAACTTATAGGTATTTACCCAGAAATACTTTCCCACTCTCTCCCACTCTTTATTTGAAAAAAACAAAAAAAAAAGTGTTTGAACAACTTTATAGTTTATTCGTCTTCCGGGTTTGGACCGTGTCATTTGTGAGTGACCCAAAAGTGGGTTCATCTCGACGTTTCGCTACAATTGTATGTAGCTTCTTCAGGAGAACAAAAAAGAAAAAAGAAGAAAGAAAGAAGAAAACAAAAGAACAGGAAGATGGGTAGTTAGCAACGGTAACTCAGTTACTCAACGCAACCAGAGGCGAATACTAACTACCAAGATGGGCATTTGGTCACAGTAACTCAACTACTCAACGCAGCCAGAGGTGAAAACCAAATGCCAGGACAGGGATTCACGTCCAACAGCTCAGAACACTAACGCGTCGAGAGGCGGGGAGTGAATTATATGAGAGGATTCACTCCCCGCCTCTCGACGCGTTAGTGTTCTGAGCTGTTGGACGTGAGTCCCTGTCCTGGCATTTGGTTTTCACCTCTGGCTGCGTTGAGTAGTTGAGTTACTGTGACCAAATGCCCATCTTGGTAGTTAGTATTCGCCTCTGGTTGCGTTGAGTAACTGAGTTACCGTTGCTAACTACCCATCTTCCTGTTCTTTTGTTTTCTTCTTTCTTTCTTCTTTTTTCTTTTTTGTTCTCCTGAAGAAGCTACATACAATTGTAGCGAAACGTCGAGATGAACCCACTTTTGGGTCACTCACAAATGACACGGTCCAAACCCGGAAGACGAATAAACTATAATTCTGACTCTGGCCGTGGAAGCCTACGATTTCGTTTGAACAACTTTGTTAAGAATTTATGCCCCTTTCTAGTTTACTTATTTAACACTTGGTATAATTGGACATATTTCCCAAAAAACTGGTTTTCAAAATTTTCTTCGCAGGTTACGGCCCCTAGCGGTTAATCCAAAATCTTGAAAGTTATTTCCAGCGATTTCTCTTGGCCACTCTTACTAAGGAATTTTTTTTTCTAAAGTTATAACATGAATAGTTTCTAACCGAGAGATCGGCTTATTGTACCACCCGGTACATCCATGCCTTTCTCAAATAAAATGCTTTTCCCACAGTCAAATTCGGCACTGGCAATGCCTGTTGTAAATCAAATGAAATTACTTCCTTTCCATCTGTTAATTTGGCATATGCAGACTCTTTTATTAAATCCTGTTGCATCGCCTCAGCCCTTCTTTAATTCAACTCTAACTTTAACTTAATTTGTTGACATTCTTTAGCATTTTCTTCATTTGATTCGAGCGAGGCGGTATATAATAATCTGTATATAAAGATGATATGGACAAATTGATGTAAGTGCAGTTGGGGTTATCTTGCCTGCTGTAATGGCAGGAATATTTGGGTAATGCTTGAATATGTCGATGGATGGACAGAATTCTCTCTTGAGATATTTTGTTTTTTCTGTTCGTATCTTTTTCTCGCTTATCAGTTTTTGGAGTAGACTTTTCCTATATCTCCGGCTGCAGTATTTTTGTTCATATGCCTAACAGAATTTCTACGAGAAATGTGTGTAGCTTATTACCTTATTGCAAAAAATTATATATCTTTTTTTTTCAGGACGAAAATGAGTCCAACGATCCCTCGGATCAGAAACAAGATATTTCTAGAGGTTATCTAAGTTTTTCAGAAAATTCAACGCCTTCACGCTGGAAAAAGTTCATTCTAATAAGAAAAGGGACCGGGAGAAAACAAGAAGAAATCTGGGCCATAGGTACAAAACATACCAAGGGACTGAAATGGAACCTAAAGCTATTGGAGAACCATGTAAATGCAAAAACAAATGTAGAACAAGCCTGAGGGGGAAAGAAGAAGAAATTTTTCATGCATTTTGGAATCTGGGGACTCGACAGCAACAAAATAACTACTGATTTGGTAGAATAAAATGCATTCCCAAAAAAAAGAAGTTACCCAAAAAAAATCAAACGCCAAACATCCTGTAGAAGTGTATCATTTAAATATTATATAAAGATTAATACCACCGACAAAGATGTATGCAAATCTGAATTGTTGTTAGTTCATGATCTCCAGCGGTCAAAAAAGCGGATATATAAAGCGTTGCCAAATAAAGAAAGGAAAGTCTACTCCAAAAACTGATAAGCGAGAAAAAGATACGAACAGAAAAAACAAAATATCTCAAGAGAGAATTCTGTCCATCCATCGACATATTCAAGCAATACCCAAATATTCCAGCCATTACAGCAGGCAAGATAACCCCAACTGCACTTACATCAATTTGTCCATATCATCTTTATATACAGATTATTATATACCGCCTCGCTCGAATCAAATGAAGAAAATGCTAAAGAATGTCAACAAATTAAGTTAAAGTTAGAGTTGAATTAAAGAAGGGCTGAGGCGATGCAACAGGATTTAATAAAAGAGTCTGCATATGCCAAATTAACAGATGGAAAGGAAGTAATTTCATTTGATTTACAACAGGCATTGCCAGTGCCGAATTTGACTGTGGGAAAAGCATTTTATTTGAGAAAGGCATGGATGTACCGGGTGGTCCAATAAGCCGATCTCTCGGTTAGAAACTATTCATGTTATAACTTTAGAAAAAAAAATTCCTTAGTAAGAGTGGCCAAGAGAAATCGCTGGAAATAACTTTCAAGATTTTGGATTAACCGCTAGGGGCCGTAACCTGCGAAGAAAATTTTGAAAACCAGTTTTTTGGGAAATATGTCCAATTATACCAAGTGTTAAATAAGTAAACTAGAAAGGGGCATAAATTCTTCACAAAGTTGTTCAAACAATTTTTTTTTGTTTTTTCAAATAAAGAGTGGGAGAGAGTGGAAAAGTATTTGTTGATAAATACCTATAAGTTTGATTTGGTCCAACCGATTTTAATGATATTAGTGTCATTAGAAAGAGTGTGGATAAATTAATTCACATCTACTATAAAATACTTGCATTTAGTTTTCATAGTCGTAGGTAGAGGGGACTTTCAAATAAAAAAAATTAAAATTTGTTTTTCTTCAAAATTTTTAATGGAAACATATATTTATTGTAAATTATAATGGAACTGGATTAAAATCGTAACAAAATGGCGCAAACCGCATGGTAATAGCTTTTATCAAACTCGAGATATGAATAAAAATGCATAAACATAAGTAAGTATAGTATTGACACACCCTGTATTATAAATTATATTAAAAAATAAGTCAGTAGGTATTTTCAAATTTTTTATAGCAGAAGAATCTTAATGTTAATACCTATTTTGTAAAAAATAGTTTTTTCGAAACTAAGTAGGCTACGACAATGAATTTGACGGGGAGTTCATATTGTTTATTTATTGACAGCAGTCAAAACATTGTTAAGAAGTGCTATATTATAATTCGAATTAAAGATTGCACTTTTTTCAATAGATATTAATATTGGTAATATTAGTAATTAATTATCAGTACAAATAATTCGTGATGAGTATATCAAATTGTATGATATGATTGGAGATTATTTCGAATGTCACCAAAATGCCGCTATTGCCTCACGTATATATTTTGTAAGATATCGTGACAGGAGACATTATGGCAAAGAAGTATTTGAAAGAAAGGCAAAAAGATTAAGAGAAACTGATAGTTTTTCTCGTCCTTGTTTTAAACGACGTAGTAGAGTTATGACCGAAGATAATGCAATCAATGTTCTTGCTTTAATTCAACAGAATCCACATATAAGTACTCCGAAATCTCTACTTCTTTGCCACAATATCTCCTGCCAGGATATCTTACAGAATATATACGTGAGGCAAAAGCGCCATTTTGGTGATATTCGAAATAAACTCCAATCATATCATACAATTTGATATAAGTACTCATCACGAATTATTAGTGCTGATAATTAATTACTAATATTACCAATATTAATATCTATTGAAAAAAATGCAATTTTCAATTCGAATTATAATACATATAACACTTCTGAACAATATTTTGACTGCTGCCAATAAATAAACAATATGAACTTAATGTCAAATTCATTGTCGTTAGCCTTTGTCAGCCTACTTAGTTTCGAAAAAACAATGTTTAATCATATGACATAACAATGGTCAAAATAGGTATCAACATTAAGAGTTTTCTGCTATAAAAAATTTTGAAAGTACCTACTGACTTATTTTTTAATTTATTTTATAATACAGGGTGTGTCAATACTATACTTACTTATGTTTATGCATTTTTATTCATATCTCGAGTTCGATAAAAGCTATTACCATGCGGTTTGCGCCATTTTGTTACGATTTTAATCCAGTTCCATTATAATTTACAATAAATATATATTTCCATTAAAAATTTTGAAGAAAAACAAATTTTAATTTTTTTTATTTGAAAGTCTCCTCTACCTACGACTATGAAAACTAAATGCAAGTATTTTATAGTAGATGTGAATTAATTTATCCACACTCTTTCTAATGACACTAATATCATTAAAATCGGTTGGACCAAATCAAACTTATAGGTATTTACCCAGAAATACTTTCCCACTCTCTCCCACTCTTTATTTGAAAAAACAAAAAAAAAAGTGTTTGAACAACTTTATAGTTTATTCGTCTTCCGGGTTTGGACCGTGTCATTTGTGAGTGACCCAAAAGTGGGTTCATCTCGACGTTTCGCTACAATTGTATGTAGCTTCTTCAGGAGAACAAAAAAGAAAAAAGAAGAAAGAAAGAAGAAAACAAAAGAACAGGAAGATGGGTAGTTAGCAACGGTAACTCAGTTACTCAACGCAACCAGAGGCGAATACTAACTACCAAGATGGGCATTTGGTCACAGTAACTCAACTACTCAACGCAGCCAGAGGTGAAAACCAAATGCCAGGACAGGGATTCACGTCCAACAGCTCAGAACACTAACGCGTCGAGAGGCGGGGAGTGAATTATATGAGAGGATTCACTCCCCGCCTCTCGACGCGTTAGTGTTCTGAGCTGTTGGACGTGAGTCCCTGTCCTGGCATTTGGTTTTCACCTCTGGCTGCGTTGAGTAGTTGAGTTACTGTGACCAAATGCCCATCTTGGTAGTTAGTATTCGCCTCTGGTTGCGTTGAGTAACTGAGTTACCGTTGCTAACTACCCATCTTCCTGTTCTTTTGTTTTCTTCTTTCTTTCTTCTTTTTTCTTTTTTGTTCTCCTGAAGAAGCTACATACAATTGTAGCGAAACGTCGAGATGAACCCACTTTTGGGTCACTCACAAATGACACGGTCCAAACCCGGAAGACGAATAAACTATAATTCTGACTCTGGCCGTGGAAGCCTACGATTTCGTTTGAACAACTTTGTTAAGAATTTATGCCCCTTTCTAGTTTACTTATTTAACACTTGGTATAATTGGACATATTTCCCAAAAAACTGGTTTTCAAAATTTTCTTCGCAGGTTACGGCCCCTAGCGGTTAATCCAAAATCTTGAAAGTTATTTCCAGCGATTTCTCTTGGCCACTCTTACTAAGGAATTTTTTTTTCTAAAGTTATAACATGAATAGTTTCTAACCGAGAGATCGGCTTATTGTACCACCCGGTACATCCATGCCTTTCTCAAATAAAATGCTTTTCCCACAGTCAAATTCGGCACTGGCAATGCCTGTTGTAAATCAAATGAAATTACTTCCTTTCCATCTGTTAATTTGGCATATGCAGACTCTTTTATTAAATCCTGTTGCATCGCCTCAGCCCTTCTTTAATTCAACTCTAACTTTAACTTAATTTGTTGACATTCTTTAGCATTTTCTTCATTTGATTCGAGCGAGGCGGTATATAATAATCTGTATATAAAGATGATATGGACAAATTGATGTAAGTGCAGTTGGGGTTATCTTGCCTGCTGTAATGGCTGGAATATTTGGGTATTGCTTGAATATGTCGATGGATGGACAGAATTCTCTCTTGAGATATTTTGTTTTTTCTGTTCGTATCTTTTTCTCGCTTATCAGTTTTTGGAGTAGACTTTTCCTATATCTCCGGCTGCAGTATTTTTGTTCATATGCCTAACAGAATTTCTACGAGAAATGTGTGTAGCTTATTACCTTATTGCAAAAAATTATATATCTTTTTTTTTCAGGACGAAAATGAGTCCAACGATCCCTCGGATCAGAAACAAGATATTTCTAGAGGTTATCTAAGTTTTTCAGAAAATTCAACGCCTTCACGCTGGAAAAAGTTCATTCTAATAAGAAAAGGGACCGGGAGAAAACAAGAAGAAATCTGGGCCATAGGTACAAAACATACCAAGGGACTGAAATGGAACCTAAAGCTATTGGAGAACCATGTAAATGCAAAAACAAATGTAGAACAAGCCTGAGGGGGAAAGAAGAAGAAATTTTTCATGCATTTTGGAATCTGGGGACTCGACAGCAACAAAATAACTACTGATTTGGTAGAATAAAATGCATTCCCAAAAAAAAGAAGTTACCCAAAAAAAATCAAACGCCAAACATCCTGTAGAAGTGTATCATTTAAATATTATATAAAGATTAATACCACCGACAAAGATGTATGCAAATCTGAATTGTTGTTAGTTCATGATCTCCAGCGGTCAAAAAAGCGGATATATAAAGCGTTGCCAAATAAAGAAAGGAAAGTCTACTCCAAAAACTGATAAGCGAGAAAAAGATACGAACAGAAAAAACAAAATATCTCAAGAGAGAATTCTGTCCATCCATCGACATATTCAAGCAATACCCAAATATTCCAGCCATTACAGCAGGCAAGATAACCCCAACTGCACTTACATCAATTTGTCCATATCATCTTTATATACAGATTATTATATACCGCCTCGCTCGAATCAAATGAAGAAAATGCTAAAGAATGTCAACAAATTAAGTTAAAGTTAGAGTTGAATTAAAGAAGGGCTGAGGCGATGCAACAGGATTTAATAAAAGAGTCTGCATATGCCAAATTAACAGATGGAAAGGAAGTAATTTCATTTGATTTACAACAGGCATTGCCAGTGCCGAATTTGACTGTGGGAAAAGCATTTTATTTGAGAAAGGCATGGATGTACCGGGTGGTCCAATAAGCCGATCTCTCGGTTAGAAACTATTCATGTTATAACTTTAGAAAAAAAAATTCCTTAGTAAGAGTGGCCAAGAGAAATCGCTGGAAATAACTTTCAAAATTTTGGATTAACCGCTAGGGGCCGTAACCTGCGAAGAAAATTTTGAAAACCAGTTTTTTGGGAAATATGTCCAATTATACCAAGTGTTAAATAAGTAAACTAGAAAGGGCATAAATTCTTCACAAAGTTGTTCAAACACTTTTTTTTTTGTTTTTTCAAATAAAGAGTGGGAGAGAGTGGGAAAGTATTTCTGGGTAAATACCTATAAGTTTGATTTGGTCCAACCGATTTTAATGATATTAGTGTCATTAGAAAGAGTGTGGATAAATTAATTCACATCTACTATAAAATACTTGCATTTAGTTTTCATAGTCGTAGGTAGAGGAGACTTTCAAATAAAAAAAATTAAAATTTGTTTTTCTTCAAAATTTTTAATGGAAATATATATTTATTGTAAATTATAATGGAACTGGATTAAAATCGTAACAAAATGGCGCAAACCGCATGGTAATAGCTTTTATCGAACTCGAGATATGAATAAAAATGCATAAACATAAGTAAGTATAGTATTGACACACCCTGTATTATAAAATAAATTAAAAAATAAGTCAGTAGGTACTTTCAAAATTTTTTATAGCAGAAAACTCTTAATGTTGATACCTATTTTGACCATTGTTATGTCATATGATTAAACATTGTTTTTTCGAAACTAAGTAGGCTGACAAAGGCTAACGACAATGAATTTGACATTAAGTTCATATTGTTTATTTATTGGCAGCAGTCAAAATATTGTTCAGAAGTGTTATATGTATTATAATTCGAATTGAAAATTGCATTTTTTTCAATAGATATTAATATTGGTAATATTAGTAATTAATTATCAGCACTAATAATTCGTGATGAGTACTTATATCAAATTGTATGATATGATTGGAGTTTATTTCGAATATCACCAAAATGGCGCTTTTGCCTCACGTATATATTCTGTAAGATATCCTGGCAGGAGATATTGTGGCAAAGAAGTAGAGATTTCGGAGTACTTATATGTGGATTCTGTTGAATTAAAGCAAGAACATTGATTGCATTATCTTCGGTCATAACTCTACTACGTCGTTTAAAACAAGGACGAGAAAAACTATCAGTTTCTCTTAATCTTTTTGCCTTTCTTTCAAATACTTCTTTGCCATAATGTCTCCTGTCACGATATCTTACAAAATATATACGTGAGGCAATAGCGGCATTTTGGTGACATTCGAAATAATCTCCAATCATATCATACAATTTGATATACTCATCACGAATTATTTGTACTGATAATTAATTACTAATATTACCAATATTAATATCTATTGAAAAAAGTGCAATCTTTAATTCGAATTATAATATAGCACTTCTTAACAATGTTTTGACTGCTGTCAATAAATAAACAATATGAACTCCCCGTCAAATTCATTGTCGTAGCCTACTTAGTTTCGAAAAAAACTATTTTTTACAAAATAGGTATTAACATTAAGATTCTTCTGCTATAAAAAATTTGAAAATACCTACTGACTTATTTTTTAATATAATTTATAATACAGGGTGTGTCAATACTATACTTACTTATGTTTATGCATTTTTATTCATATCTCGAGTTTGATAAAAGCTATTACCATGCGGTTTGCGCCATTTTGTTACGATTTTAATCCAGTTCCATTATAATTTACAATAAATATATGTTTCCATTAAAAATTTTGAAGAAAAACAAATTTTAATTTTTTTTATTTGAAAGTCCCCTCTACCTACGACTATGAAAACTAAATGCAAGTATTTTATAGTAGATGTGAATTAATTTATCCACACTCTTTCTAATGACACTAATATCATTAAAATCGGTTGGACCAAATCAAACTTATAGGTATTTATCCACAAATACTTTTCCACTCTCTCCCACTCTTTATTTGAAAAAACAAAAAAAAATTGTTTGAACAACTTTGTGAAGAATTTATGCTTCTTTCTAGTTTACTTATTTAACACTTGGTATAATTGGACATATTTCCCAAAAAACTGGTTTTCAAAATTTTCTTCGCAGGTTACGGCCCCTAGCGGTTAATCCAAAATCTTGAAAGTTATCTCCAGCGATTTCTCTTGGCCACTTTTACTAAGGAATTTTTTCTCCTAAAGTTATAACATGAGTAGTTTCTGATATACAGCCGAGAGATCGGCTTATTGGACCACCCGGTACAATTTGGGCATCCATAACAACAGAGAGCAGGGGTACATGTTCACTTGGACCGAAAATGTGGCAAAGAGAGGTAGTGATGAAATTGCCACTGCACTACTGAAATATATCGAAATGTTTCTAACAAATACTGACAATAAAGAGCTTATCATTTACACCGATAACTGTGGGGGTCAAAATAAAAACTGGGCTCTGATGTCAGTATATATGCAACTAGTCAGAGAAAAACAGTTTTTGGCTATCGAACATCGTTTTCTTGTAAGTGGGGATACGCGCTTACCCTCAGATCGTGATTGCGCATTAATTAAGAAGGAAAAGAAATTTACGGCACAAATATATCATCCCAATCAATGGTGCGACGTTATAAGAACAGCCAAAAACCAATCCATTTGAAGTTATCAAGATGCAAAAAAAGAATTTATTTCCGTTGACGAACTGCAAAGGCAAACTAACAAAAAACAGACGACAGACGAAAAAGAACCTTTACGTTTTAGTTAAGTTAGATGTTTTAGATTTGAAGCGGATAAACCCAACACAATGCTTGTGAAACACTTTTTAAATTAAGAGTTTAAATCGGTCAATATTGGTAAGCGAGGAGTAGAAGATGGAAATCGAATAAAAAATCTAAGAGATCTTCCTCCAAAATATGTATACCACATCTGTACCTCTTAACGAAAATAAGCTAAAAAATTTAAGGGAACTCTTGCCTTATATTCCTTTAGTTTATCACGACTTTTACGTTGAGCTGGGCGTTCGACAACAGTCAACAGACTTCGCAGAAGATCCGGAAACGGAGAATTTTGACTTGGAGGAGTCAAATAGAAACATCGTCTTAGATAAGAAAATCTTACAACAATGTTTTTGTAAAAAAAGGAGTAAGCCACGTTGCTCAAGAAAAATATTTTTTCTCTTTTGGTTAAGAGTGTCGTTTGTTTTTTTAGTTTGTAAATTGCTTATATTCAGAATAAAGCTTCATTTAAAAAAATATTGTTGTGTTGTAATAAAAACTCTGATTTAATTTGGATTTGATTGAAAGTTTCAAACTAGGTTTTCTTGATTTTCTACTTTTGTAGCTTGTTACCTTTTTTCCTCAAACCCTTCAATTATTTACGTTACTAAAGCTTTTGATATATCAACAGTTGAAATAGAAGTCGAAATGTGATAACATCATCATCATCTTCATCTCTAGACAGCCTCTATTTGCGCCCAAGTCGGACATAGGCCCCTTCCAAGGGTTTTCCATTTATTTCTCTTTTATGCTGTTGTGATTTAATTCGTTGAGATTTTACTGATGCCATCTGACAAACGTGGAGAGGTCTGCCTTGACTGTGTTTATCACTCCTTGGCCTCCATTTCTCAATTTTCCTTGTCTATTTTTATCTCGCAATCATACTTTATGTAGCGCGCATCTACATTTAAGCTTTAGAGTGCGTTTGAGAACATCGTCCACCTTTGACATTCTACGTATCTCCACGTGTCTCTCAGTATTAGGCCATACATTGAGCGTTTCATCTTCCCTGAGTTATTTCTAACTGTCTGAGTGTTTTTTGTTAAAAGTAAGAGTTTTTGCTCCGTATGTAAGGATTGGTAAGACAGTGGTTGAACGCTTTTCTTTTGATGCTAATGAACACAGTCGATTTAAAAATGTATCTTAATTGGCCATATACTAGAGCTTAGGAATATTCTTCTTTGTAAGTCATATGTCTCAATATCTCTTGTGAATTTCAGTTCATGTCTCCAATATGTAAATTTGTGAGTGAGTTTAATTTACTTTTGCCCGGCTTGATGTTATCGCTGGGTACTAGGTTGGCTAATATTTTGGTTTTGCTTTTACTAATTTACAATTTCACTTTTCCTATTGATGCAACAAAGCTCTTCCAGCAAGTCATCTGTTATGATCCGTAAAAAATAAAAAAAATAAGAACATGAGTAGAAAGAAATCCGAAGATTACTTGGCGAAACTAAATTCAAATATTTGTCTACTGCTCGTTTTACAACATATAAAGTAGACATATTGATGAATTCATCGACAGGAGGTTATAATAATTTGCTTTCCACAACCTGTTCTGTGTCCTGTGGCATGTGTCCACTACGTCAAATATTCTTCGTCAATTAGTTTCTAATACTTCTTACATGAGTAAATGAACAAAACAGAAATACTTTTGAGATTTGATTACAATACAGGGCCTTTGCCATCAGCTTATACATATTTTTACTTTCTTAGGTTTCATCAGAGCAACATTTGTAGATGCTTTTCTATCAGTGAGGCACAGCAGAACTAGCCGAGGAAGGCAATTAAAGACCAAAAGGGCTCCTGTAATGGATTATTAAAGGTTTTAGATATAATACCTTTCAGGGGTAACCTGCAACAGCAACTGTCTCACTCCAAAGCGATTGCAAAAATCATTGTCCGTAGAGAGTACTTGCGAGTGGCTATGGTTAGATGTAGCGTAGAAAGGGGACTTAGGGTATCCAGATGTCTCAGGTCATATCACTACACCCAAGACAACTGCAAGGGGCCGAAAGTGGGTCTGGCTTTAACTGCGGAGGAACTGGCTATAAATCAAGAAAAAGTAAATTTCTGGCCAAGTGCATTTTGTGAAACAAACAACATAGGTGTGATACCAATAACTGCCCAAGTTTAGGAAAGCTTTCCAGGCAATTAGAAATGCCAATGAAAATACCGTGCATACATCACAGGCGGTGGATAACTCATAGAGCCTACCTATGCAGGTGGCATATACAAGTACGCCGTACACTTACGTGTGCCATATGTGAAAAATATGAAACATTCTCTCAACAAATTATGCAGTTGTTACTAGTTTAAATTAGCTTTTCCTTAGTTCCGAAGGTAAAATAAAGCTAGAGTAAAACTTCGCAATGGCTTCACGCGGGACAAAAAGACAAAGGATACTCCAAGTAAACATCGGGAGGACCAAAATGGCATACCAACTTATATATGCAAAAGCCCTCGAAATTGGAGCTAAAACAATAATATCACAAATAAAGACTACAGAATAAAATTAGCTCATTTATAATTATATTTAAATACATACCTCAATCATTTCACGTACAAATTCTCCGTCTTCATTGGTTTTTCTTATGTTGTTATTATTATCGTCCAATGTATCTTGTAAAACATAATCTGTTGGTTTTAGTTTATCGCTATTACTTATTTGATTCGTAAGTTCTGTTGATATATTTGAATTAAACGGCAAACTTTCATTTATTTGATTAGTGATGTTTTCCTCCGTGAAAGTACTAACATCTCGTCTTTTTCTGCCAAATGAAGGTTCTGTGCGTCCTATTCCAACTTGACAGTAGGCTGGTTGGCATTCTTCTCTACAAGTCCGTACGGTAGCTTCAAATACCAGGAAATTTGACTCAGGTATTTTAAAAGCATTAAATCTAGCTTCAAGACTATCACTATTTCTACCTTTGTCTAATTCAGGAAAGACATAACTATCTACGGGACATCTGTGAAAAGAGACGATTTTAAGCATCACTTGCTAAATAAAACATTACAATATTAATTATTATTTGTACTAAAATCAATTCTACAGATAAATAAATGGTGCCGCAATGGACCCATTCTCCCAGTAATTGCCGATATCTTTATGAAATACATCGAGACCCGAGCACTATTCACATCAATGCTCAAACATATGTTATGATTCAGTAAATTTGTACTGTAAAGTGATACTAGTAGGAAAGTTTTGGGGAAGTTCTGATTTTTTCATTCCATATGTGTTTTGGGGTGCTAAATCTGACTCTGAGGTTTGCGGACAAAATTTCGTGACGCAACATTTAAAAAACCAGAAGAAATCGTTTTTTTTTTGCTTTTTTCCGGTTTTTTGCTTAAAACTCGAAAACTGTTAACTTTTAGTAAATGGTCTGTTTACAGAAATTAAAGTACTTAAAATTCTGTACAAATGTCACTATTTTGGTTATTGTACAGACGAACCGTTCGATCTCAAGTGCAAGTTGAAAATTGGCAATTTGTACCGGTGTGACTGCAAAACCCACTTTTTAAATTTGTATTGAAAGGTTTTCAGTTAATTTCCCCTAGTATTTAAGTTAATTAAAATAAAGACCGAGTCACACGGATAATTCACGTTTTGACTCAAATATAGCTAGATTGCAAAAAATCAAAATAACTCAGTTAAAAAGCAGTTAAAGCCGCTTTACATTCCAAACGGCAACAATGTGCTAAACTGTTGTAGACGTTGTAGTATGTGTGTACATGTAGCGCACACTAGCGCACTATAAACTGGGTGGCACTCGGTCAACATTCGGCACCTCACAAACACACATACACACTATACGACTACCTACGCGAGTCAGTTTGAGATCGTGTGCTATTGTCGTTTTTGATGGCTACCCTGACGAGGCTTGTGGTAGCACCAAGCGTTTAGAATGATTGAGAAGAGCACAAAGAAAACAATCTGCTGCAATATCATTTACAGAAATGATGGTGCCCACTGTGTCGCAGGATAGTTTTCTTGCAAACCCAAAAAACAAGGGCCGGTTTATATCTATGTTAATGGAGAAACTTCATGACGCAAAAATTCATTCAAAGAAAGCTGTGGAAGATGCTGATATCCTAATTATCACAACAGCTCTTAAGATGGCCCCGTCAAACGAACATGTGACAGTGGTGGGGAATATATCGACCTACTGGTCATTTTGATTGACCTTTGTAGCCCTAATATAAAAAATGTATTTTTTGAAACCAGAAAAAGGAAAGGTTTCGCAAAGCCTCTACAACCCTCATCTGGCTGCTGAGAAAATCCTATTGGATCATATTTTATTCCTGCATACGATGAGTGGTTGTGATACTACTTCTGCATTGTTTAATCAAGAGAAACTGAGATTTATTAAAGTCCTGCAGAAGAACAAAGATTTGCAATCGGTAATTGAAGGTTTCAAAAACCCTAATTCAAGTCAAGATGAGATTGTCACAGCAGGAAACATGTTTCTCACGGCTCTATATGGAAAAATAGAGACAAAACTAAACGATTTAAGATAAAAAAATCCGTATCTTCATCATTCAAAAATAAGACCAACATTGCCTCATTGCCCCCAACTAAAGCTGCTGCACGAGAACATTCACTGAGAGTTTACTATCAGGTGCAGCAGTGGATATCCGGTCAAGCCACACCTAACAAGCAACAAAAAGACCCAAGTGAGTGGAGATGGCAACAACCTAGTAGTAGTCTTGTGCCAGTAGGGTAAAATGTGCAAATACCGGTCATTGGGTAATGGCGGTCATCCCGATTGTGCGAAATCTATTCAATCTGGCAACCTTCTATAACTGCCAACGTGTCGCTACACTACTCTGTATTCAGATTGCTGACGAGCGTTGAGTTGGCGCAAACCATTGTCATAGAAATATTATTAACCTGTTTTCAGTGTTTTCGATCTTATTTTTATGCTGAGTAATATAAGGTCTTAATTCATTTTTATTCACTTGTAGATCTTAAAATTGGTTACAATTGATTATAATGACGTTAGCTGCCTATTCCTTTTTTAAAGATCAATATTTTAATACATGTTTACGAGTAAAAAATTCTAAGAAAAAAAAAATGCCAACAGGAGGCAATGCCGGTCAGTTGACCGGTATTACCCCCATGCTATAATTTATACCCTATACTATTAATCCTTAGGGATTAATCCATCCATTTTTCGACATTGCAAGAAAGAATAAAAAATAAAAATCTTCAAGGTGTCTCATTAGGTAGAGAATCAGTATTTTCTGCCGAACAAGAAGCTAAAATAGCCACACAAAAAAAATATTTAAGCTTAATTTTTTATGGCGTAACAGCAATAGAACTGAGAAAATTAGCATTTGGGTTTACAAGATAATTTTTCTTGTAATAAAACACCTTTTTCTTGTAATTGGCATTACAAGAAAAAGGTGTTTGATTCTAGTTCTTTGGAATCGGATATTGATATATCATGTGATAACAGTGACGATGCATACGAAGATAGATGCCTGGTTTACAGCGAGTTTGGCAAAAACAATGAATTGTGGTATATATTTACCGTTTGCTCACGATGGGCTTATTCAGAGTGCAGTGGATGGGATTCTGCAGAGAGTTATACCTGCGATGACTGTCAACTATTTTTACATTAAAACACATATTTTTGTTATTTTTTGTTTGTTTTGTAATAAAAAATATTTTTTCACCTTTCTTACTGATTTATTTGAATTATGACCCATCAAGCCACATTCGTTAATCGTTTGATAACAAAAAAATGTTAAATATATATTGATTTTTATTTTAATAATAACAGAAACAAATTGACTGGCATTACCCACACTCATGACCGGTATTGTCCATGTATGGTGACAATACCGGTCAAAGATACTTTTTTATGTTTTGTCTCTGTCAAAGACAAAAATTTTATATTTTTGAAATTAAATGTATCTTGCAATAAGTTAAAACCCCAAATTACGGATTGACGGCTTAAATTTGATTCACAGAGTTTTACTTTTTTTTATATTAAATTTTCTTCTTAGGTGACCGCGATTTGCACACTTTACCCTACCAACTACTTTGGACCCTGCATCAAACTCAATACTACGGTACATTTTATGTAAATGTAAATATAAATGTAAAACTGAAGAAATAGAGCGAGGTATGTTGGATCTGACAAGTTATTTTGTAGCCATTCATCTCTCCTTGATATATGATATGTGTCTCTCCTCTTTTTATTTTCCAGGAGAACGACTCCCGGCGCTGACGATGGAGCAATGAGACCCTGAGCCAGGACCCGATGCCATCGAAGAACCTCAGTACGATGCGGAAGGTATGTTTAATCTCACAATCTATTTTGCAATCTTCATCTTTTCTTGATAAATGACTTAACTTTAATTTTCCAGAACAAGCAGAACCAGGGCTCATCGTTATCGAAGAACCTCAGCCAGGGCCTTCCAAAAGACAACAGCTCATATAAATTTTGCATATTATAATTTATAATCATAATAATATATGATCATAAGTAACGAGATTTTAAGTTTTATTTTGTTACGAGTTCTACCTACCTACTGAATTTGCATAATTTTTGCCTTTTTTCTTTTTAATTACTTGTGTGGAAAACCAAGTGACATTTATCAAATGACAGCATACATAAAAATTAAATATTGAAATGTAAAAAGTGGGTTTTGCATAAACTGTTAAAAATTTACAATTTTCAACACGCACTAGAAACCGAACGATTCGTCTGAAATAAAAAACTAAATACTGGTATTTGTAGAAAATTTCAAGTACTTTAATTTGTGTAAACAGACCATTTACCAAAAGTTGATAGTTTTCGAGTTTTAAGCAAAAAACCCGAAAAAAGAAAAAAAACGGTTTATTCTGTTTTTTTTTTGTTGCGTCACGAAATTTTGTCCGCAAACCCCAGATTCGGATTAAGCACCCCAAAAAACATATGGAATGAAAAAAATCAGAACCACCCCAAAATTCTCCTAGCAAAAATACAATTTAACTGAACTATTAGCTACGAAATGTTGACGATACATTTGTCATTTGGAACCACATTCAAGGCAGGGATGCTTTGGTATCTTTTTAAAACCATCTGAACTGTATACGTCCAAGTATCCAGTTCACGATTGAGATGGAAACTGATTCATCCCTACCGTTTTTCGACGTTCTCATAAAAAAAATTAATTCCAAGGTTTTCATTAGTCTGTTTAACGAAAACCCATCCAAACCAACCCCTACTCGCATGCCAACTCTCATCACCCACATTCAAAGTTAATTATGTCATTAATACACTTGTCTCCAGATAATGCAAATAGATCTACGTATAGGTAAATCAAATCGATATATAATAGGTACTTACCCAAATCGATCAATAAGTTGAACTGATCTTCCTGTATATGGATCTCTGGCTATGACATTCGTAGCAAAAATATCTGGCACTGAACCATAGTTATCTTGAGCCTCTAATCTGAACGTCAGGGGATCACCCACAGCGATTGTTGTTGTAGGCCGACCTTGATACAAAATCATTAAACGAACTTTTGAACCAAGAGTATTTTCAGCAGGTAAGTATTCAATTGGTATCGGGCTACCAGAGCTAAAACAAAAAATTCTTATATTTTGCAAATCCATTTTTTAATAACACTTAGTATAATTTATTGACATAGGTAGACATATTGACAATACCTTTATTTTGTATAATATATTTTATATTGTCTATACTATCTAAATATCTAAACATTAATTATTATATATTACTTAAATGCCCTTAATATTGCTACATAATTTTAAAATTTAACCGATTTTATAATTTTGTGCGCCATTATTTTTATTAATCTTATTGTTAATAATTAGTCAAAAAAATATGTAAAAGATGTGTACCTACCCAGCACCGATGAAACCCGAAGATACAATTGCTTCTCCAGGACCTTTAAATAGACATGTTAAATTAAATCTCTTATCCTTTCTCGTCTGAACAAAATCGCTAAATTGAACCACTACAATGTTAGTCATTATGTCTCCATATCTTTGGGTTCCGCATTCTGGAAATCCTTGAGCTGCACTTATGCGAAGTACATTTAACGTTCCTCCATTTCCGCGAAAAAAGCACCGATCGTAGTTTCCATATGTATAAATTTTGCCATAAAAACCTCCAGGTGTCTTTAATGTAAATTCCATTCCATCTTCATTACAAACCTGACTCACTGTAAAAATTAAAATTGATAATTTGATTAATAGGTAATTATATATATTATATTATATATGTTGCCAGCCTATAAATTTCCGAAAATAAAAATTCATTGGAAAATTTATGCACTGTTTCATATTGTATTCTCAACGTCTTTTATTTTTAAAACAAAAAATGGCCATTACTGTTTAATTTATTAGCTTAATTTATTTTTATTAGAAAGCTACAAAAGAATTACAAACAACAAAAATTAAGAGTGAACTTAAACAAAATTATCTAATATCGGGTGTTATGCCCTAAAACATCGATAACCGTTTGCATACGATTTGGAACGGAAAGGAAAAAAATTTGAATAAAAACTTAAGGAATACGTTCATATTCTTCACGAAGCATGTTTTGAAGTTCTACAAGACTTTCTGGCTGGCCTGGTTGACTTATAACCATACAATGAAGTTCATCTCAAAGAGGTTCGATGATATTCACATCGAGGTCGCAGGCTGGCCGTTCTAGAGTCCTAATTCCAACTTTCCCCAAGTAATATGTCAGGATTCTTGCAGTAGGCGGCCGTGTATTATCATGCATAAAGACGAAATTGTCCCCAATAAAAAAAACCAAATGAAACTACTGTTTCTGCCAAAACACTCTCTATATAGCAGTGAGCATTCAAGGGGCCATTGATAAAAATAAGTTCAGTTCGAGCTTTAAGTGAGATTCCAGCTCAAACCATGACACCACCACCGCCAAACTTTCTTCGCTGGGACATACAAGCTTGGGCATATCTTTCATTTCTCCGTCTCCAAACCCTCTCTTGGCCATCTTCTTCTTCTTCAAGTGCCATCTTCGTTCCGAAGGTTGGCGATCATCAGGGCTATACGTATTTTCGAAACTGCTGACCGAAACAAAATTGTTGTTGCTACAGCTATACCATTCCCGTAGATCCTTTAGCCAGGAGTTTAGTCTTTCTCCTGTGGACCTTTTTCCTGCTATTTTCCCTTGCATAATTATTCAAAGCAGTTCATATCTTTCGCCTCTTGTAATGTGTCCCAAGTATTGCAGTTTTCGTTTTTTGATCGTAAATATGACTTCCTTTTCTTTATTCATTCTTCTCAAGACCTCGACATTTGTGACTCTCTCGGTCCATGATATTCTCAGGATTCTGCGATACATCCACAGTTCAAATGACTCTAATTTTTTGGTATCAATATTTTCAACGTATGACTCCATTCCATGACTCCATTCCGTAGAACAGCACAGAAAGTACGTAACATCCCATCAGGCGAAGTTGCATTTCAAGGCTCAAATCTCTTTCGCAGAACACTCTCTTCATTTTAGTGAATATTGATCTGGCTTTTTCTATTCTTATTTTGATTTCTGCTGAGCTATCGTTGTCTTCATTTATAAAAGTGCCTAAGTATTTGTATTTGCTAACTCGATCGATAATTTCATTGTGTAAATATAAATTTTGGACATTTTGTGTTGATTTCGATATTACCATAAATTTAGTTTTCTTTATGTTCAAAGATAGTCCACATTCTTCGCTGCAGTCTGCTATCTTATTCACGTAGCTCTTCAAGTGTTTATGCGATCAGAACGGTGTCGTCGGCAAATTTCAGATTGTTTAATCTAACACCATTTATTTTAATACCTACGGATTGCTCAGAGAGTGTTTTATTCATTACGTCTTCGGAATAGAGATTAAATAGGGTTGGTGACAGTATACACCCTTGTCTCACACGTTTTTTTTTTCAATTTTTCAGTGGTATTATTCTCTACTCTCCCTATTGCTTTCTGATTGTAGTACATATTTGCTATTAGTCGGATGTCTCGTTTACCTAAATTCTCTTCTGTCAGGAGTCTGATTAGGTGATCATGCCGCACTTTATCACAGGCCTTGTTGTAATCTATGAAACACATGAATACATATTGATTTATGTCAAGACATATTTGAGACATAACGTTCAGTGCAAACAACGCCTCTCTTGTTCCGAGTCCATTTCGGAATCCAAACTGGGTATTATTGATGTCCATTTCCAGTTTTCTGTGTACTCTAGAGTGTATAATTTTCAGGTATATTTTCAGTACATGGCTCATCAGACTAATTGTACGGTAATAACTACATTGTTTGGCATTTATCTTTTTTGGTATAATATCAAAGGTGGATAAAAGCCATTCTTGTGGTATTTTCCCCGATGTATAAATGCTATTGAAAAGTTCAACTAAAATGTGAATCGAGTCTTTTTCTATTAGTTTAAGGATTTCCGTTGGTATTTCATCCGGACCTGGGGATTCACCATTTTTCATTCTTTTTAGTGCATACATTATTTCCTCTTCCGTTATTTCTGGACCGTCGTCTCCTTGTATGTTACTTAGCTCAGATTGTTATCTATCATCTGCAAAGAGTTCTTCCATATAGTTTTCCATATCTTCAACTGTTCTTCTAGTTCTGTTATTATGTTTCCGTTGTCATTATACAGGGTATTTGGCTGCTTACGTTTTTGTGTACCTGCAAGTTCTTTGACTTTTTTATATACATTAAAAATAACATGTTTTGCCTGCAATTGCTCTATTTCTTCACATTTTCTTTTATAAAAATCTTCTTTTGCTATTCTGATTTCTATTTTGATTTCTTTCTGTATTTGTTTATACCTTTGTTCGTTTTTTCCTTTCATTATTCTCCTATTGTCCATGAGAAGAAGGATCTTATCAGTCATCCACCTTTGCTTTATTTTTGGTTTTTCTTTAGTCAGAATTTCCTTCGCAGGACCTGTTATCGCCATTTTTACGTTTTGCCATTTTTTATCTATGTTGTTCGTTGGCTGAAATGTTTCTGTTTCATGAAGTATTTTGAAATTATTATTAATACAGTTTTACAGTTTCTCCTTGACCTCCAGGTTACATAAATGACGGACGTCTATCTGATTTGCTCTTCTTTTCTGCTCCAATCTTTTTAGTCTAATACTCTATTAGAGGGTTATGGTCTGAAAAGACATCTGCGCCTGGGTAAGCTTTAACGGATTTTAAGGGGTTTCTGTATCGTTCGTTTATCAGTAAAAAATCAATCTGGTTTCAAATTATTCTTTCGCCATTATCCTGGGGTGATTTCCACGTATAAAGTCTTCTCTTTGGTAAGTTGAAGAATGTATTAGATACAATCATGTTATTCTCCTGGCGGAATTGAAGTAGTCTGTCACCTCGTTCATTTCTTTTACCGAGTCCGTATTCTCCTACATGTTTGCCACTTTTTCCTTTACCAATTTTTGAGTTAAAATCACCTAGAATTATGGTGATGTCTCGTGGTTTCGTCGATTTTAATACTTGATTGATTTCTTCGTAGAATTGTTCAATTTCATCCTCGGATTTATCTGCAGTAGGTGCAGGGATCTATATGATATTTAGTTTACTTGTGTTTGTTTGTAGTTGAAAAAATAAGAGCCGATCTGATACTGGAGTAAAATTAATGACCGACTGCATCATAGACTTAGATACGAAGACTGCTACGCCGTGTCTTTGTTGAGTAGTACTGTTTCTGAAGTAATATACCATGCCATTTGTTGTCGAAAACCTGCCAGAATTTGTCCACCTTGCCTCACTAATGCCTAGAATGTCGACATTTATTCTTTGCATTTTTTGTATTATATTAGCATTTTGCCTGGATCATACATACTCCTAACATTCCATGTACCAATTTTTAATACACTCTTGGGTGTTTTTCTATTTTTTTTTAAGAGTGGTATTTAGTACTTCACAGGGATTTGATCTGGCCATCGCCAGACTTTAAACAGAACCACGATTCATCAGTAAAGAGAATTCAGCTTCAATCCTGTATATCCCAGTGTCGTGAAAAAATTAATCAATTCCTGCAGTGTCTGGGTTATTATTCGTGAACAATAGCCTGCCTTCTTGCCCTAGCCCTCTTTCATTGAGTCGTCTTCTAACCGTTTTCTTACTTACCATTTTAAACCTCCTGCAGACTGGTTCTTCACCAATTGCAGTGGAATGGTGAATTCTTAAAAGTTCCATTACAAGTTGCGTCTCTTACGACCGGAACCATAACCGTCGAAACTGTCAAAAACAAGCATACAAGATCGCAAAAAATATTTAATTTGAGATGCAATATGAAACAGTGCATAAAACTTTCAATAAATTTTGTTTCGGAAATTTATAGGGTGGCCACTTTTTTCGCCGCTCAGTGTATATATATATATATATATATATATATATATTTATATATAATATATATATATATATATATATATATATATATATATATATATATTTATATTTATATTTATATATATATATATATATATATATATATATATATATATATATATATATATATATATGCATATATTTATGTATGAATATATTTATATATGCATATATTTATATTCTGTTTATTAATGTTTTTTTCATTTACCGTCCAAACAGTCATCTTCTGTTTTGGCTGTTCTTTCGAAGTAATTATAATTATCCTTTTTGTCGAGGTATGGTACATTATCTAGCTCCATATCTCTACTATCTCGATCACTTAACTCACAATTGCTTCTTTTTATGTTATAGCCTTCATGCCTCTCTTCGGGTAGGACATCCCTTAAAGGTTAGTGTTGGTTAGTAAAGCAAAGTTAACACATTCACAGAAGATCTGTAAGATTATTATTTTGATATTATATATTTTTTAAATATTTTAGTTTTTGCGGTAATTGTAAGATTTTGGGCTTATGTTTTTTATTTATATTCTGGTAGTTTTTCAAATATCATTAAAGGGAGGGGTAAATATTGTCTCTATTCTTCTTATTTAAGAATTTTGTCGATTTTGTCAGTACACCTTTGATGTAAGGAAAAAAAGCTTTCGTACAATGAGGGTCTAAGATTTTGAGTTGAGATTTAGTGGGAGATTGATGTTTGTAGATGCTCCTATTGATGTGATTTTCGCGGTAACCGTTTTGGATGAGGGCTTGTTTTAAACTAGAGAGCTTAGCGGGTCTACTTGCATGATCGCACATGTGTATTAATCTGAATAAATCAATAAGTTCTAAAGAACTGAGGGTCCAAGTTTCACTGCACGGCAGTGAAACTTGGACACTAAAGAAAGAGATAATAGAGAATAATAAAGTCCCTCAAAGGTCAATGGAGCGATGCATGCTGGGTATAAAAAAGAGAGATCAAAAAAGAGTAGAATGGATAGACAGAAAACTAAGGTCGCAGATATAATCCACAGAATTAAATGTTTAAAATGACAGTGGGCGAGACATGTATCGAGAAGAACTGTCAATAGATAGTCAACTAAATTACTTAGACTTAATTGGACATCATTTATATATAAGAGAGACAGGGAGTGGTAGAGGAAGAAGGAAAGAAAGGGACTATACATATCAAAATATTTTACCTGTAATTAAATGATAAACACCCAAATTCTCTTGTATTGATACATTCCAATTCACACTCTCTTAAAGATCTTGCAAAAGAAACTTTCCTTACAAAATCTTTTTTCATTCGTTGACGATAACCCATTTGTTTAAAAAGATCTTTTTCGTTATCACATTTAAGACTGTAAGGTCTATTATCATATATTGGTCCATCTGGTCCTGGTGACATCGGTCTTCTTCGATCTACAAAAGGTTGGATGTATGGATTCTCAGGACGGGGTCGTTTATCGGGTACATATGGCCACCTGTTTCCAAAATTTTTGAATTGATCATCAAACTGATTGTCGTGACCATATCTGCGTCCTTCATCTTTATATGGATAGTATCTATCTGTATATAAATTATGATTAGGGGAGCCGTATCTACTACGAATAACATTGCTATTTTCATATGGGTTTCTATTATATTGATTCCTATAACCATCATATGGAAAATAATTTTTAGATAAACCATCATAGTCACCATATCTTTCCCCATTCTTGTTTCCCCGTCTGTAGGGATATACATCTCCATATTTATCTTCATATGGATAACGGTGTTTATAAACATTTGGTGGATAATATTTATTACTGTGATATGGTGGTGGATAATATCTATTGTTTTCTGGTAAGTAGTTCGGATATTTATCTGGTTTATATGGCAAACCAGGACGTCCTCGTTGCGAATTGGAATTATATGGATAATTGTAATAACCTCCTTCACCATTGTCTTGAGAATTATATGGTGGTCTTTTTTTATGGTAGGGATCATCGTAGGTATTTCCAGGTGGAAAAAATCTGTTGGGCTGTAATGGATGATATACATCTTGATCAGGATATTCAGGTTGTTTATTTCCATAATGGCCTGGTTCAGGCGGAGTATTTTCATAAGGTCTATTGACATCAATGGGTCTTTGACTACTATCATTATCTCCAACTAAAAAAAAACTATATCTACTACAAATGCAATAATAGTAACATTTAAGGCATAGTACTAACTTTCATAAAAGAAACCAAAAAAAAAAAAAATTAATTATAAATTGAAATAATATAATGGGAAATGTACTCAAAATTGAACTTACGCATTAAGTTTTCGTAGTAATCATAATCAGCATCGTAGATAATTCTCATCCCATCTCTTTGGTTATACCTAGTTAAACGACATGTTCGGTATCGGTCACTATACTCTGCAGATCTACATTGAAAACTGGGCTGTCGCAAGCATTCATCTAAACATTCACTCAAAGTCCTTCCTGAAATCTCTGAATGATGTTCACCACCTAGTCGACTATTGCGGTATCTCTGAAACGCTGTGTCAGGCTTTTTGCCACTAAATAAATGAGAAGTAACTGAATTATCAGGATATTCTGAGCCTCGAGCTAAAAAGAAAATATAAATTGCTATGATTTTTTTTAATTATTATTATTATTATTCATCCTAATATTATTGGTATCATTATTACTTGTCATATTACCTCTTTGTATTCTTTGAATAAAATTAATAAAACTATCTATTGTTTGAATATTTTGTACAGTTACTGTTTGTACAACATCGGCATCAAAATGTCTAGATACATTTAAGATTGTTTCATCCACTCTAAGTGGTGGTTCTAAACATTTTGCAACCGTTATCAGTTTTAATGCATAATCTACCATATTTGATCTTAAATTGTGATTATATTTTCCAAAATATAGAACTTCCCTAAATTTAGCTTGCTCTAATTCACCCCAATAATAATTTAAAAATTTATTTTCAAATGTTTGAAAATTATCCAAATCATTTTCAATACTGGCAAACCAAGTTGCCGCATTGTCACTTAGTGTCATTCTAATATAATCTTTAATATCATTAATATTATTAACGAAAACAGATGAATCTGCTCTATCCATTTTTGAAAGAAAGGTGCTACGCAAGATATTTGGAGCGGTCTGTGAGAACGGAATATGGAGGCGTAGATATAACTTCAAACTGCAGAATATCTACAAGCATACGTTTGGTGGTAAAGATATTACCACTATAATTAAGCGAAACCGCCTGCAGTGGGCAGGACATGTAGCCCGGGCCCCTGAATCGAACATAATAAAAAAGATTCTAACAGCGCAACCTGTGAGAATGAGACGACGGGGTAGACAAAGCTGAGGTGGATGGATGGGGTAACACAAGATGCGGAGAAGATCGGAGTCGGCAACTGGAAAATTCAAGCAAGGGACAGAACAGAATGGGGTAGAAAGCTTGAGAAGGTCGAGGCCCTCTAAGGGCTGTAGCACCAAGATGATGATGAGGATGATGATCATTAATATTATTCATGATCATCATCTTTGGCTCGACAATCCTCTGTGGATCTTGGCCTGCTCTAAGATTCGTCGCCATTCTGTTCGGTTTTTGGCAACGTGTTGCCATCTTCTGATTTTTAATATTCGTAAGTCGGTTTCTACTCCATCTAACCACCTAATTCGCGGTCGGCCTTTGCTTCTTTTTCCTACAGGTGTTCCTGTGGTTAGCTTTTTAGCAATGGTATTTTCTGGCATTCGTATTATGTGTCCAGCCGATCTAAGTCGCTGTGTTTTAATGAACGTTATGACATCTGGCTCATCACAGAGCTGATACAATTCAAAATTATATCTTCTGCGCCACTGCCCTTGGTCGTTTACAGCTCCAAATATTTTGCGGAGTATTTTACACTCAAATATTATTCACTAATCTTAATTTATGTTTTAAACTATTTATGTATACTCTTGGATGCAAATTTTTTATATTACCAGAGAATTTAATCCCAGTCTCATTTCTTAAATTAAAGTAAAGTCTCCCTATGTCTCTCATTTGTGAAATATCATCTATTCTCTGTTCCACATTTCTTATTTGATTACTATTTATTTGGATATTTTGTTGCATATCGTCTAATTTTTCTTCTGTCTTCTCCTGTCTTCGTTAATTTTAACTTCTAAGTTACATTTCTGCAACTTTATTTTCTGTTCCATATCTATCTTATTATCTTGAATAATTCTGTTTACTTCTGTTCTCTCATTTTCTATCCTTGTGTTGTAGTCATGCTGTATATTTCATTTGCTACTTTTTCTCTGCAGCTTCAAATTTTTTATCCATTTGTTTTTCTATTTGTTTTACAATTTTATTATTATTATCTTCTATTTTTTTTCAATTTTCTATAATTCTCTTCCATTTTCTGTTCCATTTGTTTTATATCTTCTTTAACTTCTTTTGAATTCTCTTCCATTTTTTTCGAATTCTCTTCCAATTTCTGTTCCATTTTTTTATGTTTTCTTTGACTTCTTTCGAATTATCTTCCAATCTCTTGTTCATCTGCATCATTAATGACATCAGAGCTGCCATATTGACATTTTCCTCTCTTTCTTGATTCATTTCTACAGTATCTTGAACTAAACTCTCATCTTGTACAGCTTGTGTTTCTACTTCCACATCTTCTTCATTCTTTTTGCTTTGTATATATTTCTTTCCTTGAGACATTTTGAGACTTTATATGTTGCTTGTGTGAGTCCATTTCAAATAGGTAAATAAATAATAAATAAGACTTACAATCAATTAATTAATTAATTGATTGTGAGTAAGTCTTATTTATTATTTCTTTACCTATTTAAAATCTATAATTTTTTTCTTTCTAATGAAAACTAATTTAATTGTATATGAGAGCACTTATCTTCCCAAACTAATTCTTTTAAATAGAGAGCCCCGTGGTGGGCGCCAAAATTGCTATGATGTGTTGTTTGGGTATGAGCAATGAGTATTTTAAAATAACATATATAAGTATAGGGTTTTTATCGCGGTTCTCAAAGAATTAGTTTGTAAGCACTTTTTTAAATTATCTTTATTATAATTATTATGAAACACACACACACACATATATATCTAATATAGACAATATAAATTTAGAACAACCTATCTTAAAATTGAAATTCTTACAATAATTAAATTATATTAACAAAATTTGGTACCTTTCTGTCACTGCATGCCTAAATGAAACTGTTTTCCAAAATAAAGGGTTTAATCACCACTCAATATCTTCGTTATCAGCCTCGGTTATCCTTCTTTTTGTGAAATTGCTTTTTCCAAATACACCACAATGTTTTAATTATCAGCTTCCACCAATATAAAATATTTTTCTTCTTAATAGCATTTATAAATGGGCAAAATATTTTTCTTTCTTTATTATTCTTCTTTCTTATAATCTTATTTTTTCTTCTTAAAATCTCCAATCACCATATAAATATTATAATTTTAATTTTTTCTAATCTCCATATACATATTATAATTTTTAATCTCCAGCTAATACTCTCTTAATACTATTATCTCCATATAATATACTTTCCAAATATTATAAAACCCATACTAAATCACTGATTACTGACTACTCTCTTGCATACTGTCTTCTGTATACTAACTTACTTAATAATGAACTGCTTGTACTATTTACTGACCGACTGACTAACTGACTGACTAACTAATTTATTAATGAATTCTCATACTGTTCTCGATCCTCCAAATTACAGAGTATTTATATCATTTCTATGTTCCAGAATATTCTTGAAAGAAATCATATTCGAATCCTTCTATTTCATAGATATTTGAATGTTCGCGAATATTCTACTACGCAAATAAGGTTAGCTTCCTTCTATTGATGTCTTTTAGATAATGCTTTACCCTTCTATCGAGAATTTTATGGACATTTAGACTTTGCAGATCAGAGTGTAAACTTATATGTAAATCAAACATATTAAATTATTAACTAACGCTATTTTAAATCCGTAATTATCATTTTAAAATGTCTACTTTCTGTTCAAATTTACTCTTATTTAAAATGTCATTATAACCCAAACACAATTCAGTGTATATTTGGTTGCCTAATTAGATGGCGCACTCAAATGTATTCATAACATTTTAATTATTAAAATAACAAAATAAAAACTTTTTTGAAGTAAATTTGGTTGCCTATTTAGATGGCGCACTCAAATATATTCATTACATTATAATTATTAAAATAACAAAATAAAAACTTTTTTGAAGTAAATTTGGTTGCCTATTTAGATGGCGCACTCAAATATATTCATAACATTATAATTATTAAAATAACAAAATAAAAACTATTTGAACTTATCATTATGCTAATTTCTTAAGAATGCCCTCATATAAATATATAAATACTTTTTATAATATTATCTAGTCTATAACTTATAAATTATTTCTTTAACCACTATTTTAAGTTCATTTTAGATTACCTTCGTTTCTCCTATATTTAATATTATATATATATATATATATATATATATATATATATATATATATATATATATATAATTTGTATATATAAATATTGTGGCATAGCGCAGCTCAATGGCTGATCAGTGATATCTACATATCTTCGCTCTTTTGGAAAAACCATTTAATTGATTAAACAGAACTAGACACGTTAAATAGGTAGGCAATATTATTTAGAAAAAAGAACATCATGTTCCCAGGGCAGATTTAGATAAAACACCTTCAGAACTATGTAGCAAGATTATGTAAATATTTCAAAAATACTTAAGATACTCAAGTTTCAAGAATAATGGGATAACTAAGCCTATAATAGAACTAAATATAGAACTAAATGTTGGTAGCTTCTGTCCACCCAAAAGTTTTTGCATAAGAGCTCTTGTTAACGACAACGTTCAACGTGACGTTTTTAACACCGTCCCTTTGGACGTTGCTCAGTGTCTTTCAGGTTCTTATGAATGTGTGTTCACGCAACGGCAACCAACTCACGGTTAACTTTTCACCGTCTACGTATCCAGTCCCCCTCGGCAAGACGTTCGACGGGACGGTACCGTGAACCCTCAGTGAACCTTTTTAGTTTATGGAAGTGTGTTAACGGCGTTGGGTGAGCATCCGTTGTTTCAATAAATTTCTTTCTTTGTTGCCGCTACAATATGGATTTTGATATGGAGATTTTAATAAGTTATTTCACCAATAATTTTTATTTTATATATAGATTGTATATTCTTAAATGATAAAAAAATCTATTAAGTTTCTAATTTTTATTTTTTAGTTTTTTTATAACCGAAAGTTTTTATTCTGTTATACTAATAGCATAATTCATACATAGGTAACAGCTAGTCGATCAGCAGGTACAAGGAATAGCCTCATATTATTGTCATCACATTCGGAAGCATTATTCGGAAGTAATTAAAGAATTTTGTTTCGTCTTTTCTCAATTCTTCGTAAAGAATTCTTCGTAAATATGAAAAGTACCATACTTTTCTCTTTCTAATAAAATAGGATGTATCCATATTTTTCTTTTACGTTTCTCCCGTTGCTTCTGCATTTTTTATACAAATAATAGGCTAGTATAATTTTTTTTTGACGACAATATGATATAACATGTATTGCATGCACTTGTTACTTTAAAACTGACGATATTTCGGAGATTCCATACCGTCAACGGACGCATATCTTTTGAAAATTATGAACCGTCAACAAGGGTACCCGTTTAGCATCGGCCCATTACCGGTTGAAAAAAACGTTCGTTGACAAGAGCCCTAACTCTTCACTTAACGAAAATATACACATTTATACTTACGGCTATCTAAACAAGCAAAATCATAAAAATTATGAGACTCGCTATTAGCTACTCCAATATCATCTTTTTGGGAAATTGAGTCTTCTTCTGAAAGTGTGCATTGTCTAGTCATTTCGTCATATTCGATTGATCGACACAAATATTTCTCAGCTTTAATGCATAATGTTTGACAATCATCTAAAGTTATATTTGTAAACATATCTACTTCAAATGGACCACCAAGTCTTTTGTTTTCCTCTTTAATGAAAACTGCTAATCCATCACATCTCCTTTCAGCTAAAATTTATAAATAATATAGACATTAGAAGATTTAAATTTGAATTTTTTAAATACTAACAAGTTTTCTAGTATCTTCAAATAAGTCTTATCTTTAACATTTACCAAATGAAAAAAAAAATCTAATTGAAGTAAGTTAATAAAAACTACATTTTAGCTACTTGGGAAGATATATATTTAAAAATGAAATAAAATTAATATTTTTTAATAATTGGGGGGTATTGGCTACTTGACAGTTATTATTACTTTCTATTTACCAATACTTTTATACCCACTTAAATTTAAAGCAATAAAATTAAAGTTTTATATTTACCTATATAAATATAGGTTTTTGACATGGACAAAAAACTCAAAAAACAAATACTCGAATGGTCACCTACAGGAAAGCAGTTAAAGAGGAAAATTAAACAACCGACAATAGTGGAAATTGGACATTGGACAACGTCGAAATACGTTATAAATCAACTACTTGTATATTATTTTTAACTTACCACTTAAGCAGGTATTTTCTAAATAATCAGAACCTGCATCGTCCACGAGCAATTCGGGATGAGTTCTTCTAGTGTATCTACTAAGACTGCAAGTTCTTGCAGTTGAATCAAAAGTTGCGGACCGACAAACAAAACTAAATTCATTTAAACATTTATTTTCACACTCTGTCCTGTTTGACACTATGATCTCTTTAGTATCTGGAGCAGGTAGTTTAAGTTTTTTACGAGGATGTCGTTCAAACACATATCTTCTATTTGGGCATTCTCTTTCAGGCCTACTTGCTAAAATGTATTAAAAAGGTATTAACTCAATTAAAATCAAATTAATATTAAAATAAATGAATAATAGTTATTATACTTCTTTTATACAGTTCTTCTCGCTAAATGTAGCGTAACGCTATATGTGGCGTACGGTGTTTATTGGATACATATCACCGCCATACAATATCAAATTGTAACTGTTACAATAATTAATTATCATATTAACGTAAAATATATAGTGCCTTAGCTATCTGATTATTGTAATTATATTTAATTTAAATTACTATAACTATATAGTAATATTTAATTATTTAATTAAAAATCCTTTGTAATAGCTATATATTTAAGGCCCAAACGGGCTAAGTTAAAAAGACAAAACGTTTTCGGAAACCATGTTCCATCATCAGTGTCTAGGAGTACATGAATGTAGCCACCAAGAGTAAATATATGGGTAAAAACCCGTTAACAGATGTTTAATTACATTTAGTTTTAAAAATATGTTATAATTATTTAAGATTATAGAGTTACCGATGGATTAGGTAACATGGCGACATATGACTCCACGTTGAAGTTGCTAGTCCTGAGACGGTATGTCTTCGAGGACTGTAGGAGTGCAACTGTAGGAGTGCAACTAGTTGATGGACCATGGTGGAACATGGTTTCCGAAAACGTTTTGTCTTTTTAACTTAGCCCGTTTGGGCCTTAAATATATACCTATTACAAAGAATTTTTAATTAAATTTTTAATACATGGTATACAGCCAACTACAGGAACGTAGATTCCTTGTGGATTTATATAGTAATACTTACACGTTATGCAAACTTCAGTAAAATGAACACTATTTGGCACCATCATTAATATTCCTATACCTTCAGGTCTTGCTGATTCGGAAGTAAGATAACACGTACTTTCCTCGTAATCTGTACCTCCAGTATAAACAGCAATTCGGCTGCCTGGTTGAAAGTCGAATGATGTGCAAGTTCGAACTATATTATTTGGTGTTCTATCTCGCAAACATAAATCCTGACACTTTTCGAGGACCATAAAAGGCGGAGAAGTATCTCTAACAATGTCATCATCAAAACCTTGAAGTTGAATGTTTGGTAGTCTTTCATATAACAATTTTCCGTTTAACGATCCCGATCCACATGATGTTTGTGCTATAAAATATACAAAGATGGGTATTATATATACTAGCCATCAAGTTAGGATCTATGGAGAGGGCATCACGTGACTAAAAACGACCTCACTTCGGCCATATTGTTAAGATTGTTTTGACACTTTTCAGAGATCGTATACGTTTGTTTACGTTTGTTGTTTTTCGAATATTTTTAGTTTTATAATACTTTTATAGAAACTGTAATAATAGGGGAAAGGCACCGAATTTGAGACAGGCGCTTAATTTGAGATACCATCGTATATTTGTGTACGATAGTGTGAAATCTAGTTAAAGTATTGAAAACTGATCATTCTGTGAAGTAGTGGTAGGTCTGCTTTTAGTTGACCCTTAGAAGTGACCTTTGTTGTTTTGTTGACGTTAATTTGATTTACACATTACACAATTTTTTTTTCGGAATTTATAAAAACTTATAATACATCAAGGTAAGATGATTACAGTTACTCCAATTATTTTTTTTTTGTTAGTTTAATATTAGTTAATACATTGTATTCAAATTAAACGGTAGATGTGTGGCATATATAACCAAAAAATATGCGTTTTATTCTTAACGAAAAAATTCTAATTTGAGATTGTCTCAAATTAGGACCCCGTGTAAATTTTTTATTTTTATGTGTTTTCTGTTTGTAGATGCCTCCAAAAAATAAAAAATGGAACGCAGATGATATGATACGTGCTGTAAATACAGTAAGAAATATAGAGATGGGCTATTTGAAGGCCTCAAAAGTTTTTGGAGTACCAAAAGGTACCTTAGAACGATATGTGAAATCAGACAAGACTCCAAAAGAACTCGTCGGGATATCAATTGGCCGCCGACCTATTCTTCCTTTGAAATTAGAAAATGAGTTGGTTGAGTATGCCCTCATTATGGAGCAACGTTATTTTGGACTAAGAACGCGTGATATAAAACGACTGGCATTTCAACTTGCAATACGAAACTTAATACCACATCCATTTAGCGGAGTCAAAAAATCAGCCGGAAAGAACTGGTTAAGGCTCTTTCTGAAAAGGCATCCGGCGCTTTCAATGCGTACTCCTCAGGGAATGTCATGTGCTCGAGTAAAATCTTTTACTCCTGAAAATGTATTCAAGTTCTTTGACTTGTATGAACCAGAATATCTTAAGCTTACGAACCCTGCACAACGTATATTCAATGTAGACGAAATGGGCCTTACAATTGTTTAGCACAACCATAGCAAAGTAATTTCCATGGGAGGTAAGAAGCAGGTTTCGTCACTTACTTCAGCAGAAAGGGGCAAGCTGATTACTGCTATTACATGTATGAATGCTGCAGGAGTTTCGTACCACCATTATTAATCTTCCCTAGAAAAAATATGAAAACAGAGTTGATGCTAGGAGCTCCCATTGGAGCAATCGCAGAATGCCATGTGGCAGGTTGAGTACAGGCCGATATTTTCACTAGATGGCATCAACACTTCATAAAACTCACTAAACCTTCAGCTGCAGACTTTTCGTCCTTGATGGTCACTATTCTCATACGAAAAACGTTGCTCTAATAGATTTGGCCAAACAGAATCATGTGACGATTATTTGCCCACCACCACATTATACATACACATAAAATGGTTGGTATGGCAAACCGTTGGATGTTGCTTTTATGGCACCGCTGAAAACTTACTATGCACAAGAAATAGAAAACTGGCTTAGAGAAAATCAGTTGAGTGTTGTGTCGCCTTATATCGTTGCCAGTATTTTTTGTAAAGCGTATAACAAAGCTGCGACGATGGGAATAACTTATGGTTATAATGGTAAATGGTAAATAATGGTTTCTGAAAAACTGGACTGGTCCCTATTTGTCGCCATATATTTTAAGGGACTTTGAATTTGGAATTCAAGAGTACTTAGAAACATAAAACGAAAAGGATGAACAAATAATAGAACCAAACCATGAACAACCAAATCATTCAATACAAGAACATAGAACTCCTAGTTCACCACTACCTCATTAACAACTTGTTTCTCCGAAAGACATCTGTCCAATCCCTAGACTCTACAAGAGTGATACATCAAGAAGGAAGCGAAAAGTTTCTTCGAGTTCAAGCTCAGATAGCAGTGAAGACTTTCCATTAGCTGATTCATCGTCCAGCGAAAGTGAAGAAAACGACGCGGAACTTTTTATTTTGCACCGGCAAATTTTCCGACGATAGATATGGCGAACGATGGGCAAAGTGTTACCAATGTGACAGGTGGGCACATGAGGACTGTGGAGAAATAAGGTCCAGCACATTTATTTGCCTTTTCTGCGAAGGAAAGGGCTTTTTTGAATAGTATCTCAAATTAAGATACCTGTCTCAAGTTCAGATACCTGGCTATCCCAAATTAGGGTACCTTTTATTCTTAATATTAAATGTCTCAAAAAAAAAATAAATGTATTTTTTTGCAAAAATATATGTTTCATTCGCTTTTTTTTGTTTTGTTGTGTTCTAGAAACAATAAATTTATGTTTTCGATATAAATGTTTTAAAAACTTTAAATATTCTGTTTTATATTTGTTTTTCAAAAAAAATGTATCAAATTTGGTGCCTTTCCTCTATATTGTGTTAATAATGGTTTCTCGTTCTCAACGTACTTGCAGTAGCAGAAGTAATGTTAATTAAAAATCTTCAGGAATGACGTTCACAGGTTAGTATACAAATATGTAAACAAAGTAATGGCCCGTACTTCAGAGAATAAATTAATAGTATTTGACTGTATTAATTTATCTTTATGTATAATATTATATCGTGTTTTTAGTGTTTACCGCTGGATAAATAAATCATAGTTTTTTAAAAATGTATTGCACTTTTTTAGATTATGATTACATCTTCTGAATAATTAGTCATATTTTTATAATAGTTTTGTTTGTTTTCGACCGACCCTGATACCACCGCCATATTCTTATCATCGTAAGCCACGCCAACCTACGCCCTTTTTAATACACACGTTAATATGCTCACAGCTTCTCCATAGATTCTAACTCGTTGATACTAGCTGGCCCGGCCAAATTCGTACTGCATTAGAAATAATAAATGTTCTGTAAAATTGTTTAGTTCTATTAACTTTTTTATATCAAGATTAAATTAATTTATATATTTAAGTTTAATAAAAGTTCAAAAAGGAACTAATCCACATATTAACAAAGTAACCACTAGCTGAGTGGATTGCACTCGTGTCAATTATTTTCCTTAGGGATCTTGTAATACACCATATTTTTGAAATCGTAGGCTTCCACGGCCAGAGTCAGAATTATAGTTTATTCGTCTTCCGGGTTTGGACCGTGTCATTTGTGAGTGACCCAAAAGTGGGTTCATCTCGACGTTTCGCTACAATTGTATGTAGCTTCTTCAGGAGAACAAAAAAAGAAAAAAGAAAGAAAGAAGAAAACAAAGAACAGGAAGATGGGTAGTTAGCAACGGTAACTCAGTTACTCAACGCAACCAGAGGCGAATACTAACTACCAAGATGGGCATTTGGTCACAGTAACTCAACTACTCAACGCAGCCAGAATTGAAAACCAAATGCCAGGACAGGGATTCACGTCCAACAGCTCAGAACACTAACGCGTCGAGAGGCGGGGAGTGAATCCGACGATTACTCCGCTACCGCTCTATTTATAGTCGCGGTGCCTGTCGTGTCGGAACGTATCGGCACTCTTCGTGGCGCGAACGTCAAGAAGCGCGCGCTGGCCAATCATGTGGCTGCATCGTAGTGGCGGGACCGGACGGCGGTTCTAGACTGAGATTCCAGATGGGAGACAAGTAGTATCCTTCCTCTCGATTGATATTATGGGGATTTTTTCGGATCTCTAGAGATTCGCGGATTTTCCTGGAATAAAAGAAGGGGCTTTTAGAAATAATATGGGTTTTTTCGAACAATATGGAATGACCGGTTTCTTGGCAGTGTTCTGCAACTGCAGAATGGGAGAAAAGACCTGATCGAATGCATCTTTGATGCTCTTGAATCCGAGTTTTGACGGAACGACCAGTTTCGCCAATATACACATGTCCACATGAACAAGGAATAGAATAGACACCACAGGAAGATAGGGGCGGTAATGGGTCCTTAGGAGAGGGTAGATATTGTGAGATTCTCTTGGGTGGTCGAAAAGTAGTCCTGATACCTTCTTTGCGAAGAATTTTGCCAATCCTATCAGTGACATTTCGAATATACGGAAGAAAAGCCACAGGAGTATTACCCGAAGATTCTGAATTTGTCGTCCTAGGGTGTAAAGGGGGATGTAGATGTCGGTGTGTAATATTTTGAATTGTGGACTTGGAGTAACCGTTGGCGACAAGGGTTTTTTGCAGATGGCCAAGTTCTTCTCTAAGGTTGTCGGGTTCAGAAATCGAAATGGCCCGATGGATGAGAGAGTTGATCACAGAATTCTTTTGGGCAGGATGGTGGTGTGATGAAGCATGTAGGTAACGATTCGTGTGAGTCTTTTTTCTATAAACAGAGTGACCCAATCGGCCATTGGGCTTGGAGGTGACTAACACATCGAGAAAGGGAAGGGACCGATTATTTTCTACTTCCATTGTGAATTTTATACTCGGATGTTGTGAGTTAAGATGATCTAGGAAGGGAGAAAGGGTATGTTGACCATGGGGCCAGATGATAAATGTATCATCAACGTAGCGGAACCAGACTTTTGGTTTTAAGGGGTAAGATTCTAGGGCTAAAGACTCAAAGGCTTCCATGAAAATGTCAGCAATGACAGGGGAAAGGGGAGAACCCATTGGTGTTCCAGATATTTGTTTGTAGAAATTGCCTCTAAAAGAAAAATATGTTGAAAGGAGGCATTTTTCCGCAAGATCTGCCAAAACCAAAGACTTGTTATCATTGGTCAAGTGATCTCGCAGAACGACTAGAGAGTCATGTATGGGGATATTGGTAAATAGGGATGATACATCGAAACTGACGAGAATGTCTTGGGGATCGACTGTGAGAGAGGAGATTAAGGTGATGAAATGTGTGGAATTTCGGACATAAGAAGAGGTGCGACCAGTATAGGTCTTAAACTGATTCGACAAGTACTTTGCGAGTTTGTAGGTAGGAGAGTTAATCGTAGTCACAATGGGACGAAGAGGTACGTTATCTTTATGGATTTTGGGAAGACCATAAATTCTGGGGCAGATGGAGTTTTTCGGAACTATGGACTTCTTAATATCATCGGAAAGATCGGATTGTTTGATGACATGGGCAATTTCGCGTTCGACTCTAGGAGTGGGGTCTCGAGAAATTGTATTATAACAGGATGTATCCCTAAGTAAGTCGTTTACTTTCTCTATGTAGGAAGGAGTATCCAGGATGACTGTGGCATTACCTTTGTCTGCAGGAAGGATTATTATCTCAGAAAGAGAACGGAGATTTTTGAGAGCTATGAATTCCTCACGAGATATATTGGAAGTAGGGATTTTGGCTGTATCAAGACATTTAGCGACGTCAAAGCGGATACGGTCGGCTGGAATTTTGGGAATTGTGCGGAGTGCCGCTTCCACATTTGAAACTATTTCTTCGGTAGGAATTCTGGAAGGAGTGATAGCAAAATTAAGACCTTTAGATAGAAGACTGCTTTCTGCACTTGTTAATTGGTGAGAAGAAAGATTAACGACGGTGTTAGTGAGAGGTGAATGAGAAGTAGAAGTGGTGGAATGTGATTTTTTCTTCTTAGATACAAGGGATTGGAATTTCTTTTTGTGAGTTGCACTACGATGCAGCCACATGATTGGCCAGCGCGCGCTTCTTGACGTTCGCGCCACGAAGTGTGCCGATACGTTCCGACACGACAGGCACCGCGACTATAACTTTAACTTAACTTTAAGTTAATACTTTAACTTTAACATTTCATCACCTTAATCTCCTCTCTCACAGTCGATCCCCAAGACATTCTCGTCAGTTTCGATGTATCATCCCTATTTACCAATATCCCCATACATGACTCTCTAGTCGTTCTGCGAGATCACTTGACCAATGATAACAAGTCTTTGGTTTTGGCAGATCTTGCGGAAAAATGCCTCCTTTCAACATATTTTTCTTTTAGAGGCAATTTCTACAAACAAATATCTGGAACACCAATGGGTTCTCCCCTTTCCCCTGTCATTGCTGACATTTTCATGGAAGCCTTTGAGTCTTTAGCCCTAGAATCTTACCCCTTAAAACCAAAAGTCTGGTTCCGCTACGTTGATGATACATTTATCATCTGGCCCCATGGTCAACATACCCTTTCTCCCTTCCTAGATCATCTTAACTCACAACATCCGAGTATAAAATTCACAATGGAAGTAGAAAATAATCGGTCCCTTCCCTTTCTCGATGTGTTAGTCACCTCCAAGCCCAATGGCCGATTGGGTCACTCTGTTTATAGAAAAAAGACTCACACGAATCGTTACCTACATGCTTCATCACACCACCATCCTGCCCAAAAGAATTCTGTGATCAACTCTCTCATCCATCGGGCCATTTCGATTTCTGAACCCGACAACCTTAGAGAAGAACTTGGCCATCTGCAAAAAACCCTTGTCGCCAACGGTTACTCCAAGTCCACAATTCAAAATATTACACACCGACATCTACATCCCCCTTTACACCCTAGGACGACAAATTCAGAATCTTCGGGTAATACTCCTGTGGCTTTTCTTCCGTATATTCGAAATGTCACTGATAGGATTGGCAAAATTCTTCGCAAAGAAGGTATCAGGACTACTTTTCGACCACCCAAGAGAATCTCACAATATCTACCCTCTCCTAAGGACCCATTACCGCCCCTATCTTCCTGTGGTGTCTATTCTATTCCTTGTTCATGTGGACATGTGTATATTGGCGAAACTGGTCGTTCCGTCAAAACTCGGATTCAAGAGCATCAAAGATGCATTCGATCAGGTCTTTTCTCCCATTCTGCAGTTGCAGAACACTGCCAAGAAACCGGTCATTCCATATTGTTCGAAAAAACCCATATTATTTCTAAAAGCCCCTTCTTTTATTCCAGGAAAATCCGCGAATCTCTAGAGATCCGAAAAAATCCCCATAATATCAATCGAGAGGAAGGATACTACTTGTCTCCCATCTGGAATCTCAGTCTAGAACCGCCGTCCGGTCCCGCCACTACGATGCAGCCACATGATTGGCCAGCGCGCGCTTCTTGACGTTCGCGCCACGAAGTGTGCCGATACGTTCCGACACGACAGGCACCGCGACTATAAATAGAGCGGTAGCGGAGTAATCGTCGGATTCACTCCCCGCCTCTCGACGCGTTAGTGTTCTGAGCTGTTGGACGTGAATCCCTGTCCTGGCATTTGGTTTTCACCTCTGGCTGCGTTGAGTAGTTGAGTTACTGTGACCAAATGCCCATCTTGGTAGTTAGTATTCGCCTCTGGTTGCGTTGAGTAACTGAGTTACCGTTGCTAACTACCCATCTTCCTGTTCTTTGTTTTCTTCTTTCTTTCTTTTTTCTTTTTTTGTTCTCCTGAAGAAGCTACATACAATTGTAGCGAAACGTCGAGATGAACCCACTTTTGGGTCACTCACAAATGACACGGTCCAAACCCGGAAGACGAATAAACTATAACACCATATTTTTATTTGTGTTGCCAGGAGCGAGAATGGATGATTTTCCTATACGATTACATACTACGTGTAAGTGATTATGAGAAAAATAATATTTATTGCACAAACTTTCAAGGATTGACCTTGTCATTTGTTTATTGTCATGACGGAAACAAAACCAATGCGATATTAAATTCGAATGCCGTATCGGTTGATATAATCGGAATTTTCGAAATAAGAAATTTTCTTTATTTTTGACATTTTCATGGAGTATTATAAGGTGTGTTTTATTGCCTATGAGTTTGTACACCACCAAATGGATCATGTTACATACTTTTAGTTGGTTCAGATTTACAATTGTGATCATGACCTAGCCGATCTCTAGTTGTAAATTGTGCAGTTGTAAGCCAAGCACACGTCTTCGTTTATTACATAGGAAGAAATGCATTGGACTAGCGAAATTCGCAAAAATTCGGCAGAAACGATCAAACAATTCCATTTGTAGACAGGAATACGACCATTACCGATAGCTAGCAAGTTTTTAGTTTATTTAGTTTATCGTGCACGTTCTTTTATTGTCGTCTCAACGTTAGTATATCTGTTCTAACTAAATGGTTCAATGCGTCCCTATCATAGTCACTTCTACGTTCCAATTCTCGATTGAAACGGTCGCGCGTCGCTTAATTCACGATTTGGCGACGTTAGGCATATTGTACCTAACTTGACTAATAAAATACTGCAAATAACGTAATACATGTCGTCTTCGACTGCATATCATCTGGCATATGCATCTGTAGAACTTTACACATTACATAAAAAGTAACATAATACGTGATATTTGGCGTATTTGTAATTTGCGTTACATTTTATGTGGAAAGTGGAGTAGAACGTGACATTGTATCATCCCGTACGATGCAATGATACAAAAAGGAAACAAGAAATAGTCGCAGCAATGTCTGATATAAGCAACCATCGAACATCCACAAGTAAACCGCTTCGTCTTTTAAACATACTCAATCCAAGTCTTACATTTTTTCATCGACTGCTCGTCATAGACAACCATTTTTTCGTGCTACTCACAAGCCTCCCGTTCTTTCGTTTACAACACTACACGGTCAACCTAACACTGCTACACATAGGCCTCCTGTTCACCACTACACATATCGATGGCGTCACGACAAAAAGGCATAAGCGCCAAAATTTCTAAATTTATGTTTTGGTATCAAATAAAAATTTATTTTACGCCCTATCGACTATTAAAAAGACGCAACTGTAAAAAAATTCCAACTCAACTTAAACAAGCTTTGAATTTTCTAACCGCCAAACAAGTTTCTTAAAAGATGAGACACCGAAATCAGTAAGCGACAAGATCCGTAGTGGAAAATGGTGCTTACATCTTGGGTCTGAAAACGTGATTATATCAATAAGGTAAACAATAATTTGAAATATTATTAAAATTTAATGTTTTGTTAAGCGTTTAGTTAGATTATTTATCTTGAGAAATCATAATATACCATAAGAATCTACAATTTTACCGACTGTCGGTTACGATTCTTCAGAAAAGTTTTTTTCGTTTATCTAACCTCCCTTTGGCCATTTAAAATACACTATGACTTAAATTGGCCATAGAAAAGTTACTGCTTAACCGACTTAAATAAGATTTGAACCTAAATAAATTTACTCTGTTGTATAGTCTTCTTTTTTTAATTTTAAAGTTATATTTTGGTAGTAATATTATTTTAAAAAACTAACATTTGAATGGAGCTTACTTATTTTTTTAATGGTTTTTAGAATGGTTTCTGGAGCACAAAATAATAAATTTTGCATTGCAATTCATTTTGGAGAATCAGGAAAGCAATGAGCAGGAATCCAGCGAAAATAATAAAAACTATGGTCCATTTTCCACTGAAAATGAGGTCCTCAAAAGCACTAAAGCATGATGTTCTTTTAGAGCCTATACTAAAAGAACATGAACAAGAACTTAAAATGCCTAGTTCTGTTCTAGATGATGATGCCATTGTGGATTTCAGTTTTCCTCTAAGTAAAAATTTGAATATTGACAGTCGTTTATTTTCGAATATTGATGAGGCTGCCGAAGAAGAGACTGATTTATTAACCTGTGATAAAAAGCTTGTACCTTACTCAGATAGTGATGATACTGATGATAGTAATAATAATGCCGCAATAGTATTTAGTTCATTAGTTGATGATAAGATAGGTTGTAATGATTTTATACAACATAATGATTCTTTAAACTCCGAATCATTCATCATCCTTGACAGTATGTCTTAAAAATAAGACTGAAATTGACGGCATTAGTTCTAGCTCATTAACTGGTTCAATTTCTAGGAAAACATCAGGTAGTTTATTTCAAAGCACTCAACCTGAAGGTAGAGGACAAAAGAGGAAAAAAAAGGAAAGTAATTTATTACGTCAACGAAAGTTACGTAACTTAGGGAAAAGTTACTGTAATTATAGAAACGAACGCGTTTCTGAAAAAGCTTTGCTTTGATAAGAAATTTGAAAACGTTTCGCAAATGATTGAAGAAACTTCTAACAAAATTGAAGAATCTTCTCGAAAGAATGATGAAAGATTCGATGAAACGTCTCAAATTATTAAAGAAATAGCTAGACAAAATGACGAGAAATTTGAAAATGTATCTAGAAGATTTGATGAGACTTCTCAAATAATTAAAGAAGTTTGTATTCAGAACAATGAGAAATTTGAAGAAGTCTCTAAAACATTCGATAAGGTAGAAGAGAAGATCAAACAGTTAGAGAGCATGATAACTAACATGAAAGTGCTACCACCAATTAATACGGTAGCTTTAGATCCGGTAGTGAAAGAAGAATCATCTAGAGACGAAATGACACATCATGTGAGATTCAAATTGCCACCATTTGATGAAAAGTTCTCTTGGTCCATATACCTTAGACAATTTGAAGCTATTACGACAGTCAATCATTGGACAGAACAAGAAAAGGCAGTTTCCTTGACTGCTGCTTTACGAGGTGATGCTGCAGATATCCTAAGATCGATTCCTAAGGTCAAGAAAAATGTTACCAGACCTTGTTTACTCGACTAGACAAACGTTACGGGGATGCCCATCTACAACAAGTCTACAAAGTACAAATAAGAAGTAGAATCCAACGAGCAAGTGAGAGTTTGCAAGAATTTGAAGCAGATATTGCTCGTATAGCAATTGCTGTAGATACCTTCGTCAATGGGTTGAGAGACAGTGAACTACAGAAATCTTTACGACTAGCAAGACCGAAAGTTTTAGATGAAGCGCTCGCCATTGCCTTGGAACACGAGATAGCTAGTCGAGTTTCACGAAGCTATCAAGTACGAACCTCTGAAGAAAGTGACGAACGAAACGATAAACGTCTGGAGGAAATCGTACGGAAAGTAGTTCGTAACATGATGCCGAAGAAACGTGAACCCAGATGTTGGAATGGTAACAACGAAGGTCACATTCGCCCCAAAGTGCAAAAAAATAATGCAACAGTCAGAAAGTTAGAACAGATCGAGCACTGGGCTGGAAAAAGTCATTCAAATGCTAATGTTCAATCAAGACGGCCATACAGTGCAAATCGTAATCATTGTCTTGAATTAGAAGAACGACTTTGCCCCGTGAGGCGAACCACCGTTATTAATGATCAATGGCCGCCTCAACAGCTACAAGGCGCTCAAGCAGATGATCCATGTATAAAAAGAGTATTGGATTGGGTGCGTCGAAGTGAAAGACCTTCTTGGCAAGACATTAGTGCATGTAGTCCTGAAGTCAAGTGTTACTGGATCCAATGGAATTGCCTAGTGCTGTAAGATGATCTTCTTTATGGAACCTTTGAGAACGATGAGGGTACAGAATCTAAGCTTCAGTTGATTGTACCTAAAAGCAAAGTGTCAGAAGTATTGCGTCAGTTACATGACAGTGCATCAGGTGGACACTTTGGTATTACGAAGACTCTGCAAAAGGTTCGAGAACGGTTCTATTGGGTGAACTGTAAAGATGATGTAAGAAGATGGTGCCGGAAATGTGAACTGTGCAACCAGTAATGGTCCAGTTGGTAAAAAGAGAGCACCCATGAAACAGTACAATGTTGCTAGTCCTATGGAAAGAGTAGCAATCGACATTGCAGGTCCACTTCCAGAGACGAATGATGGAAATAAATCTATCCTGGTAGCTATGGATTATTTTACGAAATGGACTGAGGCTTACGCGATACCAAATTAAGAAGCTGCTACCGTTGCAGAGGTACTTGTTAAAGAATTCTTCAGTCGATTTGGTGTTCCTTTGGAGATCCACTCCGACCAAGGGCGAAACTTCGAATCAACTCTTTTCCAAAACGTTTGTAAATTGATTGGTGTTAATAAGACCAGAACGACACCCCTTCATCCTCAATCAGATGGAATGGTCGAGAGAATGAACCGAACGATGGATAAACACCTGTCCAAAGTTGTATCAGAACAGCAAAGATGATCGGCGACCAAGCTTTAATGAGTTTATGTCAAATTACGCAGCGAGAAAGAGTGCTAGATTCGGCGTGACGACAGAAGTTCAGCAAGATATTTTTAGCGTTCCGCATAACGTCTCTCTAGCCCACTGTGTTGCCCAAGATCTTGAGATGACTAAAGGAATCTCATCTGTATTTTATAAGAAGTTCGGTCGTTTGGACGAGTTAAAATACCAGCAGCCTAAGGTTGGAAGAGTACTGAGATTAGAAGATGGTTCTCGATCTTTGCTGTATATGGTGACCAGAAAGTCGTATACAGACAGGGCAAGCTACGAGGATATATGGCGTGCTCTAACTAATTTGAAGAAAATTGTGTGCAATTACGACATTAAGAATTTGGCCTTACCCAAGATAGACCATGCACTAGATAATCTGGATTGGAAGATTGTCAGAAGCATGCTTGAAGTGATCTTCCGAGAAACCGGTGTAAGAATTACTGTGTGTTGCACGAATCCAAAGAGATTGTGTCCTTCAAAGACAGTAGACTGTTATTTCTTTCTGAGGGGTTCATGCAGAGCTGGAGAGTCCTGTAGATTCTGCCATCCTGGGCCTACATATAGAGTTGCTGATCGGGACGCTTAGATCTAAGAGGGGAGCAGTGTTACGAACATGCATTCAGCGTGTCCCGTATAGCGGCTGCATCTCGAAAGCGACTCGATGTTTCCAAAAAAACCAGTCACGTACGCGAATTAGAGGTGGGAACTTTCTAGAATATAGTAACTTTGGTATATACATGTAACGAAATTAGGAGTTAAGTTTATTTGATAAGAGAGTACCGAACTGTAAAGTTATAAATAAATATATTTATATAAATTCGAACCGCTCATTTTATTTAAAAACGGTACAATACTTTCTTTTGAAAAATGATGTACAAAAACGGGGTTGCTTACAATTGTTTAAAAATACTCTAAATATTAGTCAAAAATTGGTACGGTATGCTATTAAAGGAAAAATTGAAGTTAACCATGAGAATAGGGGAAAACATGAACCTAAACATAAAATTACTCCAGAACAAATGTTAATATTTAAATATTTTATTGAGGGTCTTCCTGCTCTCCCCTCGTACTACCGTCGAGGGTCGACTAAAAAATTGTATCTACCAGCAGATACTAAAAGCATTTCAAATCTTTATAAAATGTTCACCATAAAAATAAATGAAAATAATGGCATTCCCTTTAAAATATCTACTTTTAAAAAGTACTTCAAAAAAGATTATAAACATTGATATTCATGTATCTAGAAAGGATAAATGTTCCACATAAAAAATGGTACGTTTTAATAGTTTTTGTGTTTTGAATACTCTTTCAGTTTATTTTCTTGTTATACTTAATATAACGTGATTATTATGTTAACTTAATTTTTGTATGATATTTTTTTACATTTTTTTAAGATACTCATAAATATATTGTTTATTATTTATTTTGTATTATTTTTACTTATTTGTTATGCTTTAAAATGAAAAGATTTATTCTCCATTTTGGTTACAATTCCGTAAAATTAAAAGGCGTACATGTTCCTAAACAACATTTTTTGATGAAAATATTTTTTTCCAAATATGGTAACCGCCTTTCAAAGAGGCTTAAATACAACATGACCTAACATTAAAGGCGTAAGCATCAAAATGTTAAATATTTTATGTTTATAATACCTGTTTTATAACTAACATATGGTAAGTCAAAATGCCTCAGTTCAATAATACTAAATTGCCAAAAAAATGTAAAAAAAAGTAAATATTAAGCGATATTAAACGTTTTTTGTGTCTCCTGAAAAAACTGTCAATGGCGCTTATGCCTTTCTGTCGTGACACCGTCGATATAAATAGGGTCCACTACTCGATATAAACATCTTCTGGTTTACACTGTAATAGACGGGTTACAGTTCTTTAATTATGTCCAATCAAGCAAACATTTACTCTTTAAAATATAACTCTTCCTAAGTAAAAACTGTCCATGAAACACACATCTGCCATATTTTCGCTATATTTTCTCTTTATGTACAAACCATCCATTGCTAGATACAGGTATCTACAGGTTTAAGTTCTGTCTTGTTGTCAGATCATAGATATTTTATCATTAGTAAAAACATAATTCAAATTGTATTCCTTATCTTATCATTTACATTCTCTCTTTATATGAAAACCAAACTTATTAAACAACTGGTTAGTTATTAAGCCTTGAGATATGTTCTACATATATTTTTCATTCTATTATTATGACCGCCTATACAAGTTACTTTGATATGAAATTCTTCTTTTATGCCATTTGATAATTTATCTCTATGTTGCATGGCATTCTACAAATTTACGATTTAGAACGAGAGGACACAATAAGGTTTCTTGCTACCATCAATCAAAATATGCGAAATATGGCAATACGTGATTGGCGAAAGAAGGAGATGAATAGCAAAGACTGAAGAGAAATGCTTGAGACGACTATGACTTACATTGGATTGTAAATCCAGAATAATGGTGATGATGTATGACTTTATACGGTTTAGAATACTATGAGATCCTCACTTCTACAAAACACTCAGACGTTACGTGATAGCATGAATGACGTAAAATCAATATCTATCAAACATTAAACGAAATGGGTGGAACAATTGAGTTATTTAGAGATACTAACGCAATTAAAACAATAAACAAGTTAAATTTAAATAATATATTTATTGATCAATGGATGATAAACACAAAAGTCACCTGCTAGATTTATTATACTTATGAAGAACCAGTATCGTTTATTCTATTATCCAAATTCGACTTTGTTCGACTGAAATAACATAATCTACGAAGAGGATTAGGTTTCATATATACCTTGCCTCATCATTAAAATAGAGGATACGCCTTCAAACTTATATATCACGTAAAGAAAACATTTTTTTACGTAATCGATACAAACTTTACATCTGGTATAAAGTTTTTCATATTCTTAAAAAATGACAGATTATCTAAATAAGACGTTATCTTAAACTTTCTATCATTAACCAGTAAATCTCTCGAATAAAATCGTACCCATTTATTATCAGTATCCATGCAGCGTTTTTCCAAATTTACTTCGGCCCATGTGCACTGTCACTGTTGTCTAAATCCAAGCAATATGACCTTAAATACGGATTATCTTTTTATTCTTCTTCTTTCTCGTTAGGCAAGTTAGTTATTATATGGGGGTGTTTAATAAAATTGTAGAAGGAAACGGGAAACCACTACACTAATATTTCCCCAGCAAAATTACATAATGCTCATGGAACCTAAAACAACGGCCCTCAGTCCCGGGCACCTCTTAAATGAGGAGAGGGTGCTAAGAATCCCCCGGAGCAAAACAAAAAGAATAGGCACATGGAATGTGAGAAGTCTATATGAAGCGGGAAAGGCCGCTTATTTAATTCAAGAAATGGAAAGACTTGATATCGATATACTGGGATGCAGTGAGGTAAGATGGCCAAATACAGGTACCTGTGTGATGGGCAACTATACAGTATTCTATTCTGGGAATGAAGGCACTCAAAATAAAAACGGTATAGTAATAATTACATCTAATGAAATTGCAAAATTAGTTTCTGGATTACTACCAACATCAAATAGAATAATGCTAATAAAAATATACAGCAACACCAGTCAATATGAATATTATCCAGGTATATGCCTCAACTAGTCAAAGCACAGAAGAAGAAATAGAACAATTTTACAAAGACCTAAACAAAACTCTACTGCTGACAAAGAAGCAAGAAACCAACATAATATTAGGAGACTTTAACGCCAAGATTGGAAAAGGAAGACAAGATGACACGGTGGGGGAGTTTGGCCTCAGAATAAGAAATGAGAGAGGAGACAGACTGTTTCAGTTCTGTAAAGAAAATCAGTACAGTATAATGAACAGCTTTTTCAAGTATCACCTAGACGTCTCTACACGTGGATATCTCCAGCAGATGGAATAGAAGGACGCATTACAAGAAATCAAATCGATTACATAATGGTCAACAAAAGATACAAAACGCAGTAAAAGCATGCAAGACATACCCCAGAGCTGACATCCCCATCGACCACAATCTTCTTCTTGCAACAATTAGGATAGAATTTAAAAGAACAAAAAGAAATATGCAAATAATAGCTATTAACCCAGATAAGCTTAAAGAAGAATCCACTAGTAATAAAATACGGGAAGAAGATACTTGAGTAACAGAACAGTACAATCGACAAAAACTCCCGAGGAAGACTGGCACTATATTGAGAAAACACTTACAAGAGTAACAGAAGACTACCTCAAACAAGATACACGAAAAAAGAACAAACCATGGATGACAGAAGAAATTCTAAACATGATGGACGAAAGAAGAAAATACAGAGGTAAAAATGAAACAACATACAAGCAAATACACAAGAATATCAGAATAAAGATCCAACAAGCCAAAAAAATCTGGCTAAGTGAAAGTTGCCAAGAAATTGAAGAGTTGGAACAAAGACATGATACTTTCAATCTAAATAAAAAAGTAAAAGAAGCCGCTGGAATATTTAAACAAACTCCTACGTCTTTCATTGAAGATAAATATGGGAACCCGCTACTGAACATAGAAGATCAAATAGGTAGATGGAGAGAATACGTGGAAGAAATGTTTCAAGACCGAGAGAGGACGAACATTTTCATGCAGGAGGCATCGACTGGACCTTATATCACAAAGCAAGGAATTATCAAAGCGGCAAATCAGATAAAGAACGGAAAAGCTATTGGGGAAGATAATATCCCAATTAAAATAATAAAGATATTACTAGACGAACACATCGAAGTAATGGAAGATATATTTAACAAAATATACGAAACAGGTATAATACCAAATGATTGGCTAACATCGGTGTTTATACCACTACCAAAGAAGAGAAACTCCAAGAAATGTGAAACCATAGGATTATTAGCCTGATGAATCATATGTTGAAGCTTTTCCTACGAGTAATACACAATAGAGTATACAATAAACTAGACGAACATACTGGCCAAACTCAGTTTGGTTTTAAGAATGGGTTCGGAACAAGAGAAGCACTTTTTTCAATACATGTGCTAGTTGAAAGATGTAGAGATGTCGATTCTGATGTATACTTGTGTTTTATAGACTTTCAGTAGGCGTTTGACCTGATGAAACATGATAAACTAATAGATATTTTAAGGTCATGTAATATCGACGATAAAGACTTAAGGATCATTTCAAACCTTTACCAAGACCAAAAGGCAAAATTAGAATAAAAGCGAAACATCTAAAAAAATCAATATCGAAAAGGGAGTAAGACAGGGATGTATCCTATCACCTTTGTTGTTCAATGTTTACTCTGAGAAGATATTTCAGAAAGCTTTGGAAGGCACCTCGGATAGTATAATTATAAACGGGCAATGTATAAATAACCTGCGATATGCTGATGACACTGTCATACTGCTGAAGCACTGAAACGCTTAATGGACCGAGTAACGACAGCCTGTAGAGAATTTGGAATGAAATTGAATACAAAGAAGACAAAAACGATGGTCATCAGCAAGCACCAAAACAGAAAGGTGAAGGTCAATGTCGATGGAACAGATCTGGAAAGAGTAACAAGAACAACGTACCTTGGAAGTAATCTTGATTAAACTTGGGACCACTCACTAGAGATAAGAATACGCCTGGAAAACTCACGTACAATGTTTTACAAAATGCAAAAAGTTTTATGCAACCGCCAGCTGGGCACCTCATTGAGAACTAGAATACATAAGTGCTATGTTTTCTCCACCTTGCTCTATGGTGTTGAAGCTTGGACAATGACAGAAGCAACACAAAAAAGAATCCAAGCATTCGAACTCTGGTGTTATCGTAAAATGCTCAGAATATCCAACATGAGCCATACGACAAATGCGGAAGTCTTGCGGAGGATGAATAAGGAAAGAGAGCTTATGCTTATAATAAACGAACGAAAAACACAATATTTTGGTCACATCATAAGAAATCAAAAGTATGAACTGCTTCAACTTATAATCGAAGGCAAAGTCAATAGCAAAAGAGGACCAGGAAGAAGACTCTTGGCTTAAAAACCTACGGCAATGGACGAACATGACCTCCATAGAACTATTCAGGGCTGCTACAAATAAGATTAAATGGGCAAATGTAATGGCCAATGTCCTTAAGGATAAGGCACCGTAAGAATAATTAAAGCTAACTCTTCTTCTTGTTCTTCATGTATTTCACTTCTTAGATTTCATTCTTAGATTTAACAAGATTTGCTACTGTTCTTAAATATGATTCTTTGCAATGAGTCTACATTCCCTTAAGTGATTTAGTCTTTAGCATTAGATACGCCGACGATACGGTAATAATTGCGGATTCCGACTTGGGTCTACATCGACTCATCGAGAGGACCAACTTGATCTGAGAGCAATTTGGTATGAGAATAAACAATATGAAAACTAAAGTAATATCAATCCAAAAAAACCAAAATGTACCTTAACCTTTCACAATAAACGATCATATTTTAGAACAAGTTCAAATACCTGGGATATTGAATCGATAGCGCAGTTTAAATTCTAACAAACAGAACAAACTAAAGTAGCTAACAAACTTTGCACCTCGTTCATTTTAAAACTCAAATTTTCTCTTGTCACTTTTTATTTGAGCCCATATTAGCTCGATAGGGTTTAGCTCACAATTATAAGGAGGGGGGCGATTTATAATTATGTTGTTTTCACGAGCCATTTCGTCAACAGCATATATCTTGAATTCGGGAATATATATATATATATATATATATATATATATATATATATATATATATACTCGTGAGATTTTATAATTAAACTTTCAACATGTTATCATCACATAGTAATATTTTGTGAAAATCAGTTGATGATGTCACCTTTTCGCCAGGTAGTTGTTGGTGTGTGCACAAACTGTCGACTGTGGTATGATACATTGTCCATAAAAACGACTGAATTTGCTTAGTAGAATCTTTGAAAACCAACCTTTGAATCTTTAAGAGTCTATTTTCTCATGACAATCGTTGGTTTACTTGGTTTCAAATAGTAACAAGTCGTTATCAAAAAAACCGGAATTGAGGTGTCTATTTGTTTTATTATGAGTCTCCGTTCGTTACCATCTGGTGTTTTTAAACCTGTTGAAAATCCTTCAATAAAGGTTTGTCGACGACTTTTAATTTCAAAATCTTGCTATACCTTTGAGTCAGTATGACCTTGATTTGGACAAGTTTCATCCAAATAGTACACTTTTCGCCCTTCATGAAGATGTTATCAGATTTTTTGTAAGTAATGTCTCCACCGCAAGATAATTTCATCTTTTTCTATAAGATCACTGTTCCTACTTCTTTTTATATATTTGATGTTTATTTGCCGTAATGTTTGCAATTAGACCGATTTCAGAATTTTATCCCACACCGAAAAATGTAATACAAATTTTCAACATCCTGTCTTTGCTGTTGAAATAAACAACTAAATCCCTTAGTGGCCGGCTTTCATCGACGATATTGATTTTAGGGAGGTTTTACTATTACCTACTAACATAATTTTTTGTAATTAACCTAAATGTCAATAATAATCGTATTCCTACATTAACGTGATACATATTATGCATAGACATTTGTTTAATACAAGTAGTTTTATGCAACCGCCAGCTGGGCACCTCATTGAGAACTAGAATACATAAGTGCTATGTTTTCTCCACCTTGCTCTATGGTGTTGAAGCTTGGACAATGACAGAAGCAACACAAAAAAGAATCCAAGCATTCGAACTCTGGTGTTATCGTAAACTGCTCAGAATATCCAACATGAGCCATACGACAAATGCGGAAGTCTTGCGGAGGATGAATAAGGAAAGGGAGCTTATGCTTATAATAAACGAACGAAAAACACAATATTTTGGTCACATCATAAGAAATCAAAAGTATGAACTGCTTCAACTTATAATCGAAGGCAAAGTCAATAGCAAAAGAGGACCAGGAAGAAGACTCTTGGCTTAAAAACCTACGGCAATGGATGAACATGACCTCCATAGAACTATTCAGGGCTGCTACAAATAAGATTAAATGGGCAAATGTAATGGTCAATGTCCTTAAGGATAAGGCACCGTAAGAATAATTAAAGCTAACTCTTCTTCTTGTTCTTCATGTATTTCACTTCTTAGATTTCATTCTTAGATTTAACAAGATTTGCTACTGTTCTTAAATATGATTCTTTGCAATGAGTCTACATTCCCTTAAGTGATTTAGTCTTTAGCATTAGATACGCCGACGATACGGTAATAATTGCGGATTCCGACTTGGGTCTACATCGACTCATCGAGAGGACCAACTTGATCTGAGAGCAATTTGGTATGAGAATAAACAATATGAAAACTAAAGTAATATCAATCCAAAAAAAACCAAAATGTACCTTAACCTTTCACAATAAACGATCATATTTTAGAACAAGTTCAAATACCTGGGATATTGAATCGATAGCGCAGTTTAAATTCTAACAAACAGAACAAACTAAAGTAGCTAACAAACTTTGCACCTCGTTCATTTTAAAACTCAAATTTTCTCTTGTCACTTTTTATTTGAGCCCATATTAGCTCGATAGGGTTTAGCTCACAATTATAAGGAGGGGGGCGATTTATAATTATGTTGTTTTCACGAGCCATTTCGTCAACAGCATATATCTTGAATTCGGGAATATATATATATATATATATATATATATATATATATATATATATATATACTCGTGAGATTTTATAATTAAACTTTCAACATGTTATCATCACATAGTAATATTTTGTGAAAATCAGTTGATGATGTCACCTTTTCGCCAGGTAGTTGTTGGTGTGTGCACAAACTGTCGACTGTGGTATGATACATTGTCCATAAAAACGACTGAATTTGCTTAGTAGAATCTTTGAAAACCAACCTTTGAATCTTTAAGAGTCTATTTTCTCATGACAATCGTTGGTTTACTTGGTTTCAAATAGTAACAAGTCGTTGTCAAAAAAACCGAAATTGAGGTGTCTATTTGTGTTATTATGAGTCTCCGTTCGTTACCATCTGGTGTTTTTAAACCTGTTGAAAATCCTTCAATAAAGGTTTGTCGACGACTTTTAATTTCAAAATCTTGCTATACCTTTGAGTCAGTATGACCTTGATTTGGACAAGTTTCATCCAAATAGTACACTTTTCGCCCTTCATGAAGATGTTATCAGATTTTTTGTAAGTAATGTCTCCACCGCAAGATAATTTCATCTTTTTCTATAAGATCACTGTTCCTACTTCTTTTTATATATTTGATGTTTATTTGCCGTAATGTTTGCAATTAGACCGATTTCAGAATTTTATCCCACACCGAAAAATGTAATACAAATTTTCAACATCCTGTCTTTGCTGTTGAAATAAACAACTAAATCCCTTAGTGGCCGGCTTTCATCGACGATATTGATTTTAGGGAGGTTTTACTATTACCTACTAACATAATTTTTTGTAATTAACCTAAATGTCAATAATAATCGTATTCCTACATTAACGTGATACATATTATGCATAGATATTTGTTTAATACAAGTAGCTTTGTCGTAACTTCTTATGAAAATTTTCGTACGCCATTGGAAAACCTACAATAGCGCTCAAACGTCACTAATATTTCTAAAAATTTACTACCTATAATTATGATTCTCGTTTATAGCTGTCTCTTCTGTAAAAAACTCATGTCAATTTTTGCTACCAACAACAGTGGAGTATGGCAACAACAAAAATAAAACTAAAATGTACTAAAATACATAAAATAGTATTGGCAAACCTATCTCCTTATAAATTTTTCTGGAATTTGGCAATCTTTAATTGTTTATACGAAATTATAATTTCGCCATTTACTATCAAGATTCAAACAAGATGATGCAGAATCTGCTATGGGAAACTTTGGATTTGGTGAGAGAAATAAGAGAGGTAACAGGCTTCTTGACTTCTTACATCAGGAAAATCTCTTTGTGATGAACTCATTCTTCGGAAAGAAACCCCAACGTAAGTGAACATGGAAGAGTCGGAACCAAAGAACAAAAAATGAGATTAATTTCATAATATCAAACCGGAAAGATATTGTTCAGGATGTAACAGTATTGAATAAATTTTCAACAGGGAGTGACCATAGAGTAATTAGCGCAAAAACCACTTTTAACACTGAAGTTGAAAGAACAAAAATGGTCCTCAAAAAGAAAAGTGGAAGGTGGATGTTCCCAGAAGGTATAACACTTTACAAAGAAAATATTAAGACTAGTTTGGATATACACGACTTAGAGAATATCAGCATCAATGAAATGAACAATAATATTACTTAAATATTGAAAGAAGCTGTAAAGTAATACTGTCCTCTTCCTGAAAACAATAACAAAAAATTAAGCCACAACACAAAACATCTTCTAGAGGAAAAAAGAAAACTTAGGGAAAATCAGAATCATAACCAAAATGAACTAAGAAATTTGGAAAAAAAAATGAAAAAGGAAGTTAGAAAAGATCTGAGACGATACAATACGATGGAAATAACTAGAGTAATAGAAGAAAACAAAAGCTTGAAAGTACTCAGACAGAGCATGTCCATTGGAAGATGGAAAAACGTCCACAAATTAAGAAATGAACAGGGGCAAATCATTGAGGATAGAGTTCAAGTTATGAACACGATAGAGAGTTTGTATAGACAACTATACAAAGAACAGCAATGTAACCTGAGTGGATCATTACCAAAGATAATCAATCAGGGATCTAAAATTTTACCGAACGTAACACCCAATGAAGTTCGAAGGTCCGTGCAAGAAATTCAAAACAATAAGTCCGCCGGAGGCTATGAAATAGTGGCAGATGCCTTGAAAGTGGCTGGAAAAAGATTATGGCAGGTCCTCGCCAAACTATTCACTAAATGTTTGCAGGAAACAATAACACCAACCTAGTGGTATAACGCAGAAATTATCATACTTCATAAAAAAGGGGATGCTAGCGACCTCAGAAATTACAGGCCCATAAGTCTACTTTCACATATTTATAAACAATTTACAAAAATAATTACGAAACGACTAGAAAATAAATTGGAATTTTATCAGCCCATAGAACAGGCGGGTTTTAGAAAAGGCTATGGAACAAACGATCACCTACTGGTAATAAAAAATCTTATAGAAAAATGCACTGAATATAATAAACCACTAGCTTTAATATTTATCGACTATGAAAAGGCATTAGACACCGTAAATCAACAAAAAATGTTAAAAGTCTTGACACAATGCCGAATTAACTATCGGTATATAAATATAATTAAACACATATACCAAAACACAACAGCCAGTGTTAAAGTGGGTGATCGTCAAACCCAGAAATTCCCGATACAACGTGGAGTACGCCAGGGGGACACCATATCGCCGAAACTGTTCACTAAGCTTTTGGAATATATATGTAAAAGGGCAAAACTGACCGACAAGGGCATAAACATAAACGAAGAAAAGCTTAGCCATCTAAGGTTTACAGATGATATTGTACTAATAGCTGATAGGATAGATGAGGCCAAAGAACATTTCAATCAGCTCTACCTTTCCTCGCTAGAAGGGGGATTGAAAATAAATATATCTAAAACCCAGATGATGACAAATCTTGTAGTCAGCGAAGATATATGCGTAGGAACAAGATCCATAGACCAAGTAATGGCCTATAAATACCTAGATCATGAGATCCGCATAGGAAAAGATAATCAAACCGTTGAGCTTCTCCGTTGTATAAGACTGACTTGGGAAGCCTTCGGCAAGCTGAACCATATTTTCAAGTCGTCTGATATACCAATATGTCTTAAAAGAGAAACCTTTAATCAGTGTGTTTTGCCAGTGTTGACTTACGGTGCGGAAACGTTGACCATGAGAAGGAGAATAGTTTAAAAGATCTGTGTGTGTCAAAGGGCGATGGAGCGTGCTATATTGGGCGTTTCACTACGAGACAAGATCCCAAATCGCCAGCTACGACAAAGAACAGGAGTGGCTGATGCAGTAGAGAGAGTAGCAACACTGAAATGGAACTGGGCAGGTCACGTGGCTCGAATGACAGATAACAGATGGACAAAGCAGATACTGGAATGGAGACCAAGAGATGATGCCTACCGAAGCAGAGGTCGTCCACCAACACGTTGGACTGACGATCTAAAACGTTGTCATAGGAATTAGATGCAAGAGGAAAAATATTAAAATAGATAAAAAATTATGAGGGAGATATATGTCCAGCAGTGGATGAGCGAAGATTGAATGATGATTATACAATTTATTTATTTTTTACTTTACTTTACTTACTTAATCAGTAGACCCATTTGTACCTTTCGGTATTGGGCCGTTTATAATACAATTCTTTATATTACAATATTTTATAATCTTCTGAGGTATCCTAGCTCTTGACAAACTTTCTCCATTCCTTCCTATTGTATGCCATCTGAGTTGCTTCCTACCAAGTCTTACCCTTACTCTGCAGTATCTGCGAGATGACAATGTTCTTCCATATTGGTTTGGCGTCCCACACTCTTTTTACTTGTCTATTATTGTCCATCCGGGTTAGATGTCGGAACCATGCCAATTTTTTCTCCTTGATTGATTCGAGAATCGGCTTGATTTTTAGTCTTCCTCTTATTTCTTCATTTCTGATTCTATTTCTTCTTTTTTACTTCGATCGTTCTTCTGAGGTATTTCATTTCTGCTGCCTGAATTCTAATTTGATGCCTTTTGTTTAGTATCCAATTTTCTGCTCCATATGTCACTGTAGGTCTATATATTGTTTTGTATATTGCCATCTTGGTCTTTGTTGATATTTCTTTGTTATTAAGGAATCCTCTACTTAGTGCTTGGAATAATATTTTCCTGTGTTTTCCATTCTATTGTTAAGATCGTCCTCGATGTCTCCTTTGTTGTTGATTACTGTTCCTAAGTATTTGTATGAATTTGTCTGTATTATTTTTTGTTGGTCTATCATTATTTCTAGTTGATCTTCCGTCCCTTGTTTCCTTGATATTTTCATTATCTGAGTCTTCTCTTTGTTTACGTTTAAGTTGTATTTGCTTGCTTCTAGGTTCCATTTCTCTACGTTGTATTCCATTTTTTCTGCTGTTTCCGCAATTAATACTATGTCGTCTGCAAATATACACATCTCAGCGTTTATCATTTGCATTCTGTACCAACCGATGCAGTATTTCTTGAACGTTTTCTTACATTCTTTCATTATCTCATATATTACATTTATGAATAGCACTGGGCTGAGACTTTCTCCTTGTCTAACTCATTGAGTTGTTTCAAATGGTTCTGACTGCATATTTGACATTCTTAGTGTGTTTTTGTTGTTTTCATGTATATACTCTTTGTTGCTTCTATCAGTTCTTCACTTACTTGCTTCTTTTTTAGCCCTATATGGGAATATATCTTTTCTTCTGACTGAGTCGAATGCTTTTTCCATGTTCATAAAGCTCAGATATATTTCTCTATTTTTCTTTAAGGCCTTTTCTATGACTTGTTGCATGGTGAATATATGGTCTTGTGTGTTGTGTCCTTTCCTGAATCCACTTTGTACATCCTCTAATTTATGTTCTATTTCTTTTCTGATATTCCTTTCTATTATGGTTTCGTATACTTTTGCTGCTACACATAGTAGTGATATACCTCTATAGTTCTTACAGCCTCTTGTTTTTTCTTTCTTGTATATAGGTATAATTACTGCATTTGTCCATTCTCTGGGTATTACTTTTCTCTTCTATATTAGGTTATATATGTATAACAATTTTTCTTTTGCTTTTACTCCTATATATTTCATCATTTCTGATGCTACTTCATCGCTTCCTGGTGCTTTTCCAATCTTTATCTTTCTTATTGCTTCTTCTAGTTCTTCTTTTTCTATAGTTTTTGGATTTTCCATGTTTCTCATGTATACTCTCTTGATGTGGCTTTCGTTCTCCATTGTATTCGCTTGATTTCCATTCAGTATCAGCTGGAAGTGTTCCCTCAATTTTTCCATTATTGTCTTATCGTCTTTTATTGTTGTTCCTTCCTTGTTCATTATTTGTTTTAGTTTTGTTTCTTTGTTGCTTCTTAGGGTTTTCAGTGTTCTATAAAATAATTTTACGTTTTCTGTGCTGTTTTCTTCCATTTTTTCTCCGAATTTTTCCCAACTTTTCTTTTTCTCTTTCTTAACTATCTCTTTAACTTTTGTTCTTTGTCTCTTATAATTTTCATATTTTGGTTGTGTTTTGTCTTTTATGTATTCTTTCCATAACTTCTTCTTTTCTTTTATTTCTCTTTTCACTTCATCGTTCCACCAAGATGTACGTCTCCCTCTGTTGTTATTTCTTGTAGTTCCACATATTGACTTAACTGTTTTTATCATCGCATTTTTAAATTTTCTCCATTCTTCTTCTATTGTTTCTGTTATTTCATGTTCATTGTCCATCACTTTCTCTAGCTCTTCTGAGTATCTTATCTTCGTTGTTTCTTCCCTTAGTTTATAAAATTTTATTATTTCTTTGTGTTTTTTGTTTATGTTCTCATTTCTTTTTATTTATTTTCTTTTGCATTTGAATGTGGTGTCTAGTAGATAGTGGTCACTATCAATTTCATAACTCCTTTTCACCCTTACGTCTGTTATCCAGTTCTCTGCTTTTTGCACTATAGTATAGTCTATAATTGATTGTTCATCTCTTGATTTGACTTCTCTTGTGATCTTGGGTATGTTTTTATGTTGGAAGTATATGTTCATAATCACCAGGTTATTGTCTAGACAGAATTCGAGTAGTAATTTTCCATTTTTGTTTATTTTTGCCTCCCCATAAGGTCCGATGACATTGTTTCATTTTTCTGCTTCTTTTCCCACTCTACTGTTCATGTCTCCTGTGATCACAATTTTCTCTGTACAATCATTTATCACTTCTTGTAATTTGTCCCAGAACTCATTCTTTTGGTCCATAACATATTATTAGGTTTGTATTGGTTTCCTCTGTATCCATATCTATGTCTACTCTTAGTATACGTTCGTTGTAATATATCTAATTTTTTACTTTGTTGGTACTGTCCTTCTTGTCATGCACACTACCCCTGCCTGAGCTCTCTTTGTTTCTTCCACTCCACTGTATATTAGTAACATTCCGTTTTCTAATATTATTGATCCTCTTCCTTTTTTCTTTGTCTCAGTTATAGCTACTATTTCAATGTCGTTATCTCTAATTTCTTCCCCCAGTTCTATTTCCTTCCCATTTATACCTCTTACATTCCATAATGCCATTTTCAGAGTTGTTTTGTTCTTTTCTGTGTTTAAGTTATACTTCAATTTGTTTTTCTTTCCGTTTATGTTGTTATCTTTAAGTCTGCTCATGTCCACGTTCTGTGCCTGTTTTATTTCACGGTCCGTCATTGTATTTTCTTCAGCTAGTTTTTTGAACAAGTTGGTTCCGTATTGTATGTTACTTTTTCTATCCGGCTAGTTTTTTGATTCCATTTCCACTTAATGCCTTCAATAACTATGAAACCATATCCAATTTTTGTCCTTTTCCCATTAGTCTTTTCATCTGCTGCTATCTTCCTAAGGTTTCTTTGTATTTCTAACTCTTTTAATGTTAGATCACATTCTATATAGGTATACTCAATGTTGCTTATAGTTCATTAGTTTACCTTTGGCTTTCAGTATTTTCATTTTATCTTCGAATTTTTTACATTCGATAACACACATTGTTTCATTTATTTTTTTGTACCCTATTTATTTCTGATTTTACTCCTATTTTTGTTTCTACAAAGTTCTCTAGTTGCTCTGCGTCTATTGTGTCTATTGGTAAGCCTTTCATTATTAGGTTATTTTTCTTCTTATCTTTCTGACATGCTTTCAAGGTTATTTCTATTTTATCTATCTTTTTCGTTTTTCGATTTTCATTTTCTCTTATTATTTCTTTCATTTGCAATTTTTATTCACTATTTTCCTTTTCCTAATTTCTTTTAGTTCCTTAGTCATATTGTTCATTGTATTTTTTATATCTTCTAGGTCCTTGTTTTTCTTTTTATTGTCGCTTACTAGTTGTCTCATTAGTTCCTTCATTTCGTTATTGCTGCTGGCTTCATTCGTTGATGGATTCGACCTGTCTGGTGTTCGGTTCACTTTTCTGCTCCTGCTAAATATGTCTAGCTCCTCTTTACTTTTTCTTTTACTATCTTCATTCACCTTACCATCCGCCATCCTTCTTCTTATTCAAATAAGTAGGTAACGTTTTTATAAAATATTGGTAACGGTTACGGATCGCGACAAACTCCGCACCCACCTCAACAGCTAAATTTTAGCGATTGTCGATCCTAACACAAATAAGTTCAGCCTTTATAATTCTGTTTTGTTTTATCGAAACCTGAATAACAGACCTATTGTTTTGTTGATAATTATTATTGTTTATCGTTCTTAATCACCCGTCCAGCGCAAAAAGTTCATCTCGTTTCGACAACTCAGAAGTATTACTTTTATCCGTAGGGCAATTAAAAACTAACTATTAATTTATATTACAGCTCAAAAACAGATATCTGATTATTTACTTACATAAAGGTCCTTTTTAATCACACTTTGCACTATTTTTTATGTAGATTACACTCGAAACCACCCAAAATTGGAATTTAATTTCGGAGCGACACTATACACGTCCAACTAGTACGATTGCCCTATTTATTTTTTAATTAAGAGGTATTCTAGTACGAGGGGATATAAAAGCCTCACTATTAAAAACTAACAAAGCTTTTAAAATTGTTACATTATTTTATCATAATAATCCATCAAAAATATTTTAAAATTTAAACAAAATCTTTTTAGAAATTCCTTTTAGTTCAGCTTAAAAATTTGGGAGGACGGTATTTCGACAACTATTGAAACTCAGAATGAGATACTTAATTGAAATAGAAAAAAATCGAGTTGAAATATGCAGTGTAAGATAGTTAGATACGGAGTCTACAAGTAATTTAATACCATATTCAGGAATTACTAAATGTCAATTCCTAACAATCCATGTTATTTACAGAAATGGAAAGAGGATTTACGTTCCGTTGGTTCAGTTCGCTAGAAAATAAAAATTTTGTTCGTTAGGATTTATATTTAATATTAGTGTATTGCGGATAAGTTTCACCTTCTACATTAATTATAGGGTCATTATACTCTAGCTTAGTATTATAATTATATTTGTTGTTTCACGACTATTACATTTTATAAAGGTTTATAAGTTGATGTAATAGAATGTGTGAAAAATGAATATTATTTCTATAATTATTTGTTCCATTATTATAATTACTTTTTCCAGTAAACCTTATTGAAGTTATTGATATTAATGGAATACGTCAAAGTGGTTGCTTTCTTTTGACCAAATGAGTTTCAAATTGTCCTACCTTTATTCATAATCTTAATTCTTCTCTCATAGATTTTATTTTTTCTGCGTATAAGTGACCACACATAGCTTCAGGTATTTTATGGTGCTTTAAAACAGATGTTCTTAAATAACATACTAAGAATTTAACTTCAAGTTCAGTTAGTAAGCTCTCCATTCTTTTAAACATTTCACAAATATTCGATCCTTTGGGTTAATTAAGTTTATGTATAATTAACGTTAAAATTATTTCTCAAAAATTTGGTCAGAACAATTAAACTGGAACTAATCAGTTCCTATTTATATTCATACAGAATGGATTTAAACATTGAAAAAGCGGCAACAGAAGCTCTAGGAAAACGAAAAAGCTATACTGAACAAAAGAAACAACAACAATACACCAAGGTCCAAAAAAGAAATAAAAGAGAAATGTTAAGAGAAACGAGAGGTCTACATGAAGTACAAAACATCAAATACCCAGAATCCCGAGACAACTATAGAAGATTACGAAATGAAGCAAGGCAGTTGGTAAGAAGAGCAAAAAATGAACACTGGGAACAGTTTACAAAAAAGATGGAAAGCGACTTCTACGGTACACAAAAAAAAAATGGAGATTTATAAGAAACCAACGGAAAGAAATGGCAGAATTGAAGGAATACAATAACATACCAGCAAACGAATGGGAAAGATACCTGACGGAACTGTTTAAAGCAAAAGAAAATAATAATCAACACAATAACGTACCTGAATTAAGACACGAAATAGAAATCAGTTTTCAGGAAGTAGAAATAGCCATAAATTCGCTCAAAAATAGAAAGTCACCAGGACCAAACGGAATAACCAAAGGGCTTCTTAAATACTGAGGAGAAAGTAAAACCCTAGAGATGAAAAACAAAACAATACAAAAACTAATATTGCACTGCAAGATACCAAACGCATGGAAAAACAGCATAAGGATACCAATGTTCAAGAAAGGAGATAAAGAAGACCCCAACAATTATAGAGGTGTAAATCTACTGAACATCGCACTTAAGCTTTCCACAAAAGTCCTAACCAATAAAATCAATAAAGTAACAACTTTATCAGATGAACAACAAGGATTCAGATCCGGAAGATCCTGAGTAGATGCCGTATTTGTACTAAGACAAATTACAGAAAAGGCCATCGAGTACAATAAACCAGCATATCTATGTTGTATAGACCTGACAAAGGCTTTCGATCGCATCCAAGTCGAAGACGTCTTACACCTACTGTATAAAAGAAACATATCAATCAATATTATACAAACCATCGAAAACGTCTACCTCCATAATCGAATACAGGCAAAAATAAATGAAAAACTAACACAGTGTATACCAGTACAAAGCGGAGTCAGACAGGGTGACTCGTTGAGCCCACTTGTCTTTAATATAATAATGGACAAAATAATACAAGCAGTAGTAAAGGTCATGGCTACAGAATGGGAAACAAAGAAATCCAATTATTATGTTATGCAGACGACGCCGCATTAATCGCCGAGACAGAAGACGAGCTCCAAAGATTAACACATATCTTCAATACAACAGCTAACAAATACAAAATGATAATATAAGCAGAAAAACCAAATGTATGAAAACATCTAAATACCCACTACGGTGTAAAATCGAAATTGATGGGAAAGTAATAAAGCAGGAAGCAAGATTTAGATATCTGGGAATAGATATAACTAGTTACGGAGATGTTGAAGAAGAAGTACGACAACAAAGCTTAAAAGCAAGTAAAGTGGCAGGTTCTCTTAACGACACAATCTGGAAGAACAAACACCTAAGACAAGACACAAAAACAAGAATCTATACAGCAGCAATTAGACCTATATTAACATACACGGCGGAGACAAGACCTGACACATCTAAAACGAGACGACTGCTAGAAACAGGAGAGAAGAAAATACTCCGCGAATATCAGGGAGAAGTCTTTTGGATAGGGAGAGAAGCGAAAACATAAGAAGAGCATGAAATATTGAAGAGATAAATGGATGGGTGACAAAACGAAAACAGGAGTGGAACGAACATATTAGTAGAATGGCAGAGGATAGAATATTACGAATAGCACGAGATAAGTCACCAAATGGACGAAGAAGTATTGGCAGACCAAGAAGAAGATGGTGCGACAATTTAAACAATTTACGAGGCTAATATTGAAAAAGAAACATGCTTTAAAGCCTACATACTAGAAGGAAGAATAAGAAGAAGAACAATTAATAATTTCACATTAATCATAATTTCCTAATTTTACCTAATTTATAATTTTATTAAATAACGAGGTTACTTACCTTTCGGTTAAAAATAGATCAATTGATAAATATTGTGGCAATAATTTCACAGTGTGAGTAATGTGTACCTACACATAATATGTTAACATTTCGGTTCAAAAGTACTTTGATGACCTCTTGATAAATTGTTGTTTTATTTGTGAGTTTATAAATTGGGGTTCAATTCTTTTTTGTTTGTAGTATAACCAGAATATTTACCTCCGGCAAAACGTATTTTTGAAGTTACGTTGTTACATCATCAATCGAGAAGTTCGGACATGGGGCATTCAAATTTATACATTGCATTCTACATTGAATTTATACATGTAGTCAATCAACATTATTGAGCAAAATAACCGTAAATCAAATTATAAGCATTATTAAAGAATTAATTTAAAAAGAAATAGTTGAGGAAATAAAACAGGTCATCTATTATTCCTAACAAACAAATCTATAAACAGACATTTAAGATTTTGATAAGTGACCTTAAGATAGGAAAATAAAACAGAAGTTAAAGACAGGATAATTAGTTTGAAATGTGTTCATTCTATTGGGGGAGAAGAGTATTCTCGAAACTTTTGTATTTGTAAGTCTTCATATCAAAAATTGTATTGGTGATTCCTTTGATGTAGCTGCAAATATTTCTATCGATTTTAACGAAGATACATCAAAATTTAAGCAATTGCAACTTAATTATATTTATACGTCTATATAATTCTTTACTGCACCAAACGTACGTACTTATCAAGGAGTTCTATAAAAGATTGAAAAATTCTTTAAAGCTGAATTCGAATTTGCAATTAACTGTCATTGATGTAATACGGTTTACATCTAGAGCCATGAAACCTGTAAACTATTTTATCTTTTGATAATGTACAAAATTATTTAAAATATATTAGAAATATTTTTCAAAAACTGCACAAAACTTTCTTGAAGCAATGACAAAAAGGGTTGATAAAAAAATATAGAAATACCATGTTTAGAATCGCATTACATTTTTTACATTTTCATTCAAAATGAACTACCATGTAGGGGACGAATAAAAAAGCATAAGATATAAGATATAAGTTAAAGGAAAAACATGTATAAGATATTTGCACTAAAGAAAATCATATAACAGCGAGTAAAATACATTATAAAAGCTCTAATAATTTTTTTAATGAACTTTGATAATATAAAAGGCAAATATCTAGCACAGTTTAATTAATTAAATCTTTCCCAAGTAATTTCGATCCCTAGATCATTTTCAGGGTCATTTCGTCAATTGCGGCCTATCCGACAAGAATAAAATGTCATAAACATAAAATGGTACATCACACTACACTAACACTTTAAAATTTTTGAAAAATAGGCGAAGCTACATTGTGTACAGAAGCCGGAAACAGAATCTAATCTGATTCTGCCTCTGGCTTCTGTACACAATGCAGCTTCGCCTATTTTTCAAAAATTTTAAAGTGTTTGTTTGTCCTTGTGTAGTGTAGTGTGATGTACCATTTTATGTTTATGACATTTTATTCTTGTCGGATAGGCCGCAATTGACGAAATGCCCCTGAAGATGATCTAGGATCGAAAGTACTTGGGCAAGATTAAATTAATTAAACTGTGCTCGATATTTGTCTTTTATATTATCAAAGTTAATTTATTCGAGCATTCAACCTTACATCAATTTTTTTAATACCTATATCTTATAAATAAATTATTGAAACATTCTTTTATTACTGAGCTTATATTTTAATTATAACTATTTTAATTAAATTTTACCTTATAATTTTAAAGGATATAATAATACATGGCTGGCTACTAAAAAGAGTCCACACTGATATTTTACAATATTCAGTTTATTTTATGAGAATGCTAAAACAGGTCGATTTTTATTTCAAAGATGATATATTTTAGCAATGTAGATATCTATCATTTGTAAACATCCTGCCTTCCAGTCTCACAAACGTTTAATTTTATACAGAAAATATACTATGTATGGGACATTGTTAGACATATATTTCGCTAAAGAATTAAGGCATCCATAATTTTTTTAATTAGTACTCTGCAGACAGTAGGGAGAGACATGACAAATGAAAGATGTCGATATCGTTAAAGCATGACCCCTTCTAATATAATTCGACTTATTTCAGTATTTTCACAAAGTCCAATGAATATCAGGTTGTACTCCTTTAAGCGACCAACTCTACATAATTTGGCCTCATAATAAAGCAAACATTTATATTTTACACTTATATTAATTACTATTTTTAAGGCTTTTATACCTCTTTACCTTTTGTCATCATTTTTAAAACCGTAAGAACAGTGATAGCTTGCACCATGCTGCTAATTATTGGGTAATTATTCATTTTGAACTTGTCGAAGTTTTTTTATCCTATCCGGACATAATTTGATTTCTGAAAAAATAAATATGAATATATATATATATATATATATATATATATATATATATATATATATATATACTGCAAGGCATAAGTTACATACATAGCTAAATATTAAATTAACAATAATACAATAATTATAAAACTGTATAAATCAATTAAGTCACTTATCGACATCACCAATGAACACTAGGTTGTCCGCTCATAGGTCGACACTAGAAGTGGTCGACTCGATTTCAATCGCGTAGGTCTCACATACTTAAAACACATACTTAAAACACATACTTAAAACAGAAAAATGCTCACATACTTAAAAGCGAGGACGTAAAAATTTGTGATCACGAACAACAGTGCAAAGAATGGGAGAGATACATCACTGACCTTTTTGACGATGCTTCTAGGGAAAATGCTCCAAATACTGCCTATGACAACCAGTTGGACAGAGGTCCCAATATACTGAATTCAGAAGTCGAAAAGGCAATACAGCAAGCCAAAAACAATAAAGCACCTGGACCTGCCGAACTACTTAAACTTTTGGATGAGGAAAGCATTGCCTGCTTAACCACTTTCTTCAACAAAATTTACAACGAAGGAAAAATACCAGATGATTGGTTAGAGTCACTGTTTATAACATTACCAAAGAAAAGCAGGCCCACCAAATGCAGCGATTTTAGACTAATCAGTTTGATGAGTCACACACTGAAGATACTCTTACGAATTATACAAAACCGAGTATTCCTTCTATGCGAAAGTAAGATGGGTGATAAGCAATTTGGATTTAGAAACGGTCTAGGAACTAGAGAGGCACTATTCTGTATGCGCGTTCTATTACAAAAAAGTTGTGAATTCCGAAAGAATGTTTATGTTTGTTTCATCGACTTCGAGAAGGCGTTCGACAGAGTCCAACACAATACACTTTTCGACTGCCTACGGGCAGCAGGACTTGACCACTATGATATAAGACTGCTGAAATACTTATATTACAATCAAGTAGCCTCTATCCAAATTGGAGACAGTCCCACTGAAAAAATACCCATCAAACGTGGAGTACGGCAGGGTTGTGTTTTGTCACCCACTCTTTTTAATCTGTACTCTGAAAAAATCTTTAGGGAGGCTTTGGATGACAGACAAGAGGGAGTAAGACTAGGTGGAGAAGTAATCAACAATATTAGATACGCTGACGATACAGCCATTCTTGCAGAAAGTTTACAAGATCTCCAAACATTACTAAATCTAGTCAGTGAAGCAAGTTATCGGAGAGGCCTAAAAATCAACATTTCAAAGACAAAGTGGATGGCAGTTGGAAAGATCCATATAGATCAAGCTCTGCTTTCTCTTAATGGAGAAGACATAGAAAGGGTAAATCATTTCAAATACCTTGGCAGCTGGTTAAATGTAAATTGTGACTCTGATGAAGAGATAATATCCAGGATCGAAATATCACGTAAGGCTTTTATGACCTGGAAACCAGTTTTATGCAACAGAAACCTGTCAATGAATATTCGTAAGACGGTCCTGAAATGTTATGTGTGGTCGATCCTATTGTATGGTTGTGAGACATGGACGTTAAAAACCACAATGCTAAACAAGTTAGAAGCATTCGAAATGTGGTGCTATAGACGAATCCTAAAGATATCGTGGGTTTCGCACACTTCCAATGAAGATGTTCTTCAAATGATCAACTCAGAACGTCTGCTCATAAACACCATAAAGTGGAGAAAAACAGAATACTTCGGCCATATAATTAGAGGACCCAAATACCATTTACTTCGCCTTATAATACAAGGAAAAGTGGAAGGAAAGAGATGGATTGGTCGAAAGAAACTTTCATGGCTGCGTAATATTAGACAATGGTGTGGTTTCACAGTAGAAGAATTATTTCGCGCAGCAGCCGACAGAGAAATATTTCAGGAAATTGTAAACATGATGACGGCCAACGTCTGAATACGGACACGTCACCCAAAGAAGAAGAAGGTCTCTCCGCACTTACCAAATGGAAATGAAGAGACAGTTCCAATCAATAGAAGAAGTAGAAGAAATCACAAGAAGAATTCAACGTGCTATGGAAGCCAACATACCAAAATTCATGACGAACAACAGAGGCCTGGTCATCTCAGCAGAACTACAGAACATCATCAAGGACAGGAACAAGGTCAGAAGAGCATACCAAAGGACCAGAAGACAAGAATTCAAGGATTACGGTGACATCCTATCAGAAGAAATAAAAGTAAGACTGAGAAGTCTTACTGAAAACCAATGGTACAACAACATCAGAAGAGCTGTGGAAAATGTTAAAGGCAAGAAGAAGAGGGAAACAAAAGATGCCACAAATCATGGACAACGAGAGAACATACTACGACACCCAAGGAAAAGTAGATGCAATATCAAGGAAGATGGCAGCCACACACAGACAAAACCTGGATATGTCGGATGCAAGAACAAGGAGGCAAGTCGAAGAAGAATACAACAGGATCAGAAGAAGAAACGAGTTCCAAATAGGCGAGGAAGGCCATACCAGCCCAAGCGAAGTTGCAAAAATCATCAGGAAGCTGAAAGGAAGCAGAGCACCAGGACAAGAAGGAATCCACAACATCACCCTCAAGGAACTTCCGAAGAAGATCATAGTACAGCTGTACTATATCTTCAAATACTGCCTAGAAAAAGGACATTTTCCGAACAACTGAAAACACGCCAAGATCATACCTCTTCTGAAGCCAAGGAAAAATGGAAGAAGACCAGAAATCTACAGACCCATATCACTCCTGGAATCGATGGGAAAAATTTTGGAAAAAATCATCTACAAGAAACTGGTGAAGCACACAGAAAGAAGAGGAATTATCCAAGAAGACCAGTTCGGATTCAAAAAAGGAAGAAACTGCGAACTCCAACTAGCAAGAATAATTAGCGATGCAAAGATAAAATTCAACAGGAAACAGAAGACAGGATTAGCCATACTGGACATAGAAAAAGCATACGACACGGTTTGGAAGAAGGCATTAATCTACAAGATGGACAAGGCTAGACTTCCGCACTATTTAATTAATATTTGTGATATTTATTTATCTAATAGAACTTTTCAAGTTTCAGCTGACCAAAAGATGTCAATGATCCAACAAATCCAGGAAGGAATGTCTCAGGGCAGCATTTTATCACCTATATTATATAACATTTTTGTTTCAGACCTTCCAACAAATCCTAGGAGTTCTACAGCCCTGTATGCAGACGACACAGCAGTGTATGCATCCGGAAAAGACGAAAGAAGAATCATAGATGACATGGAGTACCACCTGGAAAAAATCACGGACTTCACGGAAAAATGGAAAATCAAAATCAACGCAGAAAAGACGCAGTTCATCATATTCACCCAGGAAAAACGACCACCACAGAACGAGATCACAGTAGGAGGCAACAGAATTCAGGAATCAGAGACGGTCAAATACTTAGGTGTCCACCTCGACAGAAGACTCAACTTCCGGGTGCATACACAAAAAACAAAGGTAAAAGCAAATGCAGCTAAAAAACTAATACTTCCTTTCATTTTTAGGTCAAGTCCACTGTCAAAGGCGAAGAAGATACAACTCTACCAAGCATATGTTAGGTCGGTGATTCTGTATGCTGTACCAGTGTGGAGCTCCATTGCGGAATCCCACTGGAGAAAGTTAGAAGCAACTGAGACCTCATGCTACCGAATCATCGACGGAACAGCATGGGAGGATAGAGTTATTAACGTCACCATCAGGAATAGATTAGGATACACGCCACTGAGGGAGGTGGCCGAGAATAGAACCAGGGGGTTCTTCAACCAGGCCACAAGAAGACTACGAAAGACCAGGGACTAGGGACTAGAAGCCAGGCATGCAGGGAAGTAGGTACGTTTGCCGATATAGTACCTACAGAAGCAGACGAGGTCACCACCCAGAAAAATCCAGGAACCGAGAGGAAGAAGAATCAAATGCTGGCGATGCAAGAGCGGAACGCAGAAGAAGAAAGAAGGCTAAGATATTATTTTTGACATGTATTCATTTTATTAGGGCAATAAATGTTTTTATTTTTTATTTTTATTTTTATTTTTTATTATCTCCGCACTGCCCAAGTTCCTTCGTTGTTGCATTGAACTCCGCAGACGGGGCGTTTAGTGGTCGTCTAGAATTGCAAATCTCCTCGTCTTGTACGACTCTCGTCATTTGCGATCGGTAGCGCACGAGAAAGTTCGAGTGAGATGCACGTTTTTAGTCATGGGGAAAAGATTATTGTATTTGCTTTCTTGGTTTTTTATTGTTTTTTTCGTAAAATAAATTTTTTTAAGATCGACGAATATTATGTTCATTGTTTGTAGTACTACTAGCTTTGTAGTAATATGAAAACATTGAATTTCTGTTTCTAGGTGTTTAATATAAAATTCATTGGCAAAGTGGAAAAATACTCTCAATTGTATAATTATACAATGAAAGAATATGCCAATATGGATATTAAAAATGCGTTCTTCCTGGTTGGCAGATGTGAGCAAACAGCAAACTAAATCGACTAGTGTGCGGTGAACAATCGCTTGTGCAGCAGGGTTCGTACAAAACGAGCAAGACGCGTGCCTTCGATCGACCCATGTGCGGACGGCCTACCTAGTGTTTTGTTTTTTTTATTCAAAGAAATAAATAATTAAATTAAATTTATAAGTTAGTTATAGTTTATTACACCATAAAACTAAGACAAAAAATCAATTAAATTGTCGAAAATTTTATGAGCGCTATTTTTTAACTGGGGTATCTCGATGAAGTCAATAAAAAAGGCATAATGATCTCATCATAACTTTTACTGCGTCATGACATTTAAGCAAAAAAAAGTGACCTTTTTCATTCATTTTAAAATTTTGAAAAAACTATGCATTCTAGATAAAAACTTTCAACAGACGACTTTCTTGAAAATACTTGCTAGTTAAAAGTAGATTTTGTAAATTAAAAATGGTTTATGAACAAAAAAGTTCTTGCAAAAAGACAGAGAAAATTATTTGTCAAGCTGAAGAAGCTATTTCTTATCTCTCTTTCGACCAAGCCGAAATTGCCAGACAAGATGTTGTCAGAATTCTCCGTACTTCCAAACCCCTACCGTCAAATATCAGTCTTTCAGAAAGACGTGCTCTGAAAGAACTTTATAACAACCCTAACATTGTCATCCTTCCGGCCGACAAAGGTAATGCCACCGTCATTCTCAACTCTTCTAATTATTTCGACAAAATGTTCGAACTTCTCAATTCCATAGAATACAAACGCGTCTCAAACGATTCCACCACATATCTAGAAACTACCAAATCCATTATAAATAATTCTACTCTACCTCCAGACATCAAAAAATCTCTTATACCCAGAGAAAAATCATCTCAACTCCCAAATATATACGGCCTTCCAAAAATCCATAAGCCAAATGTTCCTCTAAGGCCCTTCGTCAGTGCATACAACTGCCCCACTCAGAAATTGGCAAAACATCCCGCTTTATCCTTACAACCATTAGCCGAAAAAGCTTCGTCTTGTGTCAAAAACTCTTTTCATTTCATTGATCTTTTGAAAAATATTTCTATCTCACCCTCAGCTATACTAGTTAGTTTTGACATTGTTCTTTTGTTCACCAACATTCCCATCGATGAAACCATTTCCACCTTGGACTCTAAACATCAAATCCCCCAAGACACACTATCTCTTGCATAAAACACTGCATGTCTAATACATATTTTTCATTTCAAAATCATTTCTATCGTCTAATCAAAGGTGCCCCAATGGGATCTCTCCTCTCTCCCGTAATAGCTGATATTTTCATGGAACATTTCGAAACAGCAGCCCTGTCCTCATCAAATCTCAAACCCACCTGCTGGTTACGGTATGTTGATGGCACTTTTGTCATTTGGCCTCATGGTAAGGACGCGTTAGATCTCTTCGTTTCGCACCTGAATGGAATACATCCTAGTATTTAATTCACGATGGAAGCCAAGTGTCAAGTCTGAAGTGTCTTTGCCATTCCTTGATGTCCTTATTCAGAAAAACTTACCTCACAGTTTTTCCTATTCCGTGTACCGGAAACCTACTCATACAAACCGATATCTTAATGCCCAGTCACATCATCACCCCGCCCAACTCAATTCAGTGGTCAACACTCTCATTTCTCGTTCCATAAGACTTAGCGACATCAATCATAGGTCATCCGAAAGCAATTCAATAAGGCAAACACCCTACAAAACGGCTACCACAAAACCCAAATTAATAAGAGCATTCAAAAACATCTATCCATCCAAAAAAGAATCCTTGCCGCCGGATCAACCCAAATCTTTCTACCTTTTATTAAACGTGTCACTGACAAAATCAGTAGAACTCTTCTTTCTCTAAACATCAAAACCATGTTCACTACTCACTCCAAGTTGTTTAATCCCGTAAAAATCCCTAATGAAGACCATGGTGTCTATGAGATACCTTGTTCCAGTTGCCTACGTACATACATTGGACAGACAAACCGACGAATCCATAACCGTATTTACGAACATTCTATATCAGGCAAACATTCCGATACTACTTCAGCCCTAGCCCAACATCATATTCAAACAGGCCACAAAATATACTTCGAAAAAGCAAAAACCATCGCCCCCATCCGCTCCTTAAAATCAAGAATCATTCGTGAAGCTATCGAAATCGAAATACGACCTAACAGCTTAAATACGCGCGATGACGCGAAACGATTGCCGGCAACATGGCGACCCCTACTTCAGCGACCTCCCGCCCACACCGCTCACCGCTTTAAACAAAGACTCATTCCTAACTTATTTAAGAAATTCTAATAAAATTGGTTATACCTCTAAATAGTTGGATATTGGTTCAATGTATTTCATGATTAATTATTAAACATTTATTTACAGGGTGTTTAAAATTTGTAGTTTCATTATTGGATATTAATGAATTATTATATTAAATAATGTTTTCACTTTCGAATGATATATGAATGTCCTATAACTAGGAGTGATAGATTTTGCGTAATTTAAAATTTTCTTTTCGATTTCAAAATATTTATAGTTGTTACTCTCGATTTTTAAACTCATCATCTATCTATATAAGGATTTTTACATCTGTCGCCACCTTTCTTCTTTCAGCCAACGTCTCCAGTCCTTTCTGTTCTGCCATTCTCCATCTCTAAGGTCTCGTCTTTCCATGGCCTCGTCCACTTCATCCTTCCATGATCTTCGGGATCTACCTCTTTTCCTCCTTCCTATTGGCCTCCAATCCGAAATCGTATCTTATCTTAAACCCATCATTTTGACATAGTTGTTACAAATGAAACCAATGTATGTAGTTGTAAACAAATGTGTATACTTTATATTTTTACTTGCTGATGCACAATGAATCAGAAAGAATTTTAATGAAACAAATAATACAAAATAAACCACAACTTACTACATTATAAGCAAAAAAATTTTTTAAAGAAGACTTATTCTCGACTTTTATTTCATTATTGGATTATTCAATGTGTAATATTGATTATAACAATGATTATAACAAATTTTCTTTTACAGCGCAATAGTTGGGTAATGGTTAAATTTATTGCATTATTGATTATTAAACATTTATTTACAGTGTGTTTTAAAACTTAGTTTCAAGTTTGGATTATTCAATATCTAATATGAGGCTTATTTTAAATGGAACACCATGGATATTAATTAATCGTAACGATTGCGGTAAGAACTTTAACTTTTTATTGACGTAGGTTTTCTTTGCCAAAATTAATATCCCAAATGATATTTCCAACTTTTTATTTCACCAAACAAATTTACAATGCTATGTTATTTGTACATTATTGTACATTGCCACTTAAGACGAGTCCATTAGTCTTACAGGTTGCAACTACACACTGTTGCAAGACTGACCTAAAAATCCTATATTATACAAAATGAAAAGTCCCAAACACGTAATTCTAAAAAAAGTTTCCTCTTTTGAACGGTATAAAGATGTCCTATACTTAAGTCTCATAGTTTTTGCGTAATTTACAATTATTTAAACTCTTCATCGGTATATTAATTTTAAAAGTTAATATCATTGTATGACATTGTCATTTTCTGACATTACGATCTGGTAGTTGTCAATATATATATATATATATATATATATATATATATATATATATATATATATAAATATATATATATATATATATATATATATATATATATATATATATATATATATATATATATATATATTAGGGTGGGCCGTTGCGTAATGTGTTTTTATTTTATTTTTTTAATTAAGTTGCCTGACCCCAGAAAAGATGTATGATAAGATAACTTATTTCACAGTGTTTTTTTTATAATTAATTTAATTTTTTTCCACTGCCACAGAGCTATATAAGAACGAGATTTCTAGGAAAAAATCCAATTATTTAATATTATGTCAAATTCGTTTTTTTAAATTTATTATGGTTGCCTGAGTCAAAAAAAGTGTTTTATACGATAAATTTGATCATAGTATTTTGTTTGACAACAGATTTTTTTTCTACTGCCACAGCGCTGTATAAAATTAAGAATTTTTCAAAAAAAAATGTATTGTATGGTAGATTTATTTTTTTCATACAAAAAATTAATTTATACTAAAGATAAATTTGTTTTGAACACATAATACAACATACAATAATACAAATACAAAAATAGTTTATCTATAAATATATAACGATACAAAACAGAATGTCTTTCAAAAGTAACAATCACATTATTTCAATAAAAGTCTTTCTTTGATTCATATTTCGGCATATTTTCCCTTGATTTCAGCCTGTTCCTTATATAACCATTTCTTTTTTCACTTCCACAAACAGAAGCTGAACCTTCTGTTACTATTTTGACGGCCCTCTCAACCGCTTGTGTGTGGCAAGGGTATGATTTTACGTACGCCAAAAGACTGGTTTCAGGATTTTCAACAACTTCCCTTGGTTGGTCTTTTGATAGCTTCATAGTTACAGGAGGCTCTGTCCATAAAACTTTCTGGCAGTCAATAATCTCAAAGTATTCCTTACTGCCAAAAAATAATTCTGGTACTACGAAATGTCGCTGATCAATGTAATTTAACTGTCTGCTGTTCAAAATTCTTTGGAACCTTAATTGTCTTATGTGTTTACGTTCGTCAAACAACATAGCCAAAATCATATTTTCTGGGCTTCCTAAGTATCCATTTTTTTGAATACATTTATAGACTATGTCTTTCAATTCTGGTAGTAAATAGTCGCAGAGTCTTATTGTCTTGAATAGATGCCTTGCACCATAAATGCATGACGGGTGAGTCTTAATACAAAACCACATGGGCGCATACACTTTCATTACAAAATGGCTTAGTATTTTTAAATTTTCCGATGGGTTTCTGGTTGTACATATAACCGAAGGATACGGGAAGCAGTGGTAAGCCACAGAGAATGAACCATTTTTCCAGGCTGTCTCTTAGAAAGTTTTTCTGAACAAACACCACTTTTTACTGCTTGACAAATATCGTACAGGTATTTTTGATCTGTACTTAGATCGTCGCTGCGAAATTCGTCAACTGATGAATCTATTTTTGAAAATAAAACTACAGGAAGAGTTTCACAAACTTGCAGTCGTTTTCCAAGAGGTCCCGAAAACGGACTTGGTCCACTGGTATTGCCATCCAGTTTTTCAAATATGTGTCTTAGAGGCAACTCGTTGGCGTGAAGCTGACAGACAAACCACTGCAGGGGCCTTCCAATTTTATTCTCCAGTAACACTATAATGCCTCCTTTACGCCCTGTATTTGTAACAGTACCGTCGCATCCAACAACTTCTAAGTTATTGAGGTCCAAATTACATTTTTTTAAAAACTCCAAGATTGCATTTGCTATATTAATAGCAGTGCCAGATGTAGGACAAATGTGACCCAGATACTTGGAACCAGGTTCTTCTAACATTGTGATATGCTCTTCCACCACAGTTTTTCTTGCATTTTCCTGGAACACTAAAGACTTGTATTTCCGTCCATCAAAGTAAAGACCACGAAGACATAATGGAATGGAATCGTTCTGAACCTCAATTCTTTTCTTTTCTCTTGCTCTTCTTATTTTGTTCTTATCGATGATATTTGTTTTATTTTGCGGATCTATGACACCAAAATCTAGTAGCACCGCTGATGCAATAGCTGCTCCTGCTCGGTCTGAAACCAAATACCGGTCAAGTGTTTCAGCTAATCTTGGTATTTCTTTCAGATTGCGTTGAATGCCCTCTGAGATACTGGGCAAATTCGATAAGCTAGGTTGTAAGTTAAACACGGGCAACTTTAAAGTATTTGCATATGGAATAGAGAAGTCTGGGTCAAAATCTTCAGTATCATATTTATCACACACATCTGTCGGTAATTCACAAGAAGATTGAACTTTTTCAATGACTGTTACACTAGTTGATTCTGATGTATGTGACGAAGCCATTATGAATGTTTTTTTCTCCTTCTGCAAAAGTTTCGGGGATTCAACTTTATCAAGGGCACCAATCTTCATTTTGCCACAAGTTCTTTGGTCGACAAGTTCTTCTCTTTCCAGTCGAGGTACCTAAAAAATGTGTTAAGAAAAGTTGTTAAATTAATAACGTATCAGAGTTTCAGTTTACCTTATATTTTTTTGTTCAATTACATGCAAGAAGAATCCTTACATTTACAGGTCGCTATGTCAAACAATCGTTCACTGCTACTTAAAAACGAATCCAATTGAGATTTGTAACTGGAAACATTTTGTCTTTTCTTAAAAGGTTTAAGAATTTGCCTTCGTTGTTCTTGATATTTTCGCAATAAAAAAATAATCCTTTGGTGGCTTATGATTGGAATTGAAGCCTTGATCCAAACAGTTTCTACTTTCTGAGCCACAATTTCCAAAGCTTCTGGAATAAGTCGATTCTTATTGACACCATTTTTTTCCAATTTGAAACGAACCCACAAAAAATAACGGATAACATCTTTGTATGTTGGTAATTGCGAATCATTGAAATCACTAGGTGCGCCAAAAATTGGATACTTGGACGATTCTCTAGTTTTAGCCATTTTATCACACGCTACTTTCTACTCAACTGTCGGTAAAACACTAAAAATAATTTAAGTGTCGCTAGGCCGTTTAATTGAGTGAAATATTGGTTTACACTTACACCACTGCAAAATCTGCAGCATAAACGAAGCGTTGACCTCCAATGTCATGTTATTTTAGGAATGATAATATATTATAATCGGTAATATTAACTTTTTTTATACTAACGTCTACTTTATTGTTATTGAGGAATTTCGGCACACTCTTTGAAATACGTTACTAAAATAAATTTTTGTCTACTTATTAGTTAGTGGAAAAATACGCAAATAAAGTTTACTATACGTTATAAAGTATGCATCAAGCCGCCAGAACAATACAGATTTTATTTCAATTTTTTTAAGTTACAAAATAAATAACCCTGATGTTTAAAAAATTATATAATAAAAAAATATTAAGATGTGCGTTTGAAATAATTATTTTTTATTTTTTCCACTGCCACAATGACCTTTTATATTAAAAAAATATAGAGTCTTTGTGGCAGTGGAAAAAAATATTTTTAGCTACTCATTTTGGATTTAAAATTTGTGTTTTAGTATAACTCAACTTTTTTGACCACAGGCGTTGTTATTTTCCAGAAAAAAATTTATATAAGTTATAGGTACATCTAATTATTAATAATATTATTATGAATTCAACGAAATACATATTTTACAGTTTTATTTTTATTGAAATATTAAACTTTTTTTTTTTTTTTATTTAGAATTTCCGCATCAACCATTAAAGGTTATTAGCGGGTTTTACAGATTTTAAAGTTGTTATTACAAATTGTTATTACAAATTACACATAATAAATTACAAATTACAAAGAGATACATATAACTTAAATTTTGTGTAGTAAACGTATGTCCTTAAGGAATTTGATTGTATTAGATACATTACTGTTTAAAATATCTTTAAGTTTCTTTGCTTCTTCTGGTACGTTGTTGATGGCTCTTTCGTAGGAATAAAAAGGACATTCAATCAATACATGTTGAACAGTTATTGGACATTCACAATAGGAACATTCAGGTGGTAGTTCTTTTGTTATGAGATGCTGGTGAGTTAACGCTGTGTGTCCAATTCTTAGTCGGTTTATAATCACTTGTTGCCTTCTGTTTTCTGGAAATTGTAGTTTAGTGCCAATCCTAGTTTTCACGTTTTTAAGGTTAGCCTTAGTAGAATTCCACATTTGTTGCCAATTTTTTACACAGTGCTGTTTAATATTGAGCTGGATATCACTGAATGGAATTGTAGTCATAATTTCAGTTTGCTCGTCAGTAGCAGCTTTCTTTGCTAATTCATCTACTTTTTCATTTCCTGCGATACCTGTATGTGATGGTACCCAGAGAAATGTAACGTTAACGTGTCTGTTTTGTAGGTGATAAAGTGCTAATTGTATTTGTTGCAGGATAGCATGTACTGGATATATTTGCCTTAAGCTCTGAAGAACAGATAAAGAGTCAGTAATGATAAGAAAATCTGAGCTTGCATGACTCTTACACATGTCTAAAGCCTTTAAAATGGCGATTGCTTCTCCCGTGAAAATGCTGCAGAATTGAGGGATGCGAACTGCATATTCAGACTTTCCTAGAATATAGGCCGCTGCGTGTCCGTTTTCAGTTCTTGACGCATCGGTAAAAATCTTGTTATGGCCAGTGTATTCTAATATCCGTTCTTGATATAATTTGTTAATTATTATGGGATTTGTGGTACTCTTTGGATAGGCCGTGAGGGATAGATCAATAGTGGGGAAATTAATAGTCCAGGGAGGTATAGTTCGTTGTGTAGGGTAAGAATGTGTGAGCTGCTCCATGTCAAAACCGTATCTCGTTAGACGTTCTTTAAGGGGTGGATATTTAATTTGTTGATGGCAATGAGTAGGTGGATATATTTTATAAAGAAGTGGATAATTTGTGTTATTAGGGTTGGAAGACAATCTCGCGGCATAATTTAAAGAAATGTGTTGTCTTCGTATTGATAGGGGAGATTCATTTAGGATAACCTGAAAACTTGAAACAGGACTAGTTCGGTAAGCACCCAGAATTAGTCTTAAACATGTGTTTTGTATAATGTCTAGTTTTTTAAGTATATAATTACTCGCAGTTGAATAGCATATTGCACCATAATCCAGTTTACTTCGGATTAATGATTGGTATATATGCAGCAATTTTATGGTGTCCGCTCCCCAAGATCGGTTTGATAGCATTTTAAGGAGATTTATTTTAGATTGGCAGGATACGACTAGCTTTTTAATATGTTCTGCCCATGTTAACTGACTGTCCAGTCTTAGACCAAGAAAGTCAATGCTCTCTACTTGTTCTAGGTTGATACCATTTAGAGTAAGTGTTGTTTTGCAATCAGTTTTTCTTTTATTGAATACGATGAAACGAGATTTATCACCTGAGAACGTAAAACCAGTCTTTTGGGACCAGTCTTCTAGTTTATGCAGAAATGATTGCAAAATGTTTGAGGCTAGTGTAATATTACAGCTACTAGTATATACAACTAAGTCATCTGCATACAGACCTGCTTTCAAAGGTAGCTTTATCTGTTGAGCGATATTATTAATTGCTATTAAGAATAAAGTGGGGCTTAAGGTTGAGCCCTGTGGAATACCGTTTTCAAGACATTCTGTTTTTGAGGTAATTCCATTTACACGTACTTGAAATATCCTATTATTCATGAAATGTTTTACAAAGGCAAGAAAATTTCCCTGGATACCCCAATTGGACATGGTTTGTAAAATGTTGTATCTCCATGCAGTATCAAATGCTTTATTTAATTCAAAAAATATGGCAATTACTTTCTGGTTATTTCTAAAGGACTCACATATAATATTGTCAATAGCTACTAAGGCATCATGAGTTGATCTGCCTTTTCTGAAACCGCTTTGGATATGGCTTAATAATTGGTTTTTTTCAAGAAACCACATTAATCTGTTATTTAAAATTTTTTCTAGTAGTTTGCATGTATTATTTGTAAGAGAAATTGGTCTATAGGAATGGGGGTCAGTTTTTGATTTGAAAGGTTTTAATATGGGAATAATTGTTGATTCAGACCAGATTGAAGGAAATTTTTTATTAAGGTAAATGTGATTGAAAATGTCTAAGAGAATTAATTTTCCTATTTACGGCAAGTTTTTGATAAATATGATTGGTATATTATCAGGACCCGATGAAGTGTTTTTTGATTTATCTAGAGCTTCTTCAAATTCTTGATATGTGATGGGGAAATTTAGTGGATTATCACTATCTATTATAGATAAATCTGTCATTTCACGTTTATTTTTGAAATCTAAAAATGCGGGATTGAAGTTTGCATTGCTTAAATTATTCTTATATACATCTGACATAATATTACTAATTTCTTGTTTGGAAGATATTAATTTGTTTTTATAATAAAGAGTGTTAATATGAATTGAGTTTTGTTCACCTTTTAATGTACGAACTTTATTCCAGATTGTAGTCATAGGTGTTGATGAATTTATGGTAGAGACATAATTTGACCATGTTTCTTTTTTACTTTTCTTAATAAGATATTTAGTTTTTGCTCTAAGTTTTTTAAAATTGATAATATTTTCTGTTGTTTTATGTCTTTTTAAAACATTGAAAGCATGTTTGCTAGATTTCATAGCTAAGGCTATTTCTTCACTCCACCATGGTACTGGTTTTCGTTTACAAGGTTTTGTTTTTCCCACTGCAATATTAGCGCATTTTACTATAGTATCATTGAAATGATAAAGAGATGAATCTATGCTATCTTCTAGAATAAAGTTCGTAAGATAATTATTTAATAGATCTCTATATAAGTCCCAGTTTGCTGAGTTTAATTTCCATTTTTGGTAAACAGGAATGTTTGGTTGATCATGCAAAATGGTTTCAATTGTTACAGGAAAATGATCGCTATTATATAGATAATCAAGACTATTCCAAGAAAAACTTGTAGCTAATGTGTGATCACACAATGAAATATCGATGGCAGAAAAAGTACTATTGTGGGAGCTGAAATGAGTAGATTTACCAGTATTCATTAAAATTAGATTTTGATTGTCTATTAATTTCTGAAGAAGTCTACCACATTTGTCTGTTTTTATACTACCCCATGTGATATTATGACAATTCAAGTCACCAAGTATTAGTTTGGGAGAAGGAATATCATCGATTAAGCGATGTAATTCTTCAAATACATTTTCATTTGGATGAGGGAGGTAAATGTTACATATGTTAATAGGTCTGCAGTTGATATTGCATGACACTGATACAGCTACAGCTTCTAGATTAGTGTGTAGCTTAATTTCTTTGGTCTGAATGTGATTTTTTACAAAAATACCAACACCTCCACTAGCATATGTTGCGTCTCGATTTTTAAGGAAATGGGAATAATTTTTTATATTAAAGTTATTACTTTTAAGGTGGGTTTCCTGTAAACATATTATAAGAGGAGAAAGATCGTTTATAAGTAGATTAAGGGATTCTAAATTATTAAAATAACCATTAAGATTCCACTGTAATATAAATGTATTATCCATTTTATTTTACAACGTGGGAAAGGGAGTTATCGCTTTCAATATCCGAGGATGAATCGGTAACTAAGGATTGTATCTTTTTTCGAAGTCTTGTTAGTTTATTTTTTATTTTGCGATCAGGAATATGGTCGTGGGCGAATAGAAGTATCTCTTTAAAAGAACTTATATCGGTTGTGTAATTTTCTACTATGGGGGTAGGATAATTTGAGTTTAATGCGTTACATATCGCGTCACAAAGAACTGTAAATTTAAGAGGAAATGTCGGGTATTTAGATTCGATTTTACCTTTAATAGATTCAAGTGACTCGAGGATATCAGATTGTGATGGTTTTGGCCGCTTAATTGTATTTTTGGGTTTGGTAAAAATTGTTGGATCGGGTGGCGTTTCATGTATCTCAGGAGAGTCAGTAGATATTTGTCTCTTTGTTTTTTGATGGGAGGCATCAGTGTTCAAAGTAATAGGATTGTTATTTTTTGTCGTTTCGTTGTGAATATCTTCTGTTGTTATTTGAAAGTTAGTGGTATTATTAATAGGATTTTCTGCTTCTGTTGTAAGATTTTGAGGTTTAGACGGAAGTGATATTGTAGATTGAGATTCAATGGGCGTTTCAGTTGATGTCAATTGTGATAGAACAGGGCAGTCTGTTTCGCGATGACCTTTTGACATACACTTAGGGCAATTTAAGTCAGTGGATAGATAAATTCGATAGTTGGTGTTGTCGAAGGATATTGTAATGAAATCTGGGATAGTGATATTTTCAATAGGAGTTATAAAAATTTGTCTTCGAAAGCTTAAAACATGGTTATAGGCAGTGTCCGGCATTCCAACTCGCAGAAAAGTCATCTGGGATACAGTATTAAGTCCTAATTTTTTCAGCTCAACTTCAAGTACTGAGTTTGGTATGGTGGGACAGACATTTGAGATGACCAGTCTTGTAGCAGGAGTAATTAGACGTCTTACTTCAACTTCTGAATCATTAATGGATATTGATGTATGTGTCTTCAGCAATGTATTGACGACTTCGGTATTGGAGAGATAAATACAAATTCTGTTATTTGAGATGCGGGATGCAAATAATATATTTTCTGGTTTTACTATATTTCCTATTGCTATCACGTATTCATTTATTTTTATTCCATTGAGAGCAGATAGGACAATGGCTTGGTTTTTGGTTGGATATTTAAATGAAGTAACAGCGTTGGAATATGAACATGGTTGATTATTGTTAGGAGAAGAAACAGAACCAACAGAATCTTCATCCATTTTTAAAAATATTATTCATATTTTGGTACCTCTATTCTTCAGACGGTCCTGTTTGTCACAACAGAATCGGTAATGAGGTACCAAAAGTTGTGGAGTTGATAAATCCGGTAGCAGGAACTTGTTTTGATATAAGTATCTTTAATTATATTATAATAAATACTACTTACAGTTTTTTTCCAAGTAGTTCAAATTTATTTTTATATTAACACTACACTTTATTGCAATTTTATCAACTGAATATAAATAATATCGCAAAAAACTAGGTGTAATTAGGCTAGCTATTAAACACGTCTGTTAACGACAAAGGTTCGACGTGAAGTCGAAATATTAAACTTATTTTAATATTGTTATATAATAACTTATTATATTGTAAATAATACAAAAAATTAAACATAACGTTAATATCTTAATCATTTTTGAAAACTGTGACCTTTGCGCAGTTGCCTTTCACTTGATGAATCGTAGAAAATCTAAAAAACATTAGATTTTCAACAAATTTTTTTATTTTCTTTTCATCATATTTTAATACTAATTATCCTATTCCCAATGAATACAAATCCAAAGACATAAAAATTTTAATTTTTTTACAAAAAATGTATTTACAACTACACTGGTTTCGTTTAATAACAATATGTCAATATGATGGGTTTAAAAATCGAAAGTAACAATAATTATAAATGCTGGAAATCAATTTCCGTTTATTAAAATTTTAAATTACGGCAAAACTATCAGTCCTAGTTATAGGACATCCGTATATCATTCGAAAGAGAAAATTTTTTAAAATTTATTAATTCATTAATATACAGGGTGTTCTATTTAAAATAAGCCTTATATTACACATTGAATAATTCAATAATGAAACTACAAATTTTGAACACCCTGTAAATAAATGTTTAATAGTTAATCATGAAATACATTCGACCAATATTAAGCTATTTAGATGTATGAGTTATTTTATTAGAATTGCTTAAATAAATTAAGAATGAGTCCTCGTTTAAAGTTTTACATTTTAAGAAAATTCGACATAACTCAGAACACTATGTACATAGGTATAGGTACGTCTTATGAAACTATATTTTATTTTTTGCAGACAATTAGAAAATCCAATAAAATACAGGGTGTTCCATAAGAAAAAATATAACTTTGAAACGACGCGCGTTATTGTGACACCCTGTATATTTTTCAAAATCTTTTACCGTTTCACTAAAATCATCCGTCCCATTAGGGGTAACTCATCCTATATATATATATATATATATATATATATATATATATATATATATATATATATAAACTATTAACCCGCTTTTTTCTGTATTGCTTATATTGTACCACAGATTTAAAAAAACGGCAATTGACCGAAACGTTTTAACAACAATACAGCGTTTTATAATTAAAATTATGTTTTTTTGAAAACGTTTTTCGGAGTGGAAATCGAAACTTCAAATATTAGTTAAAAATGTAATTTTCGTTACTATATTGTGGTTTGATTCCATATATACGTATACAACAGTCTATCTGTGAAAAAATAATTTATTTCACGTATAAATCTTATACATAATATATGTGAAGGCTTTAAAAGATATATGAGGGGTAGCTGATAAAACATCCGTGAAACGTATAGCTTATTTTGCTGTGTTTTTTTAAACAATATTAAAAAGTGAAAAAATAATTTTTTGCCTATAAAATATTTCTTATACATTTAGAGAAAAATAGTTCAGATAAAAAGTATGATCTTAAAAATGTCTTTATTTTGCCAGTTTCTAATTTAAAATACATAAACAATTTACCAAGATAGTTGCAAAAAACCCTTATTTTTGCAAATGTAAGTAATGTTATTAACTTGCTTTTTGCATAATGAGATGTAATATAACTGTAACAAATTGTGACAGTTAATGAGTTATTGAAATCTGCTAAATTTCAAATTATTATAAATTATAAATTATTTAATTGTCCAAGCCAAAACACACACAAAAAAACCCCTCTGTGGCTCAGTGGTAAGAGCGCCTACCTTTAAACCTAAAGGTCGTGAGTTCGAATCTCATCTGGGTGGAGAAATTTTCGTTTATTAAAAATTAATGAATGAAAATAATTTCTATCCTTGTGCGATCGGTACTCACCGGAGGGACCGCAGACGTTCGGATACAATTAGCGTCTCTTAGCAAAGACAATGACGTCGACTTTGTTAAGTATCAAGACAATTACTCTACACACACACACACACACACACACACACACACACACTACACTAGGTACCTGACGGTACCATGCCAATGATCTTAGTTGTCGAGGCATTAACTCAATAATAATAATAAATTATTTAATTTCTTTATCCTGGAGAGCGATTATTTAAACAACTATAAAGGTAATGGATTTTGACAAGAGCTATGAGTCATGCCGATTTAGTACACAAGTTTACCTGTTATTTACAAGGTCATAGCTCTTGTCAAAATCCATTAGCTATACTTGACCAAATAGGTACTATAAAGGTACTTTATAAATCGCAATCAATTCTTTAAGGGTTCATTATTAAGACACACTAAAATAACTGCAGCATTTCATTAAATTTGTTACTAAAAAACAGTTTAAAAAGGGGTGACTTTTTAGCTTATAAACATTTATAATAACGTTTGCATTTTTAAGTCACATGTTTGTAAGTAGGCTCAATAAAAAGCTGATAAAAAATAAACTTTCTATGACCAATAGGAAACAACATAGCATTTTTTCATCAAATCATATTTCCACTATTTATTAATATTAAGAGCTGAATATTAAACAGAATATAAACAATGATCTATATTTTATGATCCATTTTATAGATGGTATATACCGAGAAGAAGTAAAATATTATAACCCGTGAAAGTGGCGGTACCCGACAGCTATGGAAAAGTGGGGGGGGGGGGTGAACTACAAACATATTATTTATACTTATTAGCTACTTATCTTCATTAAATGCAATTATGATAAAATTATTCATTTTGTTAAAAAAACTATAAAATTAAATAAAGAAACTAAATTTAATCTTTTAATTTATACTTATTATTATATATTTATATAAAAATAATATACACTTATTATAACATTTAAATATTTCTTACGAAATAGTAGTAAAATTCAATACCTTTTAATGGAAAAATTGAATAAATTTATTTTTCCAGGATTTCCCAAGGGGTGAAAATAATTCATATCTTATTGTTCTGTTGAGCTACCCCAGTTTTAAAAAATTAAGGTTCTGTGTGTCATAGAAGCCAAAGATATTGCAAATTTTGTCAGCGTTATTCAATTTGACGTTTCATTCTAAAAAAACGGGCTTGGAAAGTTCTCCCCTCTACTTTATCGTGGCGATATTTTACGAGTACTCACGGGTTATAACATTTTAGTCCTACACTGTATATGCCATCTTTAAAAAATCATCTAAAATGATATCTTGGTTCCTATTGGTCACAGAAGGTTCTGTTTTGATTGGAAAGTGTGTTTTTATGTTTTTTCACCAGCTTTTCATTGAACATGTGGCATAAAAAGTATCAAAGTTATTATAAATGTTTATAAGCCAAAAAGTCAGTCCTTTTTCAAAATGTTTTTTAATAACAAATTTACCAAAATATTGAAGTTTTTTTAATATATCCTAAAACTGAAGCCTCAAAGAATCGATTACAATTTACAAAATACCTGTAAAGTCACTGTTTTTGGGCAAGGGCAAAAACATGGAATAACTTTTATAAATTACTACAAAAATAAGGGTTTATTTATTTATCTTTATTTGGAACCTCTGAATATAAAGCACTTTTTTATGATCTACAACTTTTATTTGAACCATTTTTCTCTATAATGTAAAAGAAATAAAAAATCAGCTCTACGTCTTCACAAATTTTTGATGAGCTACCCCTCATGTAACTTTTAGAAACTTTAAATCTGTATAATCGGTATAAGATTTTTTCAGCTTTTTTCTATATACACAAACAACACAGTTTATATCGACAGTCACTAATATCTAGTATTTCTTGTATATATATATATATATATATATATATATATATATATATATATATATATATATATATATATACAGCAAATAAAAAAAATATAGACAAGGGACCAAAAAATTAAAAAATTTTTTGCCAAAAGTATAATTAGGTGTAAATATTTAAAATGACTTACGGTTTATTCCAATATAATCACCCTCATGTATATACATTAACTACCGCTGAAAGTTCGCTGTGTATTGGTATGAATATGTGTAATGAAAGGCCTTGATAATAGTATATACCGGATATGCTTTTGTTCAGTATCCGGGAAAGTACCAAATGGTTGGGGCCATTAAATGGTCATTGTTTGTCATAGAAGAATTTACAACTTTGCAACCGATAGGATATTTGACTAAATAAAATTCAATATGCGTTTAATACATTTTTTTAATGTGTTCTATTTGTTTATTATTAACCTATTTAGTGCCAAATACGAGTTGTCTCGTAGTTAACAATCTATACCGAGGTACCAAGCTTCGAGATAATTCGTACCTATTTCTAATATTTAGATATGTACTTGTAAATTTTAAATACAAATACATGGTGACTGGCTTATAAGACAGGAACGAAAATGTGCACAAACGTTGGGGAAAACGCTATATATAAAAGATACAATTTTATAATTGAAAAAAATATATCGAAAATACATTTTTTATATTTTGTGAAATTTCTTAAAACACTCTTCCATATGCAAATGCTACGCATTAATATTGACTTTCTCGTTTTCTTCATCTTGTACAATCCAAACTCTGCATGTTTTTGTTGGCCTTTCTTTTTTCTCTATTGGTGGTAGAGCTAGATATTAACTAAATATTGAAATGTTTCCAGTTTAATATGTTTGTCTATTTTTAGTATATTTTATTTAAGCTAACACTCTTCAAACACTATCTAAATTGATGGGAGGTAAAGTATCTTATTGTTTTTCGTAAGGCTGTATAATATGATAGAATTTGATCTTATCGATCCACGCCGGATATGCTGCTGTTGCAGTCCCGAATTATACTAGGTTATAGAGTAATCCCACGGTTCTCTTGTTACTTACAAAATACCACTGTACATTTCCCTTCCAAGTAAGTTCACCTTTTTTCAATTTCTGTGCTACTACATCTTTCGGATTATCCCTTCTTAGGGTACCACCGACATAAGTTTACTCTTCAGATAGCATATCCGCAAGCTTCACTAAATTGTAAAAATTGTCCATATATGTATAAGAATCAAAATATAAAAAATAACTACATAAAACTACGGAACAACTATTTTTAAAGTGACTATAGCTTTCACAACATCGAAATTGATTCCACAATTCAACAATGTCACGATTACGAAAATAATTCTAGAACAGTCAAGATACGTAAAATATGTAGGGAAATAGTTAACAAAATATTTTTAAAAAGTCACAGAATAAAGAACCTATATTTATACACTATAGCGGTGCCCATCCAGCTAATTACAAAGGTTACACCACTGCTATAGCACTTCAAAAGTTACGGAAAAGATAGAAGCCTACAGCCACATCATAAAACAAGGCAGCAGACATGGAGAATCCTATACATTACCAACCAAGAGAAGTTAATCAAATCCAAACATATGTCCAAACAATCTATAACGAGTCGAAACATAAAAAAAGTAACATAGATAGAAACTAATAGAATATAAAATGGCGAAAAAGTTAAGATTATTACATTGAAACGCAAATGGCCTCTTGCAACATAAGCAGAAGATACTGTTTACCTTAAACAACCAATAAAGCGATATATGTTTAATATCAGAGGCACACTTTACAAAACAAACATTTATCGAATTGTCAAATCAACTGAAAGGCATTCACCCTAGAAATATAGTAGTGGAGGAGCAACAGTAAAGCCGGGTCCAGACTATGTAACAAAACATGTTAAATAACAAAGTTTTGTAACTTGTTACAGAATTTTAAATAAAAAAGTTTTAAAACACAGTGTTGTATAACATTTTTCTGGTTATATAGCAAGTTTTATGTTATCCAACAGTTGTCGGTAAACATCAAAGAAAGTTATAAAATATTGTTGTAAAACCGCATCGTGACTGATCTACACTTAAAACATGTTATTGAAACATATCTTTGGCATAGTATTTTTTTTTATACGCGAGCAGAAACCGTCGGAGTCATACCGCCCTGTTCATTCTGATTCTTGAGTGATTTTGCTCAATTTTTCTTTGTTCACGTGGGGTTATTTCTTATTTGCGCGATGGAATGGTCGAAAGAACTGACTACTCATTTAATTGAGCTATTTCGGGAACAACGAGTATTATGGGATCCTACATTCATGGATGTTAAAACCGAAATAAAAATACGATGCATGGACTGAAATAGCCGGAGAAGTGAAAGCAGACACAAGCGAAGTTGAAAAAAAATCTACGTATGACGCTATTTTATATACTGCCCAACCTACCTGACATCCAGCTAAAAGTTATGCGCATTTTGTTGTCCTGTTTTTAGTTATATAGTCTGGATGCTATGTTATATTATAACAAGTTACAAAACAAAGTTGTAAAACAAATTAGTTGTACAACTTTGTTATTTAACATGTTTTGTTACATAGTTTGGACCCGGCTTAATAGTAAAAATGAGAAGGGGTACAAATTATTATTTTAATGATAATATCATCAACCACTTTGGGTTATCAACTGTACTATAAGTAATACATAAATACTTAGCTTTAAACAGTATTTTTTTTTACCGCATCAAGCCCTAGGGTTATTAGCGGGGTAGTATATCTTTATTTTAAAAAAGTTACATTAGTATGTTATTAAAATTTACATAACAGTTTTGAAAAATACAAACATTTTATGTTATGTTACAGTTTGTTATACAGTTTACAATTTTTGATAAAATTTATTATATTACTGATGTCTACTTTTAGAGTTTCTTTTAAATTGTGTTTTATTTTTGCTGTCGATCTTGCTGTTGAGTACACTGGACAGTCTATCATTATATGTTGCACTGCAAATGGTATTTGACAGGTGTGGCAAATCGGCTGAGGGTCCTTGGAGATGATGTATCTATGTGTAAATTTTGTATGGCCTAGCCGCAGTCTAGTAATAATTACTTGGTTATGTCTTTGAACTTGGAGCAATAGTAAAACAGAAGTAACATCTGGTTTGATAATTTTTCATTTTGCTTCTGTTTGGTTCCATTTTACTTGTCAGGTTTTGTTAATGTAAGTTTTTATTAATGTTTTTTGGTCTGAGATTGGTATGTTTTACATAATAGGAATTGTCATGTTATTGATAGTTTCTGTTGCTGCTTTATCAGCTGCTTCATTACCCTTTATTCCAACATGGGATGGTACCTATAAAAATGTTATCTTTTTACCACGTGTTTGGGCAATGTATAGCATGTCTTTTACTAGTGCTAAATTTACATGAGTAGGATACATCTGCTTGGCACCATTTAAAGCACTCAAAGAATCGGATATAATAAGAAAATTTATATCATTGCTGGTACATTGGTTCAGTGCGTTGAAGATTGCTTGCAGTTCTCCAGTGTATATGCTACACTCCTTGGCTAGACGGGTGACAGAGGTGTTGTCTTCAAAAATAGCTGTAGCAGCTACACCATTACTTCTTTTAGAGGCATCAGTAAAAATTAGTTTGAAATCAGGGTATCTGGAGATGGTAGACTGGAATTTTTGTTTTATTTCAGAAGGATTGTGTGATTGTTTGGAATAATTAAGTAAGGTAAAATCTAGTTTTGGTATTTGAACTTTCCAGGGAGGATACTGGTATCTATTTGTAGAAGTGGCTCCCAATTAATGTATATCGAATTCAAATCGATTTATTCGTTCATTGAAAGGAAAGTTTCTAGGGCAATAATTTGAGTACAGATTTGGAGGGTTGCTCCTTATTAGGCTTGTTATTAACGGGTTTTCATTTGCACTGAGATATTTAGTAGCACAACACATCGAAAAATATTGTCTTCTGAGAGCTAATGGCGGTTCTCCAGCTACGACTTGAAGGCTGCTAATTAGCGTGGTTCTGAAAGCTTCGAAAACTATACGTAATGCTGTGGTATGGATAATGTCCAGTTTGTTCAATTAACTTTTAGTAGCAGTTTCGTAGCATATACATCCGTAATCTAGTTTGCTTCTAATTAGAGCTTGATATAATCGTAGAAGAATAGTTGTGTCTGCGCCCCATTTGTGATTGGAAAGAACTTTTAGAAGATTTATTCTCTGTTGGCATGATTTAATTAGTTCATTTATCTGCGATGTCCATTTGAGTTGAGAGTCGAATGTCATTCCCAAAAATTTGATTTCGTTGATTGTTATAAGAGCATTTCCGTTTAGTTTTTAATTTAAGTGGTGTTGTGTTTTCCTTTTATCAAATATTATTACTTTAGGTTTTTCGGTTGAAAATCTCAAGCCTATATCTAAAGACCACCCTTCTAATTTATTTAGTGTATTTTGTAATACTGATGCAGCTGATTTTAGGTTTTTACTTCTCATACATATTACAAGATCATCGGCGTAAAGGTTTGCTTTTAATGGAAGCATAAAATGGTTAGATACGTTGTTGATTGCTATTAAAAACAGCAGTGGGCTTAATACAGATCCTTGATACCATTTTCCAGTGATTTCTTAGTTGACATGACACCGTTTGTTTTAACTTTTATATTTCTGTTCTCCAGAAAGTTTTTGGTGAAGGCTAAGAATTTGCCATCTATTTTCCAACTTTTCATTGTTTTTAAGATGTGATATGTCCACGTGGTGTCAAATGCTTTTGTGATGTCAAAGAAAATTGTTATTAATTTTTGTTTATGTATAAAAGCTTTGTGTATTTCAGATTCTACTGCTATAATATTATCTATTGTAGACCGTTCTGATCGGTACCCACTTTGGATGGATGTAAGGAGATTTTTTTTTCTAAGTACCATTTTAATCTTTTACTTAGAATCTTTTCCATTATTTTGCAGATGCTACAGGTAAGAGATATTGGTCGATATGAAGAAGATAAGTTTTTTGGTTTATTGTCTTTTAAAAATGGTATTATAATTGCTTCGCGCCAGAGAGATGGAAATTTATGGGTCGAATAAATTTTGTACTAAAGTAACCTTCGCGCTAATAGGTAGTTTTTCGATGAAAATTGGTAGTATGTCATCAGGTCCAGATGAGGTATTTTTGAGGTTATTAAGACTTTCATTTAATTCATCAAGTGTTATGGAACTGTTTAGTGGACTAGCAGTATCTTCTATGTTAATTTTTGATGTAACTGTTCTTTCTTTATGTTCTAAGAAACTTGGGTGGTACTGCTGATTGCTTGAATACAACTGATAGTGTTCTACTAAAATTTCTGAGATTTCATGTTTGTCTGAAGTTGTTAGATCGTTTGTAGTTATTGTATCAAGATGGTTAAATATTTTTAAACCTTTTATTTTCCTTATTTTTTGCCATATATCCCTTATGGGCGTAGACGAGTCAATTGACGACTCGTAATTGGTCCAGCTCTCTTTTTTTGCTTTCTTTACTAAAAATCTAGATCTGGCCCTTAAAGATCTAAAATTTTTTAAGTTATTAGGTGTGTTATACTTCTTGTATATATTAAAAGCATGTTTTGTTTGCTTTAAAGCGGATGCGATTTTAGTGTTCCACCAAGGAAGAGGAGGTTTTGTGATATTTTTGGTTTTTCCTATAGATTCTCTGGCTGCGTCTAAAATTATACCGTTGAAAGATGATAGAGTAGCGTCTATATTATCTGTTATAACGAGATTTGGTATACGTATGCTTACTAAGTTCGAGTATTTTTCCCAATCAGCTGACTTTAATTTCCACGTTTCATATGGTGTTGTACAGGTTTTTTCATCTTTGTCATAAGTAATTATTATTGGAAAATGATCACTGTCGTATAGGTGGTCCAATGTATTTCACTGTAAAAATGGAGCTAAAGTTGAATCACTGATAGATAAATCTATGGAGGAACATGTGCCATTATGTGTATTGAATCTAGTAGGTGTTCCTGTGTTTAGCAAAACTAGTTTTATGTTATTAATTGCTTCTAATAATATTCGTCCATTTTTATTTGTTTTTTTTTTATCCCTATGCGATGTTGTGACAGTTTGTGTCACCCAAAATTAATTTTGGAGATGGAATTTGTTTAATTACATTTTGAATTTCTTTGGATTGGATAGTTGAATGTACAAAAATTCCGACTGCTCGATTTTTTTATAGGCCATATAATTTTTTAGTTTTGCTTGATTGTTGGAAAGACGAGTTTCTTGTAGACATATTATTAGTGGTGACAGTTCATTGTTTAGCATTTTAATGTTTTCAATGTGGCTATAATAGCAATTCAAGTTCCATTGAAGAATAAATTTAATTGGACTATTGAGATAAATCGTAGTCGCTTTCTGCAATAAGGGAGGATTCATATGTTGGATTTATTTTCTTTATAATTCTTATGATATTATTTTTCATGCTCCTATCATTTAATTTTGAGTGAACCATTTTTAATAAGGTGTATAAGCCGTCAAAATCTTCTGTATAGTTTTTAGCTGTGACTTCAGGAAATTTTGATCCCATTGCGTTTATAACGAAGTCGCATAATTCAGAGAAATTTAGCGTATATGAAGGAGATGCTGTCATTAAAATGTTTTCAATTGGTTTTAATGTGGCTTCGACATCTAAAGCCTTTTCTTCTTTTTTGGTGCTGATTTTTTGGAGTTATAAAAGTTTCGTTTAGGTTTTTAGTTTCTGAGATTTCAGGAGAGGTTGAAATTTGCCTTTTTGCTTGATTGGTTGTTTTAGTATTAGTGATGTTAGCTGTAGACGAAGGTATATTGTGTACTATAATCGAATCGTTTGTCTTTGGGATATCTGCAGAAATAGGGTTGGAACAGTTAGTTGTATCATCTGAAATATTTGTTGCTGAATTATTCTGAGGTGTATGTTTGTATCACTTGAGATGGATCTTTAAGTGTTTCTGTACCAGTTGATGTTAATGTGCAGTTTTCATCTTTGTGGCCAGTAGTATTGCATCTAGAGCAATTTAAACCATCTAGGGATAGGAAGATTCTGTAAGGAGTGTTGTTATATGTTATTAAGATTGTATTTGGAATTGGTTTGGTGATTATCGGAGAGACAAATATTTGCCGCCTAAAGCTTAAGACATGACTATACTCAGACTCGGGCATTCCAACTTTTAAAAACGTTAATTTGAATACTGCAGTTAGTTCTAGTTGTTTCAGTTCGTCTTCTAGAATACTGTTCGGGATGCTGGGGCAGATGTTTGATATTACTAGTCTCCTTGCTGGCGTAATAAGTCTTCGAATTTCTATCTCACTGCATTGGATGACTACAGTTTTATGATTGTTTAGTAAGGTATCTACTATGCTTGTATTGTTCAAGTAAATGCAAACTCGGTTGTTCGCTATTCGTGATGCAAAAATAACATTTTTTGGTGTGAGTAGAGACCCTATGGCTACTATGTATTCATGTATTTTAATACCTTGGATAGCTGACAGAATAATGGCTTGTTCTTTTAAGGTAAAATTAAAGTTGCTTACTGCATTGGAATATGTCGATGTTGATGATGTAGTAGGTATGCTAATATTTTCAGAATCATCCATTTTTAATTTTTGTTTTTTTCATTTGATATAACTTTTCTATAGCCGGTCCTGTATCGGTTAATTATTTCGACTCATCGAAGTTGCCAAAAAACCAGAAACCGGATTAATTATTGATGTGTTGTATTGAATTATGGGTTATGTATAATATTTACTAATATTGAATTTGTAGTAAATTGGTAATGTACTCACAGTTTGTTTTTTGTGTGAAGAAACTTTGTTGTTTAAATATACTATTTAGCTAACAATATTTTACGTTTCTTGATTATAAACCGCTGAAAAGTTAGTTTTAGTAAGAGTAGATTTTAATCGGCACTTTATCAACTAAGCGCAGGGTTGGAGTCCAAAACAGTATTTTTGATTAATTATTAGGTTCATTAATCAATTAGGTAAGAATGTCATATTTTACAATTTGTAAATAGGGTTTATAAAACATTTACATTTTGTTACAGTTTGTTTAAAAAATCAATATCTTTCAAGTATTAAACATATTTGTAAATTTACAATGTGTTCCTAAGACTGCTTTTATATTGTTAGGTATTAAGTGTTTCTATCTTTTACTAATATATTTAGAACACTCTATTAGATATGTGTTACATTAATGTCACAGTTACGAAAGTCACAAATAGGGCGATTTAATTTGGAGATTAGTTAGCTGTGAGTTGGTCTACTATAACCTATAAGTAAACGGATTAGGTTAACAAACAGCTGGCGGTTTAAGTTCATCTCGCACCAAGACTTGGTTGAGAGCTTGTTGAGATGTTTTCTTTAAAAAACGATTTGTAGTCGGAAACAGACTCTAAGTTCACTAACACTAAAAAGACACTGTGTATTACTTTTTTAGCATGAAAATCTGCTTTTTCGTTTCCTTCCAAGTCCAATCTGTGATGGAACCCATATAAAGCGTACTTGGTGCCTCGCATTGTTCAGTAAATGTAATTTTTTTTTATTAAAATATCTATAAGATTACTTGTATATATCTGTTCTATCGTATGTAATGCACTGAGAGAGTCGGTAATTATGACAGAATTAGAAATTTTTTGTGTACGTATATGGATGAGTGCTTGCAGAATTGAGTGTAGTTCTCCATAGTATGCTGCAAGCGAAAGATAATTTAAACAACAAAAGAATATTGTAAAAGGATTGAATAATTGTTGTATGGGGAGTCTCAAGCTTATTGTATTTAGAAAAAGTTAGATCATATATTACAGGAGGAAAGATCCAGAGGGAAAATGTGACTGTATTCGTCTGATCAAAAAATTTTAAGAATTGAATATTATGGAGAGATATCTTCTGATTCTCTCGCAAAAGGCAGCGTTCGTTATTTTTCTATTTATATAAGTTTCTTTGTAACGTTTTATTTAAAAATCCTTTATAAAAGGTATCTAATTAAAAAGATCCTTTCGGGCTACATTACAGAACGTTGTTAGTCTATCATCAGTATAAAAGTCTATCATCAGTATATTATTAGCTGGAATAAGTATTACCACTTTCGTGAAAGCAAATATAAAGTTAAATTTTGAATAAGGTTAAAAAGCAATGTGGTTAAATACTTACCAGATATACATGAGTCAAGCTAATAAATATCTGGTTAAAAACACTTGAAAATTTACAAAATTTGCTATGTTACATTATTGTTGAAAATATGTTGTGAAGTTAAAGTAGTTAACAGATACCCTGCATGACTATGTAAGACTCCCAATAGGGATTGTTGCTGACCCTAAGACAGTTTCTATATGTCAACTATTTAAAATGACAGTTTTTGAATGAACAAAACAGTCAATGTAACTTGTAGTATGTGTCTTAATTTGACACCTGCCAACAATGTGTTAAACTAATATGTTGCGATATTAAAATTTTTCATTTGTTTGAAAAATGTTTGAATCTTAAGTACACTAGCATCAATACATGTACCTAGTGGAACAAGAACAAAGGAGATATTGATAAAGTCCTTTATGTTATAAATTAACATTTGGTACCTGAAAATTCAATGGAAGATGCATGTATGAAGTTGAGTTATTAATTGACAAAGACAAATAGTTGAACTGTTTTGTGTACAAATATATTATTTGACAAAGTTAAAATTATTTGACATACTGTGAAACATTATTTTTGTTGGATCATTATTTCCTAAATTGATATGATAGTTTCAGGTTGCTTTTTTTTTGTTTTTTTGTTTGTTGGGATTTTAAATTCTTTATTTAATTCTTCAGTGGGAAATGGAGTAGTATTGATTTCCGAAATTGTTCTCTTTTTTGACGTTGACTGATCTTTATTTAGTATAATTTCGAATACTTTGTTGTAATCACGTCTCACTTTGTCGAATTCTTTGTCATAATCCATAAAACATATGAAGACTACAGCGAAAAACCAGACATGTCATTTTTTTCAAATTTTAGATTTCTATTCTATGTTATAGAACACGCGAATAAGCACATTTTAGAGCTATCATACAGGGCAAAAAGTAGTCTTGTCACATGTAATAACACTTCAAAGTTTCGGGGTACCGGTAAAAAACAAGCTTTGTCCATGCGTCCAGTGAAAGAACCAGATATGTCAGTATAAGTTTCACGGTAGATAGCGTTGGATTAATTTAAAAATTATTATTAAACAATGCGTGTTTCAATAAAAGAAAGTTTTTTTTAAACAAACATTTGTGAATATCAAATATCATTATTTTTCTGAATGATCAAATGTTCAACAAGACATTTCTGCGTTGATATAACATAACATAATAGAAATACTCGTTTTGTTTCTTTTAAAAATATAAAGAGGCATGTAGAAAAAGTTCGCATTTCTAAAACGGTTATTTCATAAAACTGAATGTAAAAAAAGGTATTCTCTATTTTAAGAAAAGAATCCAAATGTTCACGTATCGTACGAAACGTACTGGTATATTTTTGTAACATCTTTCGGGTATCCGCGCACCGATGCTACTAAAAGACTGAGGCATTCTATTCACAAAGAAGGGAAGCAAGAAGAACCAGCAAAGGAACGAAAAAAATGGAAGCAATTTGTATTGATTTTGCAAAGAATGTACCAATCTCAAATATTGCGACAAACGACGTAGGTATACTATAAGCGCCAGCTATCAATGTACACTTGTAATGTTCACATCTTGTCGTCTGGTTAATCAATTTTTTATTCTTACCACGAGGGAATTGCCAAGAAATGTTCAAATTAGGTGGCATCGTTTTTATTACATTTTATTAATAACTTTTTGGATGATGAGGTTGAGGAGTTACACATTTTTTGTGACTCAGCTGAAGAAAAAAACAAAAATTTTACAATATTCCGATTCATACATTATATCGTGAACAACAAAATCCATGGGCTTCGTGAAATAAAAATTACGTATCTCGTCCGTGGACATTCATACTTAGAGTGTGACAAGAATGTTGGACTGTGGAATCTAAAAACGGCTTTTGAAGTACCAAAAGAGTTTAGAGACATGATCAGGGTGTCCCGCGTAAAGCCGTCTCCATTCATCGTCGTGAAGTAACACGAAAAATAGTTTTGGACTGGAAATCTTTTTTGGACAAGAAGTATGTTCCAAAATTCCCTTTCAAAACTCAGGTTTTGAAAGAGGTTGGTGCCACATCAAAGCACAGTCGACTCATAAATCATCGATCTTCTTACAATGGACCATTCTTGTCAAGCATCTTGAAGAAACGAATGACCTCAACAACTACGGAGTTGAAGAATGGAGAATTTGAATTACCATTACCAGCCTACTCAGATAAGATATAAGGTATCACAAGAAATTATAATATTATATCCTGTATGTTGTTTCAGGACCCCTCGCAATTTCAAAAGCCAAGCACAGCGATTTATTGAGCCTTATGAGATTCTGTGGTCCTGTAGCTGTGGACTTTTTCCCCGTTTTATTTTATAATCACTTGTTATTATAATTAATATTTTTTTATTTCTTTATTTAACGTCGGCGTCGATCTACTTCTGCGATTAAGATTAATCACCGACGCCCGGAGCACGCTTCCACCAACGGAAAATTTTGACGAATGCCCTGGTGTTCCAGCCAGAGGTAGGGATCTTTAACGAGCTGTGTTACAGTAAAACCTGTGTTTACGGCCGCCTGTCAAAACCAACCACTTATACTAGCCTGCCAGTTTCAAAGTTCCCCAAACCAAAATTTGTGAACTACAAAACCTGCTATTATCGGCCACCTTTTTATATCGGAACTATACCAATAGTTCTGATATTTTTCGTGACCGTTATTGACAGGTTTTACTGTATTTATTATAACCTGTCATTTACAATAAAAATACAAATCAAAATGAAACCTATTTTCATTATTGAAAGCATTGACAATTTTCTGTTTCAGATGACTAAGCTGGTTCTTTCAATGGGCAAATTGCGGTTGACAAGAATTTTCTTCATTTTTTAAGAATGTAACACATTTTTTTGAATAAAAACAGTACAATGCCGTTCATGTGTTTTTATGGAACAATTTTGACCCCCAAGTTTTTTTATACGTTCGAACGTAAGACACATTATGGTTTTGAAAGTTAAAAATGCGTTTTTCTCGGTTTTATGAAATTTTGACATATCTGGTTTTTTCCCTGTAGTCTTCATATTAGGTATCCTGGTTTACATCTAAGAATCGTTATCAAACAGCGCTTGTTTTGTTCCCAGACTTTTTTTTAATCTGAATTTGATGTGTCTTTGATGTTTTCTTCGAGTTTGGCATATACATAGTCTGTTATGTATAATTTTTAGAAACTGTGTCTGCATATTTTAAACTCTGTCTATATATTTCTCGTCTACTAATTTTAAAATGCTTCTTGGAAAGTTATTAAGTCCCAGCGCTCTTTCGTTTTTAATATTTTTCGAAGCATATTGAATTTACGATTTTGTTATAGCTGGCCTTTTTCGTGTTTTTTTTTAATTTTTTGGTGTTGTTTTTATATTTACTTTGGGTATCCATGGGCATTAATATTTTCTCTGTCGTCTAGTCCCTTCTTTTATGTTTTATTTCTTTAATATGCTACAATGAAGGTGTTACTATAGCTTCTTTGACAGATATCCAAGTTATATTTATATTTTTGACTTTATTTTCAAATAGATCCATTATTTTTTTATTTTTATTTATTCCTGCTATTAGTTTTTCTTTAATTGCGTTTATGTTTAAATTCCCTACGTCTTTTTTCTCGGAGCTTTGCTTCTTTTTAATTCCATCAATTTTATTTTTATCTTAGCAATAATAGGACTGTGATTTGATGCTGCATGTGCTCGGGGGTATGCCTTTATCGGTTTGATGCCGTGTAGTTTCTCATGATTTTATCCTTTGGGATTTTGAGCTATTGTGTGGGTATGAAGTTTTCATTTTGGAAGTCTAGAGAACATATATTTAAGATGTTATTTTCTTGACAGAATTTAATTAGACGGACTCCTCTGTCATTAGAAATACCCACTCCGTGGTTTCCTACACAGTTTTCTATTTTGTCTTGAGCCACTTTTGCATTAAAATCTCACATTTTAATTGTAACACCCTTGGGCTTTATTTGTAGTAGTATATATCATTGATTTCTTTAAGAAGCATTATACTTCTTCGCTATTTTTGTCTGCTGTGTGTGCATAGATCTGTTATTGTGCATAGACTCTATTAAGTTTTTCGTGTTTTGGCTTCAGCTAAAGTAACATTACTCGTGCAGAATAAGTAATAAAATTGATACAGCATATTTTATTAGATGTTAGATATTTCTTTCTTAGAATAACAGCTACTCCATGTCTGTGTTGGTAATCAATACTTCCAAAGAAATATATGTTGCAATCGTTTCTTATTTGCTGTTGTCCTGTATCTGGTATGTTATTTCATTGGTTCCTTTCATTGGAATGTCAATATCGAGTCGTTTCATTTTCCTATCTTTATATTTATTTTTGAGATTTTTACAGTACCACTTGATATTTATGTGGTATTTGGTGTTTCATAGGGATTTTGCTTGATGGCATCTTGAAAGACCTTGTGGTATGTAAGAGATATGCCTTCATTGTCGGATCTTGTTTTCCAAAATCCATGATCAGTGAAATCATATGTCAGAGTTTTAACCATGATAAATGAAATAAGAAACAAAAATAATGGGTGGTTTTCGGCTGACTTCTTCATCGAAGTACCACAAATCTTCTAACTGCTTCAGTCATGCTTATGGTAGTTCAGTTTTAAGCCAATCCAGGATCATTTCCTCTACGGTTTAAGCTGGTACTGATTATCGCTGCTACCCTACACCATGGAGGGATGGAAATAGGTAACTAGATTTTGAAAAAATAAATGGATGGTACCGTTCGTGTCATAAAAAACTGGTATATACAACTCTTATAATCAAAAATCGTGTTTTTTAACTTGTGTACATTGATCTTGTCACATGTGTCATTGTTATTTCTAGGACACCGTTGCCAGTTCAACGAGAATATTATATCAAACCAGCTAAAAGTAGAGCTGTGTCATGTGTGACAGACCGCCAGTTTTGAGTATACTAAAAACTAAATCATTATCGAGCATTCTCGATCAGTCAGTCACATTAAACTTATTTAAACGTGCATCCTAAAAAATTCTCATAGTAATTTTGTAATTTTCCATAATTTCAATTAAGTATCCATACTGCCACGTTTTGAAAAGCTTTTTTTCGACCCGAATATTTTATAGTTTACAATACGTAGGATAAAATATAATGTTAGTTTTTCACATTTTTTATCATTCTTGTACTAAATAATAAATTAATCTTGATAATTAACCTGTTACAAACCTTATTGACACAAAATACAGGTCGTGTTCGGTAGGTAATTGAAGTATAAAATTACAGTAGATGCATTTCAATGTTCCTTGTGCCAATACTTTTGATTTAAAGATCCTTCAAAAATTTTTAATATTAACTTAACCCTATCTCTGGTCATTTAATCTATTAGATACGGTTTTTTGTTGTTAATGATAGAAATTTTATACATTTTTGAACGTTATTTTTTATTTAGATTTAGTGCAATTCTGTTATAAGTGATGACAACCACGAATTTATTTACGAACCATTGTGTCCAGTCTGAACACAGGTTTACATTGCGAAAAAAAGTGTACAAGTTTTATATGATGGAAAGTGTACATGGTTTTTCTTAATAAGTATTTAAGAGCATTAACATAATAGATATTATTCTTTACGGTCTTTGACTATGTGACAATATATGAACGTTATCTCAGCAGATTTGTCACGAATTACAACAAATATCTGCTGGCCGCTTGGAAACACTGGCATATACTGGAGTTTGTGTTGGTTTTCGAATTTTGAAACTTTATTCTGAGTATATGACAATGTATGAATATTATCTTGGTGTATTTTTCACAAACTATAACAAATATCTTCTGTTCCATTGATAAATTGGATGAAAAAATATGAAACCCTCAATTTCATTGCTTACTTTTTAAATATTCAAGCTAGACGTGCTCGAAAACGACAAAATTAGCGGTAATAAAAAGGTTGTAAAGTAGTAAAAGTAAAAGCATCGGTAAGCTTTAAAAGTATCACCAGATGTATTTAGATTATATTGCATTTCCAATAATTTGTTTTATTATGATAATCCAATCCCGTAGGTTTATTTTGCTATGAATTATTCAGTAATATTTTCTACGCCTTCGGTGTTAGATGTTTTTTGGTTTTACTGTTAGTCATTGCACGTGTTTTGCTAAATCCTTCAATTTTAAATTATTTTTAAAATGAGTGATGAATATTGCCAACCTTCGACTTCTAAACGAGGTAGGTGGGAAACTTCTCAGCCAATCTCAGATGATGAATTATTACACATATTAGAAGATTCACATGACAATAGCGACGCACGTGGTAAAGATTTATATTGTGATGAAGATGATCGGACAAACGATCCTGATTTACAAGAAGAATCTGAAGATGATGATGGTGATGATGAGTCTCAAAATATTATTGAATGGTCTTCAGAGGTTCAACATCCTACAGTGCTACCATTTACAGCAATACCAGGATTGAAAATTAATGTGGGTGGCAGCAATCCTATTGATTACTTAAATTTATTGGCATGTGAATTATTCTATGACCTGATTATTCAAAATAGCAATTTATATGCCGTTGATATTCTTTCTCTAAGTAAATTTGAGAAAAGTAGAATTACAGCTTGGAAGGATATAACTGTAGAAGAATTTAAAATTTTTCTTGGTTTGTTGTTTCACATGGGAACCATAAAAATTAATCGTATGAATAATTATTGGAAGAAAAATCATTTATTTAGTATTCCAGTGTTTGGACAATACATGAGCCGAAATCGCTTTATGTTAATTTTGCGTTCCTTACATTTTAACAATATAGTGACAATAACCAATCCACACTTGCCAAGATATCTCCATTGTTAGATTTTCTTAATAATAAAATGAAGAATCTTTATTATCCAGAAAGAAAATTAGCCCTGGAAGAATCTATGATTTTATGGAGAGGAAGACTTAGTTTTCGTCAATTTCTCAAGGGCAAACGACACAAATATGGTGTCAAACTATATACTTTGGGAGAATGTACCGGGATGATTCAACACATATTAGTTTATAGTGGAGCTAGCGACCCAGTAGTTGGAGGACGTAATCATACGGAAAAAGTAGTGCTAAATTTGATGGACTCGAAACTAAATGTTGGTCACTCCTTATATATGCATAATTTTTATAATAGTGTTCCATTGTGAAAAAAATTACTTTCGGTTAAAACTTATCTTACAGGAACATTGAAAATGGGAAGAGCGGAAAATCCACACGAAGTTGTTTCTCGAAAATTAAAACAAAATGAACTGGTGAGTGCCTACAATAATAAAGAGATATGTGTGTGTAAATGAAAAGATCAGCGAGATATTTTAATGATCTCTTCCAAATTTGGTCATGAAATGGTTCCAACAATATCTAGGAAAGGAGTTAATAAAGAAAAGTCCCGTTTAGTCGCTGAATATAACAAAAATAAAGGTGGCATTGACTAAGGCGACCAGATGTTAAATTATTATAGTTGCGAACACAAAACCGTGAGGTGGTACAAAAAAGTAGGCATACATATTTTTCAAATTATGCTTATCAACGCATACTATTTCTATAATAATTCTAATACAAAAATGTCATTGTACGACTTGTCGGTGATTGATAGACTTTTGGGACCAAACCCAAAAATCCCTCAAATCAAGAAAAATTTGACGTTTTATTTGCCATCCCATTGCCCTAAATCAGCTAATGGTATTACAAAACGACGACGATGTAAATATTGCTGGCAAACTAAAAAAGAAAGAAAGGACTCATTGTTTTACTGTGCGGACTGCCCTGAACATCCGGGATTGTGCTTAGAAAATTGTTTTAGACGTTTTCGTGAAGAAATTAAAAATTAGATAATTTATTTTATTGATGTTGTTGCCATTTAATAATTGCTTATGTTAGTTATTTAGGTTCCTAATTATATCTTTTCTCAATCCGATTATTATTATTTTTTTAAGTTCAACCGACACATTTTCTGCCCTGTGGCCACCAACTCGACTCACGCGATCGTTTTTTTGTGGCCAAATTAATTTTTTTTGTACCCATCTTTATTATAAATGACTTTTTAAAGTTGTACCTTAAAAATTAATTAGTTTACACAAATACATCTCAGTGGCCCACTGTTTTCCCTTAAAAAAAGAAACGGAGCTGAACGTGTTAAGGTAAGGTGGATGGCCTAACAATAAACTTATAAATACAAAACTTGCCCAATTGATTGTTTCTGACATATGTAGGGGTTTTTAGACGATTTAGCTGTTAATAAAATATAACTCTTATATGTTAATAGCCGACATTCACAATAAATAGTACAGTAGAAAAAAAAAACAAAATTTAATTATTTTCTTACTATTTAACTACACTTAACTTGGTATAGTTACAGATAGATAGACATTTCGTATATTTTGTGCCATAACCATTTTTTTAGTTATATATTTTATTTTCATTTATTGTTAAATGTTTAATGTCAGATCTATCTCTAAGAAACAAGCTGGATACAACTAACGGAAACGTTTGTTGTAGCTTAGACATTGTATTACATATGTTCTTCTTGTAGTGCCCATCAGTTTCGGATGTTGTCGACCATCAATGCAATCTCTATTTTGCAAACTGCTGCTCTAAAAAGATTTGTGGGTGTTGTGTTGAACCACGTTCGTAGATTTTTCAGCCAGGAAATCCTTCGCCTTCCTGATTCTCGTGTTCCTTCTACTTTTCCTTGTAGAATTAATTGCAACAACATACAACCTTGTATTGCATATTGATCAAATTAATATTTCGTTGATTCAAGGTTTTTTTGTTTCTTTCTAGACTACCATAAGATTTGGTGCCAAAATAATTTCAAATCAAAGTTGTAATAATATTGAAAACACTAACAATTTATTTTTAAATACGCCAATTTACAACCAGTGGCGGCTCGTGGCTTGAGAGACAAGGTCGGCAAGGTATTTTTTGTCTCCTCAGATATATATACCGTCTAATAAAGACTTCAATTATCATAGGAGATTTTTTGTTTTTTTTTTTCCTCTAAACTTAGAACCTAAACATATTTATAAATTAACTCTAGTCTAGGTTGTTGGGAAGTAGCAAAATGGTTTATAACGTCATCGTAAAATTTATTGGAGTTTTGGAGTGATTTTAAAAGTTTTTTTTTCCATTGACATTTGAGACAAGCTTGACATTCTCTCTTATTTTATGGTGTTTCGACAATACGTTTTGATTTTTTTGAGACAAGAGAAATCTAGTTCATTTGAGGCAGACGTTGGTGGTAATGAGAGAATTAATGACAATGATTTAATAATTTCGGTAACAGTTTGTTGTTATGAATTGCATTATATAAAATTATACATATCTTGTAACTTATCCCACCTTTAGAAAATATTTGGATGAGCATATAAAACTTTTTTCATTTTCTAATTTTATTTTATTAAAGAATGATGGATAATTTTTTATTAACCTCTCTAATAAATATTTTGGCGTAATTTTTAAATTTTGAATCGCCAAAGAGGTCAAAAATTTGCAAATCTTCAAAATTCGAAAAACGAGTATCTATTTGCATAATAATAGTATCCAAAATTTCAAAATATACTCGTTTTTCGAGATCTGTTTCTATGTCATGCCTTTGTCTTTTTTGGAGGATTCAGAAATATCAAGCGAGTCCAAAACGTCACTGCGTATATACTGGAAATTACTATCTTTACGAAAATCTCTGAGATTTTGCACCAGTTTTGTTATTCTACTTTTGAAATGAATAATGTCAATAAACTGATTTTAAACAACATTGAATATCAAATCCGTTTTTTGTAAACATTTTCTTAAAAATATTTAAAAAGCAAAAAAGACGACATTCTTTAATTTCTTTATATATATCCTGCAAAACTAAATTGATTCTATGCGCATTACAGTGAGTAAATAGGTACTATATTATATTGCGGTGCAATAGTTTTAATTCTGGCCTGGAGGCCATTCAATTCACAGACATCACGGCAGCGCCGTCATGAGTTTGCCCTACCAATTTATTTTTGATATCAAACAATTTTAATCTGTCCTTTAAAACACCAAAAATATATTCTGCTTTATGGCTTTTACTCACGTCTGTAAAACCTAAAATCCTCTCATAAATATTACCACGTAACGCGTATCGAACAATTGATAATTGTGAATGACATGATATGTTGGTAGTTTCATCTACTTCTAGTGAAAAGAAAATGGTTTCATGAATCTCAGATTTAATAACGTTATTCAAAATGTAACTAATTGATTCTATTAATTCATTCTGGATTGTTTTATATACCCCGCGAAATGTCTTCGAATGAGATAGTAAATTAGAACATTCCAAATCGTATTTCTTAAATATTTTTATTAGTCCTTTATAATTGCCTTGATTAAACGAATGCTGCGATTCAACGTGTCAACTAAATGATAATTCCTGACAACTTAAAAAAATTACAATATCAATTAAACGACGTAAATCTGCGTGATTATTTTTTTACAATTTCGTTATGTTTAATAGCATTTTGACGTTGGGCATCACCTAATGAAACAGATATTTTGTTTCCAAATAAATCTAATTTAATCTGGCTGTATATATGATCTTTCAAAATATCATGTTTATGTAAAGCCCTTAATAATTCCTTTAAATTATCGCAACCTTATTCACACCGCGGATTTTGATGTTTGCCCTATTTGTCGCAAATAAAATGCAAGGCCAACACAAAAGTATGTTTTTTTATTTCACTCCGGATAAGCCATACTACTTGCTGTACTAATTATCTGAAAATGATCTATTGCCTCCCTCATCCCCCGCACTAATATTTGTAAGCCGAGACATTTTAGGCAAAGGACGCCCCTTATTTTTAATAATAATATGTTCTTCGTAAGTAATAGATAAAAACCCATTTTGCAAAATATAATTTACAATATCAGATTTATCAATACTTACAGTTTCTCTCATAGCTTGCATTTTTTAGGTTAATTTACCTGAATTTGTTTACACTTCATGTCTCCGATTTCGGATTATTAATTTAAGTGTTTTACGCAGGGATCACTTAACACTCAGATTGGACGAATTCTTTTAAAAATCATGAATAAAATTTATTCTGGTCAAATTAGTCGGATTCTTTTAAAAACCATGAATAAAATTTAGTCTTTATCATCTCACAGATATTTTTTTTTGTTTCACAGAAACAAATGACATTAACAGATTACCTGTCAAAATTAATTATTGAAAAACTGATTAAATTAAATATTAAAAAAAATCTTTAATGTCTATAAAGGTGTAGGTCGGCACTGCGACCCTGCCGACCCTGACCGGCCGCCACTGTTTACAACAACAGTTTATATAAAAGGAAGTAAAAATAAAAAAAATAATCCAAATTTCAATAAAATATCACTTTAATTGCATAACAAGTACAGCGAGTACAATACTGGCGACCCATTTAAAACAGCAGATTTGTCTCGAATCACATGCAATAATTCTTGATATATTGATATAAGGTTGAATGCTCGAATAAATAAACTTTGATCAAATAAAAGGCAGATATCGAGCGCAGTTTTATTAATTAAATCTTGCCCAAGTACTTTCGCTTCCTAGAGCATCTTCAGGGGCATTTCGTCAACTTATCCTATCCAACAAAAATAGAATGTTATAATTATAAAATTAGTTATCACATTATAGTATAAAAGGACAAACACTTTAGGGATTTTAAAAAATTTTAAAATAGGCGAAGCTACATTATGTTCGGAAACCATAGAGGGATTCTCTGTATGATTAAGAATTTTATCTTTATACCATTGTTGCATAGGCCAAAATTGACGAAATGCCCCTAAAGATGCTCTGGGAAGCGAAAGTACTTGGGCAAGATTTAATTAATAAAACTGTGATCGATATCTGCCTTTTATTTGATCAAAATTCTTGATATGCCTAAAATACAACAATGCTTTACCACTGAAAAAAGGCTACGCGAAAAACCTTAACTGTATATTTTTAAAGAGAAAATGTATATTTGTTTGTCAGAAATTACAAGTATGTCGATATTATATACAGAGATATAACCTTTGTAAATGACACATTCGTTGAAATTATTTCATAAAATATTTAAGCAAGAATAATTTTAATTTTAGTATAAAAATTAGACCCTTAAAAACACTTTCACGACGACGTCGTAGAAATAAATAGAAAATTTATTTTGATATAAACTTGCATCGATTAATTTTCAGTCGAACGTTGCCTGTTACAGTTTTTAATATTACAGTCGCTTCTTCTTCACTACAATTTTCGAGATCTTTGTCATCCACTGCAGTAATTATATCACCCTTCATAAGTCCACCATCCAACTCTGCCGTACCACCGTTCATCTAAAACAATATTTTAAAATTACGGTTTTCTAAAAATAAAGTTTTCATTACAAAATTTATTAACAAATTATATTATTATCACAATATTATCATAGAACAAAACCATTAATTATCAATCAATAAATAAAGAAAGCCTTTATTTACCAGGAAACAAGAAAATGGAAAAGAGTATTTTAGAAAAATAATCCATACAATAAAATGATGAAAGGATATAACTATATGAACCAGGGGAAATAATGAGAAATTGGCCAACTTTCTTTACACAAATGTTAAACAAAAATCAAAGAACAAAAAGGAAATAATTCATGAAATTGAAAATGATAGAAATAGAAATACATACAATGAAAGACATAGAAAGAAGAAATAAAGGGACTAAAAAACAATAAAAGCCTAGGAATAACAGAAATATCGGCGGAACTGATAAAAACATGAGGGAAAGACTACGTAGAGAGATTATAAACTGATAAAAAGCATGTAAGAAACAGAAAAATACCATGATAATGGGGCATGGCAAGGATGGCTCAATACACAAAAAAGGTGCTAATACCCTTTATACAAAATCTTGACACAAATTATAAGGAAAAAGCTAAATCAACACACGTAAAAGATCATCACATGAGCGCATATCAGGCAGGATTTAGAAACAATAGGTCGACATAAGATCAAATATTTGGGCTTAAAGAAATGTAGACTACGTGCTACGAACATAAAACAGTAGTATATGTTGTATTCGTCGAGTTTATGCAGGCCTACGATAGGACAAAAGGACAACACATGTACGAACTAATGAAAGAGATTGACCTACCAAGTAATGTCGTTAGGATGGTTAAAATGACTATGATAACACAACAAACGAAATAGCATAAAAAGAGTCAGAAATTAAATAATTTTGAAACAAAGTAAAAAATTACGACAAGGAGGCCCACTAACAAGGATTCTTTTTAATCTTATACTTGAAAAAATAATCATAAAAAGCAAAATAAATATGCAGGAAGCAATATTTAAAATGACGCATGTATAGCATTTGCAGACGATCTAACACTATTAACAACAGGTAAGGAAGAACTAAAAATATTAACGAACAATATAGTCAAACACGCAAAAAAATTTGGGCTTGTAATAAATGAGGAAAAGACAAAATAAAAGACATGTACGGAAACACTTACAGAAAAACTAGAAAACTCCATATTGAAAATAGAAGAATAGAATTCATGCACGTTCAAAAGAGTTTTTGAATTTACTAACCTGAGTGTAAATTTGGATGAAAAGGGACATGAGGAAAGGGAGATAAAAGAAAGAATAGCAAAAGGGAAATAAAATCCAAATATGTCTAAAAAAAAGCAAAAATTAAAATATACAAAACAGTTATCAGGTCTACACTCAAAAGGGTGTTTAAAAAATTCGAAATATATCTTTTAAAAAGATGGGAGAAGGAAATGCAAAGAGCAATATAAGTAGATGTGAAAATAGATGGTCGATAAAGAAAGAATAAAGAACTAAAAGAGCTATATACCGAACCAAAAAAATGACAGTAGCTAATTCAAAACAACAGACAAGATATGTCAAGAAAGAGATGTACCGGGTTTCTCATTATATTTTGACCCCCACTTATTTTCCCTAATTCCGGGAATACAAAAAAAATATAAATAAAAGTTGTAATATTTTATCTGTACCGACCAACAATGTAGCAATAGACCAAATTTTGTATACAGGGAGTGCACAATAAAATGCATCTTTAATATTTTAAATGGGATACCCTGTATTTTTTTATAGTTTTGAGTAGCCCTGCATTTCCTGATTACCAATATATAACATTGTGTAGCATTAGTTATGTTCTATAATGGTATATGGTACTACAAAAGGGTAACCATAGGTGGCTATGCAACTGACATTTCAAAATGAAACAATTAATAATTTTTTATAAACTGTCAGTCCTCATAACGATATAGAAACAAATAATATACCGATTGCGAGGGGGGTCAGGCAAGGAAACGTCTTGTCTCCGACGCTTATCAACATGTACTCACATGTTATATTCAGAAAAGTCTCATGGGAAAGAAAAGATGGAGTAAGAATTGGTGGAGAAATTGTAAACACCATGAGATTTGCAGGTGAGACGGTAGTTATGATAGTACCAAGAAGTCCAATAAATAATGAACAACTAACCATTGGTGGAGAGCAAATAGAGAGAGTGACAAAATATAAATATCTCGGAGCTTACATCAACACAGAATTAGATCCAGACCAAGAGATCAGAGTACGAATAGAAATGGCGAGGGCAGCGTTCTTAAAATTCAAGCAATTGTTCTGTTACAAAAATCTGAATAGTGCGTCGATACTGAGGTTTATTGAATATTACCTCTGGTTTCAACTATTGTACGGGGTAGAAACATGGACGTTAAAAGCGCAAATAGTTAAGAAGCTTGAAGCCTTTGAACTTTGGATATACCGGAGAATGTTGAGAATTCCATGGACTGACAGGGTCACCAATGAGGAAGGGCTAAGAAATATGGGTCGAGACAAAAAATTGTTGAGAACAATAAAAGTACGTAAGACTGCATACCTTGGACACATACTGAGGAATGATAAATATAGTCTTCTGCAGGTCATCATGCATGGTAGAGTCGATGGCAAAAAGGGAATAGGTAGAAAGAGGAAGTCATGGCTGCGAAATATTCGATACTGTCACCTCGGGGTAAATGGAAAGGGTCTTGCCACCTTCTGTACCACCGTGTGCTCTGTAGAGGGGCTTCGAAAACATCGTGAGCTCCTCTACTTTTGTCCATTTTCAGGGTATGGACTTCAAAATGTTTTGTTTCCTGATGGCTCGTCTTAATAAAGACGAGAGATTTCTTACATGACAAATATCTTACATGATAGTTGTCGAAATAAACATCAGGTTTGTTGTCTTGGATGTCTTGCCTTGAAAAAGGCAAGTTATTTCTTACATGACCAAATATATATAGGTCGAAATAAAACACCAAAAATACAGTAGAAATAATACTCAGCCACAGAGTATGGAAAGCTAAAAGGGAAGCAGAGCCCCGAGAGCACTAAGCTCTCGGAGAGCCCGTGAAGGACTGAACTGATTGACCTGAAAATCGCCTAATTTTATACTTTCTGAAGCAGCGATTAGGGATTTCCAGGTCAGGGAGGGGCCAACGGGAAAAATAAGGGGCGGGGCGATGCGTCGAACGTGAACTAGTCGCGTCCGAGAACAATACTGGACAAACATGACTGTAGATGAATTATTTCATATTACAAAAGACAGAGAAACTTTTAGAAATGTGGCCGCCAACCTCCGTTAATGGGGACGACATATAGGAAGAAGAAGAAGTCCTCATACCGAAATGGGTTATACTGCAGATGAAAAAGTAGATATATTCTCAATTTATGTAAAAAATAATAAAAACAAGCAAGCGGCAAGAAGATAATATAGGCTGATTTATCCAGATTGACAGACTCTATCTGCAAATACATTTTTATATAATTATCGTCATGTCATAAATGAAAAAATGTTTGAACGGAAGAAACGTACTATCATAGGAAATGATGATGAAGTTTTTAATACTTTGCTTTACTTTGAAGGTAAAAATTAACTACTTAAAAAATAGATTAAATCCATAGTAACATTTTTATTTTCGAAAATTCTGAAACTAGTCCAAACAATGCTACTAATGCATTAGATAAAAGCTTAGATTAAAAAAACCCTGGTTTCTTTAATCTAAGGTATTTTTCAGGTGTTGGTTTTCTTATTTGATAATCTGTCATGGATTCCTTAATATAATATTACATGATAATATGTATTTTTTGCAAGATGTTATACTATATACATGTTATACTATATATATGTTATACTAATGAATATTATAACACAATAAACGAAATAGCATAAAAAGAGTCATAAATTAAATAATTTTGAAACAAAGTAAGAATTACGACAAGGAGGCCCACTAACAACGATTCTTTTTCATCTTATACTTGAAGAAATAATCAGAACAAGCAAAATAAATATGCAGGAAGCAATATTAAAAAATGACCCATGTATAGCATTTGCAGACGATCTAACACTATTAACAACAGGTAAGGAAGAACTAAAAATATTAACGAACAATATAGTAAAACACGCAAAAAAATTTGGGCTTGTAATAAATGAGGAAAAGACAAAATAAAAGACATGTACGGAAACACTTACAGAAAAACTAGAAAACTCCATATTGAAAATAGAAGAATAGAATTCATGCACGTTCAAAAGAGTTTTTGAATTTACTAACCTGAGTGTAAATTTGGATGAAAAGGGACATGAGGAAAGGGAGATAAAAGCAAGAATAGCAAAAGGGAAATAAAATCCAAATATGTCTAAAAAAAAGGCAAAAATTAAAATATACAAAACAGTTATCAGGCCTACAGCTACATAGGCGAGCGAAAAAAGGGTGTTTAAAAAATTCGAAATATATCTTTAAAAAGATGGGAGAAGGAAATGCAAAGAGCAATATATGTAGATGTGAAAATAGATGGTCAATAAAGAAAGAAAGAAGAATAAAGAACTTAAAGAACTATATACCGAACCAAAAAAAAATGACAGTAGCTTATTCAAAACAATAGACAAGATATGTCAAGAAAGAGATGTACCGGGTTTCTCATTATATTTTGACCTTCACTTATTTTCCCTAATTTCGGGAATACAAAAAAAATTTCAAATAAAAGTTGTATTATTTTATCTGTACCGACCAACAATGTAGCAATAGACCAAATTTTGTATACAGGGAGTGTCCAATAAAATGCATCTTTAATATTTTAAATGGGATACCCTGTATTTTTTTATAGTTTTGAGTAGCCCTGCATTTCCTGATTACCAATATATAACATTGTGTAGCATTAGTTATGTTCTATAATGGTATATGGTACTACAAAAGGGTAACTATGCAACTGAGATTTCAAAATGAAACAATTATTAATTTTTGAAATGAGGTTGAATGCTCGAATAAATGAACTTTGAAAATAAGGCTATTATCGAGCACAAGTTAATTAAATCTAGCCCAAGTACTTTCACTTAAAATAGCATCTTCAGGGGCATTTCGTCAAAATGTAAACTATCCGGCAAGCGTAGAATGTGGAAACATTAAAAATAACATAAAATTGTACAAAACAATACACTAAAACTGTTTGTCCTCGTTTTAGTGTAGTGTTTTGTACAATTTTATGTTATTTTTAATGTTTCCACATTCTACGCTTGCCGGATAGTTTACATTTTGACGAAATGCCCCTGAAGATGCTATTTTAAGCGAAAGTACTTGAGCTAGATTTAATTAACTTGTGTTCGATAATAGCCTTATTTTCAAAGTTTAATTATTAATTTATTATAAACTGTCAGTCCTCATAACGATATAGAAACAAATAATATACCGATTGCGAGAGGGGTCAGGCAAGGATACGTCTTGTCTCCGACGCTTTCAACATGTACTCACATGTTATATTCAAAAAAGTCTCATGGGAAAGAAAATATGGAATAAGAATTGGTGGTGAAATTGTAAACACCATGAGATTTGCAGGTGAGACAGTAATTATGGCTGAGAGTATAGAAAAACTACAAACTTTACTAGATGCAATAAATAGTGAAGGCATTCAAATGGGACTTGACATAAACACAGATAAAACCAAATTTATGATAGTACCAAGAAGTTCAATAAATAATGAACAACTAACCCTTGGTGGAGAGCAAATAGAGAGAGTGACAAAATATAAATATCTCGGAGCTTACATCAACACAGAATTAGATCCAGACCAAGGGATCAGAATACGAATAGAAATGGCAAGGGCAGCGTTCTTAAAATTCAAGCAATTGTTCTGTTACAAAAATCTGAATAGTGCGTTCATACTGAAGTTTGTTTAATATTACCTCTAGTTCCAATTATTGTACGGGGTAGAAACATGGACGTTAAAAGCGCAAATAGTTAAGAAGCTTGAAGCATTTGAACTTTGGATATACCGGAGAATGTTGAGAATTCCATGGAGTGACAGGGTCACCAATGAGGAAGGGCTAAGAAATATGGGTCGAGACAAAAAATTGTTGAGAACAATAAAAGTACCTAAGACTGCATACCTTGCACACATACTGAGGAATGATAAATATAGTCTTCTGCAGGTCATCATGCATGGTAGAGTCGATGGCAAAAAGGGAATAGGTAGAAAGAGGAAGTCATGGCTGCGAAATATTCGAGACTGGATAAACATGACTAGATAAATTATTTCATATTGCAAAAGACTGAGAAACTTTTAGAAATGTGGCCGCCAACCTCCGTTAATTGGGACGACATATAGGAAGAAGAAGAATTCCTCACTCCTAAATTGATTATACTGCAGATGAAAAAGTAGATAATATATTCTCAATTTATGTAAAAAATAATAAAAACAAGCAAGCGGCAAGAAGAGAATATAGGCTGATTTATCCAGATTGACAGACTTTATCTGCAAATACATTTTTATATAATTATCGTCATGTCATAAATGAAAAAATGTTTGAACGGAAGAAACGTACTATCATAGGAAATGATGATGAAGTTTTTAATACTTTGCTTTACTTTGAAGGTAAAAATTAACTACTTAAAAAATAGATTAAATCCATAGTAACATTTTTATTTTCGAAAATTCTGAAACTAGTCCAAACAATGCTACTAATGCATTAGATAAAAGCTTAGATTAAAAAAACCCTGGTTTCTTTAATCTAAGGTATTTTTCAGGTGTTGGTTTTCTTATCTGATAATCTGTCATGGATTCCTTAATATGATAATACATGATAATATGTATTTTTTGCAAGATGTTCCTTTCAGTATGCTTATGCATATTAGTGTACACTTATTTGCACATTTTTTTTAAACAGAATAAAATTTTACAATATTAAGAAATACTTACTATTTCTGTCACGTAAACGCCTTTAAGACATTTTCTACCAACTACACTTAATCCCAAACCCCTTCCTGGCTTCTTGGTTAAATTTATTTCAATAGAAGTGTAATCAGATTGAAGTGGTCGGTAGACAGTTAGTCTTACCTATAAATTAAAAATTAAAATTAACAAAATGTAATAATGTAATAATGTATATATATATATATATATATATATATATATATATATATATATATATATATATAAACAATAAAACACTGAAAACTTTGTCTTCAAAACTTTCACAAAATTTATTATAAAATCTTATCACTACAGCTGTTTCGGTAGAGTGCCCTTTTCAAATTCTTCACTTGAATATAGGTGAAACACTCGGTCCGGTGAGGAGCGGAAAGCGACTAATCAGTAGTTATTTACGGGAAAGAATAGGTCTGTATCAAAACAATACTCTAAGACTGGGTACGGAACTGCCACTAGATTAACACTCTGGCAGAAGCGATTGACATTCAGTCAATATCCTAGGGCCAGTGGAGATGTTATCAGATCAACGCTCTGACGGAACTCGGACGGTTGGCCTCCAGTCAACACCCAGAGGCCCAGTGGAAATCCCACTGCGCTCTAGCGGAACTCGTCTCTCTCATGTGACGTACGCTGTTTTAGTGTACACCTACATTGGAACCGTATTTCTCCCGATCCGATATCGGGCGACGTCGGATTGAAAACAAACTCAAGGTATTAAATCACAGTGCCTATACTGCTTCGTCACGGAAACAGTATAGGCACTATGATTTAATACATTGAGTTTGTTATCCCGATATCGGATCGGGAGAAATATGGTTACAATGTAGGTGTACACTTATACGGTCGTATGCCTTTCATCTCCTCTAGCGCGCGTCGATGGAAGAGGAACTTGTGGTGGGAGTACGTGTGTACGGAGCGCTGACGGGACCAAGGCGATGCATATCCTTACACCTTACTCGAAAAAATTTTCTATATCATTGGATCATTATATTCACTCAATATGGATTTAAGTAAAACAGTGTTTATTTGTGGAGATTCTGTAAACTTTGTAATATTGACTTTTGGTTTATTTAATATTACTTAAAAATCGGCTTTAGGTATATATTGGTAATCTTTTTTCTTTACCATAGATATTAGAATGCTCATTAAAAAAGTATCAGCACGTGGAGGAGAATTTGAGAAGTTTTCAATCGATAACTCATAAAGTTGGCTATGTGTATTATTATTATTTCATTACTCTCAGCAAGTAAAACAGGGCAAGGAGTAGACTTCATGGTGCCCAAGCATATTATTAGAAATATGAATTGAATGCGCTTTATATTTAGTAAATGTGTTTTACTGGCGGTACCGTTCAAAATGCAATCATAGTCCACAGAGGATCGCACGTAGGCTCTGTAAAATATTAGTGCCACTTTGGGGTCAGCACCATCTACGATTAGTGATACATGTAAGAATATTATTACCTTTTCTATACCTGCTTTTTATAATTGGAAGCTCTAGAAAATCCCTTGGGCTATAGAAGAAAATACCTCAGTCAAAAGTTTGTTATTAATATACAAAATCGTAACACTACTCTCTACTCAAATATCAGAAAACTGAACGAAGAAGATTTAACTAATCGATATTGGGGACTTAAGAACTCACCTCCACTTTGTGAGGCTTTTAGAAGCCTGATAAATTTTGATTATGAATTTAAATCAGAGGATAATCTTAACATCGAACATTTTTATTCGTGCTTGCAACCCATTACTGTAAAACAACTGAATTACCATGTTAACTCTTCGGTTAGCTCGAATATTTTGAGGTTCAGTTTATCTAGTCTGTCAGACTATTTAGTTATTTATACGGATGCCTCAAATTGTTGGTACTGGGTGTGCTTTCTACATTCCATCAACTAATACAGAAAAACTTTGTCGACTAAATCCTAGTTTTTCAATCTTTAGTGCGGAAGCTGTAGCAATATATGAAGCATTAAGATACTTTGAAAACACTCAGAATACATCTGTTACGATAGTATCTGACTCATTGTCTGTTATGTTAGCCATTGAAACTTTAAATTTTCCTAGTAATAACTCAAATATATATGTCTTTCAAATTATAAAACTTGTTTATGACATTTATAAAAACCGAAGAGTTGTTAATTTTTTGTGGGTTATAGCACATATAGGTCTTAAATACAACGAACATGTTGACCTATTAGCTAAAATGGGCATTGATACCGGAACGCAAGCTGGTCACCAAATCTGTAAACAAGACGTATTAGCATTAATTAAAAATAATATCAATAGTAAATGGAAACAATCTTGGCATATATATATATATATATATATATATATATATATATATATATATATATATATATATATATATATATATATATATAACGAACATGTTGACCTATTAGCTAAAATGGGCATTGATACCGGAACGCAAGCTGGTCACCAAATCTGTAAACAAGACGTATTAGCATTAATTAAAAATAATATCAATAGTAAATGGAAACAATCTTGGCATATATATATATATATATATATATATATATATATATATATATATATATATATATATATATATATATATATTTATATATTTATATATATATATATATATATATATATATTTATATATTTATATATATATATATATATATATATATATATATATATATATATATATATATATAGTACTCATTCTTCCTCGCAATAAGCTTCTATACAGCCTTCAATCCTAAGTGATTATTGGATTAAAAATTATTCTGTTCCACGAAGGTATATAACATCCATAATTAGAATAAAATTTGGGCACGCCTGCTATCCTAGTCATATGTCCAAACTAAAAATCGTAAATTCAAATTTATATACAGCCTATCCTAAAGAAGGTGATCTAAATCACATTTTCTTCGAATGTAAAAAATACACAAAACAAACTGAAGATCTAATAAAAAATTTAGTCAACATCAAAATTTTTCCTCCGTACAATATGTGCTACCTGCAATCTCTAAATATAAGAGTTGTAAATGAATGTTTAATGGAATTTATTTGCAAAAGTAAGCTTAATATTTAACTGTAAATAGAATCCTAACCTCTGTTTTACCCCATTTGTTATTACCGTTTATCCGTGATCTATTCTAGTTGGTCTTAAAAGCAATGTCCTGATGGGTCCCTAGACGAGAAACGAGTGTCCATGTTTTATCTCTATCCTATCCTTAATAATAATTTTAATGCTTAAAATTTGTAATGCTACTTAAGTTTGAAATTTATATTATGTTTTTATATTGTACTACACAATCTTCTTTCTGGGTAGAATATTTTCATGTTGTGACTGGCTGTATGGCACCTGCCTATGCCATTTAAACAAAAAAAAAAAACAAAAAAAAAACAAAATTTTGCATGATGAAGTCCAAAGCCTCCAGGCAATCAGTATACGAGTTACGCTCTGTATAAATGCAAATGCCATCTTCGTATTGAATGCAATTGATTGAATTGTCAACAATGCCATGAATAGTTACTGAAAACATGTTTAACAATAACGGACTTAAAACTGATACTTGCGGGACCGGGAGACTTGTATGAGCTATTTTGAGACATGCAGTTGGTTTCAATGATCTTTAATATATATATATATATATATATATATATATATATATATATATATATATATATATATATATAATATATAACACAATTATTATAAAGATGAACAATATTATTAGCTATATTTTGTGTTATACTTCGTATATCACATAGTTTTTTGTGTAACATGGTTAAGTCAACAGAATCATAAACAGATTGAACGAGATAAATTCGGAACATACGAAATATATGTATTTCGGCTCAACTCCGCTCTAGGTGGTTGGCCAACAAAAGGTTGTCAAATAATTATATTATAAAAATCCAATACTTCAGCGGGCTGCTGGATTGTGAACTTATTCAAGAACAAGTCAAAACTCCACCCAAATACGTTGCCCCGCCCATTATGTATAAAAATTGAAAGCTACACATAAATCTAGGATTTTATTATGCTGTCAAATTACCTATCACTTGCTTAGGCAAGCCTCTGTTTCTTTTATCTAAGCAGTCAGATGGATATGTTGAGCGGTGTTGCCAATCTCATTCCTCTAGATGTTTCTCAAATAAGGTGTTAACCATAAAATATTTACAAGAAAGAAAGAAAATATAGGCAAATATTCATTTATTTAAAGATACGAAAAAGATATAACTCTCAAAAAGATCCGCAAATCGGATTATTACACAACAATTGGCAACATGGACTTTGGGTGGCACTATAGACTATGGTGCGTCCTAAAAGAAGACAGATAGTTGAACGATATTTTATACAATGTCTATCACCGGGTATGGATTTATTTTTGTCAAAATTTTATATTGGTCCACTATTTCAAATGCAGTTCAAACAGACATATATTAAATTGTATGATCCGTTTTAAATTCGTTCAATCTGTATATCCTAAAAGCAAACAAGCAAGATAGCTATTTCTGAAAAAGGTAATTTTAATATCGGTAACTAAATGTTATGTTGTACACAGTGTACTAACACCAGCCCTAAATTCATATTTTTTTACTTGGGAGAATACTATGTTGTTCAATAAGTTATGCTAACCGAGTCTTTTTCAAGTCTTTCAAATGTCTTGCATATGCAAGATATTAATGATATCGATATGTAACAGGGGAGTGTTTTATCTTTATTAGGTTTAAGAATTAAACATATAACTATTTCTTTCATATGTTCAACATATTTTGCATTGAAAAGCCAATCGTTGAAAATTGTGAGTAGACTTTGTTTAGCTATAAGAGTAATTCATATAAATATAATATTATAATTAATTTGGTCGCGCCCTGGAGTCGAGAAATTTTAAGACTTAAGTACAGCCTCAAATTCTTTCTAATGACGTTATCATAATCCCGGTTATCCAAAATAAAAGCAAAACTTAAATAAAAAAACCGACCTTTCTTAGCGTTTTTTGCTTAGATGGTGGCTTAAATGTCAATAAGGCATTCTAAGGTTTTTAACCCAAACGATCACACTATATATGCGCACCAAAACAAAAAAATATCTACGATTTACCTTAGGTCCTGTTTCACGTAAAGCTTGTGATGCTGTTGTAAAAGTTACCTCGCGTAGAGATATACCATTTACTTCCATTATCATATCTCCTGGCTGCAATCTTTGGTCTTTATCGGCTAAACCTTTTTGGTATATTTCAATTAGGATCACTCCATACTAAAACAAAAATTCGAACGCATTTTATTATATTTTAGACATTTAAATTATTGAATTAATTAATAAAACAGTATTTAATCCTAAGGATAAACTAGTCTTACTCTTTCTTAGTAAGAAAATATCTTCTTAAGTGAACGGTGACCAGATGTATCAGGTACCAATTTCAGAATCATCGTATCACAAAACGTGTTTATAGAATAAATATAATAATATTCTCGATTAACGTGATTTAGGGAATGGTGACTAATATCTGGTGATTTAATAACGGTGAATTTTAGGAACACTGAATTTCCCTTTTTAAAATAATAAAATTAAACTTGGAAACTCACATGGAAAAAGCATATTCTACAAATTTAATAAAAAAACATGTCAAAATGGAATTAATCTTATGAAAACTTTATCTAATAAAAACTATGGAGCTGATTATAACTGCTTAATCCATGTTTAATAAACCCTAATTAGATCCAAAATAGATTACGGTTCCATAGTATATGCATCTGCTAAAGAATACCTATTACATCACCTTGACGTAATTCAAAATACGGCATTAAGAACAGCTACAGGAGCATTTCGGACCAGCCCAATAAAAAGTTTACGAGCAGAAACTGGAGAGCCATCACTTAAATATAAAAGGATGCACTTATCTCTCACATACGCATTTGCTGCTAATTCTAATCCAAACAACCCATCTAGAAGTAACATATTTACTGATCGTTTTAAAAACCTATATACTGACAATTGGAACATAAAACTGCCATTTTACGAAAGAGTTAGGCAAACCATTAGAACTTTACAAATAACGATACCAAATACCTATTCGAACTCCATAGAAATTTCTCCTTCTTGGACATTAAGCATTCCTCAATCCGATACATTTTCTACCTCCTCAAAAACAAAATTTTCTAAATTCTATCATATATACACAGACGCTTTCAAAACATCTACTGGAGTTGGGGCAGCTGTCATTACTTCAAATATTACACTTGAGTATAAACTACCATCTTTGAGCTGTATACATACTGGCGAGCTGTATGCCATCTATCAAGCTCTCGTTCATATTAACTCGAGTAATATATCCAATGCTCTCATAATTACCGATTCCCTCAGTTCCATCAATACCATTAACCAACTGTACACGAAGCATCCAATTGCTCTCCTAATCAAAAAAGAACTAGCTACCATTCAGAACAATAAATATACTGTACAATTCCTATGGTTCCCTTCACACATTGACACAAGGAAATGAAGACGCGGATCGTACAGCCCAACAAGCCAGGAACAGTGAAACCGCGAGTGAAGTGAAATATGTAGTTCTTAACGATTTAAAATCATTTATTAAAGTAAAAGTCGAAAATATGTGGCAAAACCAGTGGGACAGATCAACAAGTGAAATCTTGTATTAAAATATTTAAATTTTCATTTAATAGTATGATCTTGGGAGCCGGTGGAACTCTTACTTTTCACATTTCTCGGGGACAAATTTAACACAATTGCTTCAAAAACGTTTATTAATAGTCAGCTGCATTTAATAGTTACAATGTGTTATCGTAGGTCAGCATACCTACGAAAATAACGGGCAATGACAACAATAATTTTATTAATCGTGCGTAAGTACGTAAATTACAGTTTTAAATTATGTAAGCCATCTGCCGTGAAAACTGCGTGTATGTAAACAAATTATTTTTTATAACAAGGAGATATTTAAAATTCTTTGATCCCATCCGGGGACACAGGTGAGGTGTCACTATAATAGAATTATGTACTAATATTACTTACTCCACTAGTAATTATTTTTTATAACAAGGAGCTATTTAAAATTCCTTGATCCCATCCGGGGACACAGGTGAGGTGTCATTATAATAGAATTATGTACTAATATTACTTACTCCACTAGTAAAATTATCTCCTTTTCCCACAAAGAAAATTCCCAACAGTTGATTCTCTGTCACAAGTTCTATAGTTACTTCTTTACCTTCAGATATTGTAGCAACTAAAGGATCTGCAGCTGGATCTGCAATATTTGAAGGAAAACAATTGGTACTATATGTTTTATTATAATTACATAGAACTACTAAACAAACTACTACAATAGGCATCCAAACACACCTTCAGTTCGAATATATATATATATATATATATATATATATATATATATATATATATATATATATATATATATATATATATTTAATTTTAGTCACTTTATACCATTCTTGCTTAATAGGTGAGTTAAAGATATTGTCTTTTTACAATGCAACGACAACATTTAACGTTGGATGAGATAAATAGAGTCGTGGGCCTCCTTCAAGCTGGTATGTGACAAACTCAAGTTGCTAATCAGCTGGGTGTCTCCCAAAATGGGTAAATCGTGTGTTGCGTCGGTTTAGAGACACTGGAAGTCCAGCCGAGTAATATCCAGGACGTGGTAGCTCTACAGCCGTCGTTCAATACCGATATTTTTTAAATGCCAGAAGGCAGTCAACAATCACAGCACCCGAGCTGGGTAATTAATTACAGCTTGCACGTAATGTAACAATTAGCAGCAGTACTGTGATGAATCGTCTGCATAAAGGCAATCTCTATCTAGAGGCAATCGCGCTGCGAGATCAACCTGGTGTCAAGAGTTTCATAATTAGACTGACAATGACTGGGCCACAGTTTTGTTTAGTGACGAGTCTAGATATGGATTTTATCCAGATTCTCGTCGGACAAGAGTTTGGAGACGATCCGGAAATGAAGAACGATTACGACATCTTCAAGAACTATATGCATACAGAAGTGGTACATTAATTAATAATTTAGTACCATCTTTAAGTCATTTCAGCGCAACCATTTGAAACAAATTTAATACACTTTGTAGCTTTTTAAAATAAATAAAATAAACTAAGTAAAAATTAACTGTTAAACTTAAAAATATTCCATATTTTCACCTCTTTTATCTGTAGATAGATGTCTCCATGTTTTCTTCTTTGAATGGTACTACAACCCTTTGTGGGTCTTGGCCTGCTTAATAACGTTTTTCCATTCTGCCATGTTGGATACTTTCCTTCGACACTGTCTGATGTTCATGGTTTTAAGATCTTTCTTTACATCGTCTACCCATCTTTTATGGGGCCTTCCTTTTGTCCTATTTGCTTGGAGTTGTTATCTCTGGATTACTTTTACAGCTCAATCATCTGGCATTCTTTCTAGGTAGCCAAGTCAGTTTAGTCTCTGTGACTTTACAAATCTAACGACATTCTCATGTAGTACTATGTTAATTAAAATCTCCTACCTATATTTTGGGTTCTAAATGTTTTCGATTTGAGTTGTTTAGAGGTGATTTAAAATTAGATGAATCAATACGCGATCACTGGCTTTACTAGAGTTGATTCTGACGTTGTTATAGGACTCAAATTGTTTCAAAGTATATTTTTTATTCGTTTTGAAATATTTTTGTTTATTTTTAAGATTTTTTAAGTACTTTTCTGTGATGAGTCGGTATCTCCATATATGTCAAGCTCAGTACTTAAATCCTGGATGTTTTTTCCTTTATCCTGGTTTAACTCTAGATTTAATTACTTTTTCTTGCAAGTTGGAATACAGTTTAATTAACATATTATGTATCTAGTCGTGTACGTCCTGGTATATCCTCGAACCAGTTTTACTATGGTGAAACAGCCGTGAAAGTCTTCTAAGAATTCTTGGGTATAATTTAGTACATAGGTGGGTAATGCATCATCGATTATTTGTTTGGCTGGTTGTAACAATAACTCAATATCTTGTTTCAGGAGTTATTTTGACGACCTTAATAACTTTTTAATTTGTACTGGTTTTGGTTTCGTAAATTCTTTTGATAGAGTTTCTGTAGGAGTAGAGCCAGTCTGATATGATACTTCAGAGTGGTTTTGTTTAGTTGGAGGATTGGTGTCAGGGCTTTTTTAAGCATTTATTTCTTCTTGAGATTCTTCAAGTGGATAATTTGATTTTGTTTAAAACCAGCGGCTGTTATTTGTGAAAAAAATCCTCTGTTTCAGATTTTTGAGTAAATTAAATGGAAGGTTGTAGAACAGTTGCCTGAAACTTTCTTAAGGTACAATCCAAGAACGTGACCAGCTCGGTGACACTTGTAACAAGTTAACCCACAAGATTGATTGAAAACTGCTTAAATAAAATGCTTTAAAATAACTTTGTTTAACACCAACAATATAACAGTACTTAATACAACTTGAACTCAATGACAACTTTTAACTTCAAAAACTCAAATACTACTGTTATTAAATTGCCAACTGATAGTGTTTACATATTCAGACACGCTAGGATCAAGTCATTTTGTTATAAAGGTGGATATTTGCATTAAAGCCCAAACAGAAAAAATATGTTTAAAAAATAAATGCAACATCAAAAAAGCTAATTGGCCTTTATATACTTCTTTAGTACAAAACTTTTTTAATCAAAATACTGAAATTCCAAATAACACATCAAGCAAATATAAACATTTAATGAATAGTATAAATTATGCTGCTTACATTGCAATACCACAATATAAACCTTTTAAGCCAAAAACTCAAAAACCGCCACCGTGGTGGAATTCTGAATGTGACACGATTATTAAAAATCGGCAATTTTCAATCATGAATTATAAAAAAAGAACGTAATTTTGAGAACTATATAAAATGTCAATCAAACATGGCAAGTACAAAAAAACAACAAAAAGGTATTGCGAAACAAAGCTGGGTCAATTGGGTTTCTTCTCTCAATAAATCAATACCATAATCAGTACTTTGGACTCAAGCTAGAAAGATATACAGAAAATCACCTACAAAAAAAAATCTTTTGAAGATATTTGGATAGAAGGGTTTTTTGACATAATTGCTCCTCCAGCAGTGATATCTATACCTAATAAACCCAGGAAAACAGTGACCGACAAAAGCTATTTTTTACTTCAACCGATTAGATAGACAGAACTAAGCTATGTTTTAAATAATCGTCCTAGCACAAGTTTCGGTTATGACCACATTAAGTATCCTATGCTTGATATGCTTCCTCCAATCGCAAAAGATCTCTTATTGGAAATATTTAATGAAGTTCTCTCTGCAGATACGGATGGATTTAAAGAAGTTATTGTCATCCCAATTTTAAAGCCAATAAAGGATCCGAATCTGGCAAAATTATACAGACCAATTTTACTTATGTCTTGTGTTCTCAAAGTAGAAAAAACTAAAATGAAAAAGACAGCAAATATTCGATTTCACGCAAACAATCCCTATGTATCTGTTGATACGTATTTCGAACTAATAGGTCTCATCAGAACAGCTATTCATAGGTGTTCTCAACGTGAAAAATCAATATTTTCTGTCTTTTAAGAAGCAACAATAAAATGGCTTCAATACGGACGCGATAGCGACATCTAGTTACAAAATCCGTAAAATAGTTTCGAAACACAATTCAGATTTCTGCTTATAATCTGAGCCTTCTAAAAATTGCAAGGCAAACAGACGTTGATAAAAGATGTTATAAAAGAAAAAACTACTTCCAAATTCTCAGTTCGGATATAGACGAGAATGTGGTACTTTGGGTGCACTCGCTACCGTAGTAACTCACATTCAAAGTGCATATTCTCGTAATACGAGTATTACATGTTTGGATTTTGAAGGTGCATATGACAGTGTTAATTTAGATATGTTAAAAGAAAAAATGATTAATCAATTCTAAATACCTTCCTTGCTAGCCCCAAATATTGTCAATTTCTACTTAAACAGGAAAATATATATTAGGAAGGAAAACAATTAACTCATTGGACCACGTTTTAATAGTTCGGGTCTTCCATAGGGCTCAGTTTTAAGTCCACTTCTGTTTAATCGCTACACATCCGATTTTAATAATATTAGTATCGAAAAATTTTCATTTAATACAATACAATATGCAGATGACTTCTGTATCCATACTGAATTTAAAAAAATACAATAACGGCTTAAACACATTGGAAAGTGTTCATGAATATTGCTGTAGGTGGTTTAAAAAAATGGTTTTAAGTTGGCAAACAACAAGTCTAACATTTGTATATTCACATAGATATAACTTGCCTCAAGGAGAACAAATAAAATTAAATGATAATTATTTTCCCCTCTGTCAATAAAAAAGTCAATAAAATATTTGGGTATGATTTTGGATACAAAACTGACCTGGAAACTGCATGTTGATTTTATGCTTAATAGATGTAATAAAGCACTAAACTTTCTCAAATCAATTTCAAAAATTTGAAGGGGTGCAGATATTGAAACGTATCTTCCATTTTATCGTTCTTATATCAGGTCCATTATAAATTATGGCTCTGTACTTTATGGCTCCGCTAGTAACAATATTTTAGGTCGTATAGATGTTTTTATAAACACAGTTTTGCGGTGTTGCATTGGTGCTATGAGGTCTACCCCTGTTGATTCCCTTTATGTTGAGACAATGGAACCGCCCAGTAAATTTAGAAGAGAATATCTCAGTCAAAAATTTCTGCCCAAAGTTCGTTGCTACATCTTAACAAACAAATATTGGACTGACAATAATTCTCGACCGTTATGTGAAGCATTTCGAAATACTGCAAATAAAGATAGTAAACTTATAGTTGCAAACAAAGTGGTACATTTTAAAGATTTACTGGATCAAGTACATATAATACAACCTTTTTATCATGAGAACCCTTTAATAAGTCATATTATTTTAAACAACTATCTGACAAATTGGCCAAAATCTGTTTGTATTTGTACAGACGCATCTAAAAGTTCAAAGGGTTCTGGTTGTGCTTTTTATATTCCCGATAAATTTATAAAAAAAAATGTTTAAGCTGCTCACAAATTTCTTTACTTTTAGTGCCGAGGCTGAGGCCATATATGAGGCTTTAAATTATTTTAAATCGGCATCGTATAGTTCAGCAGTAATTTTATCTGATTCATTATCTATACTTACAGGTATTCAAAAAACGCAACTACCCTGTAGTCATTTTAATCCATACATTTTTTTAAATTAAAAAATGCTTATTTGAAGTTTTCTAAATACACCCAAAAAATATAATGGATGTGGATCAAAGCACATTCAGGACGTACATACAATGAACACGTAGACCAGTTAGCTAAAAATTCTATCGTTTATGGAACACTTACCAACTATCAACCTTGCATTATAGATGCTTTTGCTTGTTCAAAAACTAAACAAATGAACAACTGGAGTGAACACTGGGAAAAGTACTGTAGTATTTCAATAACACAATACAGTTTGATACAACCAATTATTCAAAATATATTAAATTCGGATATTTGTCAAGAATTTTAGATTAAAACTGACTTAAACCACATATTTTTTAAAGTCAAAAGTATAAACAACCCACCTACAACCTAATTAAAAGAATGATAGACAAGAACATCCGACTTCTTATTAATGTTCTCTTTCTACTATCACTCAATGAAACGAAAATGTTTAACTGCATGATAACCTTTTTGTCTGATAGTAAAATATTCATGTAATTAGTAAGATTTGTAACCTACGTTTAAAAAAAATTCATGAAAAAATAAAAAATAATAATTAAAAAAAAAGATTAAAAAAATTAATATAAAAAAATAGTTAAAAAAAATGATTTAGAAAAAAAAATAAATAAAAAAAAAGAAAAATGGGGATTATAAAAATATAATAAAAAAATAAAAAAAAGAGACCAAAATAAGAAAAAAAAAATAAAAATATGCTAAAAAATCACTAAGAGGATCTTAACCTCCGAGATGTTGAATCGGGTTTATGTCCTAACGTAGTGAAAAAAAATATATTACCCTAGTTATATTTATTAACATAGTAGGTAGATATATTTATTTTTTTATTTATAAGATGTATACACTATGTATTTCACATGACGTCTTTCAATAACTAAATTATAATAAAGGTATGATATAATATTTATTAACATATTATGTACATTAGCTTAGTGAGGAATAATTATATTATTATTATTATTATGTTAATCATGTTTCACTAATTGACATATTTAAATTCTTTAAAAAAACCTATGTTGATTGATACTGGCTGAATGACAATTGTCCAAGTCAAGAAAGAAAAAAAGTGTTTATATACATTATCTGACGATCCAGACATTACTAGATATTTCGGGATTTTTATATGACATCTCGAACATTCAAAATTTTTTAATACTTCCTTTTTGTAAAACGACTTTTTCTATATGGAATAAATGTCACGGAATTGTCGTAACAATAATATTTAAGAGTTAACCGCCTCTGTGGCTCAGTGGTAAGAGCGCCTGCCTTTAAACCTAAACGTCGTGAGTTCGAATCCCATCTGGGTGGAGAAATTTTCGTTTATTAAAAAGTAATGAATGAAAATAATTTCTATCCATGTGTGATCGGTACTCACCGGAGGGACCGCAGACGTTCGGATACAATTAGCGTCTCTTAGCAAAGAAAATAAAAAAAAATTATATTTAAGAGAATGAAGATATTAACGGTGGGAAATTTGTAAGTTTTCAGAAAAATTAAATTGATTTAATTTGTTAGATTACTATTTTTTTATTAAAATGCGAGTTGCAAAACAAATTAGAATTTAGATTTATTACCCTTAGTTGGAGTTGGTGATCGAGAGGCGGGTACAGCTGCCTTTGGTACAGTTATATTTTTGTTACTTTTATCATCACATTCAACTGCAGATGAAGAAGTAGAAAGTAGCTTATCCTCCTTCTTTTCAGGATTTGATACAATTAATGTTACGACTCCATTTACATTTTTGAGCAAACTTGCTGCCTAAAACAAATTCAAATAAAATAGAAAAATAAATAATTTGAGCCAGACAATAAAATATGTATTTAATATGTACTTAATAAAATTGTAACTTTGTAAGTAAAACTACTACTTATCCTCACGACATAATAATTATTCGGTATAACATTTAATTTCCTGTTATTACGAACATTAATGATATTACAAAAACAAAATTTGAAGTTATACTTCTATACGCGCGCTCGACGTTGGAAATTTGTACGGGAGTGAATCTGTGGAACCATTACATTATGTAAGATATGAGTAAGAGAGACAGAAGATATATATTCTCTCTCTTTCTCTCTCGACAATACAAATGTTCATTTTGTATATATTTAATAGAAGTAGTAGAAATGGATTTTCTAAGGAGAGCGTGTGGTATATCCAAAAAAGATCACATCAGGAATGAAGATATTAGAAGGAGGACAAATACTGTATATTAAAGTGTAGATAGAATTGAAACGAGACAACTAGTGTGGTATGGTCACGTGAAACGAATGAATGAAGATAGATGGCCAAATAAAGCTTTAAATTACATACCACAACAAAGAAGAAGAAGGGGACGGCCTTCAGTTGCCTGGGAAGAAAATGTACGGCACATAATGAGAGATAGAGCCATCAGAGAAGACGAATGGATGGACAGAAAACGATGGCGGTCGAAATGCGAGAAACGGCAGAGGCTGTAGGAACCTCGCTTATATATATATATATATATATATATATATATATATATATATATATATATATATATATATATATATATATATATATTATTATATATATATATATATATTATTATATATATATATATATATATATATATATATAATATTATATATAGACTATAATATATAATATATAATATATATTAATAATATTATTTATGGGATATATTTTGTATTATTTATTACATGTTCATCATTATTTTAGGCTTTTGTATTTTATAATAATATTAAAATCCGTTAGTGCCATGTCTAATTGGCAAATCTTTTACGTGTTTGGTTCATACGTTGGTGTATGTGAGTTCGAATAACAATATGCATTTCCTTTTTTATTTTTGAAATATTTAAAAACCTCACGTTAATCGTAAACCTTAATCTTATCTAATATATGTAATATACGCAAAAGTGCTAAATTTTAAAATAAAATGAAAATGTGCCACATATTCTGAGTTGTTGGTTTTTTATTTTTATCTTCGTAAAGTAAGTTATATATAAATAAATACTCCAATGAATTTAAGACTACAAAAGGCTTATTGCAGGGATGCTCTACATCTCAGACACTGTTCAAAATATTCCTCGAACAAATATTAAAACCATGGAAAAGGAAATGCGAAGGGATGGGAATACTAATCCGGGACAACTTCTTGTACACATTAAGCTTTGCAGATGACCAAGTGGTAACGGCCCAAGATAAAGAAGATCTGTGCTATATGCTCCGAAAATTAGAAAAGGAATACACAAAAAATGGACCGGAAATAAACCTAGAAAAGACCGAATATTTAACAACAGAGCAAGAACCAGTGAGAAACTTGGAAATGGACGATGATAGGGAAATTAACGGCACTGAAAAGTTCAAATATTTAAGATTCATACTCTCAAAAAATGGAACCACCGAGCAAGAGATAATCAGCAGATTTAGCACAGACAAAAACATGTATTAAACAAATGAACGGGGTACTGTAGGATAGACAGACTTCCAAAAATACAAAGAAGAGAATTTGTAACACCTTGGTACGCAGTATAATGACCTATGAAGCAGAGAATTGGGTAATAAATAAACGAAACAGGTCCAAAATCACAGCAACTGAAATGAAGTTCATGAGAAAAAGCTGCACAGTGACAAAAATAGATCGCATCAGAAATGAGGAGATAAAACGAAGAATGGCAGTAGAACAAGATATACTCAGCTACATCGAAGAAAAACGTTTAATTTGGAATGGACATGTGAGAAGAACAGATCATACAAGGTGGGTAGCAAAGATTTCGGATTGGAGCCCAATAGGAAGAAGGAAAAGAGGTAGACACCGAAGATCATGGAGGGATGAAGTGGACGAGGCCATAGAAAGACGAGACCTTAGAGATGGAGAATGGCAGAACAAAAAGGATTGGAGACGTTGGCTGAAAGAAGGAAGGCGGCGACAGCTGTAAAAATCCTTATATAGATAGATAAAAGTAAGTTATGTTTATTGGCAGTTTTAAATACTTATGGATATTGCATTTTAATTTTTATATTAATAACAAAATAATAACAATGAATTTTACTGCAGAGTATGTGTAAATTTTTTTTGGCATTCAATTCCTTTTATACATATATGAAAATAAAAATATAATTTTCATTAAAATATTGATACAATCCTTCATTTACTATACTCCTATTACAGGTCCAATGTTTATATACAGCAAACGATGCATCATATACCTATATACCTAATTATTTTTCTCTTTTTGCTCTCTCTTACCTATAGCATTAAATATGTAATAATTGTGCAGAATAACTCACATATAAATTTTTACTAATTTAAAATTGTATTGTTCTGTTTTTTTATTATATTTGTTTTTAATTTATACTTTTTGTGCTATTTGACTGATTTTTTTTTAGCGTTGTCCATAAAATTGTTCAATAATTTTCAGTGACAATAAAGCATATTTCTATTCAAACACTTGGTGCCATCTCTTAACGACTATTATTATTATTAACGTAATAGGTCTTTGTTCATATATTTCTTGTCAGACACATGCACATCATAAGATTTGTACACGAGTATGAAACTTTTCATAAACGTGTAGATTTTAAGTTTAGATTTACACTCTTTGTTTATAAAAAAACTAAGCTAATAAGTACATACTTAAAACATTTTAACAACTTACATCTTCATATGTTACGCCTATAAGAGAATCCTTATTCACTGCTAATATCATTTCACCAATTCCGAGACCAGCCTAAAATAGTCATGAATAGAATAAATTAGGAAGGGAAATATAATTATTGTTATTTATAATAATAAGACAATTATACAACAAATTATAATAATTATAAGACAAATAAGACAATATTAATTGTATTTGTTTATGGCATTTTGTGTAATTTGATATAATTTATTTGGTATCCTACATCTCTCCTTAATCCATTAAACAAATCATATTTTCTTATATTATGGTATACATTTTCCTCTTCTGTTCTTCTTCTAGTACACTAAAATCATTTATTCTTTTTATTTTAAATCTCTTTATATACCTACTATATATAAACCTACTATCTAAATCAGTAGAGACTTCTACATGCAAATCCACATCTTCATATCATTAAGGACATAAATAGTGTGTAGTTTCGTATCAACTATTGAATACGTTACGTTATATGATATAATGTGACGTTTTTAAAAATAAATTCTTAAATCAGTAACCTGTTTTTTTAATTGCTCACAATATATTGATGTTTCCTTTTATCAGTATATCTATACTACTCTCCAAAATTAACGCATCATCAAATGGACCATGATTTTGATGCTGTATGTCTTCTGAACTCTTAATAATTGGATTTTGATGATTTTTTTCACGTTATAGGTATATTTTTATTTTATTACTATATTAATGTTTTATTGAAAAATGTCAACGTTTTACCTATATACCTACGGGATTTAAAAATACATATATGCTTTTTCATCTAATTTGGCAATACCCTGTTTAATGTATTAGAAACAAACGCTACGCATTATGAATATTTCGACATAGCTTTACCCTTTCTCAACATTTGCGTAAAATAGTCATCCCGATGTCTCTATTATCAAAAAAGAAAAGTACACTCAAAGCATGACGTGATTTTCTACTCTCCATAATTAACGTACCAGTTCAACTGTACCATAATGTTTAAGGTACTTTGCTTTTGAACCCTTAATTATTGGATTTTGAGGATTTTTTTCTCATTGCAGGTCTATTTCTAATTAATGTACTGTATTTATGTTTTCTGGGAAATGTCAACGTTTTACACATGTATGGGGTGTAGAAATAAAGTTGTTTTTTCATCTTATTTTGCAACTCATAAAAAAGAACATTCAAAGTATAACGTGACTTTATTGAATGGTCATACTCCTTAATGGAAGCAGTTAGTTGGCTATGAAAAATCAAACAACTTGACAGGACAGTTTTAGACTGTCAATATTGTTTACAGTTCAATAAATTGTTTTGCTGTTTTGCGTATGTTAGTTGGTTGACATGGACCGTATTTCAAGAAATCTGAGTTGAGATGAATGTGTTCAGGCACTTACTTTTCTCATCCAAACATCACAGTACGTTTTAAGTACGTACAATTTTGGTACTGTAGGTACATGATGTAAAAGGTACGTTTTAGGTACGTACACTGAGGTACATACCAGTACGTACAGAAGAGTACGTACTATTACGTCTTAAGTATGTAACATGAGAAAGAAGAGTTAGAGCATATTTATTATGTTGGGTTATGTTAACCTAATCTAATTTATTTAGTTAGGAATTTTCCACCTCGAGTACAGTTTTGATGTGATAATTCATTGCAAGACAGTTTGATTTTGATTTTTTTTACTTATTTTTCGTGTTTGGGGCTTATAGTGTGGTTTCCTGTTATTTTATTCAGTCGAGTGTTTTTTGTGTCAAAAATGTAGTGATAAGAAGGTAGCGGAGCAAGAAATTGGACGATGGTTGAGGAGAGTAGGGGATCGCTTAAAAACTTTCTTTCTTATTTTTAAAAGAATAAAAATTAAATTTATTTCAAAAAAATTAAAATATATTCACCTATATTTACTTTTATTTACATAAATCACTATAAGTGTGTATATTATGTACATAATATGTATATATAGTATATACTAAGTACATACCTTCAATATGTACTAGGTACGTACCATAAATTGGAAAATGTACGTTTTATGTACGTATTAAGTACGTAGTTCGTACAGCAAAGTACGTACATTGTACATACTGTATGTCCCATCAGTACGTACTTAGTTTGTCTTATGTACTTACTTGTGCTTACTGGCATGTGGGGTTAAGTTGTCGTGAAATAGGTTTGAGGTTAAGAAGATCTCATACTAGAATATCAGAAGTCATTCAACGTTTTCGAGAAACAAATGACCATACGAGACGGCTAGGTTAGGGAAGAGGAAAACACAACACCACGCCAAGATCAGTTTATTAAGCTTCGTCCTATAAGAGAACATTTTGTCACAATTACACAGTTATAAATACAGTATGTACAGTACAAATAACTGGCAGATGTTTATAATATTCAAATTAGTAGAAATACAAAGTCGTCTCGCTGAACAAGATTTGCATGTAAGGATACCAGTTAGAGCACCAGCATTAAACGTAAATCATCGTAAAAGTAGATTACAATTTGTCAGAGCACGATAACTTAAATTTTGATGACTGGGAGCACGTGTTGTTCACTGATGAATCGAGGTATTGCTTATATAGCTCAGATAGACGTGTAAGAGTTATTCGACGGCCAATAGAAAGCTACGCACAGTGCAACATACGATCTATTACTTTATTCAATGAAGAATCTATTGTTACGATTTTAAATGTTATGGCGTATAGAACTGTAAATATTTTATGACTAATTCTTTTGTATTGATTCTCGTAATTTCTAGGTCAAAAAAATCTACCTGACAAACAACAATCGAATGTTCTGGGGGCGACAAGCCGATAAAGGAACATGTTTTGAGACCAGTCGCCGCCGTGTCTACGTCGAGATCGAGAACGGCATCGTATTTTCTACAAACATTCTGTTACAAGCTGGTTTCATATAAATACCGGAAGAATTTCATTGAGGAGTTAGTCATAAGAAGATCGGTAAACGCGGTTTACTTGTACGAAACGTGAAATACATACATTTGTAAAGTTATTTAATAAATTAGTAATTAGCTATCGTGAGTTTTAATAAATTAGATTATAGACAATAAATTAGAATAAAGACAAATAAATTCGAACTATATAAATATATCACAGTGGTGCAGAAGTGGGGTTGTAGATAAATTTAATTTGAATTTTTGAAAAGAAGTGAAATTGGTGAACGATGGCTACGATTTACGAGCTCACAGTTACGAATCTAAGAAGGCATCTTGAGGATAGAGAATTAGCTTCTACCGGAAAAAAGGCTGAGTTAGTCCAACGACTAAAGAATGCTTTGGAGGAAGAGGGTTTAGATCCGGAAACTTATATATTTGAAGATGCTGTCATCGCGTCAATTTCAAAATTAGAGAATAAAGTTTCTGGTGACATCGCATCATTAGAGAACAGAGTTCATGGCGATATTTCGAAAGTTTCCTCTGATGTAGCCAAAGTTTGCGGCGATATCGCCTCTTTAGAAGACAAAGTGTCTAACGAGATTTCTTCTCTAGAAAGCAAAGTCTCTGCTAACATCTCCTTGGAAATCTCTAAAGTCACTTCGGAGATGTCTGCTCTCGACGATAGAGTGTCTTCATTAAAAAACCAAGTTGCTGCCGATATGATGGCCTTCGAAGAGAAGATATGGAAAGAGTTGGAAAGGAAGATTGAGGGAACAGGAACAACAGAGAGAGTAAACAATCCAATTACCATAGAGACAAAAGAAGACGAGACGAAATGTAAGTTGGAAACACGGCCGAAATGTGAAGGAAGTGGAAGTTCCGTTCATGTCAAAGTCCCAACTTTCGACGGAAAATCATCATGGAACAACTACATGAAACAGTTCGAATCAGCTGCAAGAGCGAATGGATGGTCTGAAAAAGAAAAGGCTGTAAACCTGACTATCGCCCTTCGAGGAGATGCCTTAGATGTGCTCCAGACCATAGCCGTAGAGGAGACGGATGATTTCGAACAACTGAAGAAGAGGTTAAATATGCGATATGGCCATGAACACTTGGAGCATGTATATCAGTCGCAGCTCAAAAATCGAAGACAAAAGAAAGATGAGGCTCTTCAAGAATATGAAGTAGATATCGCCAGATTAGTGCGATATGCTTATCCAACAGCTCCCGAAGACATGATGGAAAAGTTGGCCGTTCAAACGTTTATTGATGGTCTTCGTGATCATGAGATGCAAAGAACACTACGATTAGCTCGTCACAAGACGCTGGTTGATGTCTTATCCGCCGCTCTTGAATACGAGTCAGCCACGCAGGCCTCTGGTGGGTACAGTAAAGTTAGGACTGTAAAAGAGGAAGAAGATGAAGATAAACTTGACCAGCTCGTTAATATGATGAAAAGCATGACATACAAGAAAACGAAGACCATAAGATGCTGGAATTGTGGCGAAATAGGACACGTACGAAGTTCATGTAAGCATCCTAGGTACGACACAAATCAAGAAACTCACCATCAGGAAAACTAGAACGGGTCGGCCTTAGGGGGGCAGCTTCGACCCAGAACTTTACCAAAGACCCTCTGATACTAATAGCTTCTTTGAAATGTCGTGAAGATAGTGTATATGTAGATGGAGAAATAAATGGTAAAAAGCATACATTGTTGGTGGATACTGGAGCGACCAGAACCATTATACGCCCGACAGTTATAAACAGCCGTAAGAAACTGTTACCAACGAGGTTGCGACTTCGGACCGCTACAGGTGAAAATGCCAACATTCATGGAGAAATCCAGGTACAATTAGGAATTGGAACAGAAAAGTTCGTCCATACTGTTATAGTTGCTGACATCGAAGAGGATGTTATATTAGGAATGGACGTAATGAATACACATGGATTCCAATTGGATTTTAAGAATAAGGTAATCAAAGTTGGTAACGAGGAGGTATTTCTCCATCCACATGATGACAACACTATGCAAGCAGCCGTTAAAGAAGATACAGTCGTGCCTGCGAGAAGTGAAACGATAATAGTAGCGCGGCTACAGGGAATTGTGGACGAAGGAACACCTGTTATGATGGAGCCTTGGAATCATGACGACGAAGTTGGCCGTGGAATCATAATTGGAAAAGAATTAGTGACTTCGGCTAAAGAAATTCCTGTGAGACTTATTAATGTCAATGACTACCCAGTGACCATCAAGAAAGAGACAAAAGTAGGAACTTGTGTACCTGTCACATCCATAATCCGTCAGACGACAACGTCTGATAATTCCAACGATAAATTTGATCAAATGGTTGCGGTTGCTGGACAGTCTCTGAATCAGATTGAGAAAAGGAAATTAAGGGAATTTCTTCGGCAGTATCGTGATATTTTCGTACCGAAAGGAGGAAAGACGGGAAGAACTACCGTTGTTAAGCATAAAATTGATACTGGTAATGCTAAGCCAATTCGTCAAACAGCTCGACGATTACCACAGGCGAAAAGAGAGGAAGCTGAAACGATTGTTCAGGAAATGAAGAAAGACGGGGTGATAGAACCTTCTACGAGCCCATGGGTCTCTCCGGTGGTCCTGGTTAAGAAGAAAGACGGAACAACGAGGTTCTGTGTGGATTACCGTTTGCTGAACAACGTTACCAAGAAAGATAGTTATCCTCTGCCTCGGATCGATGACACATTAGACACATTGGCTGGAAGTAAATTATTTTCTACTTTGGATTTGAAGTCTGGATACTGGCAGGTAGAAATGGACCCGATAGATAAAGAAAAGACAGCCTTCACCACAGGATCTGGATTATGGCAATTCAACGTTATGCCATTTGGACTTTGTAACGCTCCTGCGACATTTGAGAGGCTTATGGAAAATGTGTTGAGAGGGTTATCTTGGAAAACATGCCTAGTTTATCTAGACGACATAATCGTCTTGGGGGAGACATTTGAAGACCATCTGAAGAATTTAGAAAACGTTTTTAATCGACTTAAAGCTGCCCAATTGATGTTAAACCCCAAGAAGTGCCAGCTATTTCAAGGTAAAGTCAATTATCTGGGTCATATAGTCAGTAAAGAAGGAGTGGCCGTGGATAAGGGAAAAATCGATTCTATTAAGGAATGGCCAAAACCAACTGACAAACATCAAGTGAGAAGTTTTCTGGGACTGTGTACTTACTACCGGAGGTTTATTAAGAAGTTTGCAGATATCGCTAAACCATTAACGCGACTTACAGAGGAAGCAAGAGAATACCGCTGGGATGTAGACTGCCAGAATGCCTTTGAAACCTTAAAAAAGCATTTAATCACAGCACCAATTTTAGGGTATCCACTGCCAGAAGGAGAGTTCATCTTAGATACAGATGCAAGTAATGTGGGAATTGGAGGAGTGCTGTCTCAGATTCAAGGAGGACAGGAAAGAGTCCTTGGATATTTTAGTAAAGTCCTCTCAAAACCTGAGCGAAATTATTGCGTCACGAGAAGAGAACTTCTGGCAGTAGTGAAATCAGTAGAGCACTTCTATCAATACCTCTATGGAAGGAAGTTTTTAATCCGAACCGACCATGCCGCCCTTAAGTGGTTGATGCAGTTTAAGAATCCAGAGGGTCAGATAGCCAGGTGGATCGAACGACTCCAAGAATATGATTTTAAGATTGAGCACCGGGACGGAGTTAGCCACCGAAACGCCGATTCTCTTTCCAGAAGGCCATGCCCAGCAGAGTGTTCTCACTGCAACAAAACGGAATCCAAGGAAGCAGCAGTGCTAAGAACGACGGTGGTCCACGACGACTGGACGCCTACCAAGATCAGGGAAGAACAAGAGAGAGATCCAGTTATACAGAAAATCCGAAAATGGAAAGAGGAAAACCGTCGACCACCTTGGCAAGAAATATCGAACCTAGGCTCAATAGTTAAGACGTATTGGGCCCAGTGGGACTCATTTATCATGGAAGATGGCTTGCTCAAACGAGTCCTGGAAAATGATGACGGTTCAGAGAAGAGAAGACAGTTGGTGATTCCAAAGAGCAGAATAGCCGAAGTACTTCGTCAGTTACACGACAGTCCATCAGGAGGGCATTTTGGTGTGAAAAAGACCCTTCAGCGAATTCGGGAACGGTTTTATTGGATGAACAGTTCCGACGATGTAAAAGACTGGTGTAAGAAATGTACTATTTGTGCTACGAGTAACGGGCCTTATCGAAAAAGGAGAGCTCCTATGAGACAATATAATGTTGGAAGCCCGTTTGAACGAATAGCTTTGGACATTGCTGGGCCGTTTCCAGAAAGTGATAATGGAGGCAAGTACATGTTGGTAGTAATGGATTACTTCACTAAGTGGGTCGAGATTTACGCACTTCCAGACCAGAAGGCGGCCACCGTTGCAGATAAGTTGATCCAAGAATATATCAGCCGATTTGGAGTGCCTTTGGAGATCCATAGTGACCAAGGCAGGAACTTCGAAAGCGATTTATTCCAAGGAATATGTGATAGACTAGGTATGAAGAAAACAAGGACTACGGCTTATCATCCGCAATCGGATGGTATGGTAGAACGAATGAATAGAACAGTTGGCAAGTATTTGACAAAGATGGTGTCCGATCATCAGCGAGACTGGGACCAATATCTCCCGTTCTTCACAATGGCCTACAGATCTGCTGTTAATGAATCAACAGGCCAGACACCAGCCAAAGTCCTATTCGGACGCGAGATGCGACTACCTTGTGATCTAGAGTTTGGGTGTCGACCTGGAGAAGATGTAGCAGGTGGAGATTATGTGATCGAATTACGAAGAAGAATGGACGATGTACACGAGTTGGTCCGTTCCCATCTCCAGATCGCTAGTGACCGAATGAAGAAACGGTACGATACGCAAGCCGAGAAGGGGTGTTTTAAGAAGAACGATAAAGTCTGGCTTTATAACCCCAAAAAGCGAAAAGGTTGTTCTCCCAAATTGCAGCAGTTTTGGGAAGGTCCATACCTCATTATGGAGAAGATCAATGATGTTATTTACCGAATAAGCAAGATTCCGAGAGGAAAGCCGATGATAGTACACCATAACCGGTTGGCGTCTTTCGAGGGTGACCACGACGTAGATGAAGAAGTGGAAGTAAACCAAGTCCAAGATGTGTCTGACCTCACGTTTGAGGAATTCATGGGTGCCTATGGGGGTACCGGTAAAGCAAGATATGGTGTTACCACTGAAGAAAGGCAAGATCTACTCGCGCTCCCCGATGACTACTCACTGGCCCTTACCATCCCGGCCAGTATCAAAGATGCACCAGGGTTGGCATCCGTCTTTCGAAGGAAGTTTGGTCGAGTTGCAGAACTTCAATGCCAAGTGCCAGCTCCTGGTAAAACCTTGAAACTTCAAGATGCATCACGTTACCTTTTCTACCTGGTAACAAAAGACACTGCCCGTGACCAACCTACCTACCGAGATGTATGGGAAGCCTTACTTCAGTTGAGAGAGCACGTACTAGAGTCCGACGTGCAAAAGTTAGCCATGCCAAAGTTGGAGTGCCGCCAATTAGATTGGAGGGTTATCCGAAATATGGTGGAGGAGATGTTTAAAGACACCGAAGTCCAGGTGTTAGTCTGTTGCAATCCGCATAGTTACTGGTGCGGAGAGAAAACCGTCCCTTGTCATTTCTATACAACCGGAAGTTGTAAAAGAGGGTCCAGTTGCCGATATCAGCATGTCGTTCCAGTTCCAGTCCCGACAAGGTTCCAGGAGGAACCATCTTTTAAGAGGGGGGCAATGTTACGATTTTAAATGTTATGGCGTATAGAACTGTAAATATTTTATGACTAATTCTTTTGTATTGATTCTCGTAATTTCTAGGTCAAAAAAATCTACCTGACAAACAACAATCGAATGTTCTGGGGGCGACAAGCCGATAAAGGAACATGTTTTGAGACCAGTCGCCGCCGTGTCTACGTCGAGATCGAGAACGGCATCGTATTTTCTACAAACATTCTGTTACAAGCTGGTTTCATATAAATACCGGAAGAATTTCATTGAGGAGTTAGTCATAAGAAGATCGGTAAACGCGGTTTACTTGTACGAAACGTGAAATACATACATTTGTAAAGTTATTTAATAAATTAGTAATTAGCTATCGTGAGTTTTAATAAATTAGATTATAGACAATAAATTAGAATAAAGACAAATAAATTCGAACTATATAAATATATCACACTATAATTGTTTGGGGAAGAAAATCTCTTACAGCGCGAACGGACCTTGTTACTTCATGAAGAAGTTCCTTAACAAGTAAAAGGTACATTACAGATATTTTGTTTAACCACGTAGTTCTATTTGCTCTTTACATAGGTATATAATATTTCTTTCTATAAGCATATTTCTTTTATTGCATGATAACGCTCGACCACATCTTGCACGTGTGGTCCATGATTATTTGGTCGGGGTTGGAATATAAACCATAAACTGGCTACCCTGTAGCCCTGATCTAAATCCCATGTGAGAATTGGTAGCATATTATTAATCGCCAACTCAGATGTTGACAATCACTACCTGTCTCTCTTGACGGCATAGAAGTTAGGGTGAGAGAAGTTTGGGATGCAATCGATTAAGACCAAAGAATCATTGTCTGGGTGTTTTTTTCTGTGGGTGGGTTCTTTGTTTCTGGTGTTTTGGTGTCCTGTTTTAGGTTTTTCACCTCTTCAGCACGTGGTTTGTTTTTTTTGTGTTGGCTGTTGTTTTTCTTTTGTTGGCTTCGTGGTTCCACTGGTGGTTTGTTCTTGGACTTGTCGTCGCAGGAACGCACTGAACCATCAGAGGCGAAAGGGGTATTGGCGAAACGGTCCTTTTCAGAATTTATTGTTCTAAAAAATAAATTTATGGATGTGTGAATATATATATATATATATATATATATATATATATATATATATATATATATATAGGAATTAGTTACTTTAGTCTTAAGTTAGAACTTATCGTTACGCCACTGTTCGAGCGCTGGGAACCAGGTGTTCAGGCAAATGGGTACGGATTCGACGACGTGAGAGCGACGTGATAAGACGTAGCAGAGAGAGCGGTTAGCTGCCGAAGGGTACGGCCAGAGAGCGTGCCGGGAATGACGAAAGTACGGTATGTGCATGTGCGGCATACAAAGTGACGAAACAAACGACGGTATGTGCTATAACATACATTGACGACGGTATGTGCGAAATCAGAAATCATACACAACGACGCTATCGAGTGATAAACGACGGTACGACGATAGACACGAGACATTTGCGATTAAGAGTGATATTGCTATTGTGCACGAACATTATTACCTAGACAAACAGTTGTAGTGACGATAATAAATAATTTTAGTAAGCAAAGCCTTATTTTACACCCTAGACAACACAACAAAGCCTACATATATATATATATATATATATATATATATATATATATATATATATATATACTATTATATTTACAATTTGGTAGATTAATAAATGCGTTGAATCGCGATGCGCGTAAGAGCAGCTGTGGCTGTATCATTTTCAACAGACAAGTATCATTGTACAATGGGATCGGAAAACCACAGAAAACCGATCCCTTCCTGTCTAGGCAAGCTCTAAGTGAGCATTTAAAAGTTATTGCGACGACGGTAATAGAGGGGAGTTGCCTCCTGGATGTCAATGTATTCATCAGGGAAAGTAAAATTGAGAGAAGAAAAGGGATTTTGGGTTTAGGTTTTCTTGCCGATGGATGAGCATAGTTTTCAAAATGTTTTGGGCTCTGAAGTTTTGGCCACGGATGGTTCTGATCGATCCGGTCACAGAGCTGTTGTCGATCCCCCCAGAGTCTAAGTTGTGTCTTTCGGATATGATGGGTGTAATGAATCTGCTGCGATGTGGATGTCTGAAGAGAATCATTTGTTTTATTTGGATTGGGCATTACTCTCCATCTCCGACAACACCTGTCGACCAGGTTAAGGTGATTTTAAATAAACCCAAATACTGAATCTACGTCTCGTGATGTTGTGATCAAGACCAAATACGCCGCTTGATTTTAAGCATGCCTCGTCGCTGTGAAGAAGTAATTAGATGTAGAGGTGGAAGGAGTCGTTATTAGGTATTTCTGAAAGAGGGAATTGTTAAAAAGTATTTAGGATATATTTTTTTAGGCTTTAGTTGTATTAAATGTCAATAAAGCTTATATAAGTATTGTTTTTTCCTTTAAATGTTATTAATAAAAACTTATTACATTTAAAGTTCTGTATAATCTTTGATCATAGAAATATCGAGATAACTTTTTACGAACATGTTAAGAAATGATGAGACTATCAATCTCAAAATAATAATAAGATGTAGCGTTTCTAATCAATTCCACAGGGTGTTGCAAAATACGATGAAAAAAACACAACCGGCAACAGTAGTGTATATAGTATCAATAAACATTTACGGATCAGTTGAGAATATGGCATAATGGCAGCAGCGATATGAATAACTTTATATTTTTGATATTACACCTGACATATATATGATTATAAACACACAAACAAAAAATACCTACACATTTTTATTTAAAAAATTTCCTTTATAAAAGGTATATTAATAAAAAACCTACCGAGCTACATCACAGAACGTTTTTGAAATAACTAACCCATTATCATTACTATCCTAAAATAAGTATAACCACTTTAATTATAGCAAACGTGAGAGTTAAATGGCAAGATTGGGTCTGTTGCTACTGTGATCCGCAGCAACGAGATGTGATACCATCACGTATCGTACATGAGAAAAATAATTATCTAAGCAATACTTCAGAACACTGGTAAAGTCAGAGGGATTGCAGCCCTGATACGGTACGGACATAATTTAAAGGCTTATAAATTTAGTACCAATTGGTGGAAACAAAATAGACCTGCAGACAAAAAGTAGTTAATCGCACGGTAATGGTACTCTTGCTGCTACTACCATAGCATAGTTTTTTATAGAAAACAGCGAAGATGACATTCTATGCTTTTGTGACAAGTATAATTACTTTTAGCAAGCGCTAATTTTGATTGTTAGAATATAAGCCTTAACTATTTTAACCTTCGTACGAACGTTGGTTAATTCTATTTTAGTTGCTTGTGGTCAATTCTTCGCTCCTAATTTATTCCAAGGTATTGGTACATTTCTGGTGGTGTCCTCAATGTTTTGATCGTTTTTCATATCAAATGCTCATGTTTAAATTCTTTCGTCGACTATATTAAAAATTCAATAGTCTCTTCTCGAGTTTGCTTTACGGTTAATATTAGTTAAGTAAATTTTCATAACTTTTAGCATTTGATCAACACGGTTGTGTTTTATATAATGAGATAGTGGGTTCACCATAAGAAAGAACCAAATCGGACTTTTATATTACTTACAACAATCTTTCCAATCTTAATATAATTCCTCATAAATTTTTATTATATTTATTTATTATATTTATCAAGCACATTTTGTCTTTTTAATTAACGTAGTTAGTAGGAGTAATATTCGTACGGCTAGTAACTTATTTATTACAATAGATATAATGGCTTTATAAAGAACCAAATTGTATGTAATAATTTAATCAATTAAATTTACCATATTACCTTTTCAGCAGTACCACCCTCTTGAATGTCAGAAATAAATATTCCCTTGCCAACTCCAGAATGTTTTCCTTCTATTATCATTATTCCTAGACTATGGGTGGGTTCCTATAAGTTAAAGAAAATTAATATTTGATTAAAATGATTATTTAATATATTATATAATGTATATTATATTTATATTATTTATATATATATATATATATATATATTTATATATATATATATATATTTATATATTTATATATATATATATATATTTATATATTTATATATATATATATATATATATATATATATATATTATATATATATTATATATATATATATTATATAACTGTTGCTAAAAAATTTAATTTTGATTGTATAAAAAGTTTAAAATATTAGGTAGCTAACGTAGGATCCATATTATTTAAAAGTGAATGCATTATATAAGTGTATATGAATGTATATGTATATGACGGTATACCGCAAGGTTACTACACCCGTCTCGATTTTTCCAGTCACGCTAAATAGGATTTCGGGACGGTGCAAAACAGCATACCGAGCGATAAGAAGTATAAATAAATTTCAGAACATCGATGTCTCCAAGGTCCACTTAAAGTTTCTAATTTTGTTTCTTCGTGAATGCATTTTTTCTATACTTAAGTATATATTTATAAATTGACGAAATTTATATATATCAGCTAATTTTCTGTGTCCATAATTTGTAAAAATCTTCGCTTATCTTATCACATGTTCAACCTATCCGCATATTTTCACAATAACAGGTATTTTCACAGTAACGCCTTGAGATCAGTGTTTGTGATCTCCTTCGATAATATCCTTTTAATTTTGTGTCATTTCTATCATTTTCATACCGTACAACATTTACCGTAATTTATGGTTGTGTTGGAAGGGAAGCTTTTGAAATGTGGCTTTATCGCCGTATCCTAAAAATACCATGGACAGCGAAAATCACAAATATAGATGTCCTTAAAAGAATAAACCAAGAACGCCAACTTTTCGAAACCATCAAGAAAAGGAAAACGGCGTATCTAGGTCACATCATGCGAAATGAAAAATACCAGTTCCTCCAACTTATAATCGAGAGTAAAATTGAAGGCAAGAGAGGAATGGGACGCAAGAAAATGTCCTGGCTCCGAAACATAAGGCAATGGACAGGGATTAACGACATACAATCTCTGATACATATTGCAAGAAATAGAGAGCAAGAAGAATGGTTGTGAGTTGTTATTATCTGAATGCTTCTCTCTAATCTCCAATATTTTTTAAAGACTATAAACCGCTTCTCTCTGGATTATGATTCTTCTATATTTGTAATGTAACAATTATCCGTCATCTTTAAAACCATTTAGCAAAATTTGGTAGTTTAATGAATTTAACCATTTCCTGTCCGATTTAATGTGTCCAGTAACATCACTGTGTAGTCTTTAGTTCCTAACAGGTTCACTGCCGAAGTGGTCACATAGGCCAACGGTATGACATTCCTCACGCGACTTTTAAGGTTACCACAGGAAGACATGTTTTTAAACAAATGTTTCTTCTACAAAGTTTAAGAACCTACATTCACTTATTCTGCTTCGTTTTACTTTAATGTTTCCGTTTCCCTTTCGTCTAGCATTATTTTTTTGAGTAAATTTTTAATTTGTTTTGGTTTCTGTTGAGTGATAAGGTTATTTTTGTTAATTCATATACGTTGATAGTAGATGATACGGTAACAATATTTCTTCATTATTTTCCTCATTTTTCTTTTGTCCTTCTTTCCTTACCCAGAAACCTTCTCCTATTATCATCTTTATTCAATCCCTACAGTACCATTATACCTCGAAATACCTTTCTGACTTTCTGAAATTTCCTTATTTCCATTTTTCATCAGTGTCATTTTAAAGCAGACAAGAAGACATCTATTACTATTAATAATATATTTATTTATAGGAAAGTAGTTAACCAATTCTCCCACCGGAGTTAACAGTCCTTAACGCCAAAGAAGAAAAAGAAGTGCCAGAAATTATTTTAAAAGATATCTCCCTTGATAAGATCCACACAATTAAAAGAAAATACAATCAAATTCAACCTGTGATACTAAAACATCTTAAAGACCGTCCCGTCAACCATGGGAGTATTATAAAATATATTTTACTAATGACTATTGTTATCTTAATTGTTATCTTATTATCTTAATAGTCAGCCAGTATATCAAGATATTTCTATCAAAAGAGAATCCACACTTAGCACAAGATGAACAATCTACAGAAGAAGATGATCCTACAGTTTCTATATTTAATACAAGGACATTTTTCATTCCATGGCATAAGCAAAGAACTCGCATTGGAGGAGTTGAATTTTTGTAATTGAAGGTTTTATTTCAATATTCGGTTTTCTTAATTTTCATACAGTCACTCTGTTCATAAACTTTATAAAGGAAATATTACTTTTGTATTTTACTTATAACCGATCTTTTACAAACTTTGTGATTTTACAAAATTTAACAAAATAAAATAATAGTTTTTAAAAACAAGTTTAATATTTCTATAGAAAACTTATCATCATGCTTTTAAATGAAATCATTTTTGAGCAACAGAAATACTTGATAATAATACAGCACATGGTTAACAATGAATGGTTGGTCTTTTGTTATTTTTATAGGCCGTCATCTGTGACAGCGATCCATTACTCTTTTAGTTATAAACATCATCCCCACATACTTACAAATTCTTCTTCTTGATGTGCCTATCCGTTACGAATGTTGGAGATCATCATGGCAATCTTTATCTTATCTGCAGCAGTGCGGAAAAGCTCTCTCGATTCTTATTTATTCTTCTGAGGACCTCCTCATTTGTGACCCGGTCAGTCCACGGGATCTTAAGTATTCTCCGATATAGCCACATCTCAAATGCTTCCAGTTTTTTGCACATATCTTCGTTCAAGGTCTACGATTCAACACCATAAAAAAGAGCAGAGAAGACGTAACATCGCAGCATTCTTACTTTTGTATCAAGAGAGAGGTTGTGGCTCTTGAAGAAGGCCACCATCCGATTGAAGGTGGATCTAGCTTTTCCAATACGTGCTCTAATGTCCTGATTGTTGGTCCATTCTTCATTTATTATGGTGCCAAGGTAGTTGTAGTGCGTCACTCTTTTTACAGGATATTGGTTGACGTAGAGTTGACCTTCTGTTATCCTTTTCTTGCTAATTATCATAAGTTTTGTCTTCTTAACGTTTATATTGAGTTCATATTGTTGACTGTAATACGTGATTTTGTTACAATACAATGATGATACAAATAATATGGTGTCATCTGCATATCTGATGTTTTTTAGCCGGTAACCATTTAGTAGAATACCTTTTTTAGTTTCGTGCAAAGCTTCGATTAATATTCTTTTAGAGTACAGATTGAACATTAGAGGAGACAAAATACAGCCTTGCCTCACTTCACGCATGATTTTCACATAGTCAGTGTGTTCACCTTCAACTCTGAGATTTGCTGTCTGATGTCAGTAAATATTTCTAATTATTTTCAGATCTTGGTTGTTAATTCCTGCTTCTTTTAGTATTTGCATCATCTTGGCGTGCTGTACTCAATCAAACACTTTCTCGTAATCAACCAGACATGCGTATACGTCGTAGTTGACGTCTCTGCATCTCTGAAATAAGACTTGTACTGAGAACAAAGCCTCTCTAGTACGAACAGCATTTGTGAACCCGAACTGTTTGGGGGAAATTTGATTTTCGTAGATTGTCTTATGAATTATCTTTAGGAACAATTTTAGGAGATGATTCATGAGGCTTATATGTAGTACGGTAATCTTCACATTTTTTTCGCATATTTACAAATGTTAGTTATTTTTTCATTTAGCTACCAGAACGTTCACGTAAAATAATAAATAAATTTACGTTCACGTAAATAATTTATATTACAATACATTATTTATACACTTCATCTAATTTACATACCGATGCACGTCATCGGCGTTATAGCCCGTGACGTCACATGATACCAACACAAAATATTTAGGCGATAGGTGTGTTCTTTTTTAGAATCACTTTGCCGAGTACACTGGCGTTTACAGCCACCAGATATATTTTATTATATACGCGTAGAAATAATATTTAAAAATTTCTATTAATGTTAACTTAAAGAAATACACAATAATATGTTTCATTTAATTTGTATAAATGCATTATAAAGAGTTTTTATGAAGAACATTTGTTCGGAACACACTGTAACTGTAATCGAACGAAGGTGAAATTTTGGCATAAATTGATAACACTTATTTGACAGTTGAGGTATTGACATTTTTTGTACTTTATTATTTTGAATTTTAAAGTGAATACCTCTTGTTTTATATTTTTACCTATTTAGTAAAATCTGTTCTTTATAGAACAAGATTGTTGTGTTTTATTTAAAAAATGTCACGTAAGAATTTAAATAGTCGTTGTAAAGAGATGGTAATACTTTTGCATTTATTTATTCTAATTATGTGATCTATTTGATTTAAAATGGAGTCAGGATTTTTTTATACTTTGGCAACTATGTCAACTTCGATCTTTGACGTAGATAATGACGTGCATCGGTATGTAAATTAGATGAAGTACATAGTTGTAGCTACTGTAAAGATTTTGGAGACTAAAATAACTACAGTTGTAGCTACTTCAAAGGTTTGAAAACAATGACCTGTGAGTTAATTAATGTCAACTGAAAGAGTTCAGTTAGGTACCATGGTAATTCTATTTCAGCTGTCGGTACTTTATTTCCACCAGTTTTTGCATTTTCATGAGTAAATTATAAAGATTATTTTTAAAAGAATGTCTAGAATGAAATTTGGGAACTACGACTGAATGTGACCTATTTATAAATGTCGCTTTCCTTTTTAACACAAGTAGATGTTGAAATGATCTGCCTATATTATTATTTTAGTTTAAGTCATCACCTTTTGTAATTTTAACGGTATACTATTACGGTTTTTGCACTCTCATACTCCACATAAGATGCAACTCTTAGATGTAGGAATCAATTTAAATCGAACTGTTAAGTTGCATCTCAGGACTGGCATCTCAATAATCTAGGAAAATTAAACATTTTCAAATTAGAGTTTTGCATCTTCTAGTGTTACAGATTGTCAAGTAACACAGATGCATAGGTAATACACAATATATTATAAAAAATTAGTATAGTTAGAGCTTTAATGAAATAATAAATACCTTTCTTAGAACAACTGTACGAACGTTGGGAAATTTATCGTTAAAATATTCCTCGGATACCTAAAACAACATAGTATTGTCATATTTATAATAATTGTAATGCAATCATTAATAAGTTAATAGTAATAAGATATATATATATATATATATATATATATATATATATATATATATATCTTATTATAAAACGCCGAACGTTTTCGCCAAAGAGAATTAATTTGGCCTCTTGAGGGCTGAAAGAGAATAAATTATAATTAGCTACCATATATTTTCTATTAAAAAACATTATTTATCTTACCGTAACTTTTAGAAATGTCGAGTTAGGATGTTAAAAAACTTAGCTAGTAACAACATAGTGGTGTTTTTTGTTACTATGTGCAAAAAAGTAGTTTTTAACGTTGGAAATGTATGGTAGCTTTGAATTTAAAACGCAAAGGTTTACCCAAGGTTAATCAAAAAACCCAATGTAACTACATTTAAAAGGAAGTAATTTTTTGAATTGTCGGCAATAAGTTAGTTACATTGGGTTTTTCGATTAACCTTGGGTAAACCTTTGCGTTTTAAGTTCAAAGCTACTATACCTACATTTCCAACGTTAAAAAAAACTTTTTTTGCACATAGTAACAAAAAACACCACTATGTTGTTACTAGCTAAGTTTTTTAACATCCTAAGTCGACATTTCTAAAAGTTACGGTAAGATAAATAATGTTTTTTAATAGATAATATATGGTAGCTAATTATAATTTATTCTCTTTCAGCCCTGAAGAAGCCAAATTAATTCGGCGAAAACGTTCGGCGAAACAATTGATACACATTAGAGTTTTTCTTGCAGATTTCTCCAATATTTAAGAGTTTACCATTTAACTTATCTGCAAAGATTAAATTTCTATTAAATATATATATATATATATATATATATATATATATATATATATATATTTATATATATTTATATATATATATATATACATATATATATATATATATATATATATATATATATATATATATATATATATATTTATATATATACATATATATATATATGTATATATATATATATATATATATATATATATATATATATCGTTTTCTGTCCATCAATTCGTCTTCTTTGATGGCTCTATCTCTCATTCCCCTTCTTCTTCTTCTTTGTTGTGGTATGTAATTTAAAGCTTTCTTTGGCCATCTATCTTCATTCATTCGCTTCACGTGATCATACCACACTAGTTGTCCCTTTCAATTCTGTATACACTGGAATATTCAGTATTTGTCCTCCTTCTAATACCGGCAGTCGAAATGCGAGAGGCGGCAGAGGCTGTAGGAACCTACATCTGTATCTCGCGTTGCTTCACCAATCTTGGCTGCAATATACTGACAAGATAATGAGTAAGAAATATTCCTTTAAAATTGACTTTTGCTACTTGATAATTTTTTTTAACTTTTTTTTTAGATATTTTAAATTGTTGCAAGTAAAGCTGGTTTTAAAAATGCTTTATGATCTTATCACTCAGCAACATTAAGCAAATTCACATTTTGTTTGCTTATTGAACATATGGATATGGATAAGATTCTTCTTCTTAGGGTGCCTGTCCGTTCCGAATGTTGGCGATCATTCTGGCTATGATGATTTTGTTGGTTGCTTTACGAAATTTCTGTGTTGAGGTCTTTCTATACCATGCTCTCAGGTTAGTAAGCCAGGATATTCTTCTTCGTCCTAGGGCTCTTTATCCTTCAATTTTAACTTGCAAAATGCGCTGAAGTAGCTCGTAACGGCCTTGATGGATAAGATGATATGGGTCATTTGGCCCATATGGCTAGTCAAGAAATCTCAACAGTTACTTGGCTTTTTTTTTATTAAGTCGACTTTATTGTTAAAGGTGAAGAGACAGAAGTGAAAAAGAGGAAAAACGAAGTTAGTGGTATGTGAATTGAATACTAAATATAAGTTATACAATTTAGAGTTAGTTAAACTAATTGCTACTAATAACATAACATAAACTCATCGCATAAACAAATCAACTTACCGCATCGATATCTGCAATAGGAAATTGTGTGATAGGCTTAACAGCTATATCGTCGATTCCAGTTTTTTTTCTGAAACAAGTAAAACCATTGGAATAAGCTAAGTTTAATTTACGTTTATATTAAATTGTTTTATACAGTGCTAGCCAAATGTCCCCTCCCCCTTCCAGCCAAATGTAGTTTTTGAACGGTGATACTTATAATAACGAAATTTCTTGGGGGAAAATAAACAAACGTAGTCTTCTTAACTATCATAACAGGTGACGTAATAGTCATACATGATGTTACAGAGCCACTGTAAGCGATAATTTGAAATAAGACCTAATGGCAAGGGATATCTCTTCTATTAACAGTTCTGAAAATTTTGTTCTTGATATGTTTTCAACATCATTTATCTTAAATGTTGTATTATGAGTGGCCACTCTACCTTTTACCAAAGCCCATATTTTTTCGATAGGGTTTAACTCCGGATGATAGGGAGGCAAGCGAAGTACTTTATGTCCATGTTGTTCAAGTTCATAATCTAATACATAAACTGGTGGAAAATGTCTTTTTGCTCGATGAGTAAACTTAATGAAAATCTAATGGAATTTGCCGGAAAAATATTTAATCTTCAGGGTGTTTCAAAAAAAGGTAAGCCCGTCTCTAGGGTAGGTAAAAAACTGAAAAATAATTGGAGTATGCTTAGTAAAAAATTTTTGTAACGCCATCCGTTTTCAAAATACAGGGCGCTGAAGAAAAAAATTTTACGCATTTTTTACGATTTTGCCGAAACTACTGGCAACATTGTAATGAAATTTTATTCGAATATGTTTTGTAAGCTGATACATCCCATGAATTTGTTTTTATATCTGATTCTGATAGAGAGCGCTAGTTACACGGATCGTACTAAGTATTAGTCAATATAACTTTTTTAAGAGTATAATTATTAATCAAAATTTCAAGTAAACTTAAACATCATTCAATTTTACACGAAAAAGGTACTCTTGGTAAAACTCGATACTGTGTACCGTTTTCGGAATATTTTGATTTAAAAATTATGAAGTAATAATTGATGCTGGTGTAAAATAGTTAGTAATTAAACAAAACTCACAAGAAGAAAATTAAATTAATGACTAAGAACATAAAATAAAATTCAATTACAGTAAGTGTTCAAAATGCCCTCCGATTTCGCGAATACACGTCTATTTTTTTTTTTTCTTAAAGATTCCATTAACCTAAACGGTAGGGGATCAGCTATGATGTCATTATATTGACGTTGAATTCTTTCTTCCAATTCTTGGCGTGACTATACCTATGTAACATAGACTTTTTCCTTAATATACGACCAAACTGCGTAGTCCAAAGGGTTAAAATCGCATGACCGAGGAGGCCAATGAATCGGAGCTTCTGCACCTCTACCAATCCATCGATTCGGAAAATGATTACTCAACCAATTACGACACTTTCTATTAAAGTGTGGTGGAGCTCCATCGTGCATAAAAAAATAAAGGTCTTCGGTCGTTTAGCGTTAAATCTTCTAATATCTCGAATAAGGAATTGTTTAAAAAATCAAGATACATATCACCATTTAAATTTTTAGGTAGAATATGATAACCTATTAATTTGTTACCTAAAGTTGCTGCATAAACATTAACTTTAAATGAGTGTTGGTAATGTGATACCCTTTTGACTCGTGGATTCTCATCACACCAGTAGTGTGTATTATGGAAGTTAAACATACATTGTCGCGTGAAGGTGGCCTCGTCCGTAAAAAGAATGCATTTTAAAAAAATTTTATTGTGGGCTATCCTTTGTTGCAATGTTTCACAAAAATCCACTCTAACCGGTAGATCATCTGGCAAGAGCTCTTGGACTTGTCTGTAATGATAAGGATGTAATTGCTCTTCTTTCAGTATCCGCCAAGTACTTAAAGAAGAAGTATTTGTTTTTACTGATATATTCCTTACGCTAACTGTTTGATCTTGATCAAGTAAATTTAAAATATTATTTTCTTTATTAATTGTTCTTGTTGTTCTTGGTCTACCAGAATTTGTTTTATTTTGTCTCACATTCCCAGTTTCTCGACAACGTCGTTCAACGGCTCTAAATGTTTTTTTACTTGGTAAGTTTCTTCTAGAAAACTTTTCTGCATAACGTGTCACAGCTGCACTAGAACATCCTAAACATTCGCCTAAGGTTAATAACATGTCAGTGTAGTCAACATTTGAGTACATTTTGATTTGATTTTACAAATAACAAGGTTTCAAAACACTAATTATTGTTGATTTATCGTCATAACAATCAAGAAATGTCAGATTTCCATGGCACACTTGGAGAAAATAGAGGTATACCTATTAGAACTTTATCATTACTACCAGCATCAATTATTACTTCAGAATTTTCAAATCAAAATTTCCGAAAACGGTACACAGTATCGAGTTTTACCAAGAGTACCTTTTTCGTGTAAAATTGAATGACGTTTAAGTTTACTTGAAATTTTGATTAATAATTATACTCTTAAACAAGTTATATTGACTAATAATTAGTACGATTTGTGTAACTAGCGTTCTCTATGAAAATCAGATATAAAAACAAATTCATGGGATGTATCAGCTTCCAAAACATATTCGTATAAAATTGCATTACAATGTTGCCAGTACTTTCGTAAAATGCGTAAATTTTTTTTTCTTTAACGCCCTGTATCTTGAAAACGGATGGCGTTACAAAAATTTTTTACTAAGCAAACCCCACTTATTTTTCAGTTTTTACCTACCCTAGAGACGGGGTTACCTTTTTTGAAACACCCTGTATGGTATCAACATTTAAATTATATTTTAAGATCTCTTAATTTTTCATAAATCATAATGTTTTTTATGTCGGGAAAAGCTTAGATTTTTCGAAAGATTAACCCGGCTTCATTATTGCCGGTTAAGTAATACCCGACGCATTTTAGAACTCTAATAACTTTAAAACAAAGCGCGCGTTAGTAGCCACTCACAGTAGCTTTAATGTCGCTCCGACTACAAAGTTTACACGGCTGTAACGGGCAAAGGAAGAAATGAAGGAAAAAGAGTCCAGGACGAAGAAGAATATCCTGGCTTGCTAACCTGAGAGCATGGTATAGAAAGACCTCAACACAGCTATTTCGTATAGCAACCAACAAAATTATCATAGCCAGAACGTTCGGAACGGACAGGCACCCTAAGAAGAAGAACGAGCAGCAGGTAAGTTATGCCCGGTCACGTAACAATACAGTGGGCTTTTTATTTTTTATTATATATCGGGAAATTGCATATCATTTTTTTACAATTTTATAAACCAAGTTTTTCGAAAATGAACAAAGACGACTACTAGCCTTTTTGCTAACACAAGAGACAGTCTTTGAGCCCCCGTCTAATTTTTTTTTAAAACACACTCTCCAAACTTTTTTCAGTTGTTATTTGGGTGGAGTCGGAGAAATTTAGAGCCTGGCGCAATATGGTAGTGGGACGTTTGTCTGTGAAACTGTCAGGAACATGTTAATTTTATGTAAAAAAAAATTTACGACCATATTGGTCATTTTATTTTAATCAATAGTTTTTATTATAAAAACACCGAAAAACATGTTGTCGGACAAAAGTAATGGGCCATTTGGCGCGTCGGACTCTCTAAACATGTCAAATTTATGGAAAAAAAATTATTACCACACAGCTGTTTTTAACACAATTCATCATAAAAACTGTTTAAAAAATTATGGCAGCCTTGTCGGACAATTCCTTCACGCGCCGAAGATGTCAATTTTATGAAACATTGTGATTTCTAACCACAGATGTTTGTTTTTTATTTTTCTGTTTGTTTGCATGTGTAATGCATAATAAATAATTTGTCCGACAAAAACAATGGGGCATATTGATACAATTTAATAAAAAAAGTATTTTTTTTGAAATGCATATATGTCTAAACTACACAGGGTTTGTGCATGCCTTAATATTACAACCATTTTTCCGATACTTTTACGAAGTTGTAAATAATTAATAATAATAAAAAAATCTAATTGTCCGACAAAAATGTTAGGGCAAACGAACAAAAAAATTAATTCTTATTGTATATCGCCGTTCTTAAACTGTAAAGGTGAGTTTATGCTTATGATTTTCTATATACATATTATATGTAATAAAATTTACCTCTAGTTTAAATATCTATTTTTTTTTAAATTTTAGAATTAAAATCTAAAGATACGTACACAACGTTTTTTATACATTTTAATATACATTTGAATATATTATACACATAGAAAGTGCGACAGACCAGGTGAGCTGTATCACCTTGTAGCTCCAAAATGAAACACCTCACTCCAATTTCATTTCGGAGCATTTGCTGCGAGGTATCGTGTAATATATAGAGCACATCTTAGTTTTTTTTTCCATTGATTCTCACGCTTGCACGTTTTCATTCCAGTTTCCAAGATTATTTAATATTTTATAAAAAAGTTGTAAAATGTAGTGGCTTTAATGGTTTTAATAATTTAAAAATGCAGTATTTTTTGTGTAAACATTTAAGTACAAATGACTCTACGTATAGAGAAATTTTCGAGAAAATAAAAAAAAATTCTGACTAAACGTGTTTGTTGTGTACGAAATCTTTGAAAGCGCGGCAACTAATCACCTAATCTTCCACCAACAAAAAGAAAGCTGTTGCAACAAGTAAAAAGAACGATTTACATCAGAAAGCCCTTCTACGGTATGGTGCAATGCTCATCTACGACGACCAACAGAGCTCTATGCTGAAGAGTGCGGGTGGATAAATATCGAAGGCACTTACGATTTTTTTTTGGTTTGATGGCGAGCAATGTCCCACAATTGACTAAATATCTGCTTATTCAGGTAATATATTTGTAATTAAATTTGAAATCTAATGTATTACGATGGATTTTCTGCAAAATTCTGCTTTTTCTATATTCAACATTTTTTATTTTAAATATTTTTTTGACATTATGTGCGAAAAATTTACGTCCTAGTAGTATTTTAACGAAAAAACCCGGTTTCACGCACAACTGGCTTCACTCACCCTTGATCGAAAAGTCGTGAGTTCGAATCTCATCTGGGTGGAGAAATTTTCGTTTATTAAAAATTAATGAATGAAAATAATTTCTATCCTTGTGCGATCGGTACTCACCGGAGGGACCGCAGACGTTCGGATACAATTAGCGTCTCTTAGCAAATAGAATGACGTCAACTTTGCTAAGTATCAAGACAATTACTCTACACACACACACTACACTAGGTACCTGACTATACCATGCCAATGATCTTAGTTGTCGAGGCACTAAATCAATAATAAATAAAATTAGTTCTAATAAGTTATTTTTTTAAATTATTTCAGTTGAATCGCTTTTAAAAGATTCCATTAAATTTATTATGTAATGTTTAATTTACATGATCCATTTTGAATGATCCTAATGATTGGGAGGCAAATAGATCGTCCGATGAAAGTGAAGACGAAGAGATAGGGGATTTATTCGCCAGTGACTCCGAAAGCTCTGATGAGGAGGATAATTATTAATTGAATTTTTGTACTAATAATAATGTTTTTTCAATCTATTACTTAATTTAATAATTTTTTTTTCACTATATATGAATGCATAAAACAATATGTATTAACTCACCTTTACAGTTTAAGAACTGCAGTATCCAATAAGAATTTATTTTTTTGTTCGTTTGTCCCAATATTTCCCTCCGACAATTAGATTTTTTATTTAAAAATATAATTAATTGTAACTACCTACTTTTGTCTGAAAAATGGTTGTAAAAATAAAGGATACACGAACCATACATGGATTAACGACATCGATTACGAATAAAAATTACGTTTATTTGTCCAACTATCAACTTGCCCCAATATTTTGGTCAGACAATTTGATTTTTTGGTTTAAAATATAATTACTTACAACCTCTTTTTTTGTCGGAAAATGGTTGTAAGTAAAAATGTCGCATAAAATTGACATCTTTGGCGCGTCCGACTGCGCACATGCCCCGTGAAGGTGAAGGAATTGTCCGACAAGGTTGCCATAATTTTTTAAACAGTTTTTATGATGAATTGTGTTAAAAACAGCTGTGTGGTAATAATTTTTTTTTCCATAAATTTGACATGTTTGGAGAGTCCGACGCGCCAAATGGCCCATTACTTTTATCCGACATGTTTTTCTGTGTTTTTATAATAAAAACTATTGATTAACATAAAATAACCAATGTGGTCGTAATTTTTTTTTTTACATAAAATTAACATGTTCCTGACAGTTTCACAGACAAACGCCCCACTACCATATTGCGCCAGGCTCTAAATTTGTCCGCCTCCACCCAAATATATGTGTTGATAAAAAAAAATTTAGACGGTGGCCCAAAGACTATGACGATCAAGGTCCGCACAAGGGCAGAAAAAATAATATTACACAAACCTGGAGAAAAGCCTATTGCCCTAAATAATTATGAAGACCGTAATAGAGTGTTAAATATCTTACAATTGCCGAAAAGCTTGAGGAATTTCGTGGAAGTGTTGGTTTCGTCAACCTATCCAGAATAAACCTGCCAAATATGGGATTAAAAGTAATGCTTTTGTTGATGCTATCCTAATAAACAGCTTGATGGGTTATTTTTGCAAAGCAATCAAGCTTTCTATAGTAGACGGATTATTGTGGCCTATTTTTAAAATTACTAGAAACATTACATTTGACAACTGATTTACAAGCGTTTCACTAATAACACATTTACATGAAAATCATAAACTATTACCTACAGGTATATTATGTAAAAACAAAAAGCAAATCGCATCAAACTTTATAAGCACACGAAGAAAAACAGTATAGAGTATCCAGTTGACATTTCAAAAAGATACGCTTATTTCCTACGTGCCCAAACGGACTAAAGTAGTGCTGTATATACATGTCTTCCCTTCATCATGCCCAAACCGTTGATCCAGGTAGTAGTGAAAAACGGAAACCACAGATAATCACATTTTTAATTCTACGAAAGTAGAATACGTCGACAACATGGACAAAGAAAATTTTAGAGTGGAGGATTAGACACGATGCTTATCGTAGTCGAGGACATCCTCCAACAAGGTGGTCGGACGATTTAAAGCGCATCCAGTTTAACTGGATTCAAGTTGCTCAAGATCGGATGCAATGGAATTATTTACGGGAGGCCTATGTTCAGCAGTGGACGCAAAATGGCTGATGATGATGAGAATACGTCGATGTGGTTGATGAATTCTGTGCTACCTATGTACTTATGATGTATCTCTAAACTTTAAACACTGGCCAATGACAGTATTTTATGCGTTTATGGATACAGCTGCAATAAACATGGTGTAAATTATTTTTCGTGAAAATAATATCTCGAAAACGCATAACTTCATCAAATATAACAAGCCTATTTGTATGCAACATATTATCCCATTATGATAAAGTTGCGGTGATCTCGATAGCGAATAACTTTGTATATAAATAATAAATAAGCATTGCTTGTATATTTCAAGATTTTGTGTTCCCGTGTTAAAGAAACTTTATTGTTTTGTACCTAATGAATATTGTTTTTTTGTTTTTGTATTCATTTTTTTTTTTCAAGTTATGTTCTAAAATCAATATAAAAAGTTTTGTTTTCTTTTATGTTTGATGATAGTATGCTCATTTTATAATAAATAAAGGTTTATTTTTATAAGTTATGTATATAATTAAATATTTCTTTTATGTACAAATCTAGTATTGGCATAAGCTTGAATCAGAGTATAATATTGTACATATGTAGCACAATGATGCAGAGTTAAAACCACATTGCTTTATTAATCTCTAAATCTTATGTTGTATTATTTTTGTTGGAACACCCATGCAATTTTTGCTCTTAAAATAACTTAAGTGAACTAAAAGAGTATTACAAAATGTTATCACATGTTTTCGGTTAGAAGACCACTTAAAAAAATAGGAACTAAGCATGTCGAGACTTTTCTTATAAAGTAGAAAAAATTACGTAATGCTATATTTCAAAAATATTACATACCCATTTTCGTATATATGATAAACACTGATACAAGCCGCTTTTTCTCTTAGATTAAATTTTAACTTACCTTAATAAAATTATTTTAAATATTGGTCCTGGGAGTCCTTTTATTATAGTGGAGGCATTAAGATGGCAACGGCCTTGCAGTACGACACCATTTATCTAAAAAAATAAATTTCTAATGTAGTAAACCTTATTTTAATCCCTATATAAAATAATATCTATAACAAATAAAGGGTTTAAAGCCTAGAATAACAGTTTTGTAATCCCAAATATTAAAAAGTTAAACACTTAAGTATACTCCTTGTATAATATTGTCCTTTCCCTGAACTTTTGTATCGGGTTGAATATGATATTAAATTTGAAGTAGGCTAAGATGACCAGGTCATCCAAATAGCCTAGAACATGATATTATAATGTCATTCAGAGTCTAACTAGTTATCGTTACATGCATATGTCACAGTGCTCCTCAGTATATAGTCTATCTGTCTCCACTTGTTTCATCCATTCTGTTAGAAGAAAATACTCCTCTCTTCATACGAGATGGTACCGTGTCATTTTTATAGAAAAACTCGCTCTATACGCAAACTGCCCTGATGTCAGTTTTGCCTATGACCGTAAGTCATGGTATCCAGTAGAGTCTGCTGCTATGTATTTAGTGTTATCAGTTTTGTTTTATACTTATAAATAAGCACCCTAACAATTTCTTTTAGGTTCTTATCACAATTCTAAGTGTATTCACTTGAGTGCTTTGTAAGTGAAGAAATACTTAACTGAAGGTCATTTCTTCGGGCGGTTCTATCTTCGCGCACTAGTTCCTGGTATAACTTGAAATTTTACAATAATAAGTATTTTGTCTTAAACCTTTGGTTTTGTTCTCTTAGACGGGCCCCGATAATTGCATTATCACTATCTTTCTCGGGAAGCAGGAGAGAGACATAGGACATTGACTCATGTTATTGGAATCGACTACACCTAAGTTTTCCCCCTCATAGGCCGTTTATAACCCTTACCACAATAACAGTATATTTCTTTGTATATTGCTATCATCACAATTCAACCATAGAGTCCCTATCGGTAAACGTTGTTTTATGAACTGTAGAATTTAATTCTGACTTCCGATAGGAGTTTCATTATGATCAGATCTACTTGAGCCTGATCTACTTAAAAATAAAGAAGGTGTTTTTATCATGTCGCTCATCAAAGTTCCTAATAAAATTATATTATTCTTCCGAGGTCTATTTTTAAATTCGGGTTTTGCCAGTTTTGCTGCTGGTTTCATTGGTCCACGTCACAATCGCCACTTTTTTATTTTCTTTATCCTAGCTTTAGATAGGTGTGTTGATTATTAACTTAAAAGTCTATTCCTCTCAAGACACTTCTTCTTAGGGTGCCTGTCTGTTCCGAACGTTGGCGATCATTCTGGCTATGATAATTTTGTTGGTTGCTATACGAAATAGCTGTGTTGAGGTCTTTCTATACCATGCTCTCAGGTTAGCAAGTCAGGATATTCTTCTCCGTCCTGGGGCTCTTTTTCCTTCAATTTTATCCTGCAAAATGCATTGGAGTAGCTCGTATCTGCCTTGATTTGTCATAATATGTCCCAAGTACTCCAGCTTACAGCTCTTCACAATGTTTACCAAATCCGCGGTTGTGTTCATCCTCCGCAGTACTTCTTCATTGGTGACTTTGTCTGTCCATCTCAAGACACATTCTGGCCAAATTTGTAGGTAGAAGAATAAATTAAGCCACCTGAGTCGCCTCTCTGATAGTTCTCGTAAGGTTTTATTTATAAACTCGGAAGAGTAATATATTTATAAGCCACTTTTTTTTATTCTTGTCTCGCTGTCTATTTTTGTTCTCACAAATTGAGATAAAATACTGTCATGATAGTGCGCCTTACCACGCTAAGTCTATAATCACCCTATAACAGTTTTAGTTAACTTTTCACTTGATAAAGTCCTCTTATGTCATATTTTTTCTATTAAAATTACTACTACTACATTTGGCTAGTTACTGTTCTACACCAGGTATATTTTACCTATTTTATAATATAAAATTTAGTTTTCTACTACCAAAAACTATATTTTAATAAAAATTTCTAATATTACCTCCAGAATTTCATCACCAACTTTAATTTCCCCTGATTTGTAGGCAGATCCCTGTGGATTAAGACCGCAAACAAAAACGGCCATACAATTTCTGTCTTTATGGCCAGCTAAACTGATGCCTATATCCTGAGAATACCGTTCCAATTGTACAGTAACGATGTTATGACTTACACTGAAATATTTCTTTTTTATTTTACCTAAAAATGAAGTTTTTAGTCAAAACATAATTTTCTAAACAAAATATATCGTACAAACCAATTTATTAAATAATTTATTTTACAATTACTCCAGTCGTCAGAGAGGAAAATTCCACTGAACCTCTAAAAATTATACAAGCAAGCTGAATTTAGCTGAAAACGTCAATTTGGGGCCCCTAAAAAGGTTTTCCCCTCGTAGGGGATAAACCGAAAATATCGATTTACCAAAAATCTGTACGCCGTTGAAAAAATGTTTCAAATAAGAAATGTAGCTGAGATTGAACAAAAAATTTATATTATCCTTTTTTGTGCAGAACAGACAAAAAAAACGCTTGAAGCGACCGACGATTTCGAATGTCAGTTACGAGCAAAAAATCAATTTTCTAAATAAAATTTGTATCAACTCGACGGTAAAAATTCGATATCTTTTGATTAAAGTGTCCTATCGATAAAAATCAGCATGCATCTTAAGGCATTTTGCCGCAAATGAAGTCAGTTTCTATGTGTGAAATAAATAAACGTTGCACGATTTTTATTATTTCTTAAGATTCTCATGAAATCAATAATATTTATCACTTCCATTGACTAGTCACTATATACTACTACTATCGCTTTTACAGCGTTCTCCGACGCCTTCCAACTTCTAACCGCCATTCTTCTCTATTTAACCATAGGCGTGGAGGGATTTCTCTTTCCTCTAGTTCTTTTTCAATTCCCTCTCTCCAGCTTCTTCTCGGCCTTCATCTTTTCCTTCTCCCTTGTGGTGTCCACGTCAAAATCTGTTTCGGAATCCTGTCATCTGTCATTCTCTGTACATGGCCGTACCATATTAACTGTTTTGTTTTTATGTCATCAACTATTGTATTATAAATATATGATAGTTAGCAAACAAAATTATATACAGGATGACGGTATAAAAGTCGGAGATGCCACACTGGACAGAGTAGAGAAACTCGTGTATCTCGGCAGTAATCTCAATGAGAGCTGGGATCCAACCGCAGAAATTAAAAGCCGAATAGAACAAGCCCGAGCTGCCTTTGTAAAAATGAAAAACGTACTATGCAGTCATGATCTTAGCATTGACCTTAGAGTTCGTATGACATCTTGCTACATCTTTCCTGTCCTGCTGTATGGAGTGGAAGGGTGGACTCTAACTGAGGATATGCTTAAACGCTTGACACCCTTTGAGATGTGGGTATACAGACGACTACTGAAAATAAGCTGGGTCGACAGAGTTAGAAATGAGGAGGTCCTTAGACGGCTGAGCCAAACAACACAACTCGTCAATATAATAAAGAAACGCAAGCTGAAATATTTCGGTCACATTATGAGACATCCTGAAAAATATGATCTTTTACATCTGATCATTCAGGGAAAGATCCAAGGTAATCGTGGTCCTGGTAGACGAAGAACATCATGGCTGAAAAATCTAAGGCAATGGAATCTAAAATCAACTACATCGTTATTTAGAGCTGCTGTCAATAGAGTCACGATAGCAAATATGGTAGCCAACATGATATCCAACGATCGATAACGGTCATGGAATTAGAAGAAGAAGAACTATTGTGTGCTTGACTCCCATCATTTCTCGTATTCTCTCATTTGGTCTCTTGTTGATTTGCCTGCTGCTCTTCTTCAGAAGTCCATTTCTATTGCTAGTAACAGTTTTTCTGTTCTTTGTTTCATTGGCCAAACTTCACTGCCATATGTGATTACACTTTTAAGTAGGTGTTGTATATGAGTTGTTTGTTCGCTTTAGATATTGTTTGGTCCCACAGAATGCCGTTCATCATGGATATGGTTTTTCTACCCTGTATCATACCCCCATCTTGAGTTATCTTCATACCCTTGTACTTGTATTCATCACAGTTTCTAATTTCTACCCCATCGTCTAATATAATCGACTGTTTTGTCCCTCCAATACACATGGCTTTAGTTTACTTAATATTGACTTCGAGACCCCATTTGTTATATTCTTCTGTTAACTTCCGAGTCATGTAACTCAATTCGTCATGATCCTGAGCAATCAGTATTTGGTCATCAGCGAAATATAAGGTGCACAGTGTAAATCTCATCATTGAGAGGGATTCCCATGCCATTACATTTTCTTTTCCGCGGCTTAAGTGCTTGTTCCAGATAAATTTTGAAAAGAGTAGGCGAAATACATTAACTCTGCTTTAGTCCTTTCGTGACCTTAAATCCTTCAGATATCCTTGATCCAGTTTTAATTTTTGCAGTCGTTCCATTATACTGACTTTGGACTGCTTTGATAAGACCATGCTTAATGTTGGTTTGCTGTAGGGTTGACCATAGTTTACTTATGGGTACACTGTCAAATGCTTTTTGTAAGTCTACGTACACCAAGTGAGCTTCTTTATTGATGGCTGTTTTTTTTTTTCTCAATAACTTGCGTAATAGAGTACAATCTCTATAGTCATTTTCAATTTTGTTCTTAATAAGTTTCCCATACATCCTACTTATTATGATATTGTACTTATTGTTATATAGTGACTAGTCACTATATAATTTCCATTATTAAAGACTATAGATCTTTAAAACCTGTAGCAATTATAACCTTACCATTGTTGAGATTTGGCAACAATTATGAGGCATTTTAAATATACCTAAATACCGGTGAATTTAAACTTTCACATTACAAACGATTTAAAACGTTTAAAATAGCGTCTTCTCGATTGCACAAGTACGTTTTTTTACACAACATAACCTCTGCTACAAATTCCACCCAATGCCGTCTTTGTAGAAGCATATCGTTTGTAATGTTTGAAAGTTTAAATTCAGTGTTTTTAGGCATATTTCAAATGCCTCATAATTGTTGCCAAAACTCAAAATCGAAATTTCACGTAATAAGTTTTGCAGATTAAGCTCTAACAATGAAAATTCCACAGCTATCGGTCAATGGAAGTAACAAATTTTATTGATCTCGTGATAATCGTAAAAAAATGACAAAAATCGCTCAACGTTTTTTATTTAACAGCCTTATAGAATCTGACTTCATTTGCGACAAGATGCAAAAATTGCATACGAAAGCTGCACTCTTTACTTTTTAAACTGCACATTGGTTTTTTTGTATAGGATACTTGATACAAAAACTGCAATATTATTTCGCTCGTGTAACTGACATTCAAAATCGTCGGTTATTTTAAGCGTTGTTTCTGTAAAACGCCGTCTACACTCTCGATCGAAGTTCTGCGGACGAAGCGTCGAAGTGAAGTTAATCAAGGTGAGGTTACTCTCTACATACTCGTGAAGTCAAGTAATGTAGTGTGACACTTCGTATTCGAATCCGTTCACAAATTGTTGATAGCACGAAATATGCATCAAAGTCATAAAACGGTCGTTAAATTTGTATTATCATAGGCGTACCTGAGGTGTTTATTCATTAAAATTAATATTAGTATTAATAATGTTTTAATACTAATATATTTATATTATTATTATTTTATTATTACAGACGGGTGTGAGTGTGAGATCTGGATTATGCAATCTAGTTTAAATCAAAATATTCTACATGTCATACGTCATCAGCTGATTTTTCAGTAGTAGTTCTAGTTGGACCTTTGGCCAATGACAACTTATACAGAATTTCAATATTTGCTGATCACAGATCCATAACTTTGACTGCCTATCAAAGTTGTCATATGTCATATGTCACCGTATCATTTCCGCTTAGATCATTATCTCTCCAGAAACTGATAGAGAATGTAGCGTAGAAGTAATTTTAAACTGTTTGTCCTCGTTTTAGTGTAGTGTTTTGTACAATTTATGTTATTTTTAATGTTTCCACATCCTACGCTTGCCGGATAGTTCTTATTTTGACGAAGTAAGTCTAAAACGTTAATCTCGAAAACCTTTTTTTCATCCATTAACTTCGAGTTTTTTATCGAAGTTAACTAATTTACTTCATCTAAAAAACGTTTTCTTGGCTTATTTCAGATGCCCCTGAAGATGCTATTTTAAGCGAAAGTACTTGGGCTAGATTTAATTAACTTGTGCTCGATAATAGCCTTATTTTCAAAGTTCATTTATTCGAGCATTCAACCTCATTTCATTTACTAATATATTTAGCAAAAAATAATTAAAACTTTCACCGCTAATGTTGGTTATTATATTATATTCATAAAAATAAGAATTTAACCATTAACAATTTTGTAAATAAGAATACCTTATCTCTTTGGATATTTTAATACTAATCTTCACGTTTAATCATTTTACTAGAAAACCTGGAATTCATATCGGAAGGTACTATTGGTTGCAGGATAATTAGGATGAATTCTCCAGATTTTTAATAATATAATGGGTATAGATGCCGGCTTTGGCCTCGTGTCTCGTCTGTTCAGTTTATATTCGAAACTTAACTTAAAAGGGTGAAGTTATTACGAACGAAAACAATTTATTTGTTTAGTACGTTTTTGATCGCATGTAATTTACGGCTCGTCGGTGTTTCCGCATCTACGGCAGTAATTAGCGTCTCGAATATTTCTTTTTTGAATTATATGCAGTGCGCGAGTGATTTTTTATTCCATATACCTACGAACATATACGTACCTTTCGCTCATGCTAGTTTTGTTGGATTGTTTGTGATGGCTTCATCATTAACATCAAGTTTTACACCGGTACTGTTGCGTACAGTCAGTAAGTCTATCTATTCACCAAGAGAGAAGTCTATTGACCTAAATGTTCACGATGCTCTGGTTTCTCAGAATCCCATAAACATGTGTTCGCAACATAGTCGAAAGTTGTGCCAACATGACTGGCGTAGGGGAGTCAACTATATATAGGTTCCTATCAGAAAGAAAAAAACACAGTATAGCTAAACCAAACACAAACGAACACTTAAAGAGAGGAAAAAAGCCTATTGAAATTGATGAACTTGCCAAAAATGGTATTCGAAGGAAAATTCATGGATTGTTTATCCAAAAAGAAATACCAAACCTAAACAAAATTTTACAAGAAGTTAGAGACGATTCGAATTTGCCTCTTATCGGACGAACTAACTTGTGGCAAGTTTTAAAAGAATTAAATTTCCGTTGGGAGAAATCAGACCGAAAATCACTTTCGATTGACCGGGGGGAGATACGTGGGTAAACTCAGGTCATACTCTAAAAAAAATTGGTTAGATAAAAATATATTAAGCTCCAGGCAAGCCTTTATAGAAGGTTGGTCTAGTGGTATCTCCCCACCTTCTGGTAAAGGTAGTAGATTAATAATTTCTTATATTGGCAGTGAAAAAAGATTTGTTAAGCATGGTTTGTTGGAATTTCAGTCCAAAAGCATAAAAAACTATCACGAATAGATGACAGCTGATGTTTTCGAAGAGTATTTTGAGCAGATGATTGAACACATACCACCAAATTCAATTATAGTATTAGATAATGCATCTTATCATTCAAGACTAGTATAAAGACTTCCAACGACTGCGTGAAAGAAACAGGATATTCTTGACTGGCTGCGGAATAAGTATCTGCGTTACGAAGATGGAATGGTAAAAGCAGAACTTTTAAAAATTGTCCGGCAACACAAATCTAAGTTCAAGAAATACATAGTTGACAAAATGGCGGCAAGGCGAAACATCACAGTCCTTAGACTTCCACTCTACCACTTCGAAATAAATTCAATTGAACTCATTTGGGCACAAATGAAAAGTTATGTGGCTAGAAAAAATACGTCATATAAAATACCAGCTGTACGTGAATTGTTATACGAGTCTTTACATCATATTACAAAACAAAACTGGAAAGATGCAGTAAGACATGTAATAGAAGAATAACAAAAAATGTGGGATCTTGATAACATAATTGATGCGACCGTAGAGACAGAACCGCTAATTATTAACCCTCAAGACGACTCGGATTCCGAAGTTGATCCTATTTATTTTGAATTTGAATAGTTTTCTAATCGTAATTATATAAGGTAAGTAATAGTAGTTGTAATCGTAAGGTATTAAAGGGGAAAGGCGCACAATATCGCCTGTCAAAATGTTCAATGTGTTTTAAATCGTTTTAAATAATTTTAAATCATTTTTTTTTTCAAATCCTGAGAAAACTAAAAAGCATTTTAAAAATTTAAAGGGAGAATGAATATTTATTAGAATAAATAAAAAGTTTCTTTTGCATGCAATATTTTCAATTAAAAATTATACTATAGTTTCTCCTTTATTTTCACCCCTGTTACATAACATATTAAAATAAACATTGTAGAAGTTTTCAGGAACTTTCTGCTCTCAGTAATATAATGTAATCTTTCATTCAGCTTTTAAATTTTTCAAAAATATTTATTAGTTTTCTCAGGATTCGAAAAGAATGGATACATTTAAAACACATTAAAAATTTTGCCAGGCGACATTTGGCGCCTTTTTCCTTAATTAAATAAATGTATCTTTTACACATGACAAGAAACTTTATTTTTGAATAAAATAAAGAAGTTTTATTAAAACAAAAATACAATTTAAAAAATATATTTATTTAGTTCAAATCAATGTTTCAATCATATACTCTACGACACTGGTCGGCCAAAATACCTTTATAATCGGATTATAAGGTTGACCGATGTGTTGTATTACTGCAGATACAAGGTGGGTTAGTCGAAAAAATCTTAAACCGTCAGTTTCAGGTTGGTTTTTACTATTATATCGTATTACCTATCCTCTGTTTTTCAGTTCTCTAATTAGGATTAAACTTGTAGTGAACTATCAACAAATTGTGACCCAGTACGAACGTATCGAACGAAGCAAAGCGAAGTCTCATGAAGTACCTGTCTACACTTTCGTAATCACTGCACTTCGATCTACTTCGCGAGTAGTGTACTGGCCGCTTTACATTTCTTGTTTGAAACATTTTTCTACTGTGCAGTTTCTTGCTAAATCAATTATTGTCGTTTTTCATACCCTACGGGGGGAGAGGGTTTTAGGGGAAAGTCCGGAAGTAGAAGGGGCAAACTTTTTTGCGTGTTTTTTTGGAGTCCCAAAATTGACATTCTCAGCAAAATTTATCTTGCTCGTCTCGTTTTTAGAAATTAAATTTCTGACGACTCGACTAAATCAATTATTTATATAATAATCGAAATATCGAATGTATGTTTTGCATATGTGCATATATGTGACTTTGACAATTGTCTATTTAGTTGCAATTAATGGCTCATTGTAAATACAAATCTTCACACAATCTTTAAATTTTTTATTAAATGGGTGGAAAAAGTTAAATTAATCAAAACAATATCTTTTCCTATCGAAATGTACTTAAAACGTTTATCTACCTAATACAGGTATAATAATAATAAAGGGCCAATGTGGCAGCATCGAAAGAAAAGAAAAAGGTATAAAAGAAAACAATCATAATGGTGGAACGAGCAGCTTGAAAATCTGAAGACAAACTGCATGAGAGTAAGAAGGGAGTGTAAGAGGTTAAGAAGAGTACAAGTAGGAGATTTGAAAGAGAGAATAAATAAATTAAACTGAATGCAGAATGAATACAAGAATGAGATAAGAAGATCTAAGAAAGAAAGGTTGAGTAATTTGCTTCGGGGTCTCGAAAGGGGTATCTGGGGGCAGGGCTTCAAGATTGTCTGTACCGAATTGAAGGGGAATCCTACCCCCTGCCTGAGGAGGGGAAACTCCGTTTAATACGAGTCCTCTTTCCTCAAGTGGAGGATAGGCGTAAAAGGGTTATTGGTTTCGTAGATGCGGAACCTTTCACTGAAATGGAACTCGGCGAGGATGTTGGAGGGATGAAGATCCGAAAAGCACCTGGCATAGATGGAGTCATGCCGAAGACAGTAAGACTCGCAGCACTAAAATATCCGCATGATTTTCTTAGATTGCTTAATAAACTGCTTGAACAACAGCAGTTTCCAACAATGTTGAAAGAAGCAAATGTTGTCCTTATCCCGAAAGGTAGAGGTGAAAAGAAAGAGGTGAGATTTCGGCCAATTTGCCTTCTTAGTTCGATACTTACATTGTACGAACAGCTTATAAAAGGCCGCCTTGAGCGAGAGCTAGAAGAAAAGCATACGCTGAGCGACCGCCAATATGGATTTAGAGCCAAAAGGTTAACCATAGATGCGGTCACAGAAGTAACCTCTTTAGTCACGCAGGATACAAAGGGTGGCTCTCATCCTGCTTGACGTCAAGAATGCCTTTAATACGGCATCATGGGAAAAATCGAATCCAGGCTAAGATAATTGGGCGTTAATGAGTTCCTGAACAACGTAATTAACAGATACTTTACTGACAGGTCCATAAGAGAAAAAGATTTGTCTTTTTAAGGTGCCTGTCCATTCCGAACGTTGGCGATCATTCTGGCTATGATCACATTATTGGTTGCTATACGAAATAGCTGTGTTGTGGTCTTTCTATATCATGCTCTCAGGTTAGCAAGCCAGGGTATTCTTCTTCGTCCTGGCGCCCTTTTTCCTTCAATTTTACCTTGTAAAATGTATAAATGTATTGAAGTAGCTCGTTTCTGCCTTGATTTCTCATTATATCTCCCAAGTTGCAGCTTAGGGTCCTTCACGATGTTGACCAAATCCTCAGTTGTGTTCATCCTCCGCAGTACTTCTTCATTGGTGACTTTGTCTGTTCATGGTATCTTCAGGATCCTTCTGTATAGCCACCGCTCAAAAGCCTAAAGTTTTGATAGAGTTACCACCTTCAATGTCCACGTTTCTACTCCGTACAGAAGCACTGAGTATACAGAAAAGGATACCAGTATCAGTTTGTCGCAGGGTGTTCCGCATGGTTCAGTACTAGGTCCCATCCTGTGGAATGTCCTATACGACGGGGTGTTGAGGCTACAGATACGTCTCAAACCTTTTTTGATTTATGGTAATAGGTATGGTTATTAATACATTTTTAAAGACCACCTCTCTGGAACGGTGGTAAAGATTTTAGCCGAAACACAGTTAATCCGGAATTACCCTGGGTTTTTCTGGCCTAGTATCCTACTCGGCCGAAAGATGCTAGGGTATCTTATGTCATGACGTAGATGTCCAAAAAAAATTTCCCCCACCGTTGCCTGTCAGAATTCAATGGATACCTTCTTAGGCTCTTACTGGAATCTAGCAATACTGCAATTAAAAAAAAACGTGGCAGTATTAAAAAGATACAGATATTAGAGGAGAAAAATTATATGGTTAATAAAATTATTGTTAAAGCGGATGAATCCTATTAATATTTATTTAGTTATATACATTGAGCCAATGTAGTTATCTAAATTAACAACTAGCAAATTAGGTATAAATCTGTATATCTCTTCATCTTAATCTGGATTAGAGTGATTGTCCTGTTTAATAGAAATAATTATGAGTTGACAAGCTTCTTTAATGATACTATCAAGAGTCAACGATTTTTTTTCTATCTTTTGATGTGGTTTACGTCCGGGTCGTTGATCCTGTTATCTACGTTCCTTTTTTTTATAGAATTTAATAAGAATTCTTCGTTATCCTAATACTAGAGTCCATATTTATATGTAAAGAAGTAAATAAGTAAATTAAAAAAATACCTAACACATCCACACTTTTAAATCCTAACATCCTATCTAAATGGCAAACATTTATGGTGCAAAAAAATAACGACTATTTAACATCAATCCGATCCTATCTGGTTCCACACGGTAGTGTTTAGTACCTATCCTCTATCTGTTGTATACGTATGATTTACCGACTACAAAACCACAATGATGGCAATCCCGCAAAAAAGAATTACTCCTACTGTACCAAAACAACACAGTTCTGTTAACAAAGTTGTTAGCATGAAAATCTTTGCTCTATCTTCCTATTTGGTTGTATTATACAAGCCTAGCAGACAATATACACTACCATATCAAGGGTGTGACCTGTAATTTTTTAAGTTAATTTACAAGAATTTACAAAAACATTTTGTCAACTTACCCATTGTATATCCAAACAAATCTTCTTCCGAATCATTCAGTATCTCATCCTGAGTTCTTTTAACGTTTCCAGCACTGGCCCTATCGATCTAAAAAGTATATATATATATATATATATATATATATATATATATATATATATATATATATATATATACATATACATATATATATATATATATATACATATATATATATATATATATATATATATATATATATATATATATATATATATATATATATAAGATGGTGGTATTCTTGACTGTTGATTTAAATATAAGTTATGATTTTTGAGGATGCAGTCAGTTTATTTGGCCCACAAGACAAAGAAAACTCTTTGACTTAATGTCAAGCTTTCGAATTTTATTTAATTCTTTTTCAAGACATCTATAAAAAGAAATATAAATTAACTAGTTAAAATTGTTAATTGTCTTACTTACTAGTCGTGAGATTACAGTTATTAATATTGTACTCTACAAAACAAACCATTATAAATATATTAAAATTTTTTTATTAAAAATAACTATATTGTCACTACATATGTCATTGTCATGGTTTGATTAATGGACATATATGAATGAAAATACAGTTATTTTATGTGGAAAGCAAAACCAGTAAATTTTTCGAAAGCTTGACAGTAAGTCAAAGAGTTTTCTTTGTCTTGTGGGCCAAATAAACTGACTGCATCCTCAAAAATCATAACTTAATATATAACTATATATATATATATATATATATATATATATATATATATATATATATATATATATGTTAAATCACTATCTTCTTGATTGACTTTTTAAAAAAGATTTATTTCACAAATAAACGTTACACTTAGTTATACGATAAAATGAAGCAAATAAAATTATATAATACAAATGTTATTAGTAAGAAACTTAAATGACGAGTGAAAAATATAATGTTAGTCCTGAATTTATAATCTATCTACAAAATGTGGTGTCGGCATTTCCCATAAAAGGCCAGCTTTGGTCAGAGTTTGATGTCCATGCATAGTCAGCTATCTCCATGGGAAAGCTTGCTAAAAGGATGATGAAATAGGAACTGATATTGCGAAACCAAGGTGTCGGTAACCCTTGAGTGGTTCAAGGTGACTATTTTCACACATAACAGCTCCCTTCATTAGTGAAAAGTCGATGCCTTACTTCGACTTTTAAAGCTCAATTGGGGTTTCTGAGACTTCTTTATTTTCTGGGCGTACGTGTGGTCTTCTTTTAAAGGTTAATCCTTTAAGTTTCTGTTTAATGGAACTGCTGCGATGTGGTGAAGATGTAGGTGAATCCTGAGGGTAGTTCATGACAAGTCTTGGAAATCTTTTGCGTCTACATTTGCAGAGGATGCATACAAAAACTAGAATGATAATTAATGATAAAGACAATATAGTGAACCAAGGAAAATGTTCTTCGATGAATGGTTGCTTCATGATTCGGTCGAATTCTTCTGCATATTGGTCCAGCTTATGTTGTGCAATATTTAAATCGCCTCCATTTATCTTATTGAGTTGTAACGGTTTCAAATTTGGTATATGGTTTCTTCTTCCGAAATGGTCACAACATCTGTATGGAATATTAACTGGATGACTTCTGTAATTTATTGATTTGATCTCTGGCGTGGACTCTAGTACTTCCAATAAATGCTGTACATTCGGGTAGTAAATCTTAGAATTGTGTTTACTTTGATTGTCTGGGTACTAATGTCTTTTCTTTCACACTTGATTGTAACTGGTAATGGATCGGATACTGTTATTTCTTGCACATTGTAATCTTGTGCTAAAAACGCCGACATCTGACAAGTTTTTGGTAAAAAGCTAACTGGTTTCAATAACTGTGCCTCACATATAGTATCGCTGTCTATTGGATAGGGAAGAATATCTGTGCACATTCTTATCCAGATATTAGTCCAATTTGGACTAATTGATTTGCATTCTTCTGTGTTTCGGGGGTAATACATATGAAATAAAAGGATGATGAAATAGGAACTGATATTGCGAAACCAAGATGTCGGTAACATATATATATATATATATATATATATATATATATATATATATATATATATATATATATATATATATATATATATAGATATATATAGATATATATAGATATATATATATATATATATACATATATATATATATATATATATATATATATATTATATATATATATATAAGACCAATGTTGGAGATGACCAACGCTATAATCGGTCTTACAGCACCGAAAAATGTGCGTCAACTCCGCCGGTTCCTAGAAATCACATCATGGTACCGCGAACTATTCGACAATAGCAGGACCGCTAAACATGCTTCTGAAGAAGAAGATAAAATGGAAATGGCTGATAAGCAGGAAAATGCGTTTGAGGAGCTACCAAGGAGAAAATGCGTACCAAGATATAAAATGAAAGATATTTTGTAGGAAAATCATAACTCCACCACAGCAGGCCATTTAGGAATTGCAAAAACAATTTGTCGAATAGCGCAAAAGTACTATTGGCCTAAGATGTTTAAACAAATTGCAGACTACGTTAGAGCCTGTACGAAGTGCCTCCAATATAAACCGTCTCAAATGCAACCAGCCGGGAAAATGCAACCGTCCACTATAGAAAATCCTTAGCATACTGTCTCAGTTGATTTAATGGGACCATTCCCAAGATCTGCAAAAGGAAACATTTTCTTCTCAATAGTCGTGCAAGACCGGTTTACCAAATGGGTCGTCGCCCAACCAATAAGAGTAGCGTCTACGAACTCCATCATCGACACTCTACGATCCAAGGTAGTTATGCAGTTCGGTATCCCGAAGAAAATCATTTCGGACAACGGCGCTCAGTTCACAAGCAGCAATTTTAAGGCGTTCCTAAAGTTCTATAACATAAATCACATTCTAACACCGACATACTCACCTCAATGCAATCCAGTAGAACGAATGACAAAAGTACTGAAAACGATGATAGCCACTTACGTGGAGGATAACCATAAACACTGGAACAAATTCATACCAGAATTCTGCTACGCCGTTAATTCATCAAGACACGATTCAACAGGATTTTCACCAGCGCTTCTTAATTTCGGAAGAGAATTAGACACAACAGAGGCGACAAATGGACAAGATATACAGGGGTATGCAGAAAACTTAAACAAGTTAGAAGCGTTAAGAGAACTGGCGAAAGTGCACATGGAACGATGGAACACGCTTTCAAGGACCAAAAGAAACATTACAATCTAAGACGAAGAGACTGGCGGCCACATCCAGGAGATCGAGTCATGAAAAAGGAACACCATCTATCATCGGCTAGTGCAGCTTTCACTAGCAAACTGGCGCCGAAGTACTCAGGGCCATACATAGTAACGTCAGTGATATCGCCAGTAATAGTAAAACTGAAATTGGCCGATAGTAGTAGCCGCAAGCAGATGACGGCGCATGTAAAAGATTTAAAACCATGGGTGGGGGAAAATGTTATTACAGAAATCGAATCCCCACCACAACCAAACGGTATTTAAAGGGCAATGCTAGCAAGCAAAATTCAGTTCATCCACATCAAACATGGAAGACATATTAGAAATACCGGAAGAGATGACTCCTCTGGGAACGCCAGAGAGACCCGAACTGCCCGTGCCACCAGGGAAAGACGCGGAGAGGATCATGAAGAGGTTCCACGAACTTTTCGGGACACCAACTCCACCAAAGAAGAAGAGCGTACCCGATACTAAAACAGGACCTGAAGCCCAATCCGCGTCCACTCCAGGAGAACCTGAACTTGGGAAACACGCCGATCTTGTAGAGATCGTCTCACAACACCTAATCAAGAGGGGGACCAAAAGATACAGAATATGCTGTAACAACGGGAGGAAGATTGTGATAAAGATAACGAGAGGGATAAATGGCATCACAAGGCTGTAGACGCCATATACAAAAAAAAGAGGTATGTTACTTTTTTTTCCAAAGAGAAGGGGGTGTAACGATGTTCTCATCGTTTAACAGTTTGAATCATGGGAGTTTCGATATTTGCGCATCCACTTCCTCAGCGAGATGGCGAAGTTAGTGGGATTCGGAGCGGCTATTTAAGGCATGTGAGTAGCGGAATTAGTCAGTCTTGCAGTTAGCGCTCTAGGCTTCTAGACTCGCAAGTGTATTGAACCTGCGAGACAACCCGGACAGAGAGATTTCCGCATTGAGGATCATACTGTGTCCTTAACTAAGCAGAACTCATCGGTACTGTGTACTGAACATTGCCGTGGGCCTGCACAGCCGAACATTTTTGTTTGCGAGTGTGATTGGAGCTTCCGCTGTATTGAAGCGGAAGCGAGTATAAGTCTGCGTGCGATCGAATTCACATATTTTATTTGTTTGTTATTAATAATCACTTTTTCTTTCTTTTATAGACGTTCGCCGGAGAATTCCTGCATCGCGGGATCCAGACGGGACATAGAATTCGTTTTATTTTTATTTTATACGGCGGAGAATTCATTTTATTTTTATTGCACATACGTTAAATTAATAGATATATTTTTATTTTAACCTGTGTTTTACTGAGTCTGTCGTCCCGAAAGAGCTACCCGTTACAATGCTCATATACTTTCGAAAATTTGACGATTTGGCTCAGAATTTACATTTAACTAATTGCAAAAAATACTTTAAATGAAACTGTCCCATTTCGAGATGGAAGAAAATGGATTCGTGTTTGTAATTACGGATCCAATGTATATAAAGAGAGCTATGATCCCAACACACCTTTTAAAGAGGTAATTATAATTCGGAACTTGCGTCTGACGTAACCAGTTGATTACGAAATTGATAGAGTTAGAGAACAAACTGACCAGTTATCTACTGAAAAATTAGTAAATCTTAAGAGCCAGCTTTAATTTGTCAATCAACTCTATAAATGGTATTAGAATACGATTATTGCGGAACATAACTGACAAAATAATAACTAATAAATTAAACATTTTTAATGAAAACCTGTTAGTACTTGAGGTTTTAAACATAAACTTATTTGTTTTACAACTTATCTAAATAAAACGAATGTATTTAGCTCGTTTATTTTTATTTTACCTCGACTTATGTCGTACGGTTAGATTATCCTCCAATACTTGGAGTTCCAGGATGGTTTTCAGCCGCCGCTCTTAAGGTGGAGCGAAGGTTTTTCGATTTCATCCCCTAGTAACTCGGGGAGTTATGCATCCTTGACTGACACTTAGCCAGAGGTTCACTTCACTACTACTCACACTACTACTAGGTAGTAGTGAAGTGACTAGTGATAAGTGTAGTAGTGTCTGGGGACTCGGGAGACTATACCTCGAAAGCCGTGAATAAGACATCAGAGAGGATGTCGAAAGCTCGGCCCAATGGATATCGACGCGGTTCAACCCGAAAGACTGGCAAGTTTAATATTATTTTTTATAACAGTATTAATCTTAGCTTTAGATAATTTTTATTTATATATAATATATATAATATATATATATACATATATATATATATATATATATATATATAATATATATATATATATATTATATATATATATATACATATATATATATATATATATATATATATATATATATATTGAAAAAGCGATGAACGCTTGTAATCAACGCTGATCAAATAGAATACAATACTCCAATATTTGGGTGTGCAGCGGAAGATGGGACAAAGAAGTACTCTTTTTAGTTAACCAAGCTTTCGCAAATCTTTATTTGCATCATCAGGGTGCTACAATAAACAGAATTAGTATAAATTACAGAGTAAGACTTACTTTGCCTCTTACACTAATTGAGGTTAGTTGTCTTGATGTTTATTAAATGAAAATGGCAACTCATTTGACCCCTACAACTATGGCGAAAACTATCCAAAAATTGATTTAAAACGTTCTTTAACATACATAAAACACTTAGAAGACACATACATAAACATTTAAATAAAATTATGTTAAAATAGTTACAAAACATGTACGTAGTCACAATATAAAATTTTTGGTTATAAATATTCTTATCAGAAACAAAAGAATTGCTTGTGAATTAGTTGCTACCAACTTAAAACAACAGAACGTTAGATCTTAATTGATAACGATGTAAAGGTGATAGTATACCTGATAGAAGCTGAACTTATTGAAAAAGAAAAGTTGAAAAGACTTATTTTAGAAATAGGAGAGATATTGTATATCTCATATATAATTAAACTTATATTGTTGACGATGAATTGTCTGTATTAGTAGATTCATGTTTATCTAAAGTTAACAATAATGAATATAAGTTGCTTAAATTCTTGGTATCTGTCTTTTTATTAATGGTTTCTTTTTCTTGAAAAATGAAAGCCATCTCGAGAAACAATCTTTTTGAATAATTGCTCTCCGTGGATAGGATTTTTACATTTGAAAAATCGAAAGAGTGTCCTGTTGTGTTAACATGTGTGGCTAGGGAACATCTATCAGGTTGTAACCTAATGTCACTCTTGTGAAGAGTTAAACGGCTGGAAACTTTTTGGGAGGTGTGACCTATATAAGAACCTTCACAGCCTAAACAATTAAGTTAATAGACCACATCACTTTTATCTAAGTTTGGTACTTTATCTTTCAATGACTTGTACAGAGATCTCACAACTAGAGTGCTTTTATAAGCAATTTTTACATTTGGTAGGTATTGAGCAAAAATTCTGGTCAATTTGGGAGTGACGTCCTTAATAAATGGAAGTGATGCAAAAGATATATTAGGAATATTGTTAGTCAGTGAGTGGGAAACAGAGGTAATTTTCATATCACCTGTATTTTGGGAAGGGTTTACTTGTGTGTTGAGTATAACAGAGGATGTATTAAAGATGATTTTCCTAAGTAAGGATTCGGGGTAAGAATTATCTAGGAACAACTGTAAAAGGATGTTAAGATTCTTCTTTCTAAAAATAGGGTCAGCTAGTTTACAAACTCTTGTGGTCATTGTGGTCTTGTGGGAGTATTGTATATATATATATATATATATATATATATATATATATTATATATATATATATATATATATATATTTATATGTATAATATATAGGTGGTGATCTCAAATGGCAAAGACGACATGGAATACATGCTTAGAAAACTAATTAAAGAATACCAGAAATGGAGATTAAATATCAATTTAGAACAGACAAAATACCTCTTAATTGGAGCTGAAGCAGAACTCGATATCGATGACAATCAAAAAATAAATCCATGTGACGAATATAAATACCTGGGCGTCATCTTCGACCGTAGTGGAAAAGACGAACGAGAAATAGAACATCGAATTGTACAAGCACGAAGAGCTATAGCATGTTTGAACGGAGTTCTATGGAGTAAAGAAATATCAAAGAAAATGGAACATCTATGAGACAATTGTTAAAACTAGCCTACTTTATGGAGCTGAGACATGGAGAATACCGAGAAATATAAGAAAAAGGTCGAAGCCACGGAAATGGATGCCATCAGAAGATCGATGAGAATATCAAGAGCTGACAGAATATGGAATGAAGTTATAAAACAACAAATGGGTATAGAGGGCACTATAGTTGAGGATATTGAGAGAAAACAGCTCATATGGTATGGGCATTTGAGCCGAATGGGGGACGAAAGATTGCCTAAAAAAAACGATGATGTGGCAAACCCCAGAGTAAGAGAAACGAGGAAGACCACCACAGAGCTGGAACCTTGGAGTTAGGCAAGCGATTAGCGCTCGAAATCTGGACGAAGACCTAACTCAAGACAGATTACAGTGGCGTTTGGGAGTCGGACAACGTCGTAACACGTTATAAAACCGAATATATATATATATAATATATATATATATATATATATATATATATATAATATATATATATATATATATATATATTTGTCTTACATGAAACAGAGATCTTTATTTATTTCCATCGAATTGTTTGGCGACGAAGTACTGCTTACTGCTTCAGCTCGTCCACCGATTAAGGAGTAGTTCTAAGACAGCTCGGGCTTCTATTTACTCCTAACCGTTGGTGGACTTCTTAAACACTGTGCCAGTTGACACGATCTGAAATAGTTTTAAGTCGATCTGACTTTTGTCTATTTCGAAGATCAATATCTCCCTGATCAGTGAGTGTTCTCTTCGAGCTGTTTAGAAAAAGATAGTCGAACAGTCACAAGCGCCAGTTTCCTACACTTTTTATTGCTTGATAATATCGAAATCGTGAGACCTCGTGTTTATCTAAACACTTAAAGAGCTGTAGAACCCTCTTCGTGGCAAAGTATTAGTAGTTCGATGAGGTTTCGTGTAGATGAGAAATAAAACGCAGAGGTTTCTTGAAATGGGCTACTTAGCCAAAATAGGTCTTAACGGTATCAATATTAAGACTAGCTTGATTCCGATCGGAAGATACACTGCTCTTTTAGTATTTCTTGGTTGTACGTTCGCAGTGATCTTTTGTAGAAGGGCCAATACAATTGCAGTTAATAAGAACCTTTGTAATTGGCCGGTCAGAATGACAATCTTCGCTGTGATTCGTCCCTTCTGGCGATACCTAACACCTTTTTTTTAACAATTAGTAGTTATAGTAAAAAAATTTTAATGGATAAAGTAGGTTTAGTGAAGTGTAGTTATTTCAAATTTTGGGTTTTTGAAATAAAAAGCGAATTAATATAGTTGCACAAATAAAATGGAACATTACTATCTACTTACCGAAAACGTTTAAAACAAAACGCACAAATAAATACACACGCACAAATAACGCAACATGTTTAAAAATTACAACTTTAATCTGCTTTTTCTCCATTGCATAATTTTGTTAGTAACCTCCTTTATCCACTAGAGTCTTCATTTTATAACATAAAATGGGCACGCTACATATTTTATTATCGAATTATGTTACAAGATTACTACAAATCATTAAATAGAGTGCATCTTTAAATAGAAAATATGCTTAGCATGTTTAACTGTTAAACGTAATTGTAATAAAACTATCAAATTAACTTTCTCGTCAGAAAAGTATTTTTATTTATTAATGATCAATTTTGAATACAAAATAAAGATTTATAATTTAAAAGTTAAGAAATTTCAATAAAATTGGTTTAGTTGTAATAGGTTTTAATAATAAATTTATAGGCAGTGAGCAGAAATTACTTAAACTGCAGTCTCTTTAAGAACATCACATACAAAGAATAATAATAAATGGTTAGTATTCCAGCACGACAAATCTCAACGTAAAACGACAGTCCTGAAGTAAGAAATCTCAAGCAATCTTGTTTGAAAAATCTAATATGCTAATAAAATTGTAGTAAGATACCACATGATGTTTATGCATCTAATAGTTACGGACACAATCATGTAAATTGTGAAGAAAGGCGGAACGTCGAAGGGATGCAGAAGAGGATATGTATATATGAATATATGTATATATATACTTCTAGCGGTTAATATGGGCTCCGTACTAAAACGGTATTATACTAACTCCAGGAGAATATACGCCGTGTATATTATTATCTGAGTAGCGCTTTATGTAGACTCCGACCAACACGTCGGATCAAGTGGACTCCGTAACTGGATAAAACATTTTTGGGATCCGTATACAGCTTTTAGCGTACACAACTAAGCTCCTGCGATGTTGCCAGTAGTTGTATTAGTCGTAGATTTTCAAATTTTAGAGCAGGTACATTTTAGAACTTAAAATTTATTTAAATATCCACCAGGTTAGTCATCGAGGAATTCCAAGAATATTTGGCTACTGTTTTTAAATATATTATAATATAAATTGTTAATATAATTTTATTTTATTTTTATGTTTAATAAGCACTTTGATAATTTAAATTACTTGCTCTAATTATTTTCAAACTTCATCCATTATAAACTTATTAATGCTAATATATAGCATTATTTTATAGCATTCTAATATTTTAGCTATGGAATAAATCCGAATAGCTTTTTGATATTACTTTACTTTCTCGGAGACATTATATTGTAACACAAGGATCTTATTAAATTACCAAAACCTTCCTTTCATATTTTATTCACTTATAAGGGGCAGCACTAACATCAGTAAGATAATAAGGCGTACCTATAGTTCTGGGCAGCTTAATAGAAAACTTGAATGTAGCAATTTTATTGGTTTGGGGACTGCTAACTGGATTGGGGAAGCAGGATATCAGCATTAAGTTAATGCATATAGGAATTGTTGCTTGACGGTTGAAATATCAAATACCAGAAGGTACGACGGTGGCAGTCTGAGAAAGCAAAGCAAAACAACTTAACTATTATTAGACAATATCATATTTCCTAATAAACTAATATTCACTTTATAACGAGACAAAAAGATATCGAAACAGTATGTACATACCAACGGGTTTCCTATGTCGGCATCCAGCAAAATTGTTGTAATATTGATACGGGAAACAAAACCTTCAGAGAGAAATTGGCCCCAAGAAACTCTGCTTTAATAAACAGTCGAATAAAATACAGATTCTCGATTTAAATAGTAAAAAAATTAAAGAACAATTTATTAAAATAGAAACAGCGCCGATTTACGATGTAATCCATTAACGGCCCAAGGTACAAAGCAGCTCCTAGTTATGCTGATGATTACATCTATAAATATGTAAACGACATACTGAACAAAGTCCAGAGAGCACGAAAAAAGTTTCAAGTAAACTCAACGAAGTGAAAACCAAATACCAGCGCATAAACATAAGAGACCGTCAGTAAATCTAGATACAACGTTAAAGTCAACAATTTCAATTTCGAAAGTATGGAAGACATTAAATATGTTAGAACATAATCGCAGTTGGTAATACTACCACTGAAGTGGACGAGGCCATGGAAAAACGAGACCTTAGAGATGGAGAATGGCAGAACAGAGAGGACTGGAGACGTTGGCTGAAAGAAAGAAGGCGGCGACAGCTGTAAAAATCCTTATATAGATAGATAGATAGATAAATAAGAATGAATAACATATCTTAGATAAATAAGCGGAACAAAAGAAATTGTGTATAAACTTGAAATTTCAGAAATAATAATTAAATGAATTAATGTAAATCGTAGGAAAATAAATAAGAGGAGCCATGACACAGTGAAAAACTAGAAATCTTATGGAAAAATACAATAAACTATTACATTTGCTCTTTAGCACCGTGAGAAGATCAAAATACAAATCTGCATATATAATTATATTAAAGAAAAGTTAATAAAAACTTCTGTTCGTCAGCAGCCAGAGAAATTACACATTATAATATATTGAATAATGCTTTTAGCATAAAAAAAACGGTGTTATAGTCAATAACAAGAAAACCAAATAAAAGTTCATTAACAGACAAAAGGTATGATATAGAATGGAGCATTAATGTAACAATAAAACCATATACTTTTAAAGGATTGGAGCTATTTAGATATCGCTGATAACTTTGTCACATAAAAGATAAAAGCGAAAATGCATGTAGCAAACCATAGACATATAGTACAAATAGACTGAATACTGCCATACATTCACGTTTCCGCAATGCGACAGAGAAAACTGACGAAAAGCAATATCTGTATCTTTTTCTAATGGGACGGGTTTATCGACCACGTGACCTTCTCATTGGTCATTTAGGTCACGCGTTCGATAAACCTGGTAAATTAGAAAGAGATGCAGGGACTGCTTTTCGCCAGTTTTCTCTGTCGCAGTGAGGAAACGGACCTGTATTGCAACAGTCAGTCTATTTGTATTTTATGTATATGTAGCAAACTGATATCCTCATATCACTATTAAATCTACAAAAAGAAGAAACTGCAATATAAACAAAATTTGTTTAGTACGTGTCTAGAAAAGAACTCTAAAAAAGAATTTGGAGATAGAAACGTCAACTACATGTGTAATATAAAAATCAAATTTATTCTTTTAACCAAAATGTTCACACCAAGTTTTAATGTATTTAAATATCCGGTAGCTCAAACTACTTGTATGCTATAATAGTATTCAGTAATCCATCTCAATATGTCTGACTTTATTTTTTTTTTTAATTTTTTGGATAGAATGAAAGAAATATGCCACAATATTTATTATGTACTACATATTTTATTTGACGCTTCAATGTTCAAATAGGAGTTCGTTCTTAAAAATGTACAATATTATTTTTACAAGGTATTACGTATAAGATGTTATTTATGTTTTTACTTTATCTAGTTGGTCATAATAATCAATTAGGTCGCGGTTGTTTCGCACTCTGTATTGATTTGTAATATTATCGATAACAGGTTTATATATTTCTGTAATAATTCTTCTTTCTGCGATACTCAATCGGCTCTTATTTTGTTTTTTCGTCGTCCATGTTTCATGTTTTAATTCTCCCCGTATAATTAGCCCATTAACAGAGAGTCATTCCATCCAATAAGAGTGGAGGCTGCTCAGTCATCAAAGACAATCATTCCATCCAGTAAGGATGAAGACTGCTTAGTCATCAAAGACAGTCGTTCTATCCAGTAGGGGTGAAGGCTGCCTAGTCGTCGAAGAGACAAGTGCTATCTGCCAAACAAGAGAGTCGTGTCTTGGTTAAGGGGTAGCTGCCCTTTGCGCTATCGCCGATTCTTTTGTGGTTGCTGTATGTCAAGGGGTAAGGTCAGCCTACATATCTGTTGCTAAAATTACTTCGCTGCTGTAACGAGTACCATTTACTGGTATATGAATTTTGTTACGAATTTATCTTATGTGCTAAATAAACTCTAATAAATCTTTTACCGCGAATTAAAAAACATGTTTTAACCTTTACGTTTATATAAATAAATATTTACTATGTTGTATAATAGTTGTTTATTATGTTTGTTTTATTATTTGTATCTCTATAGGTATAATTTAGAATATAATATTATTTGTCTTATATACAAAATCATACGATTTGCGTTACATTGGTATTTATGTGACAATTAGCTATAGAGTCATTAGTCTTTCCTGTCATATCATATTTTCCTTAATCAAAAAACCATAATCAAGCGGTTTAATTTGTGTAATACAATATCCCAATTCGTCTCATAATATTTAGTTTTCAAAACAGCTGTTACGCTAATAATTCGTTCACCTTTGTTAAAACACTTTGGATTACGACTACTTTTTCTTGGCTACGCAATTTTAGTTTTTAAATTACAGTATTTATTGATATGTTATTGATAGGCTATGCAAGTGTTGGGGAATAGTTTGGGATTGATATATGAGGTTGTGAAATATTAGGTATTGTTGATAACTGGGTAGTTGTTATATTTTTATCTGTGTATGTAGTTTGAGAACTTGGGAATAATGTTAAGGGTGATATTTGAGATGGAGTTAATATTGGTATAGTTAATTAAGTAGGTATAGTCGAGGATTTTAAGGAAAAGGACTTCGCTGAAGATGCTGATATGATCAGGACGTCATGTGTGGAAGAGTATTAACTACTGTATTTATAGTAGTAGTTGGCACTGTTGTTGTAAAGTTCTGATTTGGATTTGTACAGAATGACCAATTTGCTACAAAATGGTCAGATTTTTTACAATAGTAACACATCTGTTTTCTAAAGATAAGAAAATACGATTAGATGTTTGATCGTGGTTTCTGACAATTGAGGGAGGAATTAATGTAGCTTTCAAAGGAAAGATAAATGTATGTCTTGGAAAGCTCAATATTATATATCTATATACTGGGTTTGTTGTACCTCTTCGTAAAAAATTAATTGGAGGTAATAAATTGAGGCCTAATTTTTTAAGTTCATATTCTATGAAAGTGTGATAAATACTAGGACAAACATTAGAGATCAGTAATCTTTCATTTGGTGTAATTAAGCGTCGAGCATAAATTATTTGATGATTGATAGTTATTCTTTCGTTGTCAGCCTTCATGACAGTTTTTTCTAATTCTTCACTAGCTAGGTAAATACAAATACGGTGATTTGAAATTCATGATGAAAAAATGTATATATCTTGGTTCTATAATTTTTCACAGTGCAAGTAGATATTGGAATTTTGGAATTGAATTGATTAACGCTACAGAATATGAAGAAGTTTTATATGATGTCAATAACGTTTGGGGCCTCGACGCCACTGGACTATTAACATTATCCATTTTCGTTGTTTAATGACATCAGGTTATATAAATAATATGAACTTGTTTTGAAGTAAGTATCTAATTAGATTAAAATTCCTTACCGATTTTCTCCATTGTTATTCTCCATTGTTATTTACGGTATCACAACAATTTATTACACTTTTAATATTAACTGGATATAAATAAAAGCACAAAAACTAGATGCGATTAGGCTGGTAATTAAATAAATCTAGCTTCGACTGTTCGAGGTTCAAATCGTTGTCTCTTATTATTTTCTTTTCAAATATTCGGAGTTCTTCCTCACTTGCTTTAGTCATTTGCTATTACTCGTATCCATGTATTAAAATAGGTTTGAAATTAGTAGCAATATTATTTCTCCGAGTAAGTGAAGAATATCTATTTGCTATCCAGATTTAATCCATAGAATAAATATTGGAATGCTATAAAATAATGCTATTAGCACCAAAAAAATTTGCTGATAATCAGTAAAAAACTAAATAAATGTCCTTTAACATGCAAAAAAAGATGATATAGAGTAGAGCATAATGTTACAATAAACCCATATCATTTTAAAACATTGCAGTATTTAGTATATCGTAGATAACGTTCTCACATAAGAAATAAAAATGAATATTTAGGTAGCTAACTGATGTATATATTATAACCCTTATAACACTTTTAAATCCAGAAGTCTAATAGGAATCTATAAAATCAGGATATATAAGAAGATAATTAAATCAGTGCTACTGTGTGGATATGTGACGAGAACACTGTCAAAACAATGTAAGTAAAACTCAAGTAGTAATTAGATCAGGATTGCTAGAAATATCATCGGAAGTATTTTCCAACTTATATAGGTCCGAGTACTAACCAATACCAAACGGAACTAATGCCAAGGTCAAACACATATACAAAGGTAGCAACGTCGTACAAGAAACTAAATCTCAACGCCAAAGTTGCGCCAAGCTTGCGCTGGCTATATCCAAAGGCTCTCTAATAACTGCATTGTCAAGCTAAATTGGGAGGATCGAGAAAAAAAATGCCCTTAGGACGTCCACGAATGAAGGAGGGAAGTAACATATGGTCAGATTTAGGAATAATGAGACTACCTACATCTTATCAACACATCCCTGTTCAATCACATGCTATCCTACCTACAATCAACAACTTATTTGTTAGGGATTATCAAATCAATTACAAGTAATTAAATGAACTAGACTTGAAAAAGTTATCCCAGGAAAGGCACTTCAGAAATAGGGAAATAAATTTTTACAACGTCATTTACGTGGCTGAGTTTTCAATACTAATGAGGAGACAAAAAGAAGAAAAGCTAATAGAACCTTGTTGCGTTCTGACTATATGATGACGATGACCTTTATATAACATATAGGGAGAAAGAGAGACGAATGTCTATGTTCAATCTAGAACTCGCTGGTTTTTCTCCATTTCGAATTGGGTATGTATATGTATTACTATAGAAAATAAACGGAAGAGAACTATAATTATGAAATTTTATCTAAAATGTAAAATCAATAAACAAATTATATATACAAAAAGATTATATAAATCCCTAATATTCACACATTAAAATATGCCCGATAGAAGTATGTCTTCTAAAAATACAAAAAAGTAGTTATTCATAACTCAGGTGGCTTTACAAAAGGTAAACGAATGAGCATAAAAGCACACCTGTTTTTAAAACTTAATATTATTAGACAAATTGTGGATATCCATTACCGCTTGTCTATAAAATGAATCAGAAGACTATGCTAAAATATGATACGGCAGGAAAAACGGCAATGTAAAGCAAATATGATGATTTTGTCACAGCATAAGAATATTGCCTCGTACTGTTATATAGCAATTTGTTGTCACAGGTTTATAGTTTTTTGAAAAATGAACTCAGATTTAAATATTTAAACGTCAAATAAAATATAAAAACCTATTTAACCTTATTCCCAGCATTATTCTTAAACACTGACATAACGTCACAAGAAAATAATTTTAAAAAATCATTGCGAAATTCAAAATTTATATTTATACCGGTATCTCAGAAAATAATAATATTTGTATAAAGTACAGTCATATTTTGAGATAAAATCTTCAATTCAGAGCAAAAAACTGAGCACACAAATATTTATTATTTTATGTACTATGTTGTAAAATAGGTATACTCAAAACAAATAAATATTATCTACCAAGTGCTCTACTCCAGTTTAATATCTTCTTCTTCTTCTTCTTCCTTCTTTATAAATAGGCTTAATGCCTGTTTTACTTCGGTTTTAAGCCTCAATTGACGTTGTCTGACCATCTTTTCCTCGGTCGTCCCAATGATCTCCTTCCATTTGGCGATTTGTCTCTTGCTATTCGTACTATTCTATTTTCTGTCATTCTTTCGAAGTGTTGATTCCATTCCGCTTTTTTCTTTTGGTCCACGCGTTTATTTCCTCTAAACCACATCTCGCTCGTATTTCTTCACTTCTTACTCTTTCTCTTAGAGTTTAGTTTGTTATTTTTCGTAAGACTTTCATTTCTGTCGTTTCTAGCAGTCTTTGTGTTTTCGCCGTATCTGCTCTTGTTTCCGCTCTGTACGTCATTATCGGTCTTTTATTGTTCATTTTTATATCCTCAGTTTAATATCAGTTTAGTATCAATGCATAAAATATTATAAAAATTTCGTCATAGTTGTAAATTTATATTAGATAAAACCAAATGTAGAGCAAATAGTGAAATCTGAATATCTTAGAATAACTATAACGAACGAGAACATTATTGATAAGAAAAAGCCAGGCCCATCGCTAAGAAAGTGAGAAAGCAATTGGCAAAAGCAAAGGGTACTTTGTACTAAAGTAGCCGTACTCTAAAGCATAAGCATGTCATTTTCTACTCTTTTAGTAAGTGATGGATCCGACCGTTACTTGATAAAAATTCATTTTATCTAACAATAAAAGATGTATGCGTTTACACGTTATAGTTTGTAACTGAATAAGTTAAGGACGGGAGAATTGTTTGTCTCAAGTTGGCCATTCAGAATTATGTCTTTATTTTTTAATTTGCTAATTTCCATAGATTCTACTTTTCATAGAATCTAAAGGTAGCTTCAGGGCTTTATTATAAATATACTTTTTTAGGAATGAAAATACGTAAATAGAACCTGGAATATGCATGTAACGTAACCTTTGATCTCTGAGATAAACCCAACTCCTGAACAATGGCGCCGATATATGTAGTTAAAATTTTGTACACTTATGTTAACCGTTTATTTCCTTATTATCCATATATGAGTTGTGACCGATATTACAAACTCATTTATTTTTCACAAAGAGACTGTATATTAACTACATTTATTACTATACAAATCTGATCGAAATATTGTCTAAAAGTAACAGTATGTAAAATTAAAATTTTTAATGAAAAGTAAAAGATTAGCCATATTTTATAGGGTTTAAAGATCGGCCAAATCGGCCTTTTTAATGCCAACTATCCTAATTATGTCTATAAACATTAGAGAAGGGAATATCCAGAGATAAAGATAGGTACTTTCCTTTACTTAACTTTATCAGACATATGCGGTTAACACCAATGTGACGTATTTCTAGTGCAGGAAACACATTAAGGGCCAAACATAGGCAAACAAGAAAAGAAAAACTTAAATAAGAGGGGACAAAACCAGTCAGCTAAGGGAATCTTTCAACGGTGTTGAGCTTGGATCTGCTATCTACGTATATACCTAATGAACAATATTACGGCTCCTGACTAAAGATCTGAGCACAAAACTAATTCTAAAATTTGGATCAAAAATACAACAATGGCTTGTATTGTCCGGGTATGCCTACACAACAGAAGATTTTTCCTATCATTCAATGGTAAAAATAACAGATGGAAAACGCAGAAGAACGGTCTCCTTTGGGGTAGCGTAATGGTACCTACACCGTATAATATTTACACAACCCATACCAGTAAATACTAGGACTTTTATTATGTAGACGATACATCGATATTGTTGCACAACCAAAAACTTTTGTTGCTGAAGTATAGAAAAATCTAAATCATACTTTAAACACAATAAAAATAGACTATGAATCAATTTTAAGCCAAACCTCAGAAAAAGTCAGAGGTCCTGCTTTAATGTCCCTAACAGAATTGCTTTTAAAAATCTAAACATCCAATAGTGTCATGAAATTTTTAAACTCTGGACTTGCTATAAATACCTTGAAGATAGTTTGTATCACACTTTGTCATTCATAGAACATTGTTTAAAACTAAAAGGCAAACTGAGGACCAAAAAAATAATCTTTGCAAACTTGTCAGCTAAAAATGAGAAGCATCCTTTCATCCTTAAAACGTAGACGCTTGCACTCTATGCTTCTGCTACCGAATATATCTTGCAAGTATGGATGACACCAACACATATTTAACACGTAGGTTTAGCTATAAATTAGACAGCCAAATTCAGCGATTATTAAGACACACACACACAAACACATCCATACATAAGCTCTACAATATCGTAGCTATCAATTCACCTAATATCCGAAGATAAGTAGCTAGACTGCTAGAGACTAAAAGATACAAAGTCTAGAATCGCAACATCCACTCAACGAATACCAGCTCAATTTATGACTAAAATCGAGAAAAAACTGACCAAAGATTATTGCAAATTTGACACTAACTCCACGTTTATTGATTACATATTACCCCTAAATAGCAGATAAAACATTTAGAAGTATGTAATATTGGTGAACTGGTACATTCTTCTTATATAAATTAAGCATTCTTCCCTCTTTTGTGCACTACTACCAATTTTTACATAAAAATATCTATTTTTGCACTTAAATATTTATTTTAAGATAACCTATCCAGAATTATACGTAGTACACAGATAAAACCAGAAATAAAATAATAAAGAAGCTGTATACAAGATATCGTAAAACAATGGATTAACTAAAAGCTCTTATTAATCGTATTCTTAAATAAAACGTTTAAAGACATATTCATGTTAACAAAATACATTAGGAAATATTCGAATATGAAAAAACACGTCCAACTTGGTAATGAAATCCTTTTGTATTTATAAAGCTATTTTTAGAATAGCAGGTACCTACCAAAAACAGGTATTTGGTATTATACATATCTATTACATATTGTCAATATGATCGCCAACATTCATAACGGATAGGCACATCAAGAAGAAGAAGAAGATTACAGATTGTAATGCGTATGAAAAGGAGTCCGTATGAACCGTTTAAAATATATAAAATATATATATCAAGAACGCTGGCCTAAGTGCATAGTTGCCAAACTATCAGAGCTTACTTAAACCGATATTCCTATGGTTCCAATATACAGTGAAAAAGATCTGAACGACCCCTATAATATATACACGTGAACTAAGCGAAATACATTTATGATACAGGGGTACTTATGAGCTCCAAAATTTTATTAAGAATTATGAAACTATACATCTTAACGAATCGACAGAGCCAATATTATGGAATGGTCATGTGAGCTCCGTATATCGGTGTCCACTTGACCACGGAGCTCACTTGAACCTGAATTTTAACATGGGCGGAGTTCACTTTATGCCGTAAATATATATATATATGAATATATGTATATATGTATATATGTATATATGTATATATGTATATATGTATGTATATATGTATATATGTATATATGTATATATGTATATATGTATATATGTATATATGTATATATGTATATATGTATATATGTATATATGTATATGTATATATGTATATATGTATATATGTATATATGTATATATGTATATATGTATATATGTATATATGTATATATGTATATATGTATATATGTATATATGTATATATGTATATATGTATATATGTATATATGTATATATGTATATATGTATATATGTATATATGTATATATGTATATATGTATATATGTATATATGTATATATTTATATATGTATATATGTATATATGTATATATGTATATATGTATATATGTATATATGTATATATGTATATATGTATATATGTATATATGTATATATGTATATAGTATATATGTATATATGTATATATGTATATATGTATATATGTATATATGTATATATGTATATATGTATATATGTATATATGTATATATATGTATATATGTATATATGTATATATGTATATATGTATATATGTCTATATGTATATATGTATATATGTATAATATGTATATATGTATATATGTATATATGTATATATGTATATATTTATATATGTATATATGTATATATGTATATATGTATATATGTATATATGTATATATGTATATATGTATATATGTATATATGTATATATGTATATATGTATATATGTATATATGTATATATGTATATATGTATATATGTATATATGTATATATGTATATATGTATATATGTATATATGTATATATGTATATATGTATATATGTATATATGTATATATGTATATATGTATATATGTATATATGTATATATGTATATATGTATATATGTATATATTATATATATATATATGTATATATGTATATATGTATATATGTATATATGTATATATGTATATATGTATATATGTATATATGTATATATGTATATATGTATATATGTATATATGTATATATGTATATATGTATATATGTATATATGTATATATGTATATATGTATATATGTATATATGTATATATGTATATATGTATATATGTATATATGTATATATGTATATATGTATATATGTATATATGTATATATGTATATATGTATATATGTATATATGTATATATGTATATATGTATAATGTTCTAAGATAATCTAATTTGGGCGAAATTGATTTAAATGGCAGCTTACTGTTTTTTTTTATTGGGAATATACCACAAGTTTACTTTACAGTAAGTGTAATATAACATTTTGATTCCCACTTCGGAAATCGTTTTATATAAATAAAATTTATTAATATTTCGTACTTTAAGTATGATTTCCGAACTAAAAATCTAAACATCAAAATAAGCTTATTTTAAAGTCACATTGTGCCTTATTCTCAACATGAAATAATAAACTGCATACAATAACGCCACATTAAAAAATATTCATACACAATAATTATTTGGCAACGTGTCGGTCTGGTCTGGTCTGGTTTGGCAGATCGAGTGACCGAGTAACGAGTAGTAGAGGTGGGTCGTGGTAATTTTATCGTTAAAGCGTAGGCACAAAATTTCGTTCCACTATTTTTTAAATGTATTAATTTTTTGCGAATCTTGAGAAAACTAATAAATATTTTTGAAAAATTTAAACGCAGAATGAAACAATACATTATTACCGAGGGCCGAAAGTCCCTGAAAACTTCTATAATGTTTATTTTAATAAGTTATAGGGGTGAAAAAAAAATTAGTGTGATTTTTAATTTCAAATATCTCATTCAAAAACCTTTTTGTTTATTCTAAGGGACTTTCGCCCCTCGGTAATAATGTAATCTTTTATTCTGCATTTAAATTTTTCAAAAATATTTGTCAGTTTTCTCAGGATTCCAAAAAAAATGAATGCATTTAAAAATTTAAATTTTTGTAAACAAGTAACTATGATTGTTTAAAAGTAGTTTTAAGTAAGAGAGTGCCTACATAAACAAACATAATGGCTATTATCGTTTATGTGTATATTTATTGAAGTGAAAGAAACTAATGATTTATTTATTATAACTTGAAAAATAAACTAAACAATACAAATAGTAACTCGTACTTACATTTACATTACACGTTATTATTAAATCGCTAATAGTCTAAATTGACGTTCAAAAACATAAGTTTTTCAATTTTACTTCTTATTAACCGTCTTCTTTTTTTATTTCAAATTAAACCAGATCTTGAACATGTGTTCACATTTACAATACTAATAGTGGTTAAGTTAGGATATACATGGCGATGGTTTTTCCACCGCTGTAATGGACTCTCGATTCAGGTGTACGTGTAGATGAGCCACCTCCAATTAATTGATCAAAAATACACCATGGATTTAAGTCATCTTTATTGGTTTCTTTTCTCTACCCTTCAAGTATTTTTGGTCACTCATTGTACTTGTTATATCTTTAAACGGCCGTAAAATTTGGGAAAGCTGAGAACAAATAATCCAGTGTTATTTATTTAGATTTGGTCTAAGTCTAAGTCTGTATTATTTAATACCGATGTGGAACGGATTGCCTCTTCTAACTCGGTCATTTTTTTTAACATGTAGTAGGTGAAGTTCTACCTAGTTTCCATGTCTTGGATTGGCCGTTTGGGAACTTTGTTATATTGTAATTATTACTTTAAAAGCCTTTCTGAAGATAAGGTATTTTTTTTTAAATGTGTTTTTTGCAGAATTGTCGAAAATAGGACTTTTTATTTTATCTATTATCAAATCAGTTTTGACATAACATTCCTGAAGTAATGAACCTGACAGTTTTTCGTGTTGGCAGTTTATATCCAGGAATCCACCCTGCAAACTTTTTAAAAGATGGTTATTCACCTATGGAAAACAGATGAAACGAGTCTGCATAAGTTTAGTCAATCTTGAAAATCAACCAGTACAAGAAAAAGAAACTGATAAAGATGACTTAAGTCCATGGTGTATTTTTGATGAATTAATTGGACGTGACTCATCTGGACGTGGATATAAAAGAAGTCGACATGTATTTGTCTGATGATATATTACCCACAAAAAATTTCGAACGGAAATTGGAACTGTCCATTACCGTGGTGGAAAAACCATCGTCATGTATATCCTAACTTAACCACTATATTCATAAAATATTGGAGTATTGTAATAAAATCTTTTCCTTGTGAACACATGTTTAAAATCTGGTTTAATTTTAAATAAAAGAAGAACACAGTTAACAAGAAAAGTGGAAAAACTTGTTTTTAAATGTCAATCTAGACGATTCTGTATGTATATATGTATATATGTTTATATGTATATATGTATATATGTATATATGTATATATGTATATATGTTTATATGTATATATGTATATATGTATATATGTATATATGTATATATGTTTATATGTATATATGTATATATGTATATATGTATATATGTATATATGTTTATATGTATATATGTATATATGTATATATGTATATATGTATATATGTATATATGTATATATGTATATATGTATATATGTATATATGTATATATGTATATATGTATATATGTATATATGTATATATGTATATATGTATATATGTATATATGTATATATGTATATATGTATATATGTATATATGTATATATGTATATATGTATATATGTATATATGTATATATGTATATATGTATATATGTATATATGTATATATGTATATATGTATATAATTATATATATATATATACATATATATATATATATATATATATATATATATATATATATATACCTATACCTATACCTGGTGTCATAGTGTTGATAGCCATACTCCTCCGAAACGACTGGACTGATTTTTATGAAATATGTATGTATTCGGTAGATCTGAGAATAGGTTGTAATCTATTTTTTATATTCCTAAATGATAAGGGTAGTTCACCCCAATCTGTATCTGTAGAGTAGGGAGGGCGAGTTAAGTTCCACAGCAGTTCAGCCACAATTGACCCATTGTGGATCCTCCTATAGAGCTGTCGTCTTTAGCTCATTGTCCATCCTGCCATTTCTAGGAAGGTGGACAAGTCACCAGGAGACGTCTTCCTTATGATGGCACGTGGGGGCTAGGTTCGCTAAATGCGTACTCTAGTATTAACGATAACTCCGGGCTTTCACATAAGACGTGCTCTACGGTTTCGTCTTCTCGTTCACATTTCCTACATAGAGGTGTCTACTAGCTCCAGTGTGTAGAGGTGTTTGCTTAGTTGACAATGACCAGTTAAAATACCAACTGTCAAGTGTAGGTTTCTCCTGGTCATTCCCTAGCTACTTCTTTGATGCTGACTTTCCAAGGTTACTTAATGTTACCCTGGTTACATTCTTGCCTTCTTCCCATCTGTTTACGGTTTGCGTATGGAAGTGACATTTGACAATTTCCGCAATTGTTGTAGTTGATTAACCAAAATTATCCCCAGGTCCTAGGAGTCATAAGCCTGCCGCCTTCCTAGCCAATTGGTCAGCAATGCGGTTGTCTTTACTCCTATCGTGTCCTTTAACCTACCTCAGGATGATGGTATTACCATCCGAAGCTTGAGTTAGTTAGTGACTCGTGACCTTCCATTACTAACCCTGAAGTGACACGTGGTCTATTTAAGGTTAGTAGCGCTTGTCTGCTATCTGTGCAGATTATTATAGTTTTTCCGGCTATACCTTTTTAGGGTTATTTCTTTCTTTAGGGTTTTCTTTAGGTCTTGTCTATGGAGATACGAGCCAGTTCCGTCTGAACTATGCTGGCATTTTTGCCCATACTCCACTTTATCCTTAGGTGTAGTGATCTGGAGTATATCCCGCATCCTGAGCCTTTTTTCAATTTGGAGCTATCGGTATATATACAATAGGCATTTGCCACGTTTGTCTCCCTGTACTGTCTTGTTTCGATTTTGTAGAGTGTGTCAAAGACAAACTTTGGTTTAATTGAGTCGCAGGCTGCCTGTATCAGCTGTATAAGCTGGTATACTATTAGACTATACAGGACTGGTATATGGACTATACTGGTAGACTATACAGGATGGTAGCGCATCCAGCTCTCCACGACAGAAACAAGTTCTCAATTGTCACATTCCTACATCAAGGTTTACACCAGCTGAGCGCACTCGCATCATTTCCACTAGCGCCACCTCTTTGACATATATGTCTAGAGGCGTGATGCCAATGATCAACTCCATTGAAACAGTTGGTGTTATTTCGATGGCAACTGTTAAATTTATGCAAGCCATCTGCTGAATATGGTTTAGTTTTTTAATCGCTGTTGCCTGTAGCATTTTTGTTACCCAAGCAATAGCTCCGTAAATTACCATTGGCCTAATTACAGTAGTGTAGACCCAGGCGATCACCCTACGCGAAAGGCCCCGGGTGTGTCCGACTGTTCGTCGATATTGCTCATAGGCAATATATTCTCTTTTAGCTCTACCACCTAAGTGTGAGTTCCATGTTAACTTCCTGTCAAGGGTAATACCAAGGTACTTCACCTCGTCAGAAAAGTTTAGATTGCAGTTTATAATCTTTGAGGGTATTAAGCCCATGATTCTTCTTTTTCTGCTAAAGAGAACCATCTTTGTCTTCTTAGGATTTATAGATAGTGAGTGTTCTGTTATATTTTTTATAGTTCTAATTTATTGTCTTTATTCTAATTTATTAAAACTCACGATAATTTATTATCAATTTATTAAATAACTGTACAACTATTTGGTTTTGGTTGATGGACCATCTGGTTTTGCTCGATGGACGAGCAAAATTACAAATCGGAGGCCAAGAGCAGACAAACGCAGTAGAGGAAGACCACCTACACGTTGGGCCGACGACATCAGGCCTATCAATAAAAATTGGCAACAAAGAGCACAAAATCGTGAGGAATGGAGGAGTTTAAGGGAGGCCTATGTCCAGCAGTGGACGTGATAAATAGAGGCTGGATGATGACAACTATTTATTACGTTCGTACATTTAAATACGCGAACCCCGAATTTATCTTCTTACTAACTGCTCAATAAAATCCATGGTATTTATATATAAAATACCGTTATCTCGAAAAGTCTGGGGATGCACCGATGATGTTACATCCATTAGGTGACTCATCCAGCAGGTCTCGAAAAGTCAATTGCATTCTGGTAAATTCAGAGAGTCGTCGCCGACAGCATTATCAGTAACTGAACTGGTTATCCGACCCTTTTGTAGAATTCGGTAGTATCTGACCTAGAACATTCGTGAATGAGTAAATATATTTACAGTTTTTATACGTCATAATATTTAAAATCGTAACAGCTCCTTACACCATGTTTCTATTAGTCGGAGAGCAACTTGTTTTCTTTCACATAATGTGTTTACAAACTTACCGTTTTGCAAAACCCGTTGCTGCTGAGTTGGTCAACCAGAGTGTCTAGAACTATGTTCCAGAGTAGTGGTGATAGCACTCCTCCCTGTGGACACCCCCTCGTAACCATGCCTCCTAACAGAAACGTCTTCTACACTTATGCTTATTGTTCTATTAGAGAGCATACTGAATATCCATTCGCTTACAGCCAGAGCAACATTCCTGATGTTGAGCTATTGGGTGATGGTTGGGAATGTGTTTTTATTTGGATGTGGTGTGAATTCTTTCTTGTCCAGTAATTTTTCAATTCTTCCCGAAGTATATGCATGCTGATTTGTTAGGGTATGGATTTGTTAGTAGGTTAAGGATGTTAGTTTAATTTGTCTAAAAGCCTTTGGTAGGGTGTAGTCCATCCTCCCTGGTTTTGGTATGAAGACCACACGTACCACTCCCTACTTCCTAGGAATATATCTTAGAGCCAAAGAGGCTCCAAAAATCAAATCAATCCCTCAAATCAAAGAGGTTCACCCTAAATAATTTGGTTTACTTTTTGGACAAAATTTTTTATTTTTATATGATGTGGCATTAACCAATACAACTCTTAATTTTTGCCCTTCTATCACTAACCCCTATATTTTAATAGCCGTATTAGTAATTTAATCATTTGAACCCTGGTCGATAACTGATATTTTACTGGTCACTTCTCGTACGCAGTAGCACGTAGTAGGCATGAGAAAAAAGAAGGTCTTCTGCTTTTCCTCACACAATAAGCCTTCCCACTTCGAAAAGTCTACAAAGTTGTTTATGCATCTAGCGTTTACAATTATCATTTTACCTTCTCAGTTTAATTCTTAAGTAAATTTATTATTAATTTGCTGGGCCGACCTTTTTAGGCGTGTTTTTCCGTACATAGCGTACCAGTTCAAAAGGCTTAACTGGACGAGCAACATTGGCAGCAAAGGATACAGATGCAGATAATCATCCTAAGTACCTTGCGGAATTTGCACGCGAGAGGAGTTTAGCTTCAAAAATCCTTGAGAAATGTACGAGGTGTCATCGTCACTCAGTGGATAGTGTGGAGAAGACTTAAGCCTGCCACTTTAATTTCCAGAGGAGCTTACACAGGGCCCAAATTGAAAGCACGTTGGAAACAGGATCGACTTCGGTTTGCCCAAGAACATGTCAATTGTCACCTTGGTTAATGGAGTTTTATTCTCTGGTGAGAGTCGACTGTGTTTGTATAATAATGACAGAAGACGACGCGTCTATCGAAGGCTCGGAGAACGATTTGTCCAGTGCTGCAGGGTCGAAACAGTGAGGTATGGAGGTGGTTCGTGTATGTTTTGAGGTAGTATATCTTTAGAAGGAAAATCAGAGCTTTTGTTCGTGCCCGGTGGTGGTCTTGGAGGGGTTTAAGTGCAGATCGTTTCATTACGGATATTCTCTAAGACCATGTTGTTTCTTACACTGGCTACATCGGCGACGGCTTTATGCTAATGCCTGATAACGCTCGATGTCACACAGCACGGATTACGAAAAATAACCTGGCCAACACCAATATAACAATAATAGATTGCCCTTCATTGAGTCCGGTTATAAATGCCATCGAGCGTCTGTGGGATAAACTTAATCGTAGGTTTCGGGTACATAATTCAGCACCAGCGACAGTGGCGCAGGTAAAAACTTCATTAGATGAAGAGTGTGAAACGATTCCTCAGGAATTAGTCAGAAATTTAATGAGGTCGTTAAAAAATAACAAGCAAAGTGTAGTACAATGCAGAGGAGAACACTCAGTATTAATTTTGATTTTTTATTTTAATTTACTTTTAATTTTGATTTTTTATTTTAATTTACTTTTATATCCATTACATAATAACTTTGCTTCATAACATGTATTCTTACATACAACAAGTTATCTTTATTATGTTCTTTACTTACTTACGATAATCTGTATGCATAACATGTTGCATACCATGAAGACAGGTTGAAAAATTAAAAAGTAAAATTACCATCGAGTTAGAATCTATTGAGAAGCTATGAGCATATTAACGTATGTATTAAAAACGGCGTAGGTAGGCGTGGCTAACGATAATACCAATATGGCGGTGATATCAGGGCCAGACTCAATAATATCAAAACTACTATACAAATATGACTAGTTATTCAGAAGATTTATTCATAATCTAAAAAAGTGCAATACATTTTTAATAAACTATAATTTATTTATCTCGCGGTAAACACTAAAAACACGATATATTATACATAAAGATAAATTAATACAGTCAAATACTATTAATTTATTCTCTGCAGTACGGGCCATTACTTTGTTTACATATTTGTATACTAACCTGTGGAACGATATTTCTGAAGATTTTTTATTAACATTGCTTCTGCTACTGCAACTACGTCGAGAACAAGAAACCATTATTATGCACTATCACAATATGTTACAGTTTCTATAAAAGTATTATAAACCTGAAAATATTCGAAAAACAACAAATGTAAACACACATATACGATCTGTCAAAAGTTTCAAAACAATATTAATAATATGGCCGAAGCGAGGTCGTTTTTAGTCACGTGATGCCCTCTTCATAGATTCTAACTCGATGAAAATTACCCAAGATGGGTATCTAGTATTTCTTGAAAAGAAATATAATCTTAAAAACATCTAATTACATTTTAATAATAGGGATTTTACTTTCTGTTCTCTATGTATCAGAGCTAAAACACACCAGTAAAAGATGTCATAAACTAAGTTTTACTATCTTCACCTAAATTTTAAAAATTTTAGAATGTATTTTGTCCATTATTTTATATTTTATATTTTATATGTGTGTTATTAATGTTGAGTGTCAATGCAGTCCAACGTGTTGGTGGACGATCTCTGCTTCGGTAGGCATCATCTCTTGGTCTCCATTCCAGTATCCGCTTTGTCCATATATTATCTGTCATTCGAGCCACGTGATCTGCTCAGTTCCATTTCAGTGTTGCTACTCTCTCTACTGCATCAGCCACTCTTGTTCTTTGTCGTAGCTGACGATTTGGGATATTGTCTCGTAGTGAAACGCCCAACAAAGCACGCTCCATCGCTCTTTGACCCACACGGATCTTTTGAACTGTTCTCCTTGTTATGGTCAACGTTTCCGCACCGTAAGTCAACACTGGCAAAACGTACTGACTAAAGGTTTTTCTTTTAAGACATATTGGTATATCAGACGATTTGAAAATATGGTTCAGCTTGCCAAAGACTGTCCAAGTCAGTCTTATACGACGGAGAAGCTCAACGTTTTGGTTATCTTTTCCTACGCGGTTCTCATGACCTAGGTATTTATAGGCCATTACCTGGTCTATGGATCTTGTTCCTACGCATATATCTTCGCTAACTACAAGATTTGTCATCATCTGGGTTTTAGATATATTTATTTTCAATCCCCCTTCTAGCGAGGAAAGGTAGAGCTGATTCGAGCGAGGTAGAGCTGAGCGAGGAAAGATAGAACACGGATGAAGCTGTAGCTTCTTCCGTGGATGTGTTAGTTGTTCTAGAGTTCTCAGAGTCTTCTAACTGTATTTCAGTATACATTTTTTGAATTTTCGATATTATCTTGAATGTTCTCGAACGACTTCTTCTTTTTCGTCAAGGAACTTTTTTATGTGGCATAAATCTTTCGTAACACTGCCCCCTCCATTATCGTTATTCACCTCGAATAACTGTACTATCAGGAATCAATTGAAACCAACAGAGAGGATCAGTTTCATGACATGGAGCAATCTCTCGATATAAACTACCTTGGGTTTACTTCTAGCTAGATGTGGTATATTGGATTGTTTATTTTTTGCAGGACGGTGTATGAGCCTTTCCAGTTTCGTTGAAGTTTCGGATAAAGTCCTTTCTTGCGTGTGGGATTGCATAACCATACTAGGTCACTTCTTTCGAAAGTTGTATTAGTAGCATATATGTCGAGCTTGGTCTTGGTTTTATCACTTTAAACTGTCTTCTTTGCAAGGAGGCAATTTTCCGAAAATAAGATCTTGAGGAAGTTTCATTTTTCTTCCGGTGACCATCAGCGATGGAGAATAATAAGTTCTCTTATTTTCGGAACTTCTATAGGTTAACAGGAATAGAGGAATTAAAATATCACAATATTTTTGACTATCAGCGATAAACATTGTAAGGTATTGACAAACAGTTCTATTATGTCTTTCGACCATTCCGCCTGATTATTAATATAACTTTAACTAACTCCATGTCTTGATACAACGTGCGTTATGAATGCTTCTACGCATATTTTCAACATATACTTTTTCCGAAAATTATGTAGGTTACGATCGCAGCCGTCGATCCGTTCGTTGTAATTTTCGTTAGCTTGATCGATTTCAATGCCTTAATTTTTCAGGTCTTTTATAATGTCTGCACTTATTATAATATAAAACAAATGTTTGCTCGAAATATAAGAAAATGATATGTTAATATTATGTTTATATTATTTCACAAATGACTTTTATAGCGTCTATTCTTGTTGTTTCTGCTCTAAACCCTCACTATGATAGTAATCTTTTGTTTTTTGTTTTAATATATTTTACGAGAGGATGTCTGATAAGTAAATCTAATATCTTATAACAGCTGAATAATAATAATAAGTAATATTTATCCTGCTTTCCATTTTTCGGCCATTGTTTCTTCTTTCTAAATTTTTGTTATTGGTTCGTAGATTTTTCATTGTATTAATTGACGAGTTCGTTTGATATTTTGTCTGAGCTCGTTGCTTTTTTGTGTTTTAAGTTTTTTGTTACTCCTAAGAATTTCTTACATGAGGACTTCATTCTTTTGTGTTCTGTATTCTGTAACTTTAAACAATTCTACTAATGGTTGTTTCATATTTTGCAATCAATCTGAACTATTACTTTTTTATCTTTAGCATTAACTAACTCATCGTTACGCTTTTTTTATAGTATTTTTAATATATGTACAATAACACCTCTTTTGAAATGTACTTAATACTTCTTGACACTATTTTGAACTAGCTCTTTACTTTTACATCTATATAAAAGTACTATTTGTTAATAATTAAAGCCGTCATGTTGAAAAGGGCATAAGTCAAACTGTTTTTAAATATCACTTTTTGGTGCCATTTTATTTCTTGAAGCGTTTTACACGTTTTCTGTTAAAAGGGAACATCTTCAAACGGCTCGGCTATAAAAATGGCACGAGTCCTTGACTTATGCCCCTCCTTACGAAACTTTTAATCACTGGACTTACGTCCTTTTCGAAATGACGGATTCAATGGCTGTTTTGAACGACAGTTTTGAACAACCCAAATTTTCAAGAAATATTCGTTAAAAAAATAGGCCATACTAAACTTGATATTTTTAAAATACCAAAGTATAAATCTTACATCATTCAGGATAGTGAGTAGACTTCTACAGACACGTAGAACTAAGTGGTCTTCTTAAACTACGATTTTTTTCGATAGGTCCCTATTATTACGTCTTATTGTTTTTTATGCATCTTGGATGAGAAAATTAATCTACTCAATGCAACAAATTACAATACATAATTATTATTAAAAAAAATGCGTTTGTATGAATGTGCATGTGTTTTATGAATATACTCATTTAAATTGGTAAGCAGATTCTTAAAGTATAAGTTTTAGTTTTTCAGTTTTAGGATTGAATATTTTTTCCATAATAAAATATTTTTAACATAATTCAAAATAATAATAGTAACTTGTAATCTTATGTTATGTAACTTAAGATATTTACCATATATCCCTTGGCGGTCATGGTTCTGCCCTCCATTTCTCGAACGTCCTCTTCGTCATCATCACTTTCTGAGTCGGATAATGGTTGAGTCTGCTTATGATTTTCATGATATTCTGTTTCTTTCTTCTCTGTTATCTCTTTGTCTATTTTTACAGATTCTATCGTTGTAGCTGACTGTACATCAGGAAACATCTATAATACAATAAAGTTAAAAAAATACTTAAAACCTACTTAAAAATCAATACAATTAAAAGATCAACATAGGAAATGTTCATATATATATATATATATATATATATATATATATATATATATATATATATAAATATTTATGTATATATATATATATATATTTATGTATATATATATATATATATATATATACAAATAACAAAGTTTATTAGGGCTGCAGTCAGAAGTTTGGCCGGGATGTTATAGAACCTTTAGAACTATGAACTCTTTTGACTTTTGGTCTAGCTTTCGGAATTGTTTTATTCCTTTTTCAAGACACTGTAATTAGAACAATGTATAAATATTTACAATATATCACAAATTGTCAGTACAACTTACTAGTCGTTGAGATTATTTATATAAAGCTTTGACACTCAACATTAATAACACACATATTTATAAAATATACAATAATGGACAAAATGCATTCTAAAATTTTTAAAATTTAGGTCACGATAGTAAAACTTAGTTTATAACATCTTTTAATGGTGTGTTTACTATGCTGACCTAAATTTTAAAAGTTTTAGAATGTATTTTGTCCATTATTTTATATTTTATAAATATGTGTGTTATTAATGTTGAGTGTCAAAGCTTTTTATCAATAATCTCAACGACTAGTAAGTTGCACTGACGAATTGTGATATTTTGTAAATATTTACACAGTTTTCTTGTTACAGTGTTTTGAGAAAGGAATAAAACAATTCCGAAAGCTAGACAAAAAGTCAAAAGAGTATTTCTTTAACATCCCGGCCAAACTTCTGATTGCAGCTCTAATAAAATAAACTGTGTTGTATATATATATATATATATATATATATATATATATATATATATATATATATATAATAAATGTATATTATCAGGCTTCTTGGTCAGAAAATAAAACGATCTTTTTCTCGTAAACTCAATATTTCGCCATTTGGTTTATGGCTTTTTCAAGAGCGCAATAAAAAATTATTTATTGATAGAATAAAAAAATAAAATAACATAAAAGAACTTACACATGTAATCGTTCAAACAGCGTAGCACAAACACAACATCTTGAGTGACAGACTAAAAATATTAAAACACAAACACATATTTTTTTAATATTTTCAGTCTGTCACTCAAGATGTTGTGTTTGTGCTACGCTGTTTGAACGATTACATCTATATATATATATATATATATATATATATATATATATATATATATATATATATATATATATATATATATCATCATTATCAGCATATTCTACCAATTATTCTCCCTTACATATTAATTCTTCATATCTGCCCAAGATTGTCTAAAATTCACTCCTCTGTGCCTTGTTATACCGGCTTGTTTCCTTATGTCATAGTCCCATCTTAAATTTGGACGTATTTTTGGTCTCTTGACGCCTCTTGAATACTTTAGTGTCCAAGTTTCGCATCCGTATTTCATGATTGGTTGTATACACTGATCGAATGTTTTTTTCTTCAAGTGGATTGGCATCTTCGATTTAAAAATACAAGTGAATTTCTACCAAAAGATGTTCAAGCTAGTTTCATTTTTCTGTTGATTTATATATTAATTGTCCCAGGTATACATACTCGTCTACTGTCTCAAGTGCAGTATTGTTTTTTATTACATCTTGGACATCCACTAGCTTGTTGTACATGGTTGTTGTTCATTTTAAAGTTCATTTTTAGGCCAACTTCATTATTAGCTGCATTTAGGTTGCTTATAAGTTCTTGTAGTTCTACAGGATTATTAGCAATCAGAACGATATCGTCTGCAAATCTTAGATGGCTAAGGTATTTTTGATCAATGGATATTTCTTTGTTGTGCCAGTTTATTTTGCTGAATATATTTTCTAGAGTTGCAGTGAAAAGCTTTGGTAATATTGCTTCTCCTTGTCGGACGCCTCTAGTAATGGAAAATTCTCGAGTGTTTTTATAAATTTTTACCTTTGCTTTTGCTTATCTGTATATATTTACTAAAGTTTCTATATACGGTTTGTCAATGCCTTGGTTGCTCAAAGCTTCTATTACTGCCTTGATATATAGACGAGCCCTAACAACTATACAAGCTGTTACTTGTTGTAAGCAGTTCCAGCAGGTGGAACAAGCAGTTATTTTGCGAATATAATGCCAATTTACGGAAATTCTTTTATTTAATTTTTTTTTAAATTGTAAATATGAAATTAACAACTTTTTTATGATGTATGGAATTATTCTTGCGGCTTAATTATATATTTTATATTGAATACTATGTAATTAATTGTTTGATAATCGAAAACCGCTGACAACTAAATGTTGGAACATTTTTTGCTTTTCCTCACGATTCTTAAATTTTATCAGCCTGACACAAAGAAGGCATTGAAATTAAACATACGAGTAGGTAGTGCGTTGTTAAAAATAATTGCCATGGCTCATTTGAACCTGAATAAAGATAACTGTCAGTTTTATTACGAGTAAAATATAATACTGGAACGTGAAAACCCTACTGATCCAAAAGTTCGAGAAATTATTATTCCTCAGCACCATGAAGGGAAAACAATGCCTGAAAGTTCCAGTAAATTGACTAGCAACAACTACGGTGTTTAATATAATTAATAAATATGGTGAAACTGCCAGTATTGATGTTTGCAGAAAAAGCTCAGGCCCTCCAAAAGCTATTTCTCAAAGGAGTGCATTTAATTCGAATATGCAAGTCGAGAAGAAGAAGTACAGTACGAGAAGTAACCATTAGAAGGAATAGAGAAACTGAGAAGAATGTTTCCAGAGAATTCCGTTGCAAATATATCCACAAAAGCGGTCTTAGTTTTTATAAAGTATGTTTGATAGGTTCTTCTTTGCAATATAAATTTTCTGTTTTTTCATTTATTCGAGTAGGCCAAAGAAAAACCATTGCTGACAGAAACTCAAAAAACTAATCGTTACATTTGGGCTAAATCAAAACTTTCGTGGACCAAACATAACAGGGACAAAGTTATCTATAGCGACGAAAGCAAATTTGATGTCTGTGTGGGAGATTATCGAAAGCGTGTGATTCGGCAAAAAGTGTAATTCAAGAAGCATTCGATAAGGATTTCCTTTAAGGAACTGTAAAGTTTTCACAGGGCATCATGGTGGGGTTGTGTGTCGGCAAAAGAGTTAGGGACATTATATTTTATTGAGGTCATAGTAAACGCAGATAAGTATCAATATATCCTTGAATAGTGGCCTCTACCAAATGCGGCATAGTTATATCCATTCGGAGATTTTATCTTTCAACAGGACGGCGCCTTCTGCCATATGGCTAAATCTACCAAATATGGTTGGCATAACATGACATTAAAGTTTTGTCACATCATTCTAGTAGCCCGAATCTTAATCCAATAGAGGCACTTTGACACAAAATGAAACAACGCCTAAGAAATAACCGTCAGCGTACTTTGCCACAACTACGTGCTAAATTACAAGAAATATGAGCTAGTTTCACTCCTGAATTCTGTGAAGGCCTAGTTCATACAATCCCTAATAGAGTTCAGGCTGTTTTCAATCTTAGGGCGACATTACAAATTATTAATATTTATTTTAATATGTTAAAATTCTCTTGTTCCAACAATTAGTTGTCAGCATGTTTTGGTTATCAAACAACTAATTAAATAGTAATCAACAAAAATTACATAATTAAACTATAAAAATAATTCCATATATCATAAAAAATGTTGTTAATTCTATATTTACAATTAAAAAAACTTAACATAAAAGAATTTTAATAAATTGGTATTTTATTTGCCAAATAACTGCTTGTTCCAACATGTAGTTGTTATGGCCCGTAGAATCGAAAGCATTATCGAAATCTATTAAGATTAATACCAGCGGTAATTTATATTCTTTAGCTTTACTCATTAGTTTTTGAAATGTATGAATATGATCCATGGTACTGAATTTACTTCTGAAGCCAGCTTGTTCTCTCGGCTGTGCAGCATCTAATGTGTTTGTTTTCTGTTGTTAATATTTGTGAATATCTTATATACGATTGGTAGTAGACTTATAGGTCTGTAGTGTTTGATATCCTTTTTGCTCCCTTTCTTATGAATGAGAATTATGTTTGCTGTATTCCAGTGATCTGGTATGCATCTCGATCTTAGGCAGTTCGTAAATATGCCCGCTAAGATTTTCCAGGTTTTATTGCCAGCGTATTTAAGCAATTCCACTGTTATACCATCTATTCCAGCTGTTTTACCGCTTTTCATTTTTGTAATGGTTGAGTCTACTTCTTCCGGAAGGAATTCTGGTACATTTTCTTGGTTACTGATTACTTCTTCAAGTGTGTCAGGGGCTTTGTGTAGTTCGCTGTAGAATTTAGTCACGAGTTGTATTATTTCATTTCTGTCTGTAATTCTAGTGTTCTCGCTTGTTAGAGCAACGATTTGCTTCTATCCTATGATTAATGCTTTTCTTGTTTTTTTATAGTTTTTCTTGTTTTCGATTGCATTGTCTACCAATCCTTTATGGTATTTTCTTATGTCTTTCTTAATACTTTTCCTTATTGTCTTACAAAGTTCAGTTTATTGTATTCTCTGTATGTTTCTACGTACTTTTATTTCCCTTCTTTGTTTTAGCAATATTTTAGTTTCATCAGACAGTTTACTATGTTGATTTTGTTGTTGCGGGCCTCCGATTTATTGGCACTATCAAGGATGATTTCCATTTTTTAAGAACTGTCGATTTGGTCATGTTATCTTTCATCAATTCTCCTTTGGTAGTGATCTGAGTTTTCTTTTAGATTGCTAATATTTATACCGGTAACTCTTGGTTTTGTGATTAATTTTATTCTTTCCAGTTTTAGATCTAGAATAATTTTTGCTGTGATTAGTCTATGATCGCTGCCTGTTTGAAATTTATTTATTACACTGACACCTTTTATTGTAGCAATCTTGTTAGTTAAAATGCAGTCAATTTCGTTCATAGTGATTCCATTTGGTGCTACTTAAGTCCATTTTCTGTTCCATTTTTCTTTAAGAATGTATTTGCAATTGGCATGTTTTGGTAGTGTGCAAACTAAACCAGTCTTTCTCCCCTCTCATTTCTATCACCGACTCCATACTTTCCCGCGACCTGTTCTTTGCCGTTTCTCTTTCGCACTTTGGCATTAAAGTCGCCAATTGAATACCTAAAAGGACTTTTATTGTTATTTAATGATTCATTTATGTTACTGTAGAGTTCTTCTATTTCTTCGTCAGTGTGAGTAATGGTTGGGGCGTATATTTGTATTGCCGTTGTCCGACACCTAACTACCATCCTCTTCTATCGTGGCAATCTTCCGTTGATAGATTCCGTTCGCTCATTGACTTTTTATGTTTTGCTGCCACTCTAGTTTGGATCTTCCTCGCTTTCTATTCCCTTTTGGGGTGCATTTCAGTATTTTTTTGCGCCATCTAGTATTTCGCATTCGCTCTAGGTGTCCATACCAGATAAGTTGTTTCGTTTCGATATCCTGAATTATTGTAAATTATCGTATTATCTTAAATTGTATTTTATATTTCTTTAATAGTTGTAAAGTTAAGCTAGCTACTTTATCTGAGATACTAGTTATTTCTACTATTCTTTGATTCCATTTCTTGTTGATTAGAAATCCAATACCACGTGATCTGCCTGTTGATGTGCCTCGGTAGTAGAATGTGTTTTCTGAAGCTAATTTCCATAGCTCTTCATTTTTTCGTCTTACATCGCTGATTTCTATGACGTCCCAGTTTATGTTTTGTTTCTTTTTCCAGTTCTACAAGTCTGGATTGATTTGATAACGAGCGACAATTATAGTCTGTCCCAAACCCGTCTTTCAGTGCGTCACTAATTTTGACGTTATGTAGGATTTTAAGAATGTGGAAAATTATTGCATGACATTTTAGTTAAATCTGACAGTTGCAGGATCGTAATCGGCTAAATAGGAAAAGGTTATTATTTTTTTTTAATGTGGAATGAAAACTTTCACAATTAATTTTTTTTTAATTTACATATTAGTGTATATACTAATATATAGACTCAAATATTCTTTTCTGGGAAACACTCCTCACAGTGGCAGAGCAAATTCTAAGCAAGGCTGAACAGTGGTTCAGTGGAAATCGGTTGTTGCTTAATCACAGAATAATAAACAATCAGAATGCCCACTCTCCATGGAAAATTAAGTATGCGCATCTCCTTCGCGCAGACGTTCCGCCATGTTTTATAGGAAACCAGTGTTGTTTATGTGGTGTGCATAGAAAAATTAACCCGGTTTAATTGACTTACGGCAATTATAGACATTTTCTTTTTTTCTTCTGATCATAACCCCCTGATAGCGCGGGTACACATTAGACTCAAAAGACCTTCAAATAAAACAAAAATAGATCACATAGATACCAGCCGCTTACAAGATCCAATAATTAAAGAAGATTTAAAACAACATATCAATGATAACTTACGAATGCTTTCTACAAAGACAGAGAACACGCATGTAGAAGACAAGTGGCAAGATTTAAAAGACGCCATAATAAAACCTGCCCAGAAAATGCTTACCAAAGAGAAACAGAAAAAAGGACGAGAATGGATAACAGAAAAAATTTTAGGTCTCATGGAAGAGCGAAGACAGTTAAAGGGAAAATGCAGCCAAAAATATAATGAAGTAAACAAACAAATCAGAAAAGAAATAAGAACTGCAAAGTAAAATTTTTATACAAGAAAATGCGAGGAAAACAAAGAACTACATCTCAAACATGACACTTTTAACTTACATAAAAAGATAAAGGAACTGACAGGTACACAAAAACGAAAACATCCCAATCTCCTATGCAACGCAAATGGTGAAATAATAGCCGATCTACAAGAAAAGCTTAGGACCTGGAAGAACTATGTAGAAGAATTGTTCGACGATGAAAGACAAGAACCTAATATAGATAACTTGCAAGGCCACGAAGGACCAGAAATAACTAAAGAAGAACTATTATATGCTATAAAAATAATGAAAAATGGTAAATCACCGGGTCCAGACGGGCTCACATCAGAACTTCTTAAGCTTGTGGAAGGCGAATCAGTGAATATTCTACTCGACCTTTTTAACTGCATCTACAAAAGAGGAGAAATACCAAAGGAATGGCTACTTTCAACTTTTGTAACCTTACCAAAAAAGGCAAATGCAAAACAGTGCACTGACTACCGCACTATAAGCTTAATGGGGCATACATTAAAAGTATTCATCAAAGTAATCCACTCAAGAATTAACAGAAAACTAGATGCAGATATTAGTAATACTCAATTCGGATTTCGGAACGGGCTTGGAACAAGAGAAGCACTATTTTCACTTAACGTCATATGCCAAAGATGTCTAGATATAAACCAAGATATATATATATATATATATATATATATAAGAAATACTGGATATTATTGACTGTCGATATAAACAAACAACACAGTTTATTAGGGTTGCAGTCAGAAATATTGGCCGGGATGTTAAAAAACACTCTTTTGACTTTTTGTCGAGCTTTCGGAATGGTTTTATTCCTTTTTCAAGACACTGCAAAAGACAATTATGTAAATATTTAAAAAATATCACAATTCTTCAGTGTAACTTACTAGTCGTTGAGATTATTTTTGAAAGCATTGAACACTCAACATTTATACTAAAATATACAACACAAAATATACCACACACATTAAAATATACAATTGTGGACAAAATACATCATAAAATCTTTAAAAATATTTGTTGGAAAAATAGTAAAGCCCGATTGATGGCATGTTTTACTGGTGTACACCAGTAAAACATGCCATCAATCGGGCTTTACTATTTTTCCAACAAATATTTTTAAAGATTTTATGATGTATTTTGTCCACAATTGTATATTTTAATGTGTGTGGTATATTTTGTGTTGTATATTTTAGTATAAATGTTGAGTGTTCAATGCTTTCAAAAATAATCTCAACGACTAGTAAGTTACACTGAAGAATTGTGATATTTTTTAAATATTTACATAATTGTCTTTTGCAGTGTCTTGAAAAAGGAATAAAACCATTCCGAAAGCTCGACAAAAAGTCAAAAGAGTGTTTTTTAACATCCCGGCCAATATTTCTGACTGCAACCCTAATAAACTGTGTTGTTTGTATATATATATATATATATATATATATATATATATATATATATATATATATGTGCTTAGATATATATATATTATATATATAATATATATATATATGTATATATATATATATATATATATATATATATATATATATATATGTTACGAGCAAAGCCCGAAATTGGGCAATCCTAGCATTGTACGGAAATTATTGTCCACTTCTAGCATTGTACCCCCAAACTGTACAATGTCCGAAATGATCAAATTTAAAAATGATTATCGAGACGCTTATCGATTCGACTCGATTATTATTAACGATACGTCAAATCAAATCAAAAATCGATGACGATACATCAAATCAAAAATCGAACATTTCTTGTTAATTATTTGATAATTTTTATTTTCTATTTTACATACAAAGTTGTACTTTTTTGAATCGACAACGTTATAAAATGCTGTGTCAAACTAAAATATAAATAAGAAGAAATTGTTCTGCCATAGAGTGATAGATAAAAGCACATAAAAGTAGGTATATAAAAAGTTCCATTGAAGAAATGAAGGAAAGTTTTGTATTTGGCAGTGTTGTCATGTCGTTTTAATAAATCGCGAAAGAGCATGTGATATAATATTAATTAATTTTATTAAACATTATTTTTAAGTTTATAAATGAAGTTTAATTAAATTTAATTTAATATATTTCAAGTTCCAGCAACTAACTAATAGATTAATTTAGGATTTATATCATAATTGATGTTTGTCTTTAATATCAAATGGGGAATAATCATAAAAATAATCGATATCTGTCATATTCTTCCAAACTTTGACGCATTGCTACTTATCGACTTATTGAAATTCGATTGCAATTCCTTTATACAAAGTCCGACGATTATGTCTATTTCGGAGATTGTACAATAAAGGCGTACAATGCTAGAAGTGGACAAGATTTTCCGTACAATGTTAGGATTGTCCAATTTCGGACATTGCTCGTAACATATATATATATATATATATATATATATATATATATATATATATATATATATATATGTGCTTTATTGATTACAACAAAGCGTTTGATAAAGTTCGTCACGATTACTTAATGAAACTGCTAGTAGAAAAAAACTTAGATAAAAGGGACATTAGAATTATCTCTAAGATTTACTATAACCAGAAAGCAAATATCCGAATAGAGCAAGAGACAACGGAGGAAATCGAGATCAAGAAAGGCGTAAGACAGGGTTGTATACTCTCACCGACCTTATTCAATCTATACTCCGAAGACATTATAAACACAGCACTTTCGGATCAAAATATAGGTATTAAGATAAATGGCATCCGAATGAACAACTTGAGATATGCCGATGACACGGTACTAATCGCAGAAACTTGGGAAGATCTTCCAATACTAATTAACAAAATAGTAGAATGCAGTGAAGAACACGGATTATCACTTAACATAAGCAAAACAAAAATAATGCTAATATCTAAATCACCACAAAACTTCCCTGACATAACCGTGCATGATCAAAGAATCGAACGTGTAAGAAGATATAATTACCTGGGAACTGTTATCAACGAAAATAATGATTGGTCTGAAGAAATCAGAACCAGAATAGAGAAAGCTAGAGCCACATTTACTAAATTGAAAAAGGTGTTCAGCGGAAGAGATCTAAGTCTAAAACTTAAAATTCGCCTTTTGAGATGTTACGTTATGTCAGTTCTCCTCTACGGGATGGAAACATGGACATTGAAATAGATCAATACCAAAAAGATAGAAGTATTTGAGTTGTGGATGTATCGTAGAATATTAAGAATACCCTGGACAGAGAAAGTAACAAATGTGGAGGTTTTGCGGAAAGTGCGGAAAGAGAAAGAGCTGATACTTACTGTTAAAAAGCGCAAACTACAATATTTGGGACATGTTATGAGGGGAGATAAAGACCAGTTGCTGCAATTGATTATACAGGGAAAGATAATGGGAAAGAGATCTATAGGAAGCAGAAGGCATTCATGGTTGAAAAACTTGAGAGAATGGTACAATTGCACCAATTACCAACTGTTTAGATCTGCAGCATCAAAAATACGCATAGCTTTGATGATAGCCAAACTTCGGAACGAAGACGGCACTTGAAGAAGAAGAATTATAGGCATACTATACAACTATATCAACATTGTTAAATATAATAACATATATATAATGTAATTAAACATAAATATAAATAATTACATAACCTCACAAATCATATGTCTGTGTTATGTGTTTCCTTCTAAAACATGGCGCGCGTGCTGAAAAACTTCAAAGGCGGCATCTGAGAGTGGGCATTCTGATTGTTTATTATTCTGTGGCTTAATACTGATAGGACAGTTTTTGTCTACTTTAGAACCAGCCAGTCACGAGAACGGTTTCTAGATATAATTAATTTTCTATCACAAAACACGGAACCTGCTAGATCAGTTAAATTTCTTGGTATTCATATTGACCAGAATCTAAATTGGGAGGAACAAATACAAAATACAACAAAAGAACTGAATAGAGCATGCTACTCATTAAGAATGATAAAGAGCTATCTAGACCAGAGAATTTACCAGAAAATCTACTGCAGTAGATAGCTCAACTGTCTTTATAGTCCAAAAAAAGGCAGTCCGGTTGATCTTAGGACTAAAATCCTGTCTCAATATACTTACTTTCTCAGCCAGCTATATATTTGAATGTATTATGTTCCTTTTAAAAAAATTTTCTTTGTTTTATCACCTGCTTCCCAATCATGAATATAATACAAAAAGCCTTAATTTGAATTTGCTACTTCACAGATTGTCTATAACAGAGAGAAGTCCTTGGTATGCGTGTGTTAAATTTTATAATAGTCTACCGTCTGACATTCAACAGGAAACATACTATAGAGCTTTTAAAGGAAAGGTTTTTCAACACCTAGTTGACATTGAGCCCTATACTGTAGCGGAGTGCCTGGCCTATGCTTCTCCTTGATCAGGATATTTAATTTGTAATGTTAATATATTTTAAATGTGTAATGTCAACATGGATTACAATGCCTTTTAAACGCCATTGATACAGTGGGAAGAGAGTTTGGCCTAAACATAAACTGTTCAAAAACAAAACACATGGTGTTTAGCCGTTTAGCACATCAAGGTGCACGATTATATGTTGATGGTCATATAATTCAAAGAGTGTCCAGTTTTAAATATTTTGGTTGCCATATTACTGAACAACTAGATCCAGATCAAGAGATAAAATGTAGAATCGGAATAGCCCGCACGACATTTTTAAAAATGAGGTCATTCTTCTGTAATGATAACTTGAAACTTCAACTTCGAAAGCGTATGGTTAAATGCTACATTTGGTCAGTCCTCTTATACGGTGTCGAAGCATGGACATTAAAAATATCAACCATTAATCGTCTGGAGGCCTTTGAAATGTGGCTGCACAGACGTATAATAAAAATTCCATGCTGACAAATGTGGCAGTCCTTGAGAGAGCAAATGCTGCTCTCAAGCTGCTTGATAACATCAAATGTAGAAAGATGGCCTATTTTGGACACGTAGTAAGGGGAGACCGATATAATATTCGCCAACTTATTATGATGGGTAAAATCGAAGGACGCAGAGGAATTGGTAGAAAGCAGGCCTCTTGGTTGAAGAATATCAGAGAGTGGACAGAAATAAAGAAAGCTGGTGAACTCTTTAGAATAGCTCGAGACAGAGACAGTTTCGCCATGTTAATCACCAACGTCAAGGGGACTTGATAGGGCACGTTAAGAAGAAGATGTCAATATATATTTTTTTAATCTGTAATTAATAATGTGACGTTATTTGCTCAATTATGTTTAAAAATTTATGCAAATAAAAATTTACTCTACTCTACTCTATACTTAGGGGGGCGAAGCTATTTCGGAGTACAGTAAATCTACAAAAATTTAAAAAATGTTTTAGCTCCTTTAAGCCTATATGTCTATAAATGAGTCGTATAGAATATTTTTTACGTTATAACTTTATATTTTATACTTACGAAAGGTGGTAAAAGTGACTGTACAACAAATGAAATGGGATTTTCGGAATTTCCAATTAGATTTAAAATTTGCTCGTTACTAGCTTCCTTCAAGTCAACTCCATTTATTTCCAATATTCTGTCGCCTGTCTAACAAAACAATAAATTATAAGTTCTTTTAGAAATTTTTTACTATTTGCCATATACATGCACAAATACAATTCAATATAATGAAACTTAACGAATCATTATTACTTAAATTTTATCTAGTTAAAGCGCTGTTTCAAATTTAAAATCTAGTCAAATTTAAACAAAAAATTAAATGCAATATATTGATCTAGGAAATGTGCGGGCTTGAAAAAGTTATAACTTTCAACCGGGTTGACAGAACACTAGTGTCACAAGCCCACAGGGCTAAATGAAACTCTTTCGAGTGAAACATCAGCCTCCATCTAGTCAATACCATACTGAATGGTGAATAGCCATGGGGTATCAATGTTAAAATGCATAGGGTATCCCTGTTATCTAACGAGTCTGTTACTTTAATAATCCTTAAATGTTTTTAAATCAAATTTTTAAAATCAAACCCTCTTAAGTTGGTATTAAACAGCGACACCAAGCGTTCAGGTTTGCAACCATAGTTTAACTGGTTCAAAGCTAGCGACTACCGATCACTTCTGTTTCGCCGTTCGTGAAAGGCACTTAAGTTTAAAGGTAAGAGAGAGAGGCAGCTTACAAAAGGTTTTTTCTAAGTTTAAAGTTTTTATTTATGGAGAAGAAGTAGTAGAGAAGTTGTAGTTTGGGGCTTTTTTAATAAGTGTCTTGTTTGTTTTAAAGCCACCTTGATCTGCCCACCCTTGGGAGTCAAACAGTCGGGGAAGAATTTGTTGCTTTTGTTTTTTTTTGGAATAACTTTAAAGAAGAAGGATTAAGTTGAAACCTAGTCCGGTTACACCTGGTTCCAGGCCTGTTTTTTTCTTGCCGTAGCTGCTCCCCAGAGGTCCAGATCTAACCTTCTGATTGCCGGACAATTTTTAAGAAATCAGCGGGAATTATCTCCCTTTAAAATATAGTAAACCTGGATTAAGTTTATTGATTAGCTTTAATTTTTTTTATATATAATATTTTTTGTTTTGAACGTTTAATCATACTATTTTTACTTAATAATATAAAAAAACCATCATTTTATTTTCCTGAAATAATACTTAATTATATTTAGAGACTAAGTAGGTTGAGGTCTTAAATCCTCCTGTTTAACTCATTTGTATGGTTTCTTGTGTACACTTTTAAGCAGAGAGTTATTTATAAAGATTTTATTTTTATTACATATTTAAACCTTTGGACTTTTATCCCTTCAGGATATTGTCCTTATTACTTGTTAAACCATTAAAACTTTTCCTATATCTTATTTGTAAATTTAGATCAATTATCATTATCATTAAATTTATTCTTATATTTTATAATTTATAAATTTTTAGGGTATTTATATTCTTTTTGTATATAAGTAACTAGATTAACTGTACATAATTGGTGGTGGGTATTTTAAGATAAATTTAGACCGTATATATTTGGTTAGGGCTTAAATTTTTGGTGAAAACTAAATATTTCAATTAATACCTGTTTCCCTCTTTATTTTAGCAAACAGCTTTACAAGATACCTTGGAAAGTTTATGTAAATACTTTCCTGGCGGTCACTCACATTTAGGAGCAACTTCTATAATCACTTTTATTTACATTAGTTATATACCTATTATCTTTATTATCTTGTCATTCATTTTCTTATTCTACGGTCTCTGTAGGGCATGCAAATTGGCCGAATTCTCTTTTGAGTGTTAAGTAGATACTCTCCGGCACCTTCCGCTGGACAGCTTTATATTATATGTTATCTTTTATATTACACATATACACCAAATTTTCTACCAAGTAACCAAAAACAAAATTTGATTAAATTATTAATGTTCTGTATTCAGAGAAAGATTTCCGAAGTAGAAATCAAAACGTCAAAAATAAACTTATTATAAACTTAAATTGTGGCTTATACCCCAAAATATAGGAAATGACAAATACTTCTGTTTTACATTCAAACTTAAATACTACTAAAAAAATAAAAAAAATTGTTTTTAAACAAATTAGGTGGTTTATTTGACAATTTATTAAAGTTTTTTTAATTTATTTAATTTATTTAAAATTTTTTCTATTAAAAGTACATACAAGTTCAAAAAGAAACGTTGAAATACATAAAAAAGGAACAGAGATACAGTTAACAGCGCCTTCCTCCTCCCTTCCGCTCCCGAGAGTTTCAAAGCCGACCAATTTTACATACATTTTGAAGCTTTGTTGACGATTCTATTAAAGGGCAATATTTTTAAAATTCAGTACTTTAAAACTATAAAGTATATTCTTTCAAATAGCGCTAATTAGATTTCTTAAGTGTTATAAACAAAGATGCTATGAATTAAATAGAAAAAGAGGCTAACTTTGTACCAAATTATTTTAGGACAAACTTTTTATCTAAATTTGTGAAAAAATTTAGGCTTTTTAAATATATAAAAATAATATTTTTACAGTTAATGGTTAAAAAGTTATTCTGATTGTTTATAAGCAAAAAATCGACATGTTTTTGCAAAATTATTTTGCAATATTTAAAATAAATTTTCTTAATTTTTTTTAATGTAAATAATCAAACCAGTCTTCTTCTACCAGAAACTACCCTAATATTTAATAAAACTTTATTAATTTCTGACTTATATTGTTGCAAAAAATGGTAATTTGGGATAAACAAATAAAATAACTTTTAAACTATTGAACCAATCACTTTGAAATTTGAACGCTATTTTAAGCACAGCAAGATACAAAACAACTGTCGTTTGCCTGGCCGGACGAGTGTCAAAAACAGGGTACTTTTTTTGCTTATTTCCCTGGCCTAAAGGTTCTAAAATGTACAAGACTAAAAACAAAAAAATATTGTAAAATGTATAAAAAAACTATAAATAAAATGTAAAATAAAAAATAATATAATAAAATATATTAACTCTTAAAGCTGTAACATATGTCAACTTTAACTTTTTCCAATGTACGCCCATGTAAACATAATTGTATATTAATGACAGTAAGCAATGTGTGAGATATCATATATTAATTTTTATTCTCTGTCAATTAATGTGTCTTGCTTTACGTTTTTTTATATTTTACAATAACTCTTTGTTCACAATCCAGTACATTTTAGAATCTTGACAAAGGCAAGGATAACCTTAAAAAATCTAGTTCCAAATTTAAGGTTTGTCGGTCTGATGTAAATAAAACTATTTAAATTTTGCTTAAACGTTTCGGCAAATTTGCCATTTTCAATAAGCACCTTATTTTATTTTATAAACATATTTTACAATTAAATTTCATGTTTACACTTTTCTAAAAAGTTTAACATGGATTAAAAAATTGGTATGTGATATTGACAGATGACATCTGGCAGGTATCTTGAAATAGGAGTGGTTCAGGGTCGTACCTTAAATATATACCATAGTGCATTTAAAACAACAACTTAATTTATTAAATTATGATACATATTGGAAAGATCTTTGATGTCAGTCTTATTATTAATAGATTTTGGATCTTCTTTATGTCAATCATCTCCAATATGCTTTTTTTGTTCTTTTTTCAAAATCTGTAAATTTTCAAAATCAAAATAATGGCTATTTGCTAGAGAATATATGGCTGGGGCTGCTGTGTTTAATGAATTGGTCACTATGTTTGTGTGCAACTCTTCTATGTAGGTGTTGGTGTTTTTGCCCAATATATGTTGAATTACAATGTATTTAATGAATCTTTACAATGTATTTTATAAATAACGTTTGATTGATGGTCTTAATTAACTTTAAGTTTAAATTTTAAAAAATATTTTCCAGATGTTTTTGATGATTTATGTCCAACATTGTTATTATACTTTGCAAACAGTTTTGAAATTTGTTCAGAAAATTCATGAATGTATGGTAAGACGGACATCAGGCCGACAAACATATACAGTGTAGGAAAAAGTTTATAGTCGGTATGGACCTTACGTGAGATGGAGTGAGAAACAGCTGTTTAAAAAGAGAGATATATTAGGTCCGCCCTTTATATCGCCGAACATGCATGCGTGGAAATAGTAAAAAAGGGGAAGTTCAACGTTGCCAAACTTATTGGTTTTATTTGACCTGTTGTCTTTTTTGTATTTGAATAATGTTCTAAGATAATCAAATTTGGGCGAAATTGATTTAAATGGCAGCTTACTGTTTTTTATTGGGAATATGCCACAAGTTTACTTTACAGTAAGTGTAATATAACATTTTGATTTCCATTTCGGAAATCATTTTATATAAATAAAATTTATTATTGTTTCCTATTTTAAGACGATTTCCGAATTAAAAATCTAAACATCAAAATAAGCTTAGTTTAAAGTCACATTGTGCCTTATTCCCAATATGAAATAATAAACTGCATACAATAACGTCACATTAAAAAATCTTCATACACAATAATTATTTGGCAATGTCTGTCTGGTCAAAACACCGAGTAACGAGTAGTAGAGGTGGGTCGTGATAGTTTTATCGTTAAGAGCGTAGGCGCAAAATTTCGGGCCAATGTTTTTTAAATGCATTCATTTTTGTCAAATCCTGAGAAAACTAATAAATATTTTTGAAAAATATAAACGCAGAATGAAACAGTACATTATTACCGAGGGCAGAAAGTACCTGAAAACTTCTATAATGTTTATTTTAATAAGTGATAGGGGTGAAAAAGAAAAAAAAATTAGTGTGATTTTTAATTTCAAATATCTCATTCAAAAAACTTTTCATTCTGCATTTGGATTTTTCAAAAATATTTGTTAGTTTTCTCAGGATTCCAAAAAAAATGAATGCATTTAAAAATTTAAATTTTCGTAAAATAGTAACTATGATTGTTTAAAAGTAGTTTCAAGTAAGGGAGTACCTACATAAACAAATATAATGGTTATTATCGTTTATGTGTATAGTTATTGAATTGAAATAAACTAATGATATATTTATTATAACTTGAAAAATAAACTAAACAATACAAATAGTAAATCGTACTTACATTTACATTACACGTTATTATTAAATCGCGAATCGTCTAAATTGACATTAAAAAACATAAGTTTTTCTACTTTACTTTTTGTTAACCGTGTTCTCTTTTTATTTAAAATTAAACCAGATTTTGAACATGTGTTCACATTTACAATACTTTATGAACATAGTGGTTAAGTTAGGATATACTTACATGGCGATGGTTTTTCCACCGTTGTAATGGACTCTTGATACAGTTATACGTGTAGATAAGACATCTCCAATTAATTGATCAAAAATACACCATGGACTTAAGTCATCTTTATCGGTTTCTTTTTCTTGTACTGGTTGATTTTCAATAGTACAATCCTCTTGATCGTTAATTATAGAAGTAACCAGCTTCTTAACTTTTTCTTTTGTTTTTTTAGCTTCATTTTTATCAGAAAAACCCTGCACTTTAAATCGTGAATCCGTAAATGTACATAATGACAATGTGCCACTCTGTTCTATTCCTCTAAATCTTTTTGCTAAACCCGATATTAGTAATTGTACTACGTCGGATACTATGGATGTAAGGTTACCGTTTGCTAAAATTTTATTGCAAGATTCTTGCAGGCAGCGTACTATAACAATCACTGAACTACCCTTCAAGTATTTTTGTCCACTCATTGTACTTGTTATTTCTTTAAACGGCCGTAAAATTTGGAAAAGTTAAGAACAAATTATCCAGTGCTCTTTATTTAGATTTGGTCTAATAGCCCAGGGAAATAAGCATTTTTTCATGACACTCGTCCGGCCAGGCAACCGACAGTTGTTTTGAGTAGTATGAACCTCTGTAACAAAAACCTATATGTTTCCTGCAGTGGATTTTTTGGACTTAATTAGTTATTAACAAATTAAGGTCAAAAAACGGAAAATTTTTGCTTTTGTCGTCTATCAGCAAAAAGTGAAGCATTTTAAACAAATTATAGAAGAGAAAAAAAAAGTCATATAAAAACCTTTAAAATGGCGTTTTCAAAATGTTTCTATCCTTATTTGTTGCTTAGGAAATTGCAAAATAAGTCTTAAATTTCGGTTTTTTATAAATGTTAATAACTTTTTTTAACATAAACGTATAACGTTTATATTTCATGGAGTGCTGTATCTTATAGTGTTTAAAATATGGTCAAAAGTGATCGGTTAAATAGTTTAAAAGATATTGTATTTGTTTATCCCAAATTAAGTTTTTTTTGCAACAATATAAGTCAGAAAATTATAAAGTTTAAGTAATTATAAGGGTAGTTTCTGGTAGAAGAAGACTTCTTCTATTATTTACATTAAAAAAAAATAGGAAAATTAATTTTTAATATTGCAAAATAATTTTGCAAAAACATGTCGATTTTTTGCTTATAAACAATTAGAATAACTTTTTAACCATTGCCTGTAAGAATATTATTTTTTTATATTCAAAAAGCCTAAATTGTTTCACAAATTTAAAAGAAAAAATCTTTGTCCTAAAATAATTTGGGACAAAGTTATCATCTTTTTTTATTTAATACATAGCAGCTTTGTTTATAACAATTAAGAAATCTAGTTAGCTGTATTTAAAAGAATATACTTTATAGTTTTAACGTACCAAATTCTAAAAAGATTGCCTTTCAATGAAATCATCCACAAAGCTTCAAAATGTGGTTCCTAAAATCGGCTGGCTTCGAAAATCACGGGAGCCTTAGGGAGGGGGAAGGACCTGTTAGCTGTATCTCCGGTTCTTGTTTATGGATTTCACCGCTCATTTTTTTAATTTGTATGTACTGTTTGCGTATATTACGAATGTGCATCAGTTCAATAGATAAATTGTTCAATAAACTATCTACTTTGTTTAAATATTTTTTTTTATTTTTATTGTAATATTTGAGATAATTTTTATTTGAAAACATAAATATTTATGATTAATTCATACTTCTTTATTAAAATTGTAAATAATTTATTTATAAAAGATTTTATGAAAACAACAAAATAACCTATTCAATTGTTTCTTAAAATAATATTGCTTTGGAAATAAAAAATCTTAAATAAACTAGGTTATATTTGCTATAATAAAAAATGGTATAAAACAAACTAAAGATAAATTATTTGCAGAACATTTTTCAATATATTTTTTTTATTGTATTACAAAATATAGTATAGAGAAATATAACGTGTTATATAGTTATATATATATATATATATATATATATATATATATATATATATATATATATATATATATATAACTATATAACATATATATATATATATATATATATATATATATATATATATATATATATGTATATATATAATATATATATATAATATATATATATATATATATATATATATATATAAAATGTGTATACATTCATCATTTATAAGTTATACAAACAATAATAACATCGTAGTTTTAACATTTTAAGTTTATAATAAGTTTATTTTTGACGTTTCGAGTTCTACTTCGGAAATCTTTCTAAAAATACAGACAATTAATAAATTAATCAAATTTTGTTTTTGATTACTTGGTAGAAAATTTTTCTAATAACTTAATTTTATCTGACTCATTCATATAGACAATTCAGACTTATATATAGGTATATATAGGTATATATATATATATATATATATATATATATATAATATATATATATATATATATAGGTATATATATATATATATACATATATATATATATATATATATATATATATATATATATATATATATATATATAATATAAAAAGAGAATTTTACTGTCATCATTGCATGCGGTATTTTTAAACACAAGTCACTTATTCCCATCAAAAAAAGTAAGAACTAAGTTCTGTGAAATATATTTGAGAACATTGTTTCAGCTCGAATGAATTAACTAAAGTAGAATCGTTATGTTTAATTTGTGACAAGGGTATAACACCTGAAACCATTATAGTTGTCAAAAAAAGAGGAATCCAATCGTTTATTAAAGCCAGTCAACAAAGAAAGGATAAGAAACATCTTCTATTTGAAAATTTGGAAAATGTTGAGGTGCACAAAACTTGTCAAAGTTCTTACATACGCTCGTGTAACGTTCAAGTAGCTGCTAAAAATGTTTCACAGGCTTACGTTGGGCGCAGAAAGGAAATAGCTGTGGGAAGAAAATTTAATTTTTCTGAAAGTTGCTTTTATTGTGGTGAGAGAGTTAGAGTAAAAGATACTTCTACTTATAGAATAGTTAAAAAGAAAAGTACAGTCAATAATGTTTTTGATAAATTAAAAAGTCAGTCTAAAGAGTATTCTAAAGCAATAGATGCACGTCTGCGTAATTTGCGTAATGTAAGCAATCAATACTTTTTAGAAAATAATGTTGTATATCATAAATCATGTCAGAATGAATTTTATCATTATAAACCTATAAATATGATAGACAATAATTTGAGTGATAATATGAATGCTATTTTGGAATTCGCTATTAACTATATTTTGGACAATGAAAGTATTTCGCAATTTTCTTTAAAAGGTATTATTAATAAGTTTAAAGTTCAGACAAATATTGTTAATTATGAACAACCTAGGATAGATCGTATAGTATGTCAATTAGAAAATCATTTTGGGGATGAAATTATGGTTCATATAGCAGAAAAATCCCGTGATTATTTTATTTGCTACCGCGATACTTTAGGAAAAGTTTTAGAAGATTCGTGGTACGCGGCACGCGAAAAAGACAACATAAAAGATCGCAAGAGGATTGTGGAAATGGCAGGTCATATTATATTGCAAGATATCAGAACGCATCAACAACTTGACATGGATGAATATATAATTCTCCAAGCAACTTTTTAGATGGCATTGACAACGTTCCGAAAACATTGAAAAAACTTGTAGATATTATTGTAAAAACGCATATAAACCCAAATGAAATAAGAGAGATGAAATTAGACAATCAAGTACTTACTTTCTCGCATTTACTTGTGTCTGCTGCGAGACCAAAATGCTTTAAGTCGAATATTAAGTTAGGTTTATCAGCTTTAATTCATCGTAAATATGGTATCAAAGAACTCATTATTCTGCTCAGCAATATTGGTTTATGTGCTTCGTATAAGGATGTTGAACAATTTGAAAATTCTGTTCTTCATGACCCCGAAAATTTTAATATTTTACCTGATGCATATTTACAATTTGTTTTTGATAATGCAGACCATAATACCGCTACAGTTGATGGACATAATACATTCCATGCAATGGGTGGTATAATGAGTGTTACTCCCGGAGAGTCAGTTACATCCGAAAAAAAAAATAGCAAAAATAAAAAAGACTTTATTAAATGTAACAAATAAAAAATTTGGTTTTATTCCTGTAAAACAATGTTATATACAAAAAAAGCGCTGGATTGGATAAAATGGTATACAGCGATCAGTTAATGAAGATTGGAACGAAGACAGTATTATTGATCCTAGTATTGCGGAAGACGAAAACCAAGTGGACAAAGCAGCTGTGAATATGGACATTGAAACACAGCTTGAAGTTAAGGTTAATTTAGTTGCTGAAAATAAAAATAATAAATTCGAATTAGAAGCATAAAAAAAATTAAAGCAATACAAAAAAAGCGCTTAAAAAATTAAGAATCAAATTCACTGAGTTTTTATGGTGTTTTACTAAAAAAACAAATAAAAATACTCAGGGTTGGTTTGGATTCATGGAGAAATACTATGAATTTAAAGATACTTACGAAATTTCTAAAGTAATTCCACTACCGTTTGTAAATGCTGCTCCAAGCGACTACAGTACAATATTTACAGTATTAATCGAAGCTGCAAGTAGAGCTAAAGCACATAATCAAAAACATGTATGTGTAACGTTTGAGCAACCTTTGTATTGGAAAGCGCGAAATATTCTTGCTTCGATTACAAATGATAATGACCCACACAATTTAAAATCGATAATACTTGTAATAGGCGGGTTTCATGCCCTTATGTCCTATTTAGGAAGTATCGGTTTTATTATGGAAGGAAGCGGAATAAAAGAAGCTATTTCGACAATTTATGCCGAAGGTTCAGGTGAAAAAGTACTAACCGGCCATGCATACGCAAGAGCTGTTCGCGCACATATTCTTTTATATCTCGCTTTAGCTAATATTATTTTTGAAAATGTCGGAATTTACAGATGCCGAGAATAAAGTTCTGGAAGAATCTAGAAAAAATTTAGGTATTATTCCAGTGGATAGTTTGAATGACAGTACATGGTCTAATATTATAGATAAATTTGAATTGACTGTAACAAATATAGAAGAACGTGGGCCCACAAGCAAGATATAGGTGCAATATTTTAGAATGGTCACAATTATGCTCCACTTTATTAATTCACAACGTTGCGGAAACTGGGATCCTAACCTCCACTGTCTCGAATTAATGTTGCCCTTTTTCCATGCGTCTGGCCATCATTTATTTGCGAAAAGCACGCATATTTTTTTACAGGATATGCGAAAGCTTAAGCAAAGTATAGATCCAAGGGAATTTAAAATTTTAACATCAAAAGGATATTTCACAAGGCGATCAAATAAATATTGGTCTGGAATATGGTCAGACATGGGAATTGAACAGGTTTTAATGCGTTCAATGAAGTGTGTAGGCGGCTTAACGCATGGTCGAGGCTTAACAGAAGCAGTAATAGCAAAATGGATAGCCTACTCAGTTTGTATGATTGAAGTGTGTAACAATATGGAAGCTTTTTGTGGCGCTTTATTTTCAACTTGTGAACAACATATTGATGCTAGATCCTCCTGCATATCCAGGGATACTTCGGATTTTCAAAAAATACGTAATTTTTTTGAGGAATTCAACCCATTTTCCATAACTGAAGATATAAAATCAATCTATTCTGGTGTAGTAGGAGATACATCTATAAATTGTTATAAAGCACAGGAAATTGGCATTAGCTTGCAATTAGCTTTAAGTCGCCAAACTGTAGGAAAGTTTACTTAAAAAAAAGTCAATATAAGGTTGAATGTTCGAATAATTAAACTTTGAGGGTATACAAGGCAACTATCGAACACGGTGATTAATTTAATCTTGCCCAAGTACTTTCGATCAATAGATCATCTTCAAGGGCATTTCGTCAATTGTGGCCTATCCGACATAGTAGAATGTCATAAATGTAAAATCTGGACATAACAATACAAAATACACTACACTAAGACAAACAAACACTTTAAAATTTATATGGAGAAGCTACATATTGTGAAGAAGCCGGAGACAGAATGATCATTCTGGCAATTGAACAGGTTTTAATGCGTTCAATGAAGTGTGTAGGCGGCTTAACGCATGGTCGAGGCTTAACAGAAGCAGTAATAGCAAAATGGATAGCCTACTCAGTTTGTATGATTGAAGTGTGTAACAATATGGAAGCTTTTTGTGGTGTGGTGTGGTGGAATGATCATTCTGTCTCCGGCTTCTTCACAATATGTAGCTTCTCCATATAAATTTTAAAGTGTTTGTTTGTCTTAGTGTAGTGTATTTTGTATTCTTATGTCCAGATTTTACATTTATGACATTCTACTATGTCGGATAGGCCACAATTGACGAAATGCCCCTGAAGATGATCTATTGATCGAAAGTACTTGGGCAAGATTAAATTAATCACCGTGTTCGATAGTTGCCTTGTATACCCTCAAAGTTTAAAAAAAAAGTAGCAAAATAAAGTCGATCAGAATGATGTCTTCGACTGTAAAAAATAACAAAAACGAAGAAGTACCTATAGATCCACTTTTGATTTTTCAGCGAATTTCGTTAAATATCTTTGAGCCGAACGATTTTAAACAATTTTTACATTATGAGCTCGCACCGTTTCCTCTTTCACTCTTTACGGAAGGAGGTTTAAAAAAAAACTAACAAGTCAGCATTATATAATGAATTTGAATCATTTAAAGAGCCTATTTCGGCAGAAAAAATCTATGTTGTTGGCGGAGGTTCTTTTTTACATCGTGTTTTATGGAACAAGTTCGAAAGCGTAGAAGATATTATTGAAAGATATGTATTAAGTGCTAAAGAACATTATGTAAAAAAAGTATCTTTGTATTCGATGGTTACCCAGAAAATGTATCAAGTTCAACAAAATCAATTGAACGTTCTGGCAGAAAACAAACGAATACAGGGACAGCAATTATTATTGACATAACTAACAAAAATACAAAAATAAGTATTTCAAAAAAGATTTATGCAAAGTGAGTCAAACAAAAAACAACTGATTGCTTTGTTAAAAAAGGCTTTAGAAAATGCTGAATTTTTAGTTAAAATAGCTGAAGAAGATGCTGACACTTTAATTGTAAGTACTGCACTTCAATATTCCATCAGAAATTCTGTAGTCGATACTTATATTATTGGCCAGGACATCGATTTATTAGTAATTTTAACTCAATACGTTGCTTTACATAGAAAATATAAACCGGACCAAGAAATAGGTAAACTTTTTTTCATAAAAGAAACTTTCGATGTTTCAGGACGTCACAATACTGAGATATTCACCTCAGATAGCTTTAAGTACAAACATTTGATTGATTTTGTTGCCACATTTTTACTGGATGTGACACCACTTCTGCATTTCATTTTCAAGGCAAAAGTAAAATTTTCAAAGCTTTACCTGTCGATGATCTTAAAAAATGTATATATCCTTTTTACAAATCAAACATAGATAAAGATATTTTAGCTAGAAATTCTTATAAAATAGTTGCAAATATGTATAGCACTGCGAATGATAAAAAGCAAACTAAAAAATGGGCAAAACCGAGTTGAATCTTCATGATTTGCGTTATATACAATTTACGAAATTTTCATTAAAATCAAAATGTAAACTTGAAAATTTGCCCCCACGGAAGGAGCATTAAAACAGCATGCTTTTAGAACTTACCTACAATTACAGCAATGGCTTAAACATTTTAAAATAATATCTACTTATTATTATAGATATAGATATTCACCTCAGATAGCTTTAAGTACAAACATTTGATTGATTTTGTTGGATTTTGCCACTTTTTACTGGATGTGACACCACTTCTGCATTTCATTTTCAAGGCAAAAGTAAAATTTTCAAAGCTTTACCTGTCGATGATCTTAAAAAATGTATATATCCTTTTTACAAATCAAACATAGATAAAGATATTTTAGCTAGAAATTCTTATAAAATAGTTGCAAATATGTATAGCACTGCGAATGATAAAAAGCAAACTAAAAAAATGGGTAAAACCGAGTTGAATCTTCATGATTTGCGTTATATACAATTTACGAAATTTTCATTAAAATCAAAATGTAAACTTGAAAATTTGCCCCCACGGAAGGAGCATTAAAACAGCATGCTTTTAGAACTTACCTACAATTACAGCAATGGCTTAAACATTTTAAAATAATATCTACTTCCGAACCTCAAACAACCAAGGTCAGTTAGTGCCGATCCGTTCAACAGACCTACTTGTACCAGAGTGTTTGTTGAAACAAATTACCTGCTCTTGCCAAACTGGCTGTAAGAGATTGACCTGTAGCTGTAAAAAGCTTGGACTTCATTGCAGCAATTTATGTGCTGAATGTACCGAGGAAACGTGCGAAAATTGGAATGTAGTAGATAGTTTAGATATGGCAGATAGTTTAGAAACAAAATTTAGATGAATTAAACGAATGTTTGGAAAACGAGGAAAATTTTAATGTAGTTACAGATGATGTACCGACTTCAAAAAAAATTCGACTTGAAACCCGTTAGCGCTAGAAATGTTTTATTAAATTTCAAAATTTTATTTATGCATAATTATCGGTATATCGGAATTTTTGAATTTGGACGTCTCCTATAAATATATCACTAAACATTAGTGTTATCATAAGTGCAAGTATGTACACATAATTTTAAAACAGTTATGGGAATTAACATTTTTATTTGCGTCTAATAAAAATAAGTTTTTTCATGATATTGTATAAGATCATTTTTATACAATATTACAGTATTTTCCACGATGTATTAGTGGTTTGGCATTACTCTTTTCTCCAGGACGTCGTCTCTGCTCTTTGCGTTTCTCTATAAAGTTTCTCCATTCTTTGCTATCGATATTTATGTTCTAAAAACTTTAGATGTTGATGTACTTGATTTGACGTCTTGAAGAGACAATTTTAGGTGGGAAACTACTACAGCTCGACACAACTGTAATAAAGTAATATTTGACTTATTCATTAGTTTATAGAGAAGCCATAAATTTTAGTTGTGGTTTATTTTTCAACAAGTTTGTGAAAATTAGATATCATAGTAACACAATTAATTTCGTTTCATTTTACAAAAAATATTTTTCAATTTACATGAAATTAGATACCATGTGATTCACGTGGTATTTTACCAAAAGTTATTGTATCTTGTGCATATAGGACACGTCGCTAATCTATTTTCCCGCAAGGTTTTTGTTGCTTTGTATTCACGTTTTTGTAAATGAAATAATAAATCATTGCTGGTAAATTAATTGTTAAAGAATACCCAGTAGCCTGCAGATTCATAAATGCAATCTAACATATCAAATACTACTAATTCTAAGTTAAAATATTTTCCATCATTTTTAGCGATTATTATCGCTATATTAGCGATTAAATCCCAAAACTTGGTATCGGATATCAAAAGTGGAATCAGATAATCTTTATGTTCATAATTTATTGAATTGTTCAATTGATTGATTGATTGTTCAATTTTATTGAATTTATTTTTGTATTTATTATCTATGTAATATTATATAATAACATAGGTAGCGCTTATTACGTAGGTAATATAAAGAATGGTAATTCCTTTAAACTACCAAACTTTACATATATCTTCACTGCCGAACTTTATGCCATTGAAAAAGCTCTAACTTGCGCGGTTAAACAGAACGTTGGAGACACGGTTATACTATCAGATTCTTTATCCGCTCTTGAGGCAATATCACAACCAATAACCAAAAAACATAACTATGAGTTGCTATGCCTTATTAAGAAGTTAATCGTTCGATTTAAATATAATAGGAATGACTTGGTCTTTACTCGGGTAAAAGGTCATGCTGGAGTCGAAAATAATATGGTAGTGGATGAAAGGGCAAACAATTCAGTAAATTTTAATAAAATAGAAAATTTAATAATCTCCAACCACTACATTCCATAAATAATTAAGACAAAAATGGAAAACTATTTGGCCTAAGTATATACAAAATTCGGATAATCCATATACTTACACACGCCTACAACTTCCAGCAAAACATCCCACATTTATTTCACTAGCACCTTAGTCGAATCTACTCATCATCCCTAAGCCGTTAAAATTAAACCATGACGACTTTCCTGCACATTCAGCTAAAATCGGAATGCGTATCAACCATGGACGTATAATATTTAATTGTAAACTTAATGAATACCCTTTTTACAGTACTACAAGATTACCCGATTTCAAGAGCAGAATTTGAGTTTACCGTTAAATATTTCAAACATACTAAGCTTCAACACAAAAACTATTAATAATATTATAAAGTTCCTTAGACTAAAATAAATATTTAAAGGTAGTGCGAAATACTTTCTCCGTAATATGATAAAATATAAAACTTATGCAAATTGCAATAAACAAATGAAAAATAAAAAAACGACTTTTGCACAGATTCACAATCAACTGAATACTGAGGCTGAGGAATAGCTGAGTACATTTTGATAACGCTAAGTACCAGTATCCTATTTATAGATCAGTAAAATAAAACGTATAATAATGATTCAGGAATTTATATTTCTGAGATTTTTTTTAATGAATATAGTTTATAATAAACATGATATGAAAACGGCCGATATGGACCTTTTATTAATAAATGTGTAAATTTCAACAAGGGCAGCATTGTTCATATTTTTATTGAAAGAATATTGGAGATATAATACAACCAATATTATAATTTAGTTTACTACGGCCTAAATATCTATGGAAAATTTTTCTTTAAATTGAACCACATGTTATGAGTTAAAAAAAGAATACAATTTTCAGCAGTGATATATAAATAGGACACTATCTTTGTTACACTGTGCTAATTAAATGTTAAAACTACGATGTTATTATTGTTTGTATAACTTATAAATGATGAATGTATACACATTTTATATATAACGGTAAACGGTAAACTCAAATTCTGCTCTTGAAATCGGGTAATCTTGTAGTACTGTAAAAAGGGTATTCATTAAGTTTACAATTAAATATTATACGTCCATGGTTGATACGCATTCCGATTTTAGCTGAATGTGCAGGAAAGTCGTCATGGTTTAATTTTAACGGCTTAGGGATGATGAGTAGATTCGACTAACGTGCTAGTGAAATAAATGTGGGATGTTTTGCTGGAAGTTGTAGGCGTGTGTAAGTATATGGATTATCCGAATTTTGTATATACTTAGGCCAAATAGTTTTCCATTTTTGTCTTAATTATTTATGGAATGTAGTGGTTGGAGATTATTAAATTTTCTATTTTATTAAAATTTACTGAATTGTTTGCCCTTTCATCCACTACCATATTATTTTCGACTCCAGCATGACCTTTTACCCGAGTAAAGACCAAGTCATTCCTATTATATTTAAATCGAACGATTAACTTCTTAATAAGGCATAGCAACTCATAGTTATGTTTTTTGGTTATTGGTTGTGATATTGCCTCAAGAGCGGATAAAGAATCTGATAGTATAACCGTGTCTCCAACGTTCTGTTTAACCGCGCAAGTTAGAGCTTTTTCAATGGCATAAAGTTCGGCAGTGAAGATATATGTAAAGTTTGGTAGTTTAAAGGAATTACCATTCTTTATATTACCTACGTAATAAGCGCTACCTATGTTATTATATAATATTACATAGATAATAAATACAAAAATAAATTCAATAAAATTGAACAATCAATCAATCAATTGAACAATTCAATAAATTATGAACATAAAGATTATCTGATTCCACTTTTGATATCCGATACCAAGTTTTGGGATTTAATCGCTAATATAGCGATAATAATCGCTAAAAATGATCGAAAATATTTTAACTTAGAATTAGTAGTATTTGATATGTTAGATTGCATTTATGAATCTGCAGGCTACTGGGTATTCTTTAACAATTAATTTACCAGCAATGATTTATTATTTCATTTACAAAAACGTGAATACAAAGCAACAAAAACCTTGCGGGAAAATAGATTAGCGACGTGTCCTATATGCACAAGATACAATAACTTTTGGTAAAATACCACGTGAATCACATGGTATCTAATTTCATGTAAATTGAAAAATATTTTTTGTAAAATGAAACGAAATTAATTGTGTTACTATGATATCTAATTTTCACAAACTTGTTGAAAAATAAACCACAACTAAAATTTATGGCTTCTCTATAAACTAATGAATAAGTCAAATATTACTTTATTACAGTTGTGTCGAGCTGTAGTAGTTTCCCACCTAAAATTGTCTCTTCAAGACGTCAAATCAAGTACATCAACATCTAAAGTTTTTAGAACATAAATATCGATAGCAAAGAATGGAGAAACTTTATAGAGAAACGCAAAGAGCAGAGACGACGTCCTGGAGAAAAGAGTAATGCCAAACCACTAATACATCGTGGAAAATATACTGTAATATTGTATAAAAATGATCTTATACAATATCATGAAAAAACTTATTTTTATTAGACGCAAATAAAAATGTTAATTCCCATAACTGTTTTAAAATTATGTGTACATACTTGCACTTATGATAACACTAATGTTTAGTGATATATTTATAGGAGACGTCCAAATTCAAAAATTCCGATATACCGATAATTATGCATAAATAAAATTTTGAAATTTAATAAAACATTTCTAGCGCTAACGGGTTTCAAGTCGAATTTTTTTTGAAGTCGGTACATCATCTGTAACTACATTAAAATTTTCCTCGTTTTCCAAACATTCGTTTAATTCATCTAAATTTTGTTTCTAAACTATCTGCCATATCTAAACTCTCTACTACATTCCAATTTTCGCACGTTTCCTCGGTACATTCAGCACATAAATTGCTGCAATGAAGTCCAAGCTTTTTACAGCTACAGGTCAATCTCTTACAGCCAGTTTTGCAAGAGCAGGTAATTTGTTTCAACAAACACTCTGGTACAAGTAGGTCTGTTGAACGGATCGGCACTAACTGACCTTGGTTGTTTGAGGTTCGGAAGTAGATATTATTTTAAAATGTTTAAGCCATTGCTGTAATTGTAGGTAAGTTCTAAAAGCATGCTGTTTTAATGCTCCTTCCGTGGGGGCAAATTTTCAAGTTTACATTTTGATTTTAATGAAAATTTCGTAAATTGTATATAACGCAAATCATGAAGATTCAACTCGGTTTTACCCATTTTTTAGTTTGCTTTTTATCATTCGCAGTGCTATGCATATTTGCAACTATTTTATAAGAATTTCTAGCTAAAATATCTTTATCTATGTTTGATTTGTAAAAAGGATATATACATTTTTTAAGATCATCGACAGGTAAAGCTTTGAAAATTTTACTTTTGCCTTGAAAATGAAATGCAGAAGTGGTGTCACATCCAGTAAAAAGTGGCAAAATCCAACAAAATCAATCAAATGTTTGTACTTAAAGCTATCTGAGGTGAATATCTATATCTATAATAATAAGTAGATATTATTTTAAAATGTTTAAGCCATTGCTGTAATTGTAGGTAAGTTCTAAAAGCATGCTGTTTTAATGCTCCTTCCGTGGGGGCAAATTTTCAAGTTTACATTTTGATTTTAATGAAAATTTCGTAAATTGTATATAACGCAAATCATGAAGATTCAACTCGGTTTTACCCATTTTTTAGTTTGCTTTTTATCATTCGCAGTGCTATACATATTTGCAACTATTTTATAAGAATTTCTAGCTAAAATATCTTTATCTATGTTTGATTTGTAAAAAGGATATATACATTTTTTAAGATCATCGACAGGTAAAGCTTTGAAAATTTTACTTTTGCCTTGAAAATGAAATGCAGAAGTGGTGTCACATCCAGTAAAAATGTGGCAAAATCCAACAAAATCAATCAAATGTTTGTACTTAAAGCTATCTGAGGTGAATATCTCAGTATTGTGACGTCCTGAAACATCGAAAATTTCTTTTATGAAAAAAAGTTTACCTATTTCTTGGTCCGGTTTATATTTTCTATGTAAAGCAACGTATTGAGTTAAAATTACTAATAAACCAACCTCCGCCAACAACATAGATTTTTTCTGCCGAAATAGGCTCTTTAAATGATTCAAATTCATTATATAATGCTGACTTGTTAGTTTTTTTTAAACCTCCTTCCGTAAAGAGTGAAAGAGGAAACGGTGCGAGCTCATAATGTAAAAATTGTTTAAAATCGTTCGGCTCAAAGATATTTAACGAAATTCGCTGAAAAATCAAAAGTGGATCTATAGGTACTTCTTCGTTTTTGTTATTTTTTACAGTCGAAGACATCATTCTGATCGACTTTATTTTGCTACTTTTTTTTTAAACTTTGAGGGTATACAAGGCAACTATCGAACACGGTGATTAATTTAATCTTGCCCAAGTACTTTCGATCAATAGATCATCTTCAGGGGCATTTCGTCAATTGTGGCCTATCCGACATAGTAGAATGTCATAAATGTAAAATCTGGACATAACAATACAAAATACACTACACTAAGACAAACAAACACTTTAAAATTTATATGGAGAAGCTACATATTGTGAAGAAGCCGGAGACAGAATGATCATTCCACCACACCACACCACAAAAAGCTTCCATATTGTTACACACTTCAATCATACAAACTGAGTAGGCTATCCATTTTGCTATTACTGCTTCTGTTAAGCCTCGACCATGCGTTAAGCCGCCTACACACTTCATTGAACGCATTAAAACCTGTCCAATTGCTAGAATGATCATTCTGTCTCCGGCTTCTTCACAATATGTAGCTTCTCCATATAAATTTTAAAGTGTTTGTTTGTCTTAGTGTAGTGTATTTTGTATTGTTATGTCCAGATTTTACATTTATGACATTCTACTATGTCGGATAGGCCACAATTGACGAAATGCCCCTGAAGATGATCTATTGATCGAAAGTACTTGGGCAAGATTAAATTAATCACCGTGTTCGATAGTTGCCTTGTATACCCTCAAAGTTTAATTATTCGAACATTCAACCTTATATTGACTTTTTTTAAGTAAACTTTCCTACAGTTTGGCGACTTAAAGCTAATTGCAAGCTAATGCCAATTTCCTGTGCTTTATAACAATTTATAGATGTATCTCCTACTACACCAGAATAGATTGATTTTATATCTTCAGTTATGGAAAATGGGTTGAATTCCTCAAAAAAATTATGTATTTTTTGAAAATCCGAAGTATCCCTGGATATGCAGGAGGATCTAGCATCAATATGTTGTTCACAAGTTGAAAATAAAGCGCCACAAAAAGCTTCCATATTGTTACACACTTCAATCATACAAACTGAGTAGGCTATCCATTTTGCTATTACTGCTTCTGTTAAGCCTCGACCATGCGTTAAGCCGCCTACACACTTCATTGAACGCATTAAAACCTGTTCAATTCCCATGTCTGACCATATTCCAGACCAATATTTATTTGATCGCCTTGTGAAATATCCTTTTGATGTTAAAATTTTAAATTCCCTTGGATCTATACTTTGCTTAAGCTTTCGCATATCCTGTAAAAAAATATGCGTGCTTTTCGCAAATAAATGATGGCCAGACGCATGGAAAAAGGGCAACATTAATTCGAGACAGTGGAGGTTAGGATCCCAGTTTCCGCAACGTTGTGAATTAATAAAGTGGAGCATAATTGTGACCATTCTAAAATATTGCACCTATAGCTTGCTTGTGGGCCCACGTTCTTCTATATTTGTTACAGTCAATTCAAATTTATCTATAATATTAGACCATGTACTGTCATTCAAACTATCCACTGGAATAATACCTAAATTTTTTCTAGATTCTTCCAGAACTTTATTCTCGGCATCTGTAAATTCGACATTTTCAAAAATAATATTAGCTAAAGCGAGATATAAAAGAATATGTGCGCGAACAGCTCTTGCGTATGCATGGCCGGTTAGTACTTTTTCACCTGAACCTTCGGCATAATTTGTCGAAATAGCTTCTTTTATTCCGCTTCCTTCCATAATAAAACCGATACTTCCTAAATAGGACATAAGGGCATGAAACCCGCCTATTACAAGTATTATCGATTTTAAATTGTGTGGGTCATTATCATTTGTAATCGAAGCAAGAATATTTCGCGCTTTCCAATACAAAGGTTGGTCAAACGTTACACATACATGTTTTTGATTATGTGCTTTAGCTCTACTTGCAGCTTCGATTAATACTGTAAATATTGTACTGTAGTCGCTTGGAGCAGCATTTACAAACGGTAGTGGAATTACTTTAGAAATTTCGTAAGTATCTTTAAATTCATAGTATTTCTCCATGAATCCAAACCAACCCTGAGTATTTTTATTTGTTTTTTTAGTAAAACACCATAAAAACTCAGTGAATTTGATTCTTAATTTTTTAAGCGCTTTTTTTGTATTGCTTTAATTTTTTTATGCTTCTAATTCGAATTTATTATTTTTATTTTCAGCAACTAAATTAACCTTAACTTCAAGCTGTGTTTCAATGTCCATATTCACAGCTGCTTTGTCCACTTGGTTTTCGTCTTCCGCAATACTAGGATCAATAATACTGTCTTCGTTCCAATCTTCATTAACTGATCGCTGTATACCATTTTATCCAATCCAGCGCTTTTTTTGTATATAACATTGTTTTACAGGAATAAAACCAAATTTTTTATTTGTTACATTTAATAAAGTCTTTTTTATTTTTGCTATTTTTTTTTTCGGATGTAACTGACTCTCCGGGAGTAACACTCATTATACCACCCATTGCATGGAATGTATTATGTCCATCAACTGTAGCGGTATTATGGTCTGCATTATCAAAAACAAATTGTAAATATGCATCAGGTAAAATATTAAAATTTTCGGGGTCATGAAGAACAGAATTTTCAAATTGTTCAACATCCTTATACGAAGCACATAAACCAATATTGCTGAGCAGAATAATGAGTTCTTTGATACCATATTTACGATGAATTAAAGCTGATAAACCTAACTTAATATTCGACTTAAAGCATTTTGGTCTCGCAGCAGACACAAGTAAATGCGAGAAAGTAAGTACTTGATTGTCTAATTTCATCTCTCTTATTTCATTTGGGTTTATATGCGTTTTTACAATAATATCTACAAGTTTTTTCAATGTTTTCGGAACGTTGTCAATGCCATCTAAAAAGTTGCTTGGAGAATTATATATTCATCCATGTCAAGTTGTTGATGCGTTCTGATATCTTGCAATATAATATGACCTGCCATTTCCACAATCCTCTTGCGATCTTTTATGTTGTCTTTTTCGCGTGCCGCGTACCACGAATCTTCTAAAACTTTTCCTAAAGTATCGCGGTAGCAAATAAAATAATCACGGGATTTTTCTGCTATATGAACCATAATTTCATCCCCAAAATGATTTTCTAATTGACATACTATACGATCTATCCTAGGTTGTTCATAATTAACAATATTTGTCTGAACTTTAAACTTATTAATAATACCTTTTAAAGAAAATTGCGAAATACTTTCATTGTCCAAAATATAGTTAATAGCGAATTCCAAAATAGCATTCATATTATCACTCAAATTATTGTCTATCATATTTATAGGTTTATAATGATAAAATTCATTCTGACATGATTTATGATATACAACATTATTTTCTAAAAAGTATTGATTGCTTACATTACGCAAATTACGCAGACGTGCATCTATTGCTTTAGAATACTCTTTAGACTGACTTTTTAATTTATCAAAAACATTATTGACTGTACTTTTCTTTTTAACTATTCTATAAGTAGAAGTATCTTTTACTCTAACTCTCTCACCACAATAAAAGCAACTTTCAGAAAAATTAAATTTTCTTCCCACAGCTATTTCCTTTCTGCGCCCAACGTAAGCCTGTGAAACATTTTTAGCAGCTACTTGAACGTTACACGAGCGTATGTAAGAACTTTGACAAGTTTTGTGCACCTCAACATTTTCCAAATTTTCAAATAGAAGATGTTTCTTATCCTTTCTTTGTTGACTGGCTTTAATAAACGATTGGATTCCTCTTTTTTGACAACTATAATGGTTTCAGGTGTTATACCCTTGTCACAAATTAAACATAACGATTCTACTTTAGTTGATTCATTCGAGCTGAAACAATGTTCTCAAATATATTTCACAGAACTTAGTTCTTACTTTTTTTGATGGGAATAAGTGACTTGTGTTTAAAAATACCGCATGCAATGATGACAGTAAAATTCTCTTTTTATATTATATATATATATATATATATATATATATATATATATATATATATATATATATATACCTATATATACCTATATATAAGTCTGAATTGTCTATATGAATGAGTCAGATAAAATTAAGTTATTAGAAAAATTTTCTACCAAGTAACCAAAAACAAAATTTGATTAATTTATTAATTGTCTGTATTTTTAGAAAGATTTCCGAAGTAGAAATCGAAACGTCAAAAATAAACTTATTATAAACTTAAATTGTGGCTTATTCTCCCCAAAAAAAATGGAAATGGCATTAAGATGCCACAAGAAAATAGCTTCAGAACAATATTAGTTATTAACATTATTTTGAAACAAGTATTAGGTAGGTATACTTGTAAATCAATGGTAATGTAATCCTAATAATAAATTAAGTTGAAAAAAAAGTTAAAAACATATAAAAATAAAACTATACCTTTGTACACTTTCTCCTTATGCTTCTCTTTTTCCTTCCCTTTCTGAATTCATTGTAAATTCGAATTATTGTCTTCAGTATAGTTTTGAAATATTGTAAACATTTAATTTAATTAGCGAAACAAAATGGTACAACAAAATGGACTGGTTCATTTACTCGAAACTAGGGGAGTCCCTTACAACATGTCAAAACTTCATTTTGTGGATTACATGATTTTTGAATGTATATTTTAATACTTTTAAATAATGTAATAAAAAATTAGATGTATTAGAATAAATTTACTTACAATATTGTAATAAATAAATTAAAAAATTTACATAGATAGGATAAAAAAACATACAAGTAAAATTTGTGGGAAATTATTCAAACTTTATTTCTATTATATCAATTTATTAATAAATTATTTACAATGTTATTAAAGAAGTATACATTAATCATAAATATTTCTGTTCTACATTCAAAATTACCTTAAATATTACTAAAAAAAAAAATTAAAAAAAAATTTGTTTAAACAAATTAGGTGGTTTATTTAACAATTTATTTAATTAAATAATGCATATTGTAATGCACGCAAAAAGTACATACAATTTCAAAAATTACGTTAAAAATTACATACATAAAGTTAAAATTACATAAACGTTAAAATACATAAAGAAAACCAGAGATACAGTTAACAGCTCTTTCCCCCTCCCTTCAGCTCCAGCGAGTTTGAAATCCGACCGACTTTAAAGAACCCATTTTGAAGCTTTGTGGACGATTCCATTAAAGGGCATAATGTTTATAATTTGGTACAACAAGATTATAAAGTATATTCTTTCAAATAGTGCCAATTAGATTTCTTAATTATTATAAACAAAGCTGCTATGAATTAAATAAAAAAAGAGGCTAACTTTGTTCCAAATTATTTTAGAACAATTTTCTAAACTCTTAAATTTAAAAAAAAAATCAGGCTTTTTAAATATAAAAAAATAATATTCTTGCAGGCAATGATTAAAAAGTTATTCTAATTGTTTATAAGCAAAAAATCGACATGTTTTTGCAAAATTATTTTGCAATATTTATAATCAATTTTCTTAATTTTTTGTAATGCTAATAATAGAATAAGTCTTCTTCTTCCAAAAACTACCCTTATAATTACCTAATTAAGTCCAAAAAATCGACTGCAGGAAACATATAGGTTCTTGTTATAGAGGTTCGTACTACTCAAAACAACTGTCGGTTGCCTGGCCGGCCGAGTGTCAAAAACAGGGTACTTTTTTGCTTATTTCCCTGGCCTATAAGTCTAAGTCTGTATTATTTAATACCAATGGCGAACGGATTGCCACTTCTAACTCGGTCATTCATTTTAAGATGTAATAGGTGAAGTTCTACCTAGTTTCCACGTCTTGGATTGGCCGTTTGGGAACTTTGTTATGTTGGAATTAATTTTTTAAGATCCTTTCTGAGGATAAGGTACTTTTTTGAAATTTGTTTTTTGCAGAATTGTCGAAAAAAGGACTTTTTATTTTATCTATTTGTATAGGACAGCATTTAAGTGCGTCCTCTACCAATAAATTTAACGTATGAGCAAAACAACTGAAATATTTTCATTCCAAAACATCTTTAATAGCTTTGACCATATTTGAGGCATTATCAGTTACTGCAAAATTTACTTTTCGTTTTAGACCCCACTGATTAATAATTTCACTAATTTCAGAAGCGATGTTTTCTGAATTATGGTTTCCAGAAAAATGGCATCAGCCTAATAAGACCGCTTTAAATACTAAATTTTCGGTTAAATATTTTCCTGTTAATGCGAAGTAACTCTCAGTTACTCCAGATGTCCAGAGGTCAGTAGTAATACAGATATTTTCTACTTCTTTAATAACTTGTGATCTAATAATTTGCTCAGTTTTAATATACCATTCCTGAAGTAAAGAACCTGGCAAAGATTTTCTTGTTGGCGGTTTATATCCAGGAATCCACCCTGCAAACTTTTTAAAAGCTCGTTCTTCAACTATGGAAAACGGACGAAACGAGTCTTTGCATCAGTTTAGTAAATCATGAAAATCGACCAGTACAAGAAAAAGAAACTGATAAAAAAGTCCGTGGTGTATTTTTGATGAATTAATTGGACATGACTCATCTAAACATACACCTGTATCGAGAGATATAAAAGAAGTCCACATGTATTTGTCTGATGATATATTACCCACAAAAAATTTCGAACGGAGATTGGAACTGTCCATTACCGTGGTGGAAAAATCATCGCCATGTATATCCTAACTTAACCAATATATTCATAAAATATTTTAGTATTGTAACAAAATCTCTTCCTTGTGAAAACATGTTTAAAATCTGGTTTCATTTTAAATAAAAGAAGAACACGGTTAACAATAAAAGTGGAAAAACTTATGTTTTTAAATGTCAATTTAGACGATTCGCGATTTAATAATGTGTAATGTAAATCTAAGTACTATTTGTATTGTTTAATTTAATTTTTAAGTTATAATAAATGCATCCTTCGTTAGTTTCTTTCACTTCAATACTTATACACATAAACGATAATAGCCAATATGTTTGTGTACTCGCTAGTTTAAATACTGGTAAACAATCAACTAGTTACAGTTTACGAAAAACGGTTCCGATAAAAATTAAAAAAACTAGAGGACCCACCTCTAGTTTTTAGGTATATTAGGATCGGAACCAGAGAATATGTAAAATATCTCTGATCGGAACTAATCGTCTCACTAATGGGCAATGGGTGAAGATTTATGGAGGTGAGACCAAGGGGAAATATGATTGTTATCTTTGTCTATTCGCTGAAAATATGATTTTATATCTGCGTTAGATATCCTGTTAAATTTTACCATACCGACCATAAACTTTTACCTACACTGTATATATATATATATATATATATATATATATATATATATACCGGGTGGTGAATCGTCAAACGGGCCATACTAAACTCAATGGGAAATTTTAAATTGTTGAATTGCTGCTTCCCTAATTATTTTAGATCAAAAGTCATAAAAAACTATTTGTAGAGGACTAAATTCTGAATTAAAAACAAATGTTAAAACCGTTCTACGAATCAAATGTACTTCAAAATTTTGCAAAAATATAATAGATTTTGCAGACCACCCCTAAAAGTTAGGCCACACGTAATACCAGAATATATTATAACGTGTGTGTTTTATCATATTAATGTCAGATGTTTGACAATTTGAATTGTCAATTTTTTTTATTTTATGATTAAATTATAAACAATGAATTTTAATAATATTACTACTGAACAATATTACTTTGTGAACAATAAATTATATTGTTTACAAATCGATCAATATAATGAAATGTACTCAGTTGACGAAAAATCGCATAATTTTGTATTCAGGCAATAGCGCGAACCATTTCCTGTCACTACCGGATCTTTATGTAACCTAAGATATTCTAATACACTAAAATTTAATTCCATGTTAAGTTATACAACAATTCAATGAATTCCAATATACTGTTACTGTGATCTTTATTCCTAATAATAATCTATGATAATTTCTAAACATAAAACTATAACAAACGTTATAATTAGACTTCGGCAAATATGCAAATAAAAATGTAGAAAATATGCGCATAAATATGCACGTGTTTACCCGAAAATATGCAAATATTTTACAAAATATGCATACAAACAAATAAAAAAATCGTAAAATAGTAACAATTTTATTTAAAAAAAAAAAGTGTACATAACTAAATATTTCCTACTATTCATTAAGATTTACATTTATTTTAAGTAACTACATCATTTTTAAGTATGAATAAACTTAGAATTATAATAAATATAAATAAATAAATAAATAATAAATTTAGAATTATGGTAACAATAAATGATCAAGTGGTGTTCAAAATTTTCTAACAAAAACTTGTGGCTTCTGTCTGAGTACATATATTTATATATGGAAAAACTTCGTTCAACATCAACTGATGTAACGGGAGCATTTTTCAAACTAACCAAAACATTTGGTTCTAAATTAATTGTTTCCGAAATATTTCCAGCTAGAACACTGACTACTTCAGAAAGAATATGGTAACCTTTATTTTTTTCCATAGTAGCTTCAAATTTTTTTAAAATATCTTTTCCAATATTACCTCTAACGTTCCGACAACATGACGCAAATTCTTTTATTAATGCTGTACTTTCGAACAATGACAGTTTTGGTGATTCTAACCGAGTAATTGTTTTTTGAACAAAACTAAAATTTGATTTTATAAATGAAAGTTCTTGTTGAAGCAAGTTACTCTGAAAAGTTTGTTTAGAATCCAAAAGAGATTGGGAACTTTCATCCGTTAACGTATCAATTATGTTCTTTATTTTAACAAAATGATCTGCATAAAAATTAGCTGCTTCTAACCATGTTCCCCATCGCGTTAAAATAGGTTGTGGTGGAAGAGGAATGTTAGGTAGCATTTATTTATAAAGTTGAATTCTTATAGGAGATTTAAGAAATACTTTTTTGACACTGGATATCATGGTATTTACAAGAGGAAACTTTTTTCGTATTTCCTCTGCAACTCTGTTTAATCCATGCGCTACACAAGTAACATGTATTAAATCTGGGAAAAAAATTTTTAAATTTTGTCCTGCTTTCACCATATAAGGAGCAGCATCCGATAAAATAATCAGTAATTTATTAGAAGGAATAGTTGTCGGAAGAAAAAAAGTTGCTAATGTTTCTTCTATAAAACGCGAAATTGTTAAAGCATTTGTTTTCTCAAATTGTTGGCATGAAATAAGATGAGATTTTGGTAAGGTATCTTCTTTAAGAACACCAATCAATAAATGAGCAATATACTTTCCTGAGGAATCAGTGGTTTCGTCTACAGATATGTAAAAATAATTATCTGCAATTTCTTCCTTAATATTAATTAACACCGACGAGTATAGCCCGTTCACATTATTTCTTCTTAGAGACCGATCACTTGGAACATTAAGTTTGCAATATTTTTTTAGAAACGAACTAAAATTTACATTTGCTAATTTTGAAAGCGGTATGTTTGCAGACACTAATGCGCGACACAAGTCTTCATTAAAAGTTTCTTGCTCATCTAATTTTTTTGAAGTAGATTGGAAACAGTTAGCCATTGAAGTTTTATGTTTTCCTCCTATTTTTCCGTTTTTTGCAATGTGTGAAGCAGTTCTCACATGTTGGTCTATCTGAAATTTCTTCTCACATGCTATCTATAAATAAAAATAAAAACCTTTATTTTAACCCAACCTTTAAAATATAAAAATATACAAGGTGTTTTTGGTTAATCAAATAACTGGTTTGGAAAAAAAACACTCGCTAAGTGTTTTAAATGCAGTATTAATCCACAAATTGGTTTTTGTTACTAACCATTAGTACATCATATAACTTATTTTAAAATTCAACAAAAGTTTTTTTTTGTTAATTCAATTACAATAAAAATAATTGTGTTTTAGAATAGCTGACTTCATAAAAAAATGTAAACGTGAAAAATTTTTCTAAATACACACCATTGTATTTGTACCATGGACAATTTTTTCTCACTAAAGGAAGCTATTTTTCATTTAAAAACAACCTACGAGCACTAAATTTCAAGTAAATACGTTTATTGGTTTTAAAGTTATTGTTGTTATTAACTAAAAGAATTTAATTTTTTTTAATTTTAACACCCTGTATCTCGAAAAGTAAATAAGTTTGACCCCTCATTAACTATATCGTTTTGTTCAATTTTTCGAGAAGTATCTACAGTCAAACGTTGTAAGTGTCATTTTGAAACACCCTGTATGTATGAAATATTAGATATGTAATAGAAAATATTAGATACTTACAATTTTGCCACAGACTGAACAGTAGATTTTTCCCATATCCATAGACAGCTCTTTATAAGGTTTAATCCAAGTTGAAGCACTGGTTGTTTTAGGCATTATAAAATCACAATCTTCCTTTTTGTTACGCACAACGAGTGTTTACGCTTTGAATATCAAAACAAAAATGATTTACAAATCTGAGCATCAAATTAGAAATGTTTAGGTACCTAATTCAATAAACTGGGAGATTTTGGAAAATCCCTAAATTAGGAACAAAACTATTAGCCGTTTACCTGCTGTTAAGATACAATAAATTGTAGATAGATTTGGGGATTAGATCATAAAATGCAAATGAGCGAACCCTTAGCGATTATCCAATAACTGAATGCCTCAGTGACCGAGACTTTCTAAGCATGTTGAGAGCTACTTAAATTGATCTTCTTTGAAATTGTAAATGTTTTGTACCTGAAGAGATTACGTACTTAGATCATTTCTTGAATAAAATGACTACAAAATTGTATACAAGAATTGAAATAAATTGGTATGTTTAAAAATTTTCAAATACAGTATAAAAATCTGAACTTTTATGCACTTTATGCAAACTTTTATACAAATATGCCAAAATATGAAATATTTGCATAAAATATGCACAATGTGCAAAATATGTAAGATGCATATTTGCCGAAGTCTAGTTATAATAAAACATGAATAAAACATTTTTATTATTGCTCTTTTCTCCTTAACTGAGTACATTTTTTAACCAACTTATTTTTTCTTTTAAATAATAAATCACAAAATTTTGGCCATTTAAATCATGGATAAATATAATATATACTTCATCTAATTTAGATAACGACTTACGTCATTATCTACGTCAGAGATCGAAGTTGACATAGTTGCCAAAGTTTAAAAAAATCCTGACTCCATTTTAAATTAAATAGATTACATAATTATTGCAAAAGTATTACCATCTCTTTACAACGACTATTTAAATTCTTACGTGACATTTTTGAAATAAAACACACTAATTTTGTTCTAAAAAGAACAGATTTTATTAATTAGTTAAAAATATAAAACAAGAGATTTTCACTTTAAAATTCAAAATAATGAAGTACAAAAAGTGTCAACACCGCAACTGTCAAATAAGTGTTACCAATTTATGCCAAAATTTTAGCTTTGTTCGATTACAGTTACAGTGTGTTCCGAACAAATATGTTCTTGATAAAAACGCTTTATAATGCATTTATACAAATTAAATGAAATATATTATTGTGTATTTCTTTAAGTTAACATTAATAGAAATTTTTAAATATTATTTCTACGCGTATATAATAAAATATGTCTAGTGGCTGTAATGCCAGTGTACTCGGTAAAGTGATTCTAAAAAAGAACACACCTACACCCTAAATATTTTGTGTTGGTATCATGTAACGTCACAGGCTATGACGCCGATGACGTGCATCGTTATATAAATTAGATGAAGTGTAGTTGATTTAAATATTGTCAAATATTAGAAACGTCAATATGACAAAACGCAACACGTAATACACATTCTTTTTACTGCGTCTGGCCTGACTTTTAGGGGTGGCCTGAAAAATGTATTATATTTTAGCTAAATTTTGGAATACGTTTAAGTCGTAGAACAATTTTAACAATTGTTTTCGATACTTATTTGAGTCCTCTACAAATAGTTTCAAAACAGTTACAAATAGTTACAAAAATGTATTATATTTTAGCTAAATTTTGGAATACGTTTAAGTCGTAGAACAATTTTAACAATTGTTTTCGATACTTATTTGAGTCCTCTACAAATAGTTTCCCATGACTTTTGGTGTAAAATAATTAGGGAAGCAGGAATTTAACAATTTAGAATTTCTCATTGAGTTTCCTATGGCCCGTTCGACGATACACCACCCTGTAATATATATATATATATATATATATATATATATATATATATATATATATATATATATTTTTATATATACATATATATATATATATATATATATATATATATATATATTTATATATATATATATATATAATATATATATATATAATATATATATGATATATATATATATATATATATATATATATATATATATATATCTATTATATATTATATATATATATATTATATATATATATTATATATATATATATATATATATACATATATATATATATATATACATATACAGGGTGATTGATTAGTGTGAGGAAGCTCAGTAGATCTGTTATAGTAAAAATAACAAAAAAAAAAGTTGTTAACAAAAATTGTAGGCAGCTTTAAACTCCATATTTTAAAATTAGTTACAATCCTACAGGGTGTTCCATAAGATGGTGGCAGACCAAACTTATGTTTTTTTAAATAAAACACCCTATATTTTATTTTAAATTTGAAATCTGCTTCACTTCCACATTACAACAATGTAAAGTTTTATTATGTTATACCGGGTATTTAAAAAGTTATAACCAATATTACCTGAAAATCGTATCAAGTTTAACTCCCTGCATAATTAAAAAGGATTGTAGGAACATTGATCTATTGCAACCATAGTTTTTTAATATTTGTTAAAAACTATAAAACATATTCATTTTCATAATATTCATTAAACCAAATACAGGTTAAGTTAAAATGCAACTACATTATTTTCTTGGTAATTTTAAATAGAACACCCTGTATTTTATATCACTATCGAAAAGAACTAATATCGTACTTCATATTTTATGAAGTACTCCCTATACCTAAAGTTATTAGTTTTAAAGATATTTTTATTTTTCTATCAAAGTATTAATTTGGTAGATATTTTAACGTTTACCAATAATTATTGTGAGTTGGCCATGATTGATTTGTCAGAAACTGACAGTTTGACATTAATATTTATTAATTCAGTATTGGGGTACACCGTAAATTAGCAACAATTATTATTTAGTAATTCAGTAATTGATTCAATTTAAATTAGCAATAATGAATTTTACTACTGATGAAATGGTAGATATGATCTGGATATTGGGGGAATGCAATAAAAATTCATTACTATCAGCTCGAATTTATCAAGAACGGTTTCCAGATAGGCGACAATCTAGACAAGATACATTTGAAAAATTGAAAGATCGATTTAACCGCACTGGTTCAGTGAATTATGAAAAACATGAACGAACAAAAACTAGTGTGACAGAGGAAAACGAAATGAGTGTGTTGATGGCGGTTACAGAAAGCCCACACACAAGCATAAGGACTATTTCCAATGAACAAGAACTTAGTTACTACTCTGTTCAAAACATTCTATCTAAAAACAAGATGCACCCTTATCATATTCAAAAGCACCAAGAATTAATTAATGATGATTTTCAGAAACGAACAGTATTTTGTGAATGGGCCTTAGAAAAAATTAATGAGCAGAGATATTTTTTTGATTATGTCCTATTTGGTGATGAAGCTACATTCCATCGAAACGGTTCTTTTAATAGGCATAACTTTTACTACTACTCAACAAGTAATCCATACCACATAGTAACGCATAGTCAAACAAGATGGTCTCTAAATGTGTGGGGAGGTATCGTCGGTAACCATGTAGTAGGACAATATTTTTTTGAAGATAATTTAAATGGTGAAATTTATTTAGATTTTATCGTAAATCAGTTACCGATATTATTAGAAGAGGTTCCACTTAATATACGTGAAAAAATGTGGTTTCTACATGACGGTGCTCCTGCGCACCACAACGAATTAGTACGTGGTGAACTTAATAATCAGTTTGGGGAAAGATGGATCGGAAGAGATGGACCGGTAAGGTGGCCCCCAAGTTCACCAGAATTCAATAAAATGGACTCATTTTTTTGGGGTTACGTTAAGAATGAAGTATATAAAATACTCCCAACAACAAGGGATGATAATATGAAAAATAGAATCCGAATTGCATTTCAAAATATTTCTTTACAAATGCTTAGTAATGTAACCAACTCTTTCAATGACCGTTTTCAAGCATGCATAGATATTTTGGGAGGTCATTTTGAACACCTTACTTAAGTAAGATAAGTTAAACTTACTGTTGTTTTTTTCTATGTGTTGTTATATTTTTTTTTTATTTTCCGTCGGTTATTTTTTATAAATTTTATTTAAAATAAATTGTTTTCTTTTCTGTGTCGTTATTTCGTTACTGAATTATTAAACAATAATGTCAAACTGTCAGTTTTTGACAAATCAATCATAACCAAATCACAATAATTATATTGTGAGTTGGTAAACGTTAAAATATCTACCAAATTAATACTTTGATGGAAAAACAATAATATCTAGAAAACTGATAACTATAGGTATAGGGAGTACTTTATAAAATTAGAAGCACGATATTATTACTTTTTGATAGTGATATAAAATACAGGGTGTTCTATTTAAAATTACCAAGAAAATAATGTATTTGCATTTTGACTTACCCTGTATTTGATTTAACGAATATTATGGAAACGAATATGTTTTATAATTTTTAACAATTATTTAAAAACTATGGTTGCAATAGATCAATGTTCCTATACTCCTTTTTAATTGCACAGGGAGTTAAACTTGATACAATTTTCATGTAATATTGGTTATAACTTTTTAGATACCCGGTATAACATAATAAAACTTTACATTGTTGTGATGTGGAAGTGAACCCGATTTTAAATTAAAAAAAAATACAGGGTGTTCCATTTTAAAAAACATAAGTTTGGTCGGCCACCATCTTATGGAACACCCTGTAAGATTGTAACTAATTTTAAAATGTGGAGTTTAAAGCTACCTACAATTTTTGTTAATAACTTTTTTTAGTAATTTTTACTATAACAGATCTACTGAGCTTCCTCACACTAATCAATCACCCTGTATATATATATATATATATATATATATATATATATATATATATTTATATATAGTAAACTCTTAAATATTGGGGAAATCTGCAAGAAAAACTCTAATGTGTATCAATTGTTTCGCCTAACGTTTTCGCCAAAGAGAATTAATTTGGCTTCTTCAGGGCTGAAAGTGAATCAATTATAATTAGCTACCATATATTTATCTAATAAAAAACATTTACCTTACCGTAAATTTTAGAAATGTCGAGTTATGATGTTAAAAAACTTTAGCTAGTAACAACATAGTGGTGTTTTTTTGTTACTATGTGCAAAAAAGTTATTTTTGTTAACGTTGGAAATGTATGGTAGCTTTGAACTTAAAACGCAAAGGTTTACCCAAGGTTAATCGAAAAACCCAATGTAACTACATTTAAAGGAAGTAATTCTTTGAATTGTCGGCAATAACTAAATTTTTGATTGTTATAAAGTTTGAATGTGAGGTTCTGTTTTCATAGAAAGCAAGCGCTGACAATTATAAGTAGTTTTTTTAAATATTTATGTCGTTAAGGTTCATTGGTAAAACCGATGAAGTTAGATTCCAGTGTGGGGAGATATTAGTTTAGAATTTTCTTAATTGAAATTCTTTTTTAATTAGTATATTGTTCATGTATTATTATAATAATATCTTATTGAGATGTATCTAAGAAAAACAAGGGAATGTTATCTTTTTTAGTTAATGAAGGCTGATCTACAAGCCACATTAAGTTTAATGTTAATATTATTATTCCCAAAGCTATTTTCAAGACTTTTTTAGAATCCTTGTCATGAATCCTTGAATCTATTAACAACTAACCTACTTTAATAATAATTTTCATTAACTAAAAAAGATAACATTCCCATGCTTTTCTTAGATACATCTCAATAAGATATTATTATAATAATACATGAACAATATACTAATTAAAAAAAGAATTTCAATTAAGAAAATTCTAAACTAATATCTCCTCAGACTGGGATCTAACTTCATCGGTTTTACCAATGAACCTTAACGACATAAATATTCAAAAAAACTACTTGTAATTGTCAGCGCTTGCTTTCTATGAAAACAGAACCTCACATGCAAACTTTATAACAATCAAAAATTTAGTTATTGCCGACAATTCAAAGAATTACTTCCTTTAAATGTAGTTACATTGGGTTTTTCGATTAACCTTGGGTAAACCTTTGCGTTTTAAGTTCAAAGCTATCATACATTTCCAACGTTAACAAAAATAACTTTTTTGCACATAGTAACAAAAAAACACCACTATGTTGTTACTAGCTAAAGTTTTTTAACATCATAACTCGACATTTCTAAAATTTACGGTAAGGTAAATGTTTTTTATTAGATAATATATGGTAGCTAATTATAATTTATTCTCTTTCAGCCCTGAAGAAGCCAAATTAATTCTCTTTGGCGAAAACGTTAGGCGAAACAATTGATACACATTAGAGTTTTTCTTGCAGATTTCCCCAATATTTAAGAGTTTACTATTTAACTTATCTGCAAAGATTAAATTTATTTTCTATATATATATATATATATATATATATATATATATATATATATATATATATATATATATAAATATACATATATACATATATATATACATATATATATATACATATATATATATATATATATATATATATATATATATATTAATTTTGAAGGAAACGTGATTTTCTTCTGCTTTTAATTTATTTATTATTCAATTTATATTTCACGAGTGCAATAAAACACACCTGCCCATACCATAGACGATATTAATTGTAACCTAAAGTAAAAGAATATTTATATGAAGGTTATTAACCAAATAAAACTGTATCAACTAAAACAAAAGTTTAAATATTTTTTTCTGAAATTTTATAGTCTTTTATAGATTAGTATCTGCAATTCAGAAGCTTTTAATGGAAATTAATTAATATACACTCCGACTACTCGTAATTATTCTTCTAGTTCAATGAAAACGGTTGCAAAAAGTTTATTTGGACTTTTTATAGTTAGAGATAGGAATTTTTACGTTGTATGTTTCCGACAATTAATCTGTCAAAATATTCCCATGATGAGCGAACTCAGTATAATGAACTTACTTTAAATTTTCCTGTTTTTTCTGCACAGCTATTTGATAAAACAGTTTTTATAAATATACCCAAAATATCTTCTGAGTATATACCGTACGATGTTTCTAATTTAACCTGTAATAAAATAGATTTAGATAATTTATGCAGGTGACTTCACAGAAAAGTAAAATTAAGGTTTTGTAGGTTATAAAAAACGATACAATATAATTAATATGAAAAAAAATTCTATATATTGTTACATTTTCTCTGGATTCAAGGATTAAGTGAAACAAATGTAGATGAGTTTAACTAACTTACACTACTACAAAAAACTCACTAAATATTATAAATTATAAATAAACATCATGTATAATATTTTAGATGAAAAGATCTTCTCATGCTGTTCGCCCCAAACAGTACCTAAATGAACTAGTTTGGTGGATCTTTCCCTTTACAAGGGCTCAGTCTTTCCAGGTGGATGACCTTCAGTTTACTTTGTGACGCTAGTTGCACCCGATATATAAGGTCATACATCTTCTTTAGTAACCAGATACGGTCCCTCCCAGCGCAGCTACAACTTGGGACTTAGACCTCTCCTTGTCGTTGGTTGGTAGAGCCAGACTGCATCATCTTCTTTAAATCTAACGGTAGTAAATTTCTAATCGACCCTAATCTTCAACTGGTCAGTGGTGAGCAGCAATTTATTCCTGACGAAATCGTGAAACTTAACCAGTCGATCCTTTAAGTCGCTGACATACTCGGGTAGTGTCTCTTGGTCCGCCTCTTTGTCTGGTAGATTACCACGTAGGAGATCAATGAGAAGCTTTATCTCTCGACCTGTCAATAGCATTACTAGAGTATAACCAGTTGCTTCATGTTGAGAGCTTCGGTAGGCTAGAAGAAAAAGAGGCACCAGTTTGTCCCAAACTCCCTGGTTTTCATGTACAAACAGGGACAGGTAGTTGTTGATGGTCCGGTTATATCTTTCTACTATGCCGTCGGACTAAGGATAAAGCGGTATCGTTCTGGTCTTCTTAATTCACAGCAAATGGTCTTCCAAACTTAAGATTCGAAGTTGCGCTCGGTGTGGGAATGAAGCAGAAGTAGAAGCCCATGTCGGCACAAGAGATTCTCAAGCAGGTCCTCACCAACTGTGATTGATTTTTGGTTGGGTAGTGCAACTACTTGTGATCATTTGAAAAAATAGTCCAGAGCAACCATCGAATACTTATTTCCTGATGTTAGTCTCAGAATAACGACAGAAGCTCGTTTTCATTGAGTATCGGTAACTTATTGTTATAGTTTCCCCCTAACTCTCGTTTTGGGTCCCTGCTTGCATGTACAAAGGTCACATCGTTTTGCACCATTCTTCTACATAGTACCGACAATTAACCTAGTAATACCTCTTACTGACTCCGGTCAGAGTTCTATATATCCCAAAATGCCCTTCGGAGCGGCTATCATGCAGTTCTACAAGCAACTTCTTAACACATGATCTTGGAAAAACCACTCGAAGCACTGTTCTTGCTCCATTTGGACTCTACCATTGCTTGCCCATATTTGCAATCTCCTGCCACTATTTCCTAGCTCCATTGTCTAGTCACTTACGGATTATTGTTAGATCTGGATGTTTCTTCTGTTCAGCCTGGAGGTTTTCTTTAGTCAGAACTTCTTAGTTACTGCCGTCCTCTATAAGTCGGCATTTCCATGACTTATTCCTGTTCGGTTGCTAATTTCCAAATCATGGATTTGTATTTTCTTTAGTCATCGAGTTATCTGACCTTCAGATATTTTGAAATTAAAAAGCCATTGCAAGGCAGAATGGTCGGTGCTGCTTTGACGACCGACAATAATTTCTTTCTAGTGACACAGTAGTTTCTTTCTGCTTTTCCCCCAGAGTTTTACTGAAGTATCCTATGACGTGCTCCTCGCCCTTCTTTACTTTGGAAAGTATTGCCCCAATGCTATTGGGGCAATACCGATAGGATGAGAATCATCCGTATCAAGCACGAAAAAACCTTGTTCTTTTGTAAATGTCAGGGTTAGTGTCGTTGTCAATTTATCCTTGAGTGTAGTGAAAGCAAGCTGACAGTCTGGTGTCCAGTAAAATAACAGCTTTCTCTCTCTCTCTCTGTTAACTTTTCCAAAATATTGTACAAAGCAACGATAGTAACGCCAAAGGCTAAGGAAGCTTCGAACATCGTGTTTGTTTCTTGGTATGGACCATTCTTGTACTGCTTTTATTTTTGCCGGGTCTACTGCAACTACTGAGGATAAAATTACACGTGCAAGGAAAGTAACTTTTTCTTGGAAGAGCTCGAAATTCTTTCCAATGATCATGATGTCGGCGAGGTATACCAGACAGGTTTTCCATGTACGTTCCCTAAGTACTAGCTCCATTAATTATTCAAATACAGCAGGTGCAACCAAATGGCATCACTTTGAATTGGTAGGGTCGATTTCCAGCATAAGATGCTGTCTTCTCCCTGTCTTAAGGGTAGACTATAACTTGCCAATAGGCGCTTTTGAGATCCACGGTGGAAAACTATTTTGATCTAGTCAAGGCGATCCAGCAAAGAAAATGCACAGACAAAAGCAGCTTGGTGGAATAAGAAGCTGTCTGACCTTAGAAGAGATGCAAGACGAATCTTTAAAAGGGCGAGGAAATCATATAAGGCTAAACAGAAAACATAATAAGACAATCTCATCCTCTAAATAAACATTTTTTTAAATTTATGTGAACACACTTAAACTCTACCTGACAGTACCAGGGTTAACAGAATTCTTAAAAGAGATAACAATTATAAACCCAAGTAAGTTGAATTGTTAAATTGCTCAATGAGAAGTATACGAATACTGAAAACGTGGCTGTATTTGTTAAGTATTCACTTTGTAATTGGCGCAATGGAATAGTGGAAATAATCAACAAACAAAATAAAGCCCAACCAGAATTGACTGGCTGAAGTCTGAAAAGGTTCTTGGGTCTTACAAGGTCAGATGGGCTATTAAACCTTTTAAACCCTATAAAACTGCTCCGGGTCCAGATAGTCCCAGGCTACCCCAAGAGACACTAAAAATAATTGTGGCTCCCTTTATCCAAATATTTAATGCTAGTCATGGTCTGGAATACATTACCAAAGTTTCGAGAAGAACAAGAGTGCGAGAGTACCTTAACAAAATTATATAGGCCAATAAGTCTGATTTATTTATGTTGAAAGTGAGTTTATATCAAAAAGAACTCGCCGGTGCTTCATTTTTAGACAACAAAGGTGCATTTGATAATACCTCTATCGAATCAGTACATATTGCACCGATAAGGAAGAAAATGAACAAGACAACTCAGATGCTTCAGAGCAGAATAATATCCACTGGCAACTAAGGAGTGATCTTAAGTGGATGTATTATTAACAAATTTATGGAATATAATCGTTGATAACCTGAATCATGGACTTAACAGCCACGGAATTTGGGTCCAATGATTCGCAGACGATATTGTAATGGTGACTAGGAGAAATTTTCCGTGTACTGTTGTGGATGCAATTTGTTCCTCAGGGCTGAAACAAACAAATCTGTTGTTTATATTCATCAGTGATGTAACCGACAGTAATATATGGTTCAGTACTTTGGTGAAAAAAAGGCTTTGCAATATTGTTCGACCTCTCTCACAATCCTACAAAGACAAATGCTTTTAAACACGACTGAATAATTAAATAGTAGAGAAGCGGCATCTTTATAGACTATCACAGGTCTCTCCCTGCTAGAATTATATATTTCGGCGGTAGCACTTATAACTATCCTGAGATTTAATACAAACAATATTCGGTAATTTGGTTTATTTAACCAAGTTATGTATTGAATAGTCATACGAATACTACTCTACTGGAACTATCCTTCAATCATCCAGCAATCCGTCTTTTGACTGAACTTAGATATGATGACACAAGAAGTAATCTTAGCTGAGAAGATTAACACAATTAAAATTTTAAAAGAGAAATTTCTAGTGGTTGGCTGTGTACCATATTTTAAAAAAACTTACAATTAAATAAAAACTTTTTTTTGTAAAATGGTATAACGGTTTTATAACAATTTTTGTTTTATAACAAATATCAGAGATAAACATGTCTGGCTTGAACTAAGAAGAAGAAATATTAACTCAATATGTTTTTCCCTAATTTAGCGCTTTATTTATTTAATACTACCTAAATATTTACCTTTCCTTCAACTGCAGTAATACCCAAGTTTTCCTTATATTTTCTATATATTTGTACAGTGTGTATACTACCCCAATAATTTTGTAATTTTTTTCGTAATTTATTAACATCGGAGTTATAGCTTGTTTGTCGAATCACTGCCATTTTATCTAAAAGAAATGAATCCATAATATAATATTTTGCACATTTTTTTACAAGCATACAAAAGCATTTTTTTCAAAATAGGATCAACGTATATATATATATCGTCACTGTATCAGTTAAATCAGGTAAAATGTAACCAAATCGAAATTCATAATTATTAAATAATGTAACTAAAACCGATCAAAGAATCATATACCTAATTAAGGATAACATTCTTGAAAATGGACGTATGGACTAAATGAAAAAAATAAGAGATAAATAAAAGCATTGAAAATGTGGATTGATAGACGGATGCTAAAGAAACCTCAGGGAGCACTATGAAAAGCTCATGAGGAAGTACTAGGGAGGGTCAACAAAGATGAAGAATTGCTAAAGAAGTTAAACATCGGAAAATGTCTTATCTGGAACATATAGTGAGGGAAAATCGTATATAATATTACAATTAATCCTTAAAAGCAAAATAGAAGGCCATAAAGGTGTAGGAAGAAAACGGATTTATAGTTAAAGAACAATCGTGATTGGACTGAGATGATGAATGCAGGATAATTATTCCATGTGACAGAAGATCGAGAAATGTTCGCAATAGTGGTCGCCAACGTCGGATAACTCTAATATGGCACGTGAAGAAGAAGAGATAAAAATCATTTAAGTTTAATACAAAAAAGCAGTAAGAGTAAAATTTAAAACACAAGAAGTCTTTAAATTAAAATAGTATGTAAAAAAATTGAGTAAACCTGACAATTCAATAATTTATTAAATATAAATTACTTACAGCTGTAAGCTATGAATGGAGAAACGAAAATATTTTAACTAAGTTATTTTGTGTGTCGTTGTCATTATCCAATATTGTTTAGTTAGATAAAAGTATACTGATATGTACCTATGTACTTTTAATTTAATTAGTTGGAAATAGGATATCGTTAATCTCATTACCTATTTGTTTGAAAAATTCGTAGATCATACTTCAAGTAAGTATACATGTAGGTACAATTTTATTTTCGCTAAATTTGCACAGAGATACGTGACAAGCAGAATATTATAGAGTGATTTCTGTATACAAAGGGCAGATCTGTGAAAAATGACTAAATTTTGATGTGAGAGGTGGAATTCGGGTTTTTGCAAAGTACGTTTTGTCATAGCTTCAGTAATAATAATTCACTTATCCTCCCTCTCAAATAGGTCAGCAAGATTAATATAAAAGTAAAAATATTTAAAAATTACTATAGTCGGACAATTTTCAATTAAAGGTTACTAATCTACAAATTGAACTAAAGGGAAGCGGCAACCATGAAAAATTTCATTAGTAAATTCTTACCGGGGTCATTTTAATTGTGTATGCTTCGCCCATGTAAATATGTAAATTTGTAACCCATGTAAGATAAATGTGCCCCCGTAACAATATAAATTGGTGCGATTCACGAGTGTATAGTGAGACAAGTTCATAGAATAGTTTGGAACATCGGTAAAATTATCAATATTTTGCTGGTCTATATATATTTACGTTTTTAGAAAGAATGTTAATTAGAGAAATATGATATCTTAGTTTATTGAAGTTTATGAAATACGATATCTTCCAGATTTTATACATATGTGCATAGGCGTAATGTATTATTGGGAATATATTTATTTAATATACTTTATTATTAACTTTAAAATAGTTTTGAGGTAAGTAAAGTAAATTTGAGGCCAATTTATTATTTATATAGTATTAAACCCTTAACGGCCGCTTAATATACAAAGAGAAATTTGACAATTAATTTATTAGATTGGATTAAAAACACAAATTAGGAATAAATTACAACCAAAAAGATTTTTTTTCCCATTTTTAAGAAAAACAGTACAATTTTTAATAAAGGAACATATTGTATATTAAACGTATATTAAATTTTAATTTAAAAAGTGTAGATGCATTCTACACTTTTTACATAAATAAATAGTATTACTTTTATACATCCTACATTTTTGCACTATCGTTTCTTTTTATAATGTGGCCAATATTGTCGAATCTGGTTTCATCTGGTAAAACAAATTTAGATTAACGCCCATGTACTGACACTGATGTAGCGGTTACTTCACTATTATAAATTAAAATTATAAATCTAAGTCGGCTCATGCTTTCTCTTATAATATGCACTTCTTTATCCTCATCCTTTGACCAATGTATATTAACTTGAAGCAGAGTGTAAACCAAATAATATACATATGCTAATAATTTTTTTAAATCTATGTTATTTATTTCAAAACTGTGACGGTTATTCTCAATTACTTTTTTATCAAAAAGAGTGAAAAAACTTCAATATAGGACTTGCCTACACGGTTGCCTTTTATATTGTCTAAATATCAATCAGACTGATGTTGAATTAATACTGAGCACGGAAGAATATCCGTTATTACAACTTGAGATAAATTTGAATTTACTATTCTTGCCTGGTTTTTTCTTTGGACGTTTTATCTGTGGTTCAGAGGAATATCATAATCAGAATCGTTAGAATTCCCAATCACTTGTATTTCATATGTACCTGCAATATCCGATTTTATTGATTCTTCACAAATAATATTATATATACCTGACGGAACTGTTTAAAGCAAAGGAAAATAATAATCAACACAATAACGTACCTGATCTAAGAGACGAAATAGAAATCAGTTTTCACGAAGTAAAAATAGTCATAAATTCACTCAAAAATAGAAAGTCACCAGGACCAGACGGAATAACCAACGAGCTTCTAAAATACGGATGAGAAAGTTTAACCCTAGAGATGACAAAAACTAATATTGCACTGCAAGATACCAGACGCATGGAGAAACAGCATAATGATACCAATGGTCAAGAAAGGAGATAAATAAGACCCCAACAATTATAGAGGTACCGCACTTAAGCTTACCACAAAAGTCCTAAACAATATATATATCTATATATCTATATCTATATATATATATATATATATATATATATATATATATATATATATATATATATATATATATAAAGTAGTTAGGTATTATTGACTGACACGTTATGTAAAATAAAGTTTTATTTTGAGGATGCAGTCATTTAAGTAGGGCAGGATAAGTTAAACTCTTTTGTTCTTAAATCAAGCTTTCGCAAAATTTATTTGCTTCATCAGGATATGCTAAAATATGTTATGGTAAATACAATGAAATTAGAATTAAAAAACATTGTATAAAACTAATATAAAAACTTACAACATGAGGTTAAACCATTAAATTATTAAATTCACAAAACATTCTTATCTAAATTATATTTTTATGTAAGTACAATATTTTAATTTTGAATATTTTATGACATTGATTATTATAATCACGTTTGATTTATGTCAGAAAGACACTCGTGTCTGTTTTTGTTATTGATAACTAGCTCTAGATTGTTATTATGCTTACGTAAAAAGTGACGCCAAATATGAATATTTAAATTTTTTAAAATATAGTATTTATAGTCAGAAAATCATATATTAGAAAATTAAAGTATTAATTTGTGACGTCCTCTCGTAGGAGTCACTATCCGGGTAGCTTTTGGACAGTCAGAGACAGAGTTCAAAATAAAAATAAAACTTTATTGTCTTCCTTAAATTAAATTGACAAAAATCTTATGTACATATTTACAATTTAGTTTAGTCTTCTCAGTACCTGGCCTATTTATTCAAATTAAGTTTGACCTTGTCGTATGAAGTTTTATCGGCAATCGAGTGTGTTTTCGGAATTTTACGTGAACGATGTGTCGATTTAATAACAGCGGACGATAGGTACAAAGAAAAGAAAGGAACTCAACACGTCCCTTAAGTGATTCGGGTTAATAGGACACTCCTCGACAGTCTCAACACGACTGCTTCGGAGTACGGGTAATGGAGAGCTCAACACGCTCTCCGGCTGGCGGTAAGGAACGGAAACAACTTGTGAACTCAACACGTCCACAAGCCGGGGTAGGGGAGAAGAGAACCTTCAGTCAACACCTGACGATTCTGCCTCTATGAGGAAATAATGCGGTTTATATAGCAAAGTTTTGCCCTTTCTACTGTCGATACACTCCTACTTCATGGGTTGGTTCGCGCGCACGCTGGCTTAACGGTGATGGCTTGGACTCATCGTTACACCCCCTCTTCTGGGAAAAAAAATTTTGGAACAAAATTTTTTTATTTTTATTCCTTGCCAGGTACTTGGTTACCCTAAAAAACAATTTACAATACATCGAAATAAAAAATGTCCGCCCTAAAAAAATAAATATCGTCTTCTTAAAAAAAATCGTCTTCCTCTCTCTTAAAAAAATCGTCTTCCTCTCTCTTAAAAAAAACGTCTTCCTTCGTGGGGCTTCCATTATTGGTTTTTATCCTCAGCACCCGGTTCGGGAGTCTCAGTCTGTATTTTTTTTTCTTTATGCTGCGGCGGAATTAGTGAGAGCAGCAGGATTGACACTGGAATTGACTGGACTTTCTGAATTTTTGTGATGCCCATGGTTGGTTCATCGAAAAGGTTTTTAAATTTGGAAATAGCCTTTATCAGGGGCTCGCAGCCTTTGCCCGGGGTGTTAGGTTTTGGTGTGTTCCCCAATGGTGATATTAACTCTGGAACGGTGTATGGTGGCGGCGTAACTGTGCCGTCCATTTCTATGTCACTGTAATATATTTCTAACGTGTCTGACATTATATTTGAAGGTTACTGGTAAACTGTATTAAAATATACTGTCACTTCTTGGTGTTGACTGTAAGTGCTTGGACTGTTTTAAGGAGTAGGGAAATCGGTAAATGCGGGTTTTAGGTCTTTGATATGAGCTGTTATTGTACGGTTTTTATCGTCGTGTTTTAATTTGAATATTACATTAGAACACACTTTTGTTATAGTATATGGGCCTGAAAATTTCGGTGCTAATTTGGCGTTAAAATTTTTGGCGGCATTTGAGAGTTGGTATTCCCTTTTCATGACTTTGTCGTTTATTGTGGGTTTCCACTCTCTTCGTCGTAAGTTGTAGTAATGGCTTTGAGTTGTAAAAGCTTTTGCCAGGTTTGTACGTACTAGTTAGAATGTTTCTCGTAGTTTATGCCATTTTATGTTTTGATCGGTATGTTGTGTGTCGTTTGGGGTTTTTACGACTTTACTTGGAATTTCTAGTTCGTGTCCAAAGTTCAGGAAGGCTGGGGAGAAACCTGTTGAATCGTGTTTAGCTGTATTATATGCGAATAGTAGTTCTGGAAGGCTCGTGTCCCATTTCTTATGGTTATTATCGCAGAACTGAGCTATCATTGTTTTGATTACTCTGTTTGTTCTTTCTACTGGATTATTCTGGGGTGAATATGGCGGAATGTTTCTTTTAGAAATCTGGAATTCATCTAGCAACTTTCGTACTTCCCTGTTATCGTATGTTCTTGCGTTGTCTGATATTAGCTCTTTGGGTGATCCGAATCTCATAATGATTTTATCTTTTAAGTTCTGACAGACTGATTTTGCCGTTGCTGTTTTGATCGGTATGGCTTCGACCCATTTTGAAAAGGTGTCCTGGAATGTCATTATATATTTGTTTCCTTTGTTGCTGGATGTTGGAAGGGGTCCTATGATGTCGGTTGAAACGGTGTGCCATGGATGTGGGGGAATTTGTGTAGATTGCATGCGGCCTGGAGTTAAGCTTTGTTGCGGCTTAAATTGCTGACAGTTCTTGCAGTTCCTGACGAACTTTGCGGCGTCTTTAAACATCCCTGGCCAGTAGTATTTTCTAGCTAGGCGGGTTATTGTTTTAGCTATTCCTAGATGTCCTGCGGTCGGTTGCTCGTGGTTTTCTGCCAGGAGTTGTTGTCTCTTGTGGTTTGGGATGCATAGTTTCCAGGGGTTGGATACCTCTGTGTCTTTTAAATCGTATTTGTCCCAGAAGTGTCGATAGAGAAGTCCATATTTGATAGAGTAGTCTGGAAATAGTTGCGGATTTGTCTGGATTTTATTTAAAGCTTTATTGTACCATTCGTCGGGTTCTACATCTTCTACATTTATTATGCAAACCAGATCTACTGGTTCTCTAGAGAGCGCGTCGGCCAGGACGTTCTGGGAGCCCTTTCTGTAAATGACATCGAAGTCAAATTGTTGCAGCAGCATTGCCCATCTAGCTATTCTACCTGTAGGGTTTTCCATTGTTTGTAAGTATCGTAGACTTTGATGATCTGTGATAATTGAAAATGGGTATCCTTCGATGTAGGGTTTCATCTTTTCTACACCAAAGATGATCGCTAGTAGTTCTTTTTCTGTCACGCTGTAATTTTTTTCGGCCTTTGTTAGGTTTCGACTTGCGTAAGCGATGACTTGTTCCTGTCCTTCGTCGTTTGTTTGTACTAAAGCTACTCCTAAACCGTGGTTCGAAGCGTCCGATTGTAAAAAAAATCTTTTCTGGAAGTCCGGGCAGATCAGTATTGGAGCTTGTGTCAGTAGTACTTTTATTTTGTTGAATGCTTCCTCTTGGGCTCTGTCCCAAGTCCAATGTTGTTTTTTCTTTAGTAGCTTTGTTAAAGGGGCTGTAGTTCGTGAAAAATCTTTTATAAATCTCCTATACCATGAGATGATGCCCAAAAATCGGCGTAGTTGTTTAACGGTTTTTGGCGCGGGATATTCGACTATAGCTTTTGTCTTGTTTTCGTCCACTTTTATTCCCGTCTTGTTTACTACATGGCCTAAATAATTTATCTCTTCTTTGCAGAATTTACATTTGTCTATATTAATTCGTAGTTTGGTCTGCTGTAGTCTGTGAAGTACTTCTTTTAAGTTTTCCATATGTTCCTCGAACGTTTTCCCCAGTACTATTATGTCGTCTAAATAGGCGAATGCATGTGGTTCCATTTCTGGGCCGATTATTGTATCTAGTAATCGTTGAAAAGTAGCGGAGGCGGCGTGTAATCCGAATGGAAGTACTTTGAACTGGAATAGCCCTTTTCCTGGTGCTATGAAAGCGGTCAAGGGTTTGCTTGCTTCGGAAAGTGGTACTTGCCAATATCCATTTTTTAGATCCAACGTGGTAAAATATTTTGCAGATTTTAACTTTTCTAGGATATGATTGATGTACGGTAATGGGTAGGCATCTTTTTCTGAGATGTCGTTGATTTTCCTAAAATCGATGCAAAATCTGTATCCGTTTTTATCCTTCTTTTTTACTAGGACGATGGGGGAACTGTACGGGCTATTAGATTTTTCTATCACGTTCTCTTCTAGCATCTTATCTATCTCATCGTTTATGATCTTCTGCATTGCCGGGTTTCGGGGCCTGTATCTTTGTTTGATCGGTGTATTATGTTTAAGTTTTATTGTATGTTCGGTTAGATGTGTTGTTCCTTTAATGTGTTTAAATTTCTCCAATTCTGTTAGTAACAATTCCTGTAATTGTTTTTTTTCGGTATTGTTTAGTGTAGTACTGATGTCGAGCTGCTCTCGTTTCGGACTGTTCGTGAATTCCGGTATGTATGACGGAATATCTTCGGTCTGGTCGTCGGCCGCGGTATCGGTCGGTAGTTCGGTATATCTTCGGTCTGGTTGTCGACCGCGGTATCGGTCGGTAGTCGGTATATTTTCGGTCTGGTCTTCGACCGCGGTATCGGTCGGTAGACGGTAGGTCGTTTTGTTATATATCTTGCTTCTCTGTTGGAGCGGATATCTTGCGGTTGGTATTTCGTTGACCCTGGAATTGGTCGGTATTCGGTTATTGTCTGCATTGTACGATCTGGATCTGTGTTCTGTTCTGGTTTGGTATTGTTCTCTCCTTCTTACGCGATTTCTATTTAAGATGTTTGATAAATCAAGGCCCCATCTTGTTATTTCATGCATTCCCAGTACTACTTCTGAAGCTAGGTTTGGTAAAAAATGTAGCTTGGCTTTTCTCCAAACGTTGTCTATGGAACATTTTGCTGTAAAACAGATTTCTATGTTGCTGGTTTTTCCATCTGCCAGCGTGATCTTTAAAGCTTTTCTGTCGCTTTTTGTTCCACATTGTTCCAATATTTTTTTACCTTTTTGTCCTATGCACGAATTTTGGGCTCCTGTGTCTATTAGTGCTCTTAACTTTTTACCATTGCTGAACGTTATCGTTGTGTGGGGTCGTTGATCTGTATAGTGTGCGTAGCTGGAGGTTGTTAGGGAGGACTCTAAATGCTGACTGGGTTGCCTCCTTCTTGTCCAGTCCTGTTGGAGTTTTCCGGTCGGCTTCTACATTGGCAGTTATTGGAAGTTGTTCCTCGGGTTCCGCAGTGGCTGCAGAAGAGTACAGCGATAGCTCTGCAGTTTCTTCTATTGTGGCCTCTGCGGCCGCATCTCCAACAACAAGTCTGTCTGTCGAAATTCTGTATTTTGTTATTACGACTATTTGTCTGTGTCCAGTCACACCTTGTATTGTTTCTGTTATATATTTCTTTTTGGACCATATCATATTCTTCCGCTAGTCTGATGATGTCCTGTGTTGACGATACGTCTTGCCTCTTTATATACAACTTGTATTTCGGGTTCATATTGGTGTATATCCTGTTTAGTTCTTCTTGGTGATTGAATTCACCATGTCTTCTGATCATTGTTTGAATATCAATGATGTAGTCTTTTACACCTTCGTTGTTTCGTTGGAGTCGGTTCCGGATTTGAGCTTCCAGAGATTGCGTGAGAACGGAGGAAACGAAGAAATTGCGGAAATCTTGTTCGAAGTCTTTTAATTCGTTCCAATATTTATTATTGTTTCTGTACCATAGTAATGCTTTCCCGTTTAATGTTTCTGGTAGAGCTTGTAAAACGTGGGTGTCTTGTAGGCCGTAAGCTGTCTGGAGTTCTTTCAACCGTTCTATGAATTCTATTGGGTCTCTTGAGCCGTCAAAGTGTAACCCCCATTTGCGTACTATTTCCATCTTTCTTTGTCTGTCTTCCATCTGGTTTTCTTCTATTTCCTCTGGGTTTTGGCCTTTTTGAGTTGGTGCCTTGATGATCGCAACTAATCTCGCTCATAGCTCGCTGAAATTCCCTTCCGTCGACTGTTCTCTGTTTGTTAATTCGGCTAGGAGTTCGGCCGGAGTTTGAGTCTCTGGGTGACAGCAAAATCCACGGGTTTGCTAACTATTTAAGGATTCAAAGTTACTAGTCCTTGAGGGAATATTCTGAAGAGAATATCCTCAGGTGAAGTGAAATTAATATTTTCACGTGACGGAATCTAAAATGATTATTTAATTTAATAAATACAATTCAATAGGTGTAGCAGCATGGATTGACTGCACCAAAACAAAACATCAAAACATTAGGTATTAGGTTAAGTCAACATCATGTCAAATTTATGAAGTTACTGTCGTAGGCATGGCAAGCTTGAGCCATGAAAAGAACATGCGCAGAATATAGAAGGCTGTCCACATTTGTAGAACCTTTTATATTCCACCAAAAAAGTTAGGTAAAAAAAACCAAAAAAAACTTAATGGTAACGACATGGAATAAAACAGAATTTAAGTTTAACTATATAAAAAAAAATGACCTTCTGTTCTTTGCAAGTAAATCAAGGAAATTTTATATTTAAATTATTTCGGAACTCAAAAATAAATCTCTAAAGAAATACTAAATACAATGATAAATTTGATTATATGATAAGGAGATAATACGTATGAAATGATTTACTTACATGGAGCAGCAGCACGCCAAAAAAAACTTCCTTTTATGTGGAACTCTTATAAATGAATATTGATTTTATTATACAAATTACTTATTTATATTATTATTAATGAATTATATTCTTCCCCAAATTATTTTTCTGCTCCAATTCCGTCACTTTGAAGGTGAAAAATTTCACCGGCTGACGTGGCTGCGTTCGAGTTCTGACCAAACCTCTCCGCTTCGCTTCCGCACAAAATCGATCTTCCTTTCAAAGCGATAACAGCGCGTGTGTGTAGAAATGTCGATTTAAAATCGATCGTAGGCGGGTAATAAAAATTTCTTAAGGGGTTAATCAGTAGCGTAAACGCTACATTCTCCCTCATCTCCAGCAAAAAAAAAGGAACTTTAGGAACTTTTTTTTTTGTGGCAGAACGATCTAACGCTGGGTCGACAATGAACGTTGATACGTTAAAATTGAACATTTTCGTAACCAGTCAACCATTTGCTCAGGAATTGGAACAAAATCAAGGACGAAATAAAAATATGGAACGAAGAATATGAGACGAAGTCATACATTTTTTTTAATGAGATAATGTATGTTAATTTAGTATAAACCAAAGATAAAAAAAAAATAAAAAGGTATACATTTTAAGTTTAATTCTATAACCTTACAGATCAAGTTAACTTTTGACACTACTTATCTACATTCTCAAGTATTTGTAAAAACAACCATTCGTTAAAACTACATTATAGATGTGTATTAACAACCCCTAACACAATATCTCCAAGAACCATTCATAGCAACGAAATTCAAACAAAGTCCTATGAACTTTACCCAACGTTGACACTAGAGCGATCAGATTCTATTCGTCACCATAGAGTTCAATGAGGGCCTAATTATTCAGGACTAGTTGAAACTACAAACCTAAACAGATATATATGGTTCGGGATATCAACAACATATTGAAAATCCAAGGTAAAAGCTAATTCAATACACCTACTTGCTTTTGCAGCGGTAGGGAAACACACAATTGGTAAAGGCACAAGTAAGCCTAGATACTAGCAAGCCCACTATACTCATGGTATAGGGTATGCTAAAAAAAGGTAAGTAAGATAAATGCAATCCCAACTCATAGTAAAGGATATGCACAAAAGGTAAAAGATAATTGCAAGTCCAGATCTACTCATGGTAGAGGATATGCACAACACTCACTTCTACTAGCTATACACTTGGTAGAAGGAAAGATAAAAGAGATCCTAACTGTAATACCCAAACTGTACTATAGACGTGGTCCAATTCTTTATTCACGACAAGAACAGTAAAGGACAGATTTTCAGGACTCTATAATCAAGATATAGATAAGAAATAACCTTATCCAGGTAAAGGTAAAGATAATTAACTTCAGGTAAAGGTACGAGATAAACTCAATTAAGGTAAAGGTACGAGATAAACGCAATTACAGGTATGAGATAAACTCCATAAAGGTAAAGATAAACTCAATTAAGATACAGATAAAGATAACTCACATCTACCAATCCATATCACTAGTAGAGAGACAGGTAACCAAACAGTATACAATAAGATATGTTAAAACTCAAATACTTTGAGAAGGTAATAACATAGGAGATAACAAACTAAGTTAAACAGACTTACTGCTGAATATCAGAACGATCCAATTCTAAATGACACATTCTAATTTCAACCTAAGAGACACTCAAGGAACAATTAATATGTATTGATATATTTCTGAGCCAAGTGAGGGCACACATCCAGGGTGATCAATCCTGAACCCACGCTAAAACACCGACACAGTAAGTGAATATGAATGCATAAGCATTAGGGCCATAGTCTACGTACGAGCCTATGCAAACATCAATAAAAGAAAATGTTAAAGTGTTTCCTAATTATCTCTGTAAACATCTATTTAACTCAGAACTCAAGATGGGGAAATTCCCATATATCCATCCTGTACTCCTATGATATGAAGTTGGACTTTTGAGAGAAAACAAACAACAAAATTAGCAAGTCCATAAACTAAGATAATAACCAACATTAAGATAAGATAAAAAAAAAATAGAAGGCAAAATAGCACAACATCTTATGGTTTTTTTTTCAGGTAAACAAAATTGATAAACAGATCTTAAAAACCAAACTGGAACAGAAGTGATAAGGGACCAGTTAATCTTCATCTGAAGATGAAGAATCCGAATTATCTGACAAGTTATGTGGACCTACTGTCTTATCCTCCAGTAAGTCTTTGACATGAAACCTTCCTAGTTTCCTGCCAGTGGAAGTTTCCTTCAACTCATAAATTAAAGGAGAAATGACCTTAATAACTGTACAAGGTATGTATTTCTGACATAACTTAGCAGATTGGAAGTTCAATTTATCAGACTTGACAAAGTTCCTCTTTAAAACAGAATCTCCAACTCTGAAAGATAAGGCTCGCTTTCTCAGATCATACTGGCATTTATTTCTAGCATAAGATGCTTTCAACCGTTTGCGAACATCCACATAAATATCAGAAAGATGCTGAATATCTTCTAAACGGTGTAATTTATCTGATATAGTGGGAAAGTTATTGGCATTCTCTGAAATCTTACCAAAATAATCACCAGAAAGAGGGACATGACGACCAAACATCAAATAAGATGGAGGACATTTGGTTATTTCGTGAGAAGAAGTCCTGATCGCTTGTACTATAGAGTGGATATGAGTATCCCAAGCTCTCTGATCAGGAAAAGAATAAGATCGTAAAGCGGTCACGATTGATTTGTTCACTCTTTCGGTATGGTTGACTTGTGGATGATAGTTCGCATTGTACCAGATCTTTTGGACATTGTATTTAGCCATGAGATCGCGAAAAGCCTTAGCTGTGAACTGAGGTCCATTATCGCAAGACACGATCTGGGGAACACCATAAGTTAAGAAAACTTCATTCTCGAGGTATTTAATAATAGAAGAAGTAGTTGCCTTCGACATGGTATGGACCAAAGGAAATTTAGTAAAATAATCAACAACTACTAAAGCATATTGGGAACCTTTATAGGACCTAGGGTACGGACCAATGAGATCTAAAGATATCAGTTGAAATGGAAAATCAATCCGTCGATAACTACCCATTAAACCTGGTTGGGGAAGATTTGTCGGTTTGCATGTAGCACAGATTTTGCATTTTGCGATATAGCTACGTACAGTTTGACGCATCTTCGGCCAGTAATAGAGTTCCGATATACGACGGAGAGTTTTGTAAAAACCAAAATGAGCTGCAGTAGGATGGTCATGAAAAGTGGCCAAAACCTCTGCTCTATTAGGAGTTGGAACGACTATCTTCCAATACGACATTCCAGTAAGGGCATCCATGGAACTTAAGACATGTTTATACAAAACACCATGTTCAACTTTAAAATCAGGAAATTTACCTGGTACATTCTGTACATCATACAACATTTTTCGATACCAGTCATCTGGTTGTAAGGAAGATAAGTCTAACAAATTAATATCGAAAGTTCTAGAGAGTGCATCAGCGACTACTACACCTGAAGCTTTACGATGAACAATTTTATAATCGTATTGTGCCAATTTTAAAATCCACCTAGCCAAACGAGGAGATGGGTTCTTCATACTTTGTAACCACACCAAACTACTATGGTCAGTTATGACCGTAAACGAACGACCTTCAAGAAAATATCTAAAATGTTCAATACCCGTAATTATAGCTAACAACTCTTTTTCAGTTGTAGTATAATTTTTCTGGGCTTTATTTAATTTCTTGCTGGTGTAGGCTATAGGGTGTTCTTCTCCATCAACAATTTGATAGAGTACCCCACCAGATGCTGTGTTTGAGCAATCTGTCATCAGATAAAAAGGCTTAGTAAAATCTGGGGCTACCATAACAGGAGAATTTGTGAGAGCCTCCTTGATGTTAATGAAAGCTTCATTAGCCTCAGGAGTCCACACAATATTTTGTCCCTTTTTCCGATTTTGAAGTAAATCTGTGATAGGAGACAACAAGGTAGAATAAGACTTGACAAATTTTTTATAATAACCCACCATTCCTAACAATCGACGAACCTGAGTGGTATTTTTAGGCACAGGAAAATCACGAATAGCTGATACCTTATCGGGATCAGTACGAAGACCCTGAGAATCTACAACATATCCTAAAAACTTAATAGATTCAAGACAAAAGCTACTTTTATCTAAGTTAATAGTCAAATTTGCGTCTTTTAAACGCTGAAACAACTGCTGCAATACAGAGATATGAGTTTCGAAATCGGAAGTAATGATAAGAATGTCATCAAGATAGTATTGGCAAAATGGATCTAAAGCAGGACCAATTACCAAATCCATTAACCGACACATAGTCTGTTTGAGTTTGAGTCTCTCAAGTTTGAAACGCTCAATACTCCGGGAGTATTGGATTTTTGGAAGTGTAGAACTTCCAAATTTCAGAAGAACTGAACGAGAAGTGATGAAAAAAAATACTAAAAATTGGGCTAAGCTCAGAGGAACAAATTTAAATGGCCAAAGAAACACTAAATCTCAAGTGAGTGTTCGGGCTAGCTTCAATGTACTGGATTGTGGCTTTAAAGATATAAACAACAATAACAGGAGATAATGAGCTAATGAGACAAGAAAGAAAAGAGACCTGGTAATATCAAACGTGATACAACTGAAGAAGGTCACTGGAGATAAATTTATAGAAAGAGAACAATAAGAAGAGAAAAGAAGGGCGCCAACTCAACGATAGTTGAGATTTTGAAGTAACAAATGAATCTGGAGATAATACTCTGAAATACAAAAATACTAAATATTAATCTTGTTTTGCTATGTTATATACTGGTTAGTAGAACTGAAATAAAACTCAAAATAGTAACAATAAATATATTTATAAAAAAGGTATATAGGTATATGTGTATAAACAATTTACATATAATGCAAAGCCAAATAACAGTGGTAGTGGATGGTGTACACATACAATGGGACCTAATAGCCCCTCAACAAACGAATAATCACTACCACTGGCCAGATAAAGTATAAAAAATTTTTAGTAAACAACAAGAATAGTCCGTATTATAGCCAAAGTCTTAACACAAAAAGGTAGTAATTTAACTTAAATAGTTCTACTAATATGAGATACTAATGACAATATTATAAAGATATCAAACTTGATAAGTCTATTACAATTATTATATATTACATCCAAAAAATGAGTCTTCAATATTCTTTATATAATGTTTAAAAAAAAACACATGAAATTTATTTCCCTTCCCAAAATCAAAATTGTATTATATCCAAAAAAATGTATTCTATTAAAAAATATATATATTAAATCAACAAGTGAGTTCGGTCAGACTCTTGAAATCCTAACTAAAACCTAATAACACATGAAGTGTCCCTTTTTCCTCCCCGAATATTTTATAATTAAATTATCAAAAAAAAATTATCATAAAGGTATTTACCTTATCATATGCACATGAAGAGGGTATACTACTAAATAGGAAGTAACAAAAATTAAACAGTAAATAGAAAGTAACACAAAAAGTCAAATAGTTAACAACTTATCTTTACAGCACTATAAGTCCATAGGAAAAACTCCTCTTGGCACGGCTAAATTAATTTGTTGCTGTAAGGACAAATCCTGGGCACAAAGCCACAACCAGTCACTGGTCTCTGGGTGACAGCAAAATCCACGGATTACATAAACAAGTTGATAACTAGTTTAAGGAATTTAGTTACTTGAGTCCTTGAGGGAATATTCTGAAGAGAATATCCTCAAGTAAAGTGAAATTAATATTTTCACGTGACGGAATCTAAAATGATTATTTAATTTAATAAATACAATTTAATAGGTGTAGCAGCATGGATTGACTGCACCAAAACAAAACATCAAAATATTAGGTATTAGGTTAAGTCAACATCATGTCAAATTTATGAAGTTACTGTCGTAGGCATGGCAAGCTTGAGCCATGAAAAGAACATGCGCAGAATATAGAAGGCTGTCCACATTTGTAGAACCTTTTATATTCCACCAAAAAAGTTAGGTAAAAAAAAACCAAAAAAAACTTAATGGTAACGACATGGAATAAAACAGAATTTAAGTTTAACTATATAAAAAAAAATGACCTTCTGTTCTTTGCAAGTAAATCAAGGAAATTTTATATTTAAATTATTTCGGAACTCAAAAATAAATCTCTAAAGAAATACTAAATACAATGATAAATTTGATTATATGATAAGGAGATAATACGTATGAAATGATTTACTTACATGGAGCAGCAGCACGCCAAAAAAAACTTCCTTTTATGTGGAACTCTTATAAATGAATATTGATTTTATTATACAAATTACTTATTTATATTATTATTAATGAATTATATTCTTCCCCAAATTATTTTTCTGCTCCAATTCCGTCACTTTGAAGGTGAAAAATTTCACCGGCTGACGTGGCTGCGTTCGAGTTCTGACCAAAACTGATCGTTCGGCTTCCGCATAAAATCGATCTTCCTTTCAAAGCGATAACAGCGCGTAGGTGAAGGAATGTCGATTTAAAATCGATCGTAGGCGGGTAATAAAAATTTCTAAAGGGGTTAATCAATAGCGTAAACGCTACATTCTCCCTCATCTCCAGCAAAAAAAAAAAAAAAGGAACTTTAGGAACTTTTTTTTTTGTGGCAGAACGATCTAACACTGACAATGAACGTTGATACGTTAAAATTGAACATTTTCCTCACCAGTCAACCATTTGCTCAGGAATTGGAACAAAATCAAGGACGAAATAAAAATATGGAACGAAGAATATGAGACAAAGTCATACATTTTTTTTTTAATGCGATAATTATGTTAATTTAGTATAAACCAAAGATAAAAAAAAATAAAAAGGTATACATTTTAAGTTAAATTCTATAACCTTACAGATCAAGTTAACTTTTAACACTACTTATCTACATTCTCAAGTATTGGTAAAAACAACCATCGTTAAAACTACATTATAGATGTGTATTAACAACCCCTAACACAATATCTCCAAGAACCATTCATAACAACGAAATTCAAACAAAGTCCTATGAACTTTACCCAATGTTGACACTAGAGCGACCAGATTCTATTTGTCACCATAGAGTTCAATGAAGGCCTAAATACTTAGGACTAGTTGAAACTACAAACCTAAACATATATATGGTTCGGGATATCAACAACAAGGTATAGTTTCTACGATGTCAGTTGGACAAGTCATAAAAACAAAATTCGACACTTAAGTGTAGGCGTCTTTGTAAAACATAGGCGGCGCAATAGAAATTAAATAATAAACTTTTATTTTTAAATTAAGGTCTAATATTTTGTTAAACAGTAATAATATTGTTAATTATTTACATTTTCTTATGAACTTGACACCAAAGATGATTAAAAGTTAATACACAATATAGTCCATTCACTAACGGTAAAATATTGTAAAAACCTCTAAATTTTAAAGAACCACTTGACTGGGATTGATATGAAATTTGTCATACACATATAGCTAACGTGTCAAAGAAAAAAAGTGATATTGTGTCGATGTGTATTTTTGTCCTGGGGGTGAGTACCGCACCTTCTTGGGGGGTGAAAAGATATACATCCAAAATAAGTCCGGAAGTGGATAAACTGACTAATTCTAGGTAACTTTTGTTCTATAGAGGTTTTTACTAAATCAATACTTTTCGAGTTATTTGCGAGTGAATATATTCATTTTTCATTAAAAACACCACGTTTTTGGACGATTTCTCGCAAATAACTCAAAAGCTAAGTATTTTATGGAAAAAATGTTGGTAGCAAAAATACAGTTTATAAAAAAGTGAAAACAATGGTATATGTATGAAGTCTGTATACCCAGCAGAAGCAGAGTTATAGCTAATGAAAAATAGATTCTTACCTATTCGTCAAATTCCATATCGAATAATTCAACGTGAAATAATCAAAAAAAAATGTTTTTTTACTTTTTTTTAATTGTTTAGAGGAATCTTTATTTTTGATTTTTAAAAAAGTTTCTAGCATCAAACGTAAGCAAGTTATGCTCAAAACAAAGTTGATCCCTTTTTTTGGTAAAAAATAATCATGAATATGATCTGTAAGTTTCATCGGTTTAAAGAGCTTATTTTTGAAAGATACTTACATGAAATCGGCCAATTCGTCTTACAGTCGAATTGTCTCTTAGGTTATAGATTAATCGAGAGATCACATTTACTTCGATATACAGAACATATTTTTGACAAGTTGTGGAAGTCTTTGTAGAAATATTCAAACAATTAAACACTATCACTATCCGTGTGTCCAGAACTTGAGTCGTCGTTTGTGTTTATACCTACCGGTTCAATTGGTGGTAAAGTAGGATATTCTTTTTCTTTTACTTGAACATGCGCTACACAATTTTTCCAAATGTCAGTTTTGTTAAGTTCTTCGATCACTGTTCTTATATTTTGGACAACAACGTCACTTAATTGGGGAGATTGATTCATTTTCCGCAATTTCTTTTTTATATTGGCCCATATCATTTCAATTGGGTTGAAAACACAATGATATGGAGGGAGCCGTAAAACCGTATACCAGTGGCGTTCAAAGAGTTTATCTATTACATATTCTTTTTGAAAATTTTGTTGCTTAATTAATTGCAACAATTCCTTTTTGGTACATTTACTAGGTGTTGCCATGCATTTGTTCTCCATAAATTCTATGATATCTTCCTTCTTGGAGCTAGTATTTGGAATTTTGGTGTAGAGTCTAGAATGGTATGACGCATTATCCATTACTATCACGGAATTTGTTTTAATATTCGGTAACAGCTGTTCCGTTGCCAATTTTTCGAAAAGTTCAGCCGTCATATCCTCATGATAATCAGCTGATGACACTGTTTAATGTTTTTGGCCGATAATAACAAGGCATTAGGTACAAACCCGCTCTTAGTTCCAGCATGTAGAATTATAATTCTTTTTCCTCTCGAACAAGGAGTATTCAAGCAGCAATTTTTGCTATCATCCATCCAGCCATATTGAACTACATCATGGGTGTCAAACCACGTTTCATCAAGATACACAATGTCTCTATTGTCATCTCGATATTCTTTAATGTATTTACAACTTATTTTCTACTGTCTTAACTCAAACTTAACTAAAACACAACACTACTGTTTGCACAAAAATATTAAAAATATACGTGAACTTGCTGTCGTACACGACGATACTGAATATATCGTTTAGTATGAGAAACCTGAGAAGGCATTTTTGACCAGATAACGATCAAGTTTGAGCGTAATAACGTCCGAAGAATTTGACTAATTACACTTCAGTAGTGCCCGATAAGATACGTAGAAAGTAATAAACCACAGCTGCAATATGGACAATACCGTTAGTGATCAATTACAAATAATGTTTATATTTCTGAATTATTGGGGACTGGACCCTAAAAATTCCTTAACTTTTATTGAAATTTAAAATTTATGATTAAAAGTATATACATACATAATGCAAATGAAATGTAATGTGCTTATTAATTTGAGAACTAAAAAATGAGTTTACAATTTTACTATAAAAATAAAATAATTTATATAATAAGTTTAAAATAAAATAAAATTAATTTATCACTACGACACTGTTATTGTGGTTATTTAAATGCTTGCCGCCTTTGAAACATGAGAAGCAATTTTTACCTGCTAACGGCAAAGCCAGATTTGGTTATAGTGTATGCACTTCCGAAAAATTTGACCAATTACATTTCAGTATTACCCAATAAGATACGTTCAAATTAATAAGCCACACCACTATCCATGTGGACTAATACCAGGAGTAATCAATAATTAGAATTACAAAGATTTATCTTTATTTCTATGTTCGCCGTAGAATTACTGACCGGACCCCAAAAATTGTTCTTTCCCAATTCATATCGTAACAACTTTAAAAGATAATTCAATACACCTACTTGATTTAGCAGCGGTAGGAAAACACACAATCGGTAAAGGCACAAGCCTAGATACTAGCAAGCCCACTATACTAATGGTATAGGGTATGCTAAAAAAAGGTAAGTAAGATAAATGCAATCCCAACTCATAGTAAAGGATATGCACAAAAGGGAAAAGATAATTGCACGTCCAGATCTACTCATAGTAGAGGATATGCACAAAACTCACTTCTACCAGCTATACACTTGATAGAAGGAAAGATAAAAGAGATCCTAACTGTAATACCTAAACTGTACTATTGACGTGTTCCAATTCTTTACTCACGACAAGAACAGTAAAGGACAGATTTTTAGGACTCTATAATCAATCATCCTATCTTCATACAAATCTACTCTATAACTAAAATAAAATATCAATATAACACAACAAAAACACAAACTAAAAAAACACCCCATAACATACACACTTAACCTTCATAACAACCCACACCATTACCTTCACCCTCACCCTAACTTACCATACCCCCATACATACCCTGACCACTTACTCTCACCAACCTAACCCTCACACCCACAACCTCACCCTCACCTCACCACCAACCCCACCACCACACCATATCTCTCCTTACCACCCCCCTACTACCCAACTCACATAACCCCCACCACCAAATCCTCTACACACCCCACTACTCACCCACCTAACCCCCCTCAACCAACATCATCCACACCTCCCTCAACCCCAAACCCATCCCCCAAACCAAACCACAACCTCTTTCGCACCCACACCTCCCCCCCCAACCCCCCCCACAACATTAAAAATACCCTACACCCACACACTAATCACCACTAAAACTAACCCACCCACCCCAACTATCCTAATCACTCACATTTTACCATCTCGCGACCCCTCACATCGCACAAACGATAATCTTCTCATGTGCCCAAACCAACCCGACTCACACACCCAACAAATCCCATTAATTATTCCTGACAGAATAGTCTTAAATGCAATTACTCACTTTTGCATAAATCAAAACTACACTCAAGTAACATATAGCACAACAATTCCTGCCATTAATAAACCTAACCGAACCATCCTCGCTACAATTTTTTATACAACCCCCCCATATCAGCCTATCGCCTACTGGACATGACAATACCCAGGGTGCCCTCCGCAAACACAAAGCATACTACGAGTTGCCCGTCACTACACAACCCATACCTCGAACCATACCCAGATATACAATGTAACCAAAAGGACACTAAACAACAGACCCCCCAATATCCACAAACCAACCCTGTTCAACTTTAAAATCGGGAAATTTACCTGGTACATTCTGTACATCATAAAACATTTTTCGATACCAATCATCTGGTTGGAATACAGACTCTCAACTCATACTCTAATTCAGGAGCTAACAGATGCTCTACCTTGAAAGCAGACATATTACACAACAGAAATATACAAGAGAATGAGTAAAAGTAGGCAAAGTTTAACTTACTCTCTGTCCTCAAATTAATATTCTGAAGGGATACCTATACCAGTAATGTTTAATTGTTTTGGTCCAGTTATGAAATCCAATGAAATATACTGCTACAACACCCTAAGGAACCTAAAATTTCAAAAACTGTTATTTCGAGGTAGTGACTCAACTTATTGACTACTCCGGACTTGTAAAATATGTGAAATAGTTAACTTTAGTTATTTAAATTTTTAATTAATTTATTATTAATCTAAAATTGTTATTTAATCAATCAAAAACAAAGCAATTTATTCAGTCTACACAGTATATAGCAAAAACAAGTCAATTTAAAATATAGATATAAGGTAATGTCCAAAAAAAAAAATTAAAAAACAAAACTAAACGTTAAAATGAAAATCTAAAAGCACAACCAATGAAGACCACAACAACCCAAGATCAAAATCAAAAGTTAAAGGAGATATATATACATATATACACATATATATATACATATATATATATATACATATATATACACATATATATATTTTTTTTTTAAGGCAGAAGTGGAAAAGAAGCCACACGTTGGGTCTAGCCAATTGAAAAGAAGCCCCACGTTGGGCGCCAATTGAAACGCTCAATACTCCGGGAGTATTGGATTTTTGGAAGTGTAGAACTTCCAAATTTCAGAAGAACTGAACGAGAAGTGATGAAAAAAAATACTAAAAATTGGGCTAAGCTCAGAGGAACAAATTTAAATGGCCAAAGAAACACTAAATCTCAAGTGAGTGTTCGGGCTAGCTTCAATGTACTGGATTGTGGCTTTAAAGATATAAACAACAATAACAGGAGATAATGAGCTAATGAGACAAGAAAGAAAAGAGACCTGGTAATATCAAACGTGATACAACTGAAGAAGGTCACTGGAGATAAATTTATAGAAAGAGAACAATAAGAAGAGAAAAGAAGGGCGCCAACTCAACGATAGTTGAGATTTTGAAGTAACAAATGAATCTGGAGATAATACTCTGAAATACAAAAATACTAAATATTAATCTTGTTTTGCTATGTTATATACTGGTTAGTAGAACTGAAATAAAACTCAAAATAGTAACAATAAATATATTTATAAAAAAGGTATATAGGTATATGTGTATAAACAATTTACATATAATGCAAAGCCAAATAACAGTGGTAGTGGATGGTGTACACATACAATGGGACCTAATAGCCCCTCAACAAACGAATAATCACTACCACTGGCCAGATAAAGTATAAAAAATTTTTAGTAAACAACAAGAATAGTCCTTATTATAGCCAAAGTCTTAACACAAAAAGGTAGTAATTTAACTTAAATAGTTCTACTAATATGAGATACTAATGACAATATTATAAAGATATCAAACTTGATAAGTCTATTACAATTATTATATTACATCCAAAAAATGAGTCTTCAATACTCTTTATATAATGTTTAAAAAAAAACACATGAAATTTATTTCCCTTCCCAAAATCAAAATTGTATTATATCCAAAAAATGTATTCTATTAAAAAATATATATATTAAATCAACAAGTGAGTTCGGTCAGACTCTTGAAATCCTAACTAAAACCTAATAACACATGAAGTGTCCCTTTTTCCTCCCCGAATATTTTATAATTAAATTATCAAAAAAAAATTATCATAAAGGTATTTACCTTATCATATGCACATGAAGAGGGTATACTACTAAATAGGAAGTAACAAAAATTAAACAGTAAATAGAAAGTAACACAAAAAGTCAAATAGTTAACAACTTATCTTTACAGCACTATAAGTCCATAGGAAAAACTCCTCTTGGCACGGCTAAATTAATTTGTTGCTGTAAGGACAAATCCTGGGCACAAAGCCACAACCAGTCACTGGTCTCTGGGTGACAGCAAAATCCACGGGTTACATAAACAAGTTGATAACTAGTTTAAGGAATTTAGTTACTTGAGTCCTTGAGGGAATATTCTGAAGAGAATATCCTCAAGTAAAGTGAAATTAATATTTTCACGTGACGGAATCTAAAATGATTATTTAATTTAATAAATACAATTTAATAGGTGTAGCAGCATGGATTGACTGCACCAAAACAAAACATCAAAATATTAGGTATTAGGTTAAGTCAACATCATGTCAAATTTATGAAGTTACTGTCGTAGGCATGGCAAGCTTGAGCCATGAAAAGAACATGCGCAGAATATAGAAGGCTGTCCACATTTGTAGAACCTTTTATATTCCACCAAAAAAGTTAGGTAAAAAAAACCAAAAAAAACTTAATGGTAACGACATGGAATAAAACAGAATTTAAGTTTAACTATATAAAAAAAAATGACCTTCTGTTCTTTGCAAGTAAATCAAGGAAATTTTATATTTAAATTATTTCGGAACTCAAAAATAAATCTCTAAAGAAATACTAAATACAATGATAAATTTGATTATATGATAAGGAGATAATACGTATGAAATGATTTACTTACATGGAGCAGCAGCACGCCAAAAAAAACTTCCTTTTATGTGGAACTCTTATAAATGAATATTGATTTTATTATACAAATTACTTATTTATATTATTATTAATGAATTATATTCTTCCCCAAATTATTTTTCTGCTCCAATTCCGTCACTTTGAAGGTGAAAAATTTCACCGGCTGACGTGGCTGCGTTCGAGTTCTGACCAAAACTGATCGTTCGGCTTCCGCATAAAATCGATCTTCCTTTCAAAGCGATAACAGCGCGTAGGTGAAGGAATGTCGATTTAAAATCGATCGTAGGCGGGTAATAAAAATTTCTAAAGGGGTTAATCAATAGCGTAAACGCTACAAGTTCGTCTTTCTTTAATAGGTATACCCAACTAACCTTCGACGTTTCCGGAGCGTCTGTCATTTTTGAACTGTGAATCACCCTGTATTTGAACAAACTTTGAAATGTAGTACTGTCTCATGAAAATAAAATTCGGAATTCGGTCGGTATTATTGTTTAAAACGAATTTTTCTGCTCGGGCGCCATTTGTGACGTCCTCTCGTAGGAGTCACTATCCGGGTAGCTTTTGGACAGTCAGAGACAGAGTTCAAAATAAAAATAAAACTTTATTGTCTTCCTTAAATTAAATTGACAAAAATCTTGTGTACATATTTACAATTTAGTTTAGTCTTCTCAGTACCTGGCCTATTTATTCAAATTAAGTTTGACCTTGTCGTATGAAGTTTTATCGGCAATCGAGTGTGTTTTCGGAATTTTACGTGAACGATGTGTCGATTTAATAACAGCGGACGATAGGTACAAAGAAAAGAAAGGAACTCAACACGTCCCTTAAGTGATTCGGGTTAATAGGACACTCCTCGACAGTCTCAACACGACTGCTTCGGAGTACGGGTAATGGAGAGCTCAACACGCTCTCCGGCTGGCGGTAAGGAACGGAAACAACTTGTGAACTCAACACGTCCACAAGCCGGGGTAGGGGAGAAGAAAACCTTCAGTCAACACCTGACGATTCTGCCTCTATGAGGAAATAATGCGGTTTATATAACAAAGTTTTGCCCTTTCTACTGTCGATACACTCCTACTTCATGGGTTGGTTCGCGCGCACGCTGGCTTAACGGTGATGGCTTGGACTCATCGTTACAAATTTTCGTAAAAGAAAAACAAAAGAGTTTAACTTATCCTGCCCTACTTAAATGAATCCTCAAAATAAAACTTTATTATATATATATATATATATATATATATATATATATATATATATATATATATATATATATATATATAATAGCGGAGGATAGAATAGTACTGAATAGCACGAGATAAGTCACCAAATGGACGAAGAAGTATTGGCAGACCAAGAAAAAGATGGTGCGACAATTTAAACAATTTAGGAAGCTAATATTGACGAAGAAACAGGCTTTAAAGTCTACAAACTAGAAGGAAGAAGAAAAAGAAGATCAATGTCTTCTACATCAGAAACTTTCTAATCTAATCTCGGCGGCAAATAAACCACATTAGGTGGCATTTTCACAATCTGAGTCTTCTTCTAACAAAGCTATTAACTCTTTAGTAGTTAGTGCCATCTTCATTTCATATTTCGAGAATTTACTGAAATAAACAAATGCACTGCTATATAAACGCATTCATATGATAATAGTTTAGCTTACTTCATTTTAATTTATATGAACTTCATAATATATTTTCATATTTATATAAACAAATAAACACAAGCAAACTTTCAAATTAAGTTAAAAAAAAACAAATATAACGTTTACAGCACACAGCAATTCTATAAATAGAGAATGATGTGTAATGATGTGTAATTAAAATTGCAGATTGTTTTTAGCTTATTGAAAAAAAAATTATTTTCCAAAGTTTTCTGTTTTTTGAAGTTCTGTATTAAAAACTCTCTAATAAGAATAAAATTTTATTTTATTTTGTTAGACAAATATAAGATACCTGTTAAAAGAGACATGATAATTTAATAAATAAATCGGTCTTAGATTTAATTTTTACGTAATTACTTATGTGTTTAAATAAATAATTAAAATTTTTTTAGGTACGCCTCTGCAAAATTGATAATTTCGTTTGATTGATACGATTTCGTTGAAATAAGTACGATGTTGCCAAGTAATCATCTTTAATTAAAAATTTCTTTACATCACTTTTTTCTACTTTCCTTGCTTATAAATTTAAAACAATTTAATTTGAAGAAAACTCGTAATAAAATGAAATAGTGAAAATTATTTTTTTTTATAAGATACGGCTGGTTAAAAATGTTTTAATTTATTGCCATTGTCTGCGGAATACAAAAAGAAATATGGAGAATGAGATTCTATCAGAGAACAAAGAAAAGAGATTAACGAACTAATAAAAATGAAAGACATTTAGACAGAAACATGGGCACACTACTTTCGATCCTTATTTGCTAAAGTTCACGATAATAAACTACCTACAGCAGAAGTGCCGACAAACAAAAAAATAAATATTGAGTAGGAAGAGGTAAAGGAATCATTAAGAAAATTAAAAGATAGAAAGTCACCAGGAAAGGACAGAAAACCAAACGAACTCCTCAAGTACGGAGGACCAGATCTGTAAATATTAAAAAAAACTATTAAAACTAATCATAAAAAAAACAAAACAACAAAGGACAAATGGTACATAGAAAAATTAAATGCTACAGATAGAAGAATTAAATATGCAGAAGATATAATCAAAAAACTGAAGGAATACTGTGAACATACAGAGGATGTTGAAACAGAATGGAGCAATATAAAAAAATGTATAAATGAAACAGCTTCTGAACATGTAGGGATAGAGAAAAAGAACAAAAAAGAAGAATGGTATAATCAGGACTGTCATAACATGTTAAAAAAGAAGATAGAAATAAGATAAAGGTGGATCAGAACAAATAGACAAGAATATAAAGAAGAATACAACAAATTAAGGACAGAATGTAAGAAACAAATAAGAAAAATTAAACGAACCTGGTTAAATGATAAGATAAATGAAATGAAAAACACAAATAGAAACACAAAAGCATTTTATAAGAAAATTAGCGAGCAGAACAAAACCTTCAAAGGAAAGATAAAAGACATAAAGGATAGAAATGGAAAAGTATCAGAAAATGACAAAGAGTTTAAAGAAATCTGGACTGATTATTTTAAAGAATTATTAACAGTACAAGAGGACGAAGACTTAAATGAAAATGTGGAAGAAGAGACCACGATGATAGAAACCGAGCTAGAAAAACCAACGAGAGATGAAGTTGAAGAAATTATAAACAGTAGTCGCAACGGTAAAGCACCAGGTATAGACGGTATAAACATGGAACTAATAAAATATGGTGGACATGAACTCAGAGAAAAAATATACCAATTAATAAAAGTCATATGGGACGAAGAAAAGATGCCAGAAGAATGGCACAAAGAACAAATGATCACAGTCCATAAAAAAGGAGACCAACAAATGTGTAATAATTATAGAATACACAACAAATTAAGACGATTAATAAAAATGACAATGAGCAAAACCGTAGTAACTGTAAAAACACAAGAAGGAGACACAGAAGAATTTGTTATAAATAAAGGTGTACGTCAAGGAGATTCATTATCTGCAACTCTGTTTAATCTTGCCCTGGAATATATAGTCAGAAAAATCAACAAAGGTACACTTAGAACGAGAGAGGGACAAATAACAGCATGAACAGAAAAAAAATGGAAAGTATGTTAAAAGAATTGGTAGAAGAAGGGAAAGTAATGGGATTAGTAATAAATCAAGAAAAAACAAAAATAATGAGATTTGACAAAAAATATGAAAACAAAAAGGTTAGACTGGGAGAATATATATTTAAAGAAGTAGAAAAGTTTAAGTATTTGGGAATATTATTAGCAAACAATGGAGAAAGGGAAACAGAAATTAAAGAAAGGATAATTACAGCAAATAAGACATACTATGCAAATAAAAAGCTTCTAAAAAATAAATTACTGAGCAAAAAATCGAAAATGAAAATATATAAAACAATAATTCGACCGACTATGATGTATGCTGCCGAAACCCTTAGCATGACAAAAAAACAAGAGGAAGACCTTACAATACTAGAAAGGAAAATACTAAGAGCAATATTACGACCAATAAAAATTAATGAAAACCAATATAGACAAAGAACGAATCATAAACTACTAAACGAAATTAAAGAGGATATAGTTTGTAAAATAAAACAGCAAAGGGCAAAATGGCTAGGACATATATGGAGATCAGGACCATCTACGACAATATTCTCAATATTGGAATGAACACCAGCTGGTAAACGATGACGTGGAAGACCAAGATCTACATGGCTACAAGAAGTAACAAACGATCTCAACAGGGCGGGCGTACAACAATGGAGAGAAAAAACCAGAGATAGGAAACAGTGGAGAAAAATAACAAGAAAAATTAAATAAAGAAAATGAGGACTGATCTACCTCGTAAAATAGATCTAGAGAGCTTAAGCGGCGTTACCCCGTACGGGGTGTTTAGCCACAATATATATATATATATATATATATATATATATATATATATATATATATATATATATATATATATATATATATATATATATATATAATATATATATATATATATATATATATATATATATATATATATATATATATATATATTACAACTAATTAAAATATATAACAAAATAGAATTCCTAAAGAATGGAGATCAAGGTCTTCCCTTTCGTCTAGGCCGCATCGATGGAAGAGGAACTTGTAGTCTGAATGCGTGTGTATAGAGCGCTGAGAGTACCGAGGCGATGCATATTGTTACACTGTTACATTGTTACTGTGATACCTCTAGGAATGGCTGACGATCTATAAGCAGACATACATATTGACATCGTGAGCCCACTTCCAGCAAGCCAGAGCTGCTTTGATACCTGCTTGAAATCATCGATCTCACGAGATGGCCAGGGGCCATACCTATCTCAGAGATTACAACCGAAGTAGTTGCACAGAAGATTCTTGAGGGATGTATATCCCGGTTTGGTATGTCATCGACCGTAACTACAGACAGAGATAGACAATTTGAGAGCCAATTGTTTCGCCAGCTCAATATAATGCTAGAAGTACATCATATTAAGACCATTGCCTACCACCCACAGTTAAACGGGTGTATGTTTTCACCAAACACTCAAAGCTGTGTTCATCGCCATTGATTCAGTATCGTGGGTTGAAACCCTTCCTCTGGTCTACGAAATACTTTCAAGCAGGACATTTCGTATACATAGCCTCCGAGTTATTATATAGTACCCCAGTGTGCCTCCCTGGACAGCTGCTTGTCCCTAGTGCTGCTACACCCGACGAACATAGTTTTGCCCAACGAATGCGTGAGACCATGAAAGCATTGCGGCCTGTACCAACAAGCAACTACTCAGCCCACAGAGCCTTTGTCCATCCGGATCTGTAGACCACGACTCATGTGTTTATTCGGACCGATAAAGTAAGGCTTCCACTTATATCACTCTATACCGATCACGTTTAGAGTTTTATAATGAAGTGACAAGTTTCTTACAGTAGATGTTCAAAATGTTCTTTAATGTCGATGGACCGATTTAAACCAGCATACCTATATTCCAGCAGCCCACCGGGTGCAGGAAAAACATGCATGTCAACCGTCTGCTGAGCAACACAGGTCAACAGAACCTTTCGAAACCAGCAGGTTTCTCACTGCAGGGAAGCCCTGTGGCGGCGGATTGACATTAACTTACCCGTCTACATTCCCGCCTACCACACATGGGTTAACTGTAAGCCGAAAGACAGGCTGGCAATAAAACAGAAACAGAAGAAGGGAGTCAGCCAGCTGATCCCTGTCAGAACCACACTTATTCCGGCTCGAGGAGATAAGAATACGGCCGGGGCCAGAAGACCCTGCCTGTCGTAAGAGGCGACTAATGGGCGGATATGAGAGGTGGAGGGCCGTCGTTTGAGATGTCGGGTTGGTAGAAACGCACAGAGATGCTTAGTCATCTCAGTCACCGGTCTACATTCCTAGTATCCGAGACGAGCGCCTCGTGGGACCACTCTACTCTCATTTTCCACAAGAGCCGGGTGTGGTTGAACGAGCCAGGTACGGAGGCTCCCTCGGAAGCTGACACCGCGGAAGAGGGAGCGGGTGACCCGGCACGTACCACACCTCGAAATGATCTAAGAGTGGTAGAGGAGCGATTCCTCTGCGGCGACCTGTCTACGTGCGAGGTGGTATTCCACCACCTGCGTGCCTTTCCGCCTCCGGGGGGAGGATCCATGGAAGGGAGGCGTGACCCGCAACACAGGTACTACAGGGGAGGTGGAGCCCCACGATGTGTCGGCATCGCGCCACCTCCAAGTGGTGTCGGACTCGTAGGGGCAGTGGGAGCGCTAAAGGTCGTATGCCGAAAGGCCAGGTAGACCGGGGTCCTGCCAATTAATTTTGGAGGGCACAAAGCAATGCAATGTCAGAACCACAGATCACCTAAGTCCACAGATCACCCAGTGGTCTGTGCCCAAGAACGGTTGACTACATAGGATAGTTCCATCGCCCAAAATTGTCTGTCATTCCAACACGCGGCTGTGACGTAGGCGTGGGGATGACGAGCAATTATCGACCTTATTGTTACTATTAATTTTTACGGAAGATGAGCCTAATTTGATATTAAAAAGTTTTAAACGAAAAAATTACGTTTTGTTTTTGTTAATAAATGGCAGATAATAAGATTTTGAACAGTACCTAAGACATTCAGACTTATAAATTCTTAATGATCTGTTTTACATGGTAAATAAAATTTATTTTCGAAATGACTGCATTTGCTAGTATTATAATTAAATTAATAAATGCCAGTTTACTCTCAAAGTAAATATTTCTGGTAAATAAAATCTATAAATCCGTATTTTACTTATGTAGTCAGAGCACAAATTAATATCCAAAAACATTTGATGATAAATAAAACTATTCAATACTGAACTATTTATTTCATAAACATACATAGGTAAAACTAAACATTATATAATACTAGGAACCTTTAAAAACATTCCCTATGGAACAATTTTATTTAATTTTCTAATTTTTGACCTAGTTGAATCCAATACGGA